>OX578134.1:177029644-178229644 GCA_951213105.1 Amaurobius ferox | reverse complement strand
TCGATATGGAGCTGATCCCCGAAAATTGCACATTCCGGAATATTGCATATCTTAGGATATAAAGATAGAAACATCGTGAAAATTTAAATTTAGACTCATTTGGGGGTCTAGAACTTGTGAGTGACGTCAAAAGTGTGTCGAAAGGAACGTCGAAAGCCCAGACCATCCGTCTCGTCCGAGGACTTAGAGAAACCATTTGGATGGCCGGGAAAATTTTGGAATAGCGGAGTCCGTCCTCCACAGTCACGGTCCCCGGTCCAAGCAACCAGTAGTTTATTTAAATTCAAAAAGTATACAAAGGACAGGGATCTACAGCTGACGCTGGATAAAAGTTTCCCAAACAGACGGGGGACAGTACAGAACGTCTAGCAGAACTACAATGATTACATAAAACACAAAGACACAAAAAACACTGCAAGCAACAAAAAATTCACTGCAAACAACATAGATAAACATAAAAAGAGGCCGGGCTAATATTCTGGGGAACGTTTTCTAAATACTAATTTTAGATTAAAGGATTAAGGATTGTAAGGATGTTGTATTTGTTAAGATTTTAAATATGTTATCTGTGCTAATAAAGTAATCAATTTTCGATATTAAACTTTTTAGCTAAATAGAATAGCAGATTAATTTACTTAGATTTCCATTGTGTTTTAAGATTCCAATTTTCAACAGGGAATATCCTTATAATGTTTTGTTGTAGAGCGATGTACTGCAAAGTAAATCAGTACGATTCCATACATACTAAATAGGCCTCAGGAAACACACAAAAGGACCCAGGAACAGCAAGAACAAAGAGAGATCACCGGGGAGAAACAGGCACTCACAGATTACTATTGGACACGATTAGAGATATCTCTAGCAAGGAGAATGCAGTTCTTCAATTTATTAAGCAATGCAGGTTGTCGACATACCCCTGTGAACCAAACAGCAAGGGAAGAAGGAGAAGGTTTTTTTAGATGAAAATTTTTATTAAGGGGACAGGAGAATAAATAGTGATCTGCATCACCATAAGAATTACAGGGGCAGTTAGAAGTTTTTTTAAATTTAAAGTATTTCAGATAGTCGAGGAATGGGCCATGGCCGGTAATAAAATAAATTAAAAATTTGTTATAAATTTGGAAAGAAGGGTTAACCGAAGGGAGGTAAAGAGATATACGGGAGGGATCATGAGTTCTGGGGGAGACGTAGTCATCAAGTAGGGTTTGCCAAGTTTTTAAGAGATTAGTTTTACAGTAAGACGTTAAAAGGGAATAAGGGAAAGGGACAGTTAAAGGAGAACCAGTGAGGGTGGCCTCTTTAGCCAGTTTGTCTGCTGTTTCATTACCAAGGTTGCCGGCATGGGCCTTTATCCATTGGAGGTTAATTAAGTTTTGGAGTTTAGCCGAATGTGCCAGAAGTTTCACTTCATGAAGAAAGTGAGATTTATTTTTAATTGATTTGAAGGCCAAAATTGAGGATAAACTGTCCGTGAATATATTTACTTTGGCTGAGTGATCCAATGCCCATTGAATAGCAAATTTAATGGCTGCAAATTCAGCCTGAAAAACTAAATTCTCGTCACAGAGTTTAAAGGTGACCGTCAAAAGTGTGTGTTGCCATTGAAAATTTCAAAGTTTGTGCGCGTTTAGATATGAAGACGGCCCCTTATGCAAATTTTACGCACATTAATTTGTAAAGGATGTTACTCCTAATCGAATGGTATCCTTCAATTTTCTCTACGATGAACGATGCTCGATTAACAGAGGGTGGGGCGTTTTTTCTCCCGCGGCTGTTCATATCTTTTCGTATGAAACAAGCATTGAATGGATACTATACATACTATGCATATGTAGTCTTTTATATTTAAATTCAACAATTTTTGCCATTTCACAAAAAAAGCAAGTTTATTTTTTTTTCGAATCGCACCCAATTCTAATCAGCACCAGGTTAACCTACAAGTGATTTATCTACCCAATTTTGGGAACTTTTGACTATTAGCTTTCTGCTGGAGTGGATACAGATCATTTCAGCTGGAGTGGATACAGATCATTTCAGCTGGAACGGATACAGATAATTTCAGCTGGAGTGGATACAGATCATTTCAGCTGGAGTGGATACAGATCATTTCAGTTGGAGTGGATACAGATCATTTCAGCTGGAGTGGATATAGATCATTTCAGCTGGAAAGGATATAGATCATTTCAGCTCGAGTGGATACAGATCATTTCAGCTGGAGTGGATACAGATCATTTCAGCTGGAGTGGATACAGATCATTTCAGCTGGAACGGATACAGATAATTTCAGCTGGAGTGGATACAGATCATTTCAGCTGGAGTGGATATAGATCATTTCAGCTGGAGTGGATATAGATCATTTCAGCTGGAAAGGATATAGATCATTTCAGCTCGAGTGGATACAGATCATTTCAGCTGGAGTGGATACAGATCATTTCAGCTGGAGTGGATACAGATCATTTCAGCTGGAACGGATACAGATAATTTCAGCTGGAGTGGATACAGATCATTTCAGCTGGAGTGGATACAGATCATTTCAGCTGGAGTGGATATAGATCATTTCAGCTGGAAAGGATATAGATCATTTCAGTTGGAGTGGATACAGATCATTTCAGCTGGAGTGGATACAGATCATTTCAGCTGGAGTGGATACAGATCATTTCAGCTGGAGTGGATACAGATCATTTCAGCTGGAACGGATACAGATCATTTCAGTTGGAGTGGATACAGATCATTTCAGCTGGAGTGGATATAGATCATTTCAGCTGGAAAGGATATAGATCATTTCAGCTCGAGTGGATACAGATCATTTCAGCTGGAGTGGATACAGATCATTTCAGCTGGAGTGGATACAGATCATTTCAGCTGGAACGGATACAGATAATTTCAGCTGGAGTGGATACAGATCATTTCAGCTGGAGTGGATACAGATCATTTCAGCTGGAGTGGATATAGATCATTTCAGCTGGAAAGGATATAGATCATTTCAGCTCGAGTGGATACAGATCATTTCAGCTGGAGTGGATACAGATCATTTCAGCTGGAGTGGATACAGATCATTTCAGCTGGAGTGGATACAGATCATTTCAGTTGGAGTGGATACAGATCATTTCAGCTGGAGTGGATATAGATCATTTCAGCTGGAAAGGATATAGATCATTTCAGCTCGAGTGGATACAGATCATTTCAGCTGGAGTGGATACAGATCATTTCAGCTGGAGTGGATACAGATCATTTCAGCTGGAACGGATACAGATAATTTCAGCTGGAGTGGATACAGATCATTTCAGCTGGAGTGGATACAGATCATTTCAGTTGGAGTGGATACAGATCATTTCAGTTGGAGTGGATACAGATCATTTCAGTTGGAGTGGATACAGATCATTTCAGCTGGAGTGGATACAGATCATTTCAGCTGGAACGGATACAGATAATTTCAGCTGGAGTGGATACAGATCATTTCAGCTGGAGTGGATACAGATCATTTCAGTTGGAGTGGATACAGATCATTTCAGCTGGAGTGGATATAGATCATTTCAGCTGGAAAGGATATAGATCATTTCAGCTCGAGTGGATACAGATCATTTCAGCTGGAGTGGATACAGATCATTTCAGCTGGAGTGGATACAGATCATTTCAGCTGGAGTGGATACAGATCATTTCAGTTGGAGTGGATACAGATCATTTCAGCTGGAGTGGATATAGATCATTTCAGCTGGAAAGGATATAGATCATTTCAGCTCGAGTGGATACAGATCATTTCAGCTGGAGTGGATACAGATCATTTCAGCTGGAGTGGATACAGATCATTTCAGCTGGAGTGGATACAGATCATTTCAGTTGGAGTGGATACAGATCATTTCAGCTGGAGTGGATATAGATCATTTCAGCTGGAAAGGATATAGATCATTTCAGCTCGAGTGGATACAGATCATTTCAGCTGGAGTGGATACAGATCATTTCAGCTGGAGTGGATACAGATCATTTCAGCTGGAGTGGATACAGATCATTTCAGTTGGAGTGGATACAGATCATTTCAGCTGGAGTGGATATAGATCATTTCAGCTGGAAAGGATATAGATCATTTCAGCTCGAGTGGATACAGATCATTTCAGCTGGAGTGGATACAGATCATTTCAGCTGGAGTGGATACAGATCATTTCAGCTGGAACGGATACAGATAATTTCAGCTGGAGTGGATGCAGATAATTTCAGCTGGAGTGGATACAGATCATTTCAGCTGGAGTGAATACAGATCATTTTTGCCATTTCGCAAAAAAAGAGCGGGTTCTTTTAACCCGAATCGTACCAAAATCTAATCAGCACCAGGGTCAACTACAAGAGACTTACCCACCCAATTTTATGAAATTCGGTCCATTCGTTTTCGATTTTGAGTGAATACATACATTGCACAGACACACACACAGACGTCATGCTAAAATTGGTGTTTTCGTATTCCCGACACGTTTTTGTTGAGACCCAGACCGTTCGACCTACCAGAAAGGTGTAAGCTAACTGTTTGGACGGCCGGGCAGTGCCACCCAATTTAGACCGGAACCCAGTGGGGTATTCCCGACACCTGTCGATCCTTCGAATGTTCGGCACGATTTCTATATAGTGCAGGGCAAGTAAAAAAAGACTGTTTCTGCTTATCATTTTATTGCAATAAGTTATATTGAACTATATGAATGGTCTTGAAAATAGCATCTGTAAATCAAATCCCCAAAACAGATTCATTTTTATTTCGTTCCAGTCCAAGTATAGAGAATTGATAATCCGTATGTATGTGGGCGTATTTGTTTGTCTCATCGCTGAATGGCTTTGAAATAGCCTTGAAATAGAGTTTCTAGGACCAGGGGTTCTCGAGATCTTCATTTTAAGGGCAAACGATATTTTTGCCACCAATTCATTCATTCAAAGAAAATGATAGGCGATTAAATTAAATTACTATTTTTTATGATTTAAATAATAAAGGAATGCATATCGTATCGTCTGCGTACTATTGGGATACAAGAATTTCTGGTAACTAATAAGTTTCTTCAACAGCTCTAATGAGAGTAGAAAGGAACTGTCTTACAAGATAACTATCACGCGATAACTGACAGATACAATAAAACAGCCGTTAAATGCTTGACTAATTCCCAAAATAGCGGATACTATTCTCAAAACACAGAAGTATCTCACTTTGACTCGTATCACGTCAACTCTCTCCACCTGAACGATGACTCCCTTATATACTCTCCATAGAAATATTTAGAAGAGGCTCGTATCTCCGAAAGCATTAGATATTTCGCTCATTCTGACACTCATGTCTCGAAAAAAGTCGCCAAAGTGTCACAACCTTACTTTTAATAACAGTGGCTATCTGTAAAAGTTGTTTTACCTTGTAGATAGACAAAAGACAGTGAAGGCATTTTACATGTCAGTAACACTGCCCCCTTCTTAAAACTTCGCGTCCCGGGCAGTATCAAACGACTGTACTGTATAATTTGTTGATATTGTTGCGAACGTGTCGTTATCTCTCATTCCCTCCTCTCGTCTTTCGTCTCTATCGCAGCCCAAACGGTGCCACCGGAGTGTTTCCTCCAGGAGCATTCTTTCCCTGACGTCACTCTATGATTTCCAGAATTTCGAGTCAGAAGAAGGGTTGCCATATTTGGCAAATTCCCGAAACGATTATTCTACGAGATATTGGATAATTCTGGAAATTCCTGCATAGAGATTTCCAGAAGTTTCTATAAAAAGACTCATCATTCCGTTGGAGTTGAGTGGACGATATGTGAGCTACAGTGAACTGTGACTTTTGGCAATGTTTTGAGAATAATAGCGGTTGATTTTCGTCCTTATTTTGAGGATACAATTGAGCTTATTTTGAGAATACTATTGAGCTTATTTTGAGAATACTACTGAGCTTATTTTGAGAATACTATTGAGCTTATTTTGAGAATACCATTGAGCTTATTCTGTGAAATGAGTGGAACATTTAAGTGCTGTATTCATTGTATACTGTTCCTGTTTACTTGTGAGTAAACGCAAGTGACTCAGAAACTTGGACTCGCATACACACACGATTCTATAGGATACGTTTCGTAACAATATGGGCGACTCTGGGCTTGGTTAAAGATGATTTCTGGATTCGATGAACGGCATTTCATACTTTGTTTATTCTTTTTATTTTAACGTTAGGTCCTTCCCAGTTGTGGTGTAGTTTCGGCGAAAATCCTGGTCGTCGCTTGAAGAGCCCCATTTTTGTTGTTCTTGAAAGAGCGTCGACGTAAATACCTGCCAAACAGCATTGTCCAAGAGTCGATTCGTGGCCAACAAGAACAACGGTGAGTGATCTTGCTGGATTTTAAAAAGATGATTAAGTACCGATCCCTCTCTACCACGCCTTTCGATTGAGGATGAAGAGGAGTTTTGTCCATTCCGGAAGTCCCTTGAATATGCCAGAGTTTGTTGGACATTTAACGCTGAAGAGACCTACGTGTATTCGTCGGCCGCATTCTTTTCACTTCACATTCTTTTCACTTCACATTCTTTTCACTTCACAGCTTTGCAGCGTCCACGGACTTGGTTCAGCGTCTTGCTGATGCCCAAATGTCATCCAGTGAGACTGTCATGTATCTCTCAGCACGCTGAACTGATGCTCCACCATTTACGGTGTACCACTCCGTTCCTCAACCTACCGTTTTATTTCAGGAGAGAAACAGAACATTTCTTGCCAAGTTGGCCTCTCACTAGCTTGTTCTCTTTGGATTGGCTGGATATCTCGGTCTCCTCTTTGGCTTCGAGAAAGTTCTTCATCACTCAAAAGATAAATGGGTGATAAATGGGATAAATAAAATAAATGGGTGATACATGGGTGATACATGGGAATCTTGTGATAATTGCTGGATAGCAAACTTCTCACAAGAATTCTTGTAAATAACGTTTTCATCGGCCGACCTCTTTGTAAGCCAACCAAAGGAACAGAAGAGAAGCGATCCCCAGTTCCTAAAGTCGAAAATAAATCCCGTAAGCGGTTCCCAATATCCGCTCTTCAAGCGTTAGGATTGGGTCGTTCGGAAACTACTTTCGGCTCTTCCCGTCTGGTACAGCTGTACATTTGAATGTTATTTGAGACAATTTTTTGAGAATGCATTGTGGCAACTGGCATATGGGAAATGTTCCTGGCATGTGGACAATTCAAATTCGTAAAATACAACTGATTATATGTGGAATATATCTTTGTAAGCTGATACATGGCTAAAATTCCTGACATGGATCAAAATAATTCATTTTTGAAACGATTGACAAATGGTGATGAAAAATGGATTGTTTACAGTAACATCGAACGCAAAAGATCCTGGTGAGCAGTGGCGGCTCGTGAGCGACATGTAGAGGGGGGCGCTCATCTATGTATTTATGCCTATATATGTTAGTAATATATATATATATATATATATATATATATATATATATATATATATATTATTTATATATATATATATATGTATATATAAAGCATATGTATATACATATACGTATTTTGGGCATAGCAACGGGAGTATTAAAAATATAAACGACGGATGTACTAAGTAAAATAACGTACCTCCCACCTGCTCGCTCGTTCATAAAAAGCCTGGACACATGGAACGTATCTTTCCTAGTGAAAAACATTACATAATCTTAATTTAAGTAAAATTGTAGGGGCTAGTTAAACTAAAAGTTATGCCCAGGGAGTTGACTAAAAAATATGCATATTCTGGCACTACGTACTGATGGTTCAGACACTATAGCCACCCATAAAATCAAAATCGGTGGATTAGGAGGCGAGATAGAAAATTGGGGGGGGGGGGGGGGGGTAACCAAAGTAAGAGTTACGCTCGGAGATTTGCCATATTAAAGTTGCATATCCAGGTGACATGTACAAATGGTAGAGAAACTCACTACAGCGATAAGCCGAATCAAAATCGCTCAATTAGAAGCAGATATGTAAAATTCTGGGGACTAGTTAAACTAAAAGTTATACCCAGGGGTTGACACAAAAAAATATGTGTATCCAATTGAAATGTAAAAATGTTGCTCAGACTATATAGTCACCAGCAGAATCAAAATCGCTCAATTGGAAATTGAAATGTAAAATTATGGGGACTAGTTAAACTAAAAGTTAAGCCCAGGGGTTGACGCAAAAAGCGTATGTATATTATATACATCAAATATGTATATCAAGTTAATATGTACATGTGGGTCAGAGACTATAGCCACCATCTGAATCAAAATCGCTTTATTAGGAGTCGAGATGGATAAGTGTGTGTGTGTGTGTGTGTGGGGGGGGTGCTATTTGAAGTAAAAGTTACGCTCAAAGATTTATCACTATAAAGATGCAGATCCAGGTGACATGTGCTAATGGTGCAGAGACTATAGCCATCAGTAAAATCAAAATCGCTCAATTAAGAGGTGAGATGGGAAATTGGAGGGGGGGGGGGCGTAACTGAAGTAAAAGTTAATCTCAGGGATTTCTCACAAAGATGCATATCCAGGTGACATGTGCAAATGGTGCAGAGGCTATAGCCACTAGCAGAACCAAAATCTCTCAGTTAGGAAACGAGATGTAAAATTGAGGGAGCTAAGCTAAAAGTTACGTCCAGGGGCTTGGCACAAAATATATATTCAGGTGACACGTACAGATGGTGCAGAGACTATAACCATGATTAGAATCAAACTCGCTGAATTAGAAGGCGAGATAAGAAATTTGGGGGCTACTTCAATTTAAATATAAGCCTAGGGCCAATATTATAAGTCTAGAGCCAATTTGGGGGCTACCAATATAGTCGCCAGCGGTCGGGCCAAAATTTCCAGAAAAACGACGTCAGATAAAAGGATCATGTTGAAAATTTAATTTTTAAGGTTTTTTAACAAATACTTAGAATTTCTTTAATTTTTAGGCATTTTTTAATGTTAAATAGCTGAAAAAGTAAGACAGCTGGGTAAGTCAACTTAAACTAAATGTCCGAAACGATGTTCATTTACGAAATGTCCATTTACGAAAGTGTCACTAAAAATAGCCTATATGTCACAGTGTGCCAAAAATTGGAAACTCGTGACGTTTAAAGAATTATTTTGAAGTCCAACATATTGAAATTCGTCACCAGCAGATCAACCAGAGCATAGAAATAAATTCCTTCCGGAAGAACAGAACAACAGACAAACTACATCAGAAATGACGAAATGCGAAACAACTTCAGTAATTAAGACAGCTGGGTGGGACAAACGATCCCTCAAACTGAGTGTCCTAACCAAGACACCTTATTCACGATGGCCAGAAACCCCTAAAATATCATAACCCCCCCCTTCCCATCACCACACACGTACACTTAATTCTCTCATTTGTTCAAATGTTTATTTAAACTTCCAAATTTATAACAAAGACGAGAATGAGAACAAACACATTCTTAAATGTAGAAAATTGAAGCCAAAATAGCGAAACTGAGCCAATTTGAGAAGTCCCTCTTCATGTTTTTCTACTCTTCTGTTTCTCTTTGGCGCGCTCAGTCCCGCGACACAATCTACTAGTAAATCTGCAATGTCTGGGTTTTTTTCACGCCAAATTTCTAATATTGCTCCTATACCATTCTTTCACTCAGGAAATGCCGACGGTAGGGAGGCGGATCCTTAAAAATATCCCTGTATTTTCCCCATGTGTTGAAAATTCTGTGCAATATAGCTTTCGTGAGTCGACTTTCTCCGATGAAAGGTGTAGTGCTGCCATCTAGTGGCATTTTCATAACTTATTTTTAATAATTCTCGATTTAATTGAACCAAAAATTCAGATTTTTTCAATAGAAATTGTAATAAATCTGTATAACTAAAAAAATGATTTGGGGTGTTTACTCAATGGTGTCGCGCGTACTCGCGGCCCCCCCAATGGCCGCCACTGCTGGTGAGCCAGCTCAAACAATATTAAAAGCAGATGTCCATGTCATCAGTTGAGTGGGATTATAAGGAAATTGTTTATTTTGAGCTTTTACCAAGGAACGAAACGATCCTTTCCAACGTTTGCTGTCAACAGATAGAAAAACTAAGAGATGCTTTGCAACAGAACGGGTGGTAAAGGTATTGTGCTCCATTATGGCAATGTCAAACCGCATGCACCTTTAGTCACTACTATTGGAGCTTGATTGGGAACTATTGGAGCTTGGTGGGGGTGACTATAGGGTGAGCCATATTCACCCTATAGCCCTGACACTGCACCATCAGACTACCATTTGTTTAGTGCTCTGCAAAACTCCTTCAGTTCAGATAACAGTGTCAAATCCCACTTTAAAGAAAAAGATTAGAAGTTCTTTAAAAGTGGAAATTGCCTGAAAGATGTCAAATGGTTATGGAACAAAATGGTCATTACATTACTGATTAAAGTTGTATAAAAAATTGTTTTCAATGAATAAAAAAGCCGAAAGTAGTTTGCCACCCCATTTACTGTTTCCTCAGTGACAGTGTACGGTTCGATTGTGGATCCTCTCCACCAGATTGGTTCAAGATTGTTGCCAATGACGCGACCCTTTCCGGTTCCTTGCAACGGCCATTTTCTGTACACTGTGACATCCATCTTGTCTGAGGGTCACCGACTGATTCCTCTCGCGAGGGGCCTGAAATACTTCTAACTGGATAGAAAGGCTTTCAGATCTTTGATTCGACCACGAGAAGGGCATGCTGAATTTCTGGGTCACGTCACGAATAGCATTTATAAAATACTGGGCTACAAGAAATCTAACTTCCACGGAGTAGTCTTTCAGTATGAGGCGCCAACTCCTGTAGACTCTCTCAAGGCGGCTAGACCTCCCCTCCTCTTTCAAATCATTCTCCCCCAATGCGAAATGGAATTGGGACGTTTAGATTTTACGCTCTTCCACCATCCCTTGAGAAAAAAAATCCTCATTTTTTAGTATGGATTAGATATTTGATCTTTACCTGAGGGTTCCTCCGCTTCGAAATGTTGGGCCACCGCCGTGGAATGGAGGCTCTCCTGCTGAGAACTGGGAATATTGGCCGTACCTGCTGTTGGGCCTCCTCAGAGGAGGTCCTCTTACCATGGGTACCTCCTCCCTCTCGTCCGAAGACGAGGTGGTGAGTGTGGGGCTCGGGGGCGACCAGTGCCGGTGGTGGTGGTGGTGCCTGGGATGGTGGTTACTGTGCAGCGTCATGTCCCTGTGTCTCCAGGCCAAGGGAGTGCGGTGGTCGGCCGTGTAAGAGCGCATTGAAAGATGCCTGAAAAGAAAATGGATTGAGTTGTTATTCAGATATTATTCATTAATTGCTAGCTGCGGCGTTGGCAGGCAGCAGTGACTCAATATAGCAACCCTTTTTTTAACAATCGGTATTTTAGAAAATAAATGCTCCTCATCCGTTAACTGAATGACCCATAATATTATAATTATGAAAGGAAAAATTAAAAAATGGCTTGGGGTCAATCCGGCCGTGCTGCAACAGCTGCTTCAGAGGAACGCAGAACAGTCGATGCTGATTAGTAGACGACAAGCTGTTTGCCAGAAATGGTTGCTCCAATCAGAAAAAATAATGAACATCATTCTTCATTACGACAATGCAGGCGCACACACTGCTTTTCAAACTATCCATTATTCGAAGAATGAAAAAATGGATTTATGCTCATTCGCCTGATTTAGCACCCAATGAATTTTTTTTTTATTATTATTCCCAACAATCGGAAATTAAATGATTTAACTGCCAAGAAGAAGCAGTTGAAGCTTATAAATCACATGTTTCTTCTATATCCACTTCTGAATGCATAGGCGGCGCCACGGAGGGATGATAGGGGTGTTTTAGCTCTCCTATTATAAATTGAGCAAACACTCCTTTTTACTGCCCCTTATTCAACAATTTTCAGTTTCTCTCTCTTTTAAGTCGTTATTTTATTTATTATTTTTTTAACGGATTTATAAATCTGAAATAAGATATTTTTAGGGTTTCTGGATAGATCCAATTCGAAATGTCTGCACATGCGCAAGACTTGAATGCAGGGATACAGAGACGGTTCGTTTCGCATCCAGTTTGGCAGAATATTATATGTGTGAATATTAATATGTGTCAGCGTGCTCATAGTTTTCAAATTCCTTTTTTATTTAGTGGTTATTAAGAATTAAGGCCATGGCTATATCATGCAGAAATGGGTGGACAAAATAGAATGGATTAAAGTTCCCCATGCAAACTCGGTATGCATAGCCTTTTAGAATAAAGGGCAACAAACTAATGGGGATCATTTGGACCCACAATGCAGATATTTCAAAAATTTTCTTGCAAAATTTGAAAAACAAAAAGAACGTCGGAATCGACTTTATAAATCCACGTCATAACAGCACATGCGTAGTCCAGATGTCTTCTCATTTGAATGGAATCATGGGCACGAGCGTCCATAAACAACCTGCGTAGTAGAATGCGCAGAAACGTAAGGGCAAAAGGGCATTTTTTTTCCCACCCACAGCGTATCATGGTAAACGGACGATGATGGCCCAGAAAAGTTGAAACTAAACATCGAAATTTATCTTTTTGATGAAAATAAGTTATTTAGAATACTCGTGTGGCGGTTAACTATTGCCAGTTATGCCACCTGCACCAAAACGAACTAGAAGCGGCTTTTCTCAGTGTATCTGATAACTGAGGAAACCGCATACCATTTCCTGTTTTGGGACGTCTGACTTTCAAAGATTCCCGATGGGGATTTACACATAACTTTAACGCCGGTGACAGTATGTTGGCATGTGAAAGCCATAATTTTCGTCACCGGCATGTGTGAAAAACAAGACGATGGTGCACACCGAAAACACGTGGCGTGCATGGGGAGCACCCCCATTAATGAGCCCCAGACCAACGACGACCAATAAGATGGTCGGTCACTCCTTCTGGGGCGTTTACAAAATTCAGTTTAGAAAAGAACTTTCATCTTTTCGGACAGAGACTCGCTCCTAAAATCTCGACCTAATCGGTCGACTCTCGGTCAACTTGCTTTCGAACTTTGGAACTACGCAGTCGAAACCTCCTTCCGACTGTTTCGAACTTAACGTTCCAACCATCAGGATTTATCCGCTTGTCGCAGAATCTCTCTGCAAAGTATTAGTATGCTGTATATATATTTGTAAAATTTAATGTAAATAAATGTTATTTTACGCAAGTTAACGTTCTGCCTAGAGAACAAAACAACAACAACAAATGTCGGGGATTGTGCTGGGCATTAATACCGCATGTCAGGTTCAGCCACACAAACAAACTTCAAAGCAACAAGAAACCCCGCAATGGTGACCCTATGGACTTGAACGCCCGAGCATATGGAACAATTCTCTACGGATGCCAACAATGGAGCAATACTCTACTTGTCAACAGCAATAAATTACTGCTCATATAAGACTGCTCTCTCAGAGACAAGCATGCTCGCAGACGCAAACAGTGCTACCCAACAGCTGATGACGACTTCGCAAAGCAACTGAGTTCCTTCCTGACACGATGAACGACCGCTTCCGATTACAAGCAATGAACGGAAAGTCAACCCAGGAGAGCCCCCGTGGAGCAACTTCGCCTTCCTCGGACCCCGGCTATTCATCTCCGGACTTTTAAAAGATATCCTTTCCGGCGGCTAAGAGCTCTCCCCTTCCATGCCAACACAGACGTCGCTGAAAGGCAGGATCCTCCGAAACAACTGCAGTTCATTAAGGTCAGCACAGGTCAGTTCCTTTTTTACCTTCCCACAAAATTATTTTTATTTCGGGACAGTGTGTATTCGCGTTATTACCGCTAATTCGCAAAATTACGCGTGCTAGGGAATCCTGTGTAAAAATTGTTTATATTCTATTAATTTGTATTTTAATTATATATATTTCTATATCTTAAGCATGGATGGAAACGACGAGCAACCCCAAATTAACAGGGTTACATGCAAAATCCCTCCTTTTTGGAAAAAGAATGTAACCCTATGGCTAGCTCAGGTTGAGAATGCGTTCCAAATTTCGCATATCACGAAGGATGAGACGAAATATGCATATCTCGTAGCGGCGATAGACTCGGAAGCATTATCCCATGTAAGTGATGTAATCTTGAATCCACCGCAGGAAAAAAAATTCAAGACCTTAAAAGATAGGCTAATTACAGAATTTGCAGATTCGGAATTAACGCAAACGAGAAAACTTTTATCAGAATTGCAACTAGGGGACCTCAAACCATCCGCATTATTGAGGCAGATGAGAGAATTAGCTCTCGATAAAGTGAACGAGGATTTTTTAAAATCTCTATGGCTAGATCGCTTACCGCCAAACGTCCGCGCAATTTTATCGGCAAGCTCGGAAAATTTAAGCCAACTGGCAAATTTGGCAGATAAAATATACGAAGTTACAGCAAGCTCGGAAAATATTTGCGCAGTAGCATCGCGTAATGAAAATCCTGTATTAACGGATCTATCGAACATGCAGAAGCAGATAGCTGACTTAGCCACCCAGATCGAGCGCCTATCTAGATCAAGATCATACTCAAGAAATCAAATTGGAGATAATAGACCACGCTCAAAATCGCGTAACAACGCCCGATCTTTCAGAAATCATGACAAGGGAAACGACGTAGAAGGAATAGCGATTTTTGCTTCTACCATAAACGTTTCGGTAAAGAAGCATATAAATGCCATACCCCTTGCAAATTTGCCGACCAAAAAAACTTATAAAGCCTGTCATTCCAAACATAGGAATGACAGCTGAAATTAAAATAGATCCTGCTAGTAGACTCCATGTATATGACCGCAAAACAAATTGCAAGTTTTTAATTGACACTGGTAGCGACATTTCAATTATACCAAAACCTCTAAATAAAAAACTTCAACCATCTTCGTTGGAGCTTTTCGCGGCAAATAACTCGAAAATCCAAACTTTCGGAACAAAATTAGTAGATATAGATTTAGGTCTAAGACGCGCATTTCGCTGGGAATTTGTCATCGCATCTATATCCCAAGCCATTATCGGGGCAGATTTTTTGAAAGAATTTGGACTTCTTGTGGATCTAAAGCAAAAGAAACTAATAGATTCCAATACAAAGTTGCACATACCAGGCAAATTAACGAAAGGTAGCGTTACTGAAATCAAATTGATTTCAGGCGTTTCCACCAAATTCTCCGACAATACCCAGATATTGCTAACCCAACTCCTAAATTCAAAAATGTAAAACATAAGACGGTCCATTATATCGAAACTTCAGGACCACCAGTTTATGCACGACCCAGACGATTACATCCGAAGCTGTACGAATCTACAAAGAAGGAATTTGAATTCATGCTAGAACGCGGGATCTGCCGGCAGTCTAAATCAAATTGGTCGTCGCCCCTCCACGTAGTGCCTAAAGGTTCCGGCGAAATGCGCTGCGTGGGAGATTATCGTCGTTTAAATCAGGTGTCTTTACCTGACCGTTATCCGATAAGGAACATTTTAGATTTTTCGAACGCTCTAAATGGCAAGCGAGTATTTTCTAAACTAGATATTTTTCGCGCATATCACGCCATTCCAGTTTACGAACCTGACATTCCTAAAACGGCAATAACGACGCCATTTGGCCTATACGAGTTTCCCTATCTTAATTTTGGATTATGTAACGCAGCTCAAACTTTCCAACGTTTCATAGATGAAATTCTAGGGGATCTAAATTTCTGTTTTGCTTATTTAGATGACATTTTGGTTTTTTCTGAGAGTGAAGAAGAGCACGAGCTCCATCTAAAACAGATATTCCAACGTCTAGATAACTACGGAATTAACCTTAACATTTCTAAATGCGTTCTGGGAGTATCCGAGGTATTATTTTTAGGCCATCTCATAAATTCTAAAGGCACTAAACCCTTGCCCGATAAAGTACAAGCGATATTGAATGTCTAGCAACCTGAAACAATTAAGGATTTACGCGCATTTCTCGGCATGATGAATTTTTATCGGAGACACCTACCACATGCAGCGCATACGCAAAAGCCCCTCAATGAGTATCTAAAGGGGGCACGAAAGAACGATAAGAGAAAAGTTAATTGGACTAATGAGGCTACGGACGCATTTTTAGCATGTAAAAATCAATTAGCTGAGGCAACGCTACTCGCGCACCCTGCTAAAGATGCGAATTTAATTTTATTCGTCGATGCATCAAATTTTGCGATAGGTGGTTCTTTGAATCACGTTTTTGATACGGGTATCGAACCCCTGGCCTTCTTCTCGCGGAAATTATCCCCGGCAGAGACAAGATACAGTACTTACGACAGAGAACTTTTAGCTGCGTATTCGGCTATCAAGTACTTTAGGCATATGCTGGAAGCGCGAAATTTTACCCTGTTTACCGACCACAAGCCGCTAACGTTCGCATTTCAACAAAAATTGGACAAATGCTCGCCTCGCCAAAATCGGCAACTCGCATTTATTTCGGAATTCACTACTGATATACGTCATATAGAAGGTACTAATAACATCCCTGCCGACGTAATGTCTCGCATGATCAAATATGATTACGGTACCTGGTCCAATTGATTATGAAGAACTCGCAGATTTACAAAGCAACGATTCGGAGCTTCAAGATATTTTAAAAGGAACATCCTCGATCGACTTAAAGCAAATCGCTATTCCAAATGCTTCAGCCAAATTATTTTGCGACGTATCCACGGGTACGGCGCGTCCTTATGTACCGCAGCTTATGAGATTCAACGTTTTTTCAAATTTACATAATTTATCTCATCCAAGTATAAGAAAAACTTCGAAGTTAGTCCGCGATCGTTTCGTCTGGCCAAATATGAATAAAGATATTAATGATTGGGCGAGAAAATGCATCCCTTGTCAAAAGAGTAAAATTCAACGACACACTGTCCCACCCATTGGTTTTTTCCCCAAAACTTCTCAGAGGTTCGAACACATACATATCGACCTCGTGGGCCCCTTGCCCCCATCTGAAGGAATGACCTATGTACTGTCTATGATTGACCGGTTCACAAGATGGCCGGAGGCAATCCCAATTCCAGACATCACGGCTTCTACAGTGGCACAAGCTCTGATCGACCATTGGATTTCTCGTTTCGGTGTTCCTTCCAGAATCACCAGTGATCAAGGGCGGCAATTTGAATCTAGACTTTTTCAGTCTTTAGCACAGTGCTTGGGAGTCCAGCGAATACGCACAACTGCTTACCATCCTTCTAGCAATGGAATTATAGAAAATTTCCATCGGCCGCTGAAAGCAGCCTTAAAAGCACACGGTAATAAACAGTGGACTAAGACACTGACAATAGTTTTGCTGGGGATTCGATCTACAATCAAACCGGACATAGGTGCAACGCCAGCTGAGCTTCTCTACGGAGAAACACTGCGCCTGCCAGGCGATTTTTTTCCCAATAGCTCACAAGTCACTGACCCCTCAGACTTCATAGTGCAGCTAAGAGAGTCAATGCGGGACCTTCGTCCCCCCAACACCTCTCACCATCGGAAACCGAGAATTTTTCTCCCACCCGCTCTTCACACAGCGTCGCATGTATTTGTGCGTAATGATGCGGTTAAAGCTCCACTACAAGCTCCATACGATGGACCATATCAGGTTTTAAAGAGAAACGATAAATTTTTTAAAATCGATATCAAAGGTAGGAAAGTGAACATTGCACTTGATCGTATTAAACCAGCATTTTATGTGAATAATGATGAAGTACATACACCGGCAACAACCGGCCAACCGGTTTCGACCACTCAAGCTTCATCAGTGCCAAATATGCCTCCGAATATTACGACACGATCAGGCCGTCGTGTTCGTTTCACGGATCGTTATGGTTTCACTGGAAACCTTTAAGGAGGGGAGTGTGTGGCGGTTAACTATTGCCAGTTATGCCACCTGCACCAAAACGAACTAGAAGCGGCTTTTCTCAGTGTATCTGATAACTGAGGAAACCGCATACCATTTCCTGTTTTGGGACGTCTGACTTTCAAAGATTCCCGATGGGGATTTACACATAACTTTAACGCCGGTGACAGTATGTTGGCATGTGAAAGCCATAATTTTCGTCACCGGCATGTGTGAAAAACAAGACGATGGTACACACCGAAAACACGTGGCGTGCATGGGGAGCACCCCCATTAATGAGCCCCAGACCGACGACGACCAATAAGATGGTCGGTCACTCCTTCTGGGGCGTTTACAAAATTCAGTTTAGAAAAGAACTTTCATCTTTTCGGACAGAGACTCGCTCCTAAAATCTCGACCTAATCGGTCGACTCTCGGTCAACTTGCTTTCGAACTTTGGAACTACGCAGTCGAAACCTCCTTCCAACTGTTTCGAACTTAACGTTCCAACCATCAGGATTTATCCGCTTGTCGCAGAATCTCTCTGCAAAGTATTAGTATGCTGTATATATATTTGTAAAATTTAATGTAAATAAATGTTATTTTACGCAAGTTAACGTTCTGCCTAGAGAACAAAACAACAACAACAAATGTCGGGGATTGTGCTGGGCATTAATACCGCGCGTCAGGTTCGGCCCACACAAACAAAGCAACAAGAAACCCCGCACTCGAATAATAATATACATTTAAAGATTTCAGTTGCGAAAGTGCACTTTAAGGGATTTTAAGCGACTGTACACAGCCCCCCACATCAAATTGTGGGACAGGGTACCAGGTAAAGCCGTGGGCCCCATGTAAATTAATGGAGTGATTACCCCCCCCCCCCCCATATCCAACGCATTTTCGACAAACTTAACTGTAATAAAATACGTTTTGCTTAATCTTTTTAAATAATTTTAAATTGCATTCTCTAGTTACAAAATAGTAAAACACAGCGGTAATAACAATCACATAAGAAACAAAAAAGTAAATGTTTATTCATCAATAAAGTAAAAAGATCTATCCAAAATATCTTCCAATATCATTATTGGATCAACTTTCATTCCTATTGCCACTCTTTTAATAAAAGCAGGATAAGATATTTTGATTTTGTGTATCAATCGATTTTTCGTATCAAAATCTCATGCAAAGTTTCTGGTTTTTGCGATAAACGATTTTTACTTTCCTTATATACATAGTATAAATGTATAAGGAAAGCATTGTCACGAAGTCGAAAATTTGAATTCGCATTTTTAATGGGAGAGTACGTTTCAAGCATCCCTGATCACGAATCGAACATTTTGGAGGTGATGTCTGTGTATGTGTGTGTGTGTCAGTGAATCTGTGGAGATGATATCTCACGAACGAATGGAACAATTCGAATGAAATTTGGTACAAAAATTACAATCCGTGAATAATGAAAGTCTATTGCTTTTAAACACAATCGAATGTTCAGAACCTCCCTAAATTTTCGAGTGAAATTTTGAAAAAATCATCAAAAAATCAAAACCTTTAATAAAGTTACGCAAATAGATATTTCTTATGTGATTTTCCCTTAGAAAACGATTGAGATAAACTTTAAAACGCTAGCATGAACCGTTCTCGAGATATTGCATATTTTTCAAATACATTTATCAAAAATCCTATAAATTAAAAAAAATATTTACTGTTGAGAAACTTTTCATATGTAATATCATACGATAAATTGGGTGACATCATTCTCGTGGATCTGGCTCGTTCCATTCATGAGGAACGATACTTTGAGTAGTACTTTTGTATTTTAACGTTAATAGTTATTTATCTGCTACAAGAATAGCCTATTTCTCCGTCCATAAAGCTTGGAGAGATTTTGGTGACTTTTTTAAATGTTGCCAAATTAACGAAAATCTCGTCAAATGGATAAAAATGACGCTAAATCAGTGAAAATAACGACTAATTGACGAAAATTCAATATCTTGGAAAAAATAGAAGTATCTACTATAAGAATAACCTATTTTCTTTTTTACAGTAAAAGTAGTAAATTCATTGAATTATATAAGGAGAGTCATGTGCTGCCCACATCAGATTTTTTTTAAATAGGCAATAGCAGTTTGGATCTTCTATATCAGCACACCATAGAGGTACCAAACAGTTAATTTTACTTAATATAAGAAGGTGTGTATTCTGTAGCGGTAAATCTAAGCTGCGGACAGCGAAGGAATTTGATAGCTACTTCGGGTCCCGGACAAATACGACTCAGCGAATTTTTTTTACTCGTATTAGTTTTTTAGTTATTTTATATTGAAGTTTTTATTTTAAGTATTTTAGTTATTTTATATCAAATCGGTTCTTTGGCGATCTAAAATTTTGTCAGAGTTTCTATTTTAACATGATCGGAAAGATCGAATAACGTTCTTTCCAATGATATTTGAACGAATCGAACCAGTAGGACAATTCCTTATGTTTATTTATTTATTTAAAATACATCGAAATGTGTATATTTTAGATTATTTGATACTTATGTGTGTATATCTTCGTATTCTAACGAAACATTTTTAATTATTACATTATTTTAATTTTTGTGAATTTTCAAACAAACGCATAAAAATTAAAATTGTAGATATCGTTGATAAAGTGCATATCTATTGTTCTCTCCGGTAGACGTTTGAGTGCATGGCCGTCATAGCCTTGGAACTCACAGTGTGGTTTAAGCCACGTGTTCTCTCCTAGAGAAAGGATTCCATTTTGTTTCTTTTATTTATTTATTCTATTTTCCTGCTTTCCACGGTTGCGAAACGAAAGGAGGAAATGAGTTGGAAAATGAGGCGGTTTGAAGGCGATATGGAAATTGGGTGGTTTTATCTGTAAATGTATTATTTAAGTATCGGAGCTTATTTAGGGCCCGGGCAACGTAATATCAGGTAATTTATTCTAGTAGTATATAAATATCCAACTGGAGAAGAAAAATGTTCTATTTGCATCCTACGATCTTCTGATATGATTAATTTTGTATCTGAGACATATCTCCCTTAACTATTTTTAATTGTATGTTCAACAATACATCCGTTGTAAAAATTTCTTCAACTATTATGAATTATTTGATAATTTGGAGGAATTTACAACTTTTTTGTAAATTTAAATTATTTTATGTACTTCTCAGAGAACGATAAAATTATCCATAGATCCAATAACTAAAACATCTGATGTATCTAACATAAAACATTGCCAGCAAATGAATATATTTTGATATCCATAAACAATAAAAAATTAGAATTTCCTTATGATGCGAATTCACTGCAAATAAATGGACACCGATTAAAATGAGTATACCTAACACCGATTAAAATGAGTATACCATGACACCGATTAAAATAAGTGCACCTAATCACGTGGAAATTGTATAACTCTCTTGAGAGATATTACGCTCTTTGTGAGAAAAGTAAAATTTCTAATATCTCAAAAGTGGTTTGTGATAAATCCTAAAAATACATTTTCAATTTATTTCCGGTTGAAAGTACTTAAAGTATCCACCCAATTGATAATAAATATCATATTTAACTTTTTATAATTTTTTAACACAGATAAAAAAAATTTTATATCTAGACGACGGTAAATCCCGTAATTTGTCATTTGCTTTTTAAATTGAAAAATTCAATATTAAATAGCCATTTCTGCACATATATGGGTAACATTATTATTTTGTGTATTTTCAGTTTTTGAAATAAATATTTGAAAAGCCTTCTCTTGGTCTGACCTCACTGAAAATCAATAGGATTGTTACGTTTAGGCGATAAAATAATCGTACGACATTTTGTTTGATTATTTCAATTTGTTCGAGAGATATTATACTCCCAGATATTATTGAATGACTGATTGTTTTTTGGGTGTTTTGAATGACTAAATCCATCCGAGAGTTTTATACAAATTTCAAAAACACAAATATTTTACAAGAATAATTTTACAAAACTATATAAAATTCTGATAAAATAAATAACGTTCATTCTAAGATCAAGATTTTAAAGCAATTAAAAATAATGTTGAATAAATTATAAGAATTAATTTAAACATACTTTAATATCAACCCCCTATGCAAACACTATTTTAATTACAAATAATTAATTTAAGCATTTATGAGTGATGAAATATTACCGACAAATAAATTTTCACCTCCTTATGCTGAGATCTCATCAACACAAACGGAGCAACTTTATTTTTATAGGACCTATTCACATGAGCTCAGAAACATTCTGCTAGATAGAAGGTCTTTCAAAGGTGACCCCAGGATGATATACATTATACAACACTCTGCCTTCAGGCATCTACCCAGAATGTCCTCCAGAACCGCAAAAGAGAGTCCCTAGACTGGACACCCTGATGTGTGAATTGCTTTCGGACAAGATCTTATCTGTATGGGAGTGGAAAAGCCCCCTCTTCTAGACAGAGATGACCATGGCACAGTGTTCACTCTCTGTGATAAATCTGTTTTTCTTCTGATCAGTTTAGTACTTGTAAATTTCGGAAGCTAAATAACAAACAATTATTTTTATTGCCTTGGGAACCAAAGAGGGCTCTTTGTTGGGAACTGACGCCTTGTAAAGGATCTTAGCCCTCCCTTCAAAGTCGAGCAATTTAGTCGAGGGCTCTTTGTTGGGAACTGACGCCTTGTAAAGGATCTTAGCCCTCCCTTCAAAGTCGAGCAATTTAGTCGAGGGCTCTTTGTTGGGAACTGACGCCTTGTAAAGGATCTTAGCCCTCCCTTTAAAGTCGAGCAATTTAGTCGAGGGCTCTTTGTTGGGAACTGACGCCTTGTAAAGGAACTTAGCCCTCCCTTCAAAGTCGAGCAATTTAGTCGAGGGCTCTTTGTTGGGAACTGACGCCTTGTAAAGGATCTTAGCCCTCCCTTCAAAGTCGAGCAATTTAGTCGAGGGCTCTTTGTTGGGAACTGACGCCTTGTAAAGGATCTTAGCCCTCCCTTCAAAGTCGAGCAATTTAGTCGAGGGCTCTTTGTTGGGAACTGACGCCTTGTAAAGGATCTTAGCCCTCCCTTCAAAGTCGAGCAATTAAGTCGAGGGCTCTTTGTTGGGAACTGACGCCTTGTAAAGGATCTTAGCCCTCCCTTCAAAGTCGAGCAATTTAGTCGAGGGCTCTTTGTTGGGAACTGACGCTTTGTAAAGGAACTTAGCCCTCCCTTCAAAGTCGAGCAATTTAGTCGAGGGCTCTTTGTTGGGAACTGACGCCTTGTAAAGGATCTTAGCCCTCCCTTCAAAGTCGAGCAATTTAGTCGAGGGCTCTTTGTTGGGAACTGACGCCTTGTAAAGGATCTTAGCCCTCCCTTCAAAGTCGAGCAATTTAGTCGAGTGCTCTTTGTTGGGAACTGACGCCTTGTAAAGGATCTTAGCCCTCCCTTCAAAGTCGAGCAATTTAGTCGAGGGCTCTTTGTTGGGAACTGACGCCTTGTAAAGGATCTTAGCCCTCCCTTCAAAGTCGAGCAATTTAGTCGAGGGCTCTTTGTTGGGAACTGACGCCTTGTAAAGGATCTTAGCCCTCCCTTCAAAGTCGAGCAATTTAGTCGAGGGCTCTTTGTTGGGAACTGACGCCTTGTAAAGGATCTTAGCCCTCCCTTCAAAGTCGAGCAATTTAGTCGAGGGCTCTTTGTTGGGAACTGACGCCTTGTAAAGGATCTTAGCCCTCCCTTCAAAGTCGAGCAATTTAGTCGAGGGCTCTTTGTTGGGAACTGACGCCTTGTAAAGGATCTTAGCCCTCCCTTCAAAGTCGAGCAATTTAGTCGAGGGCTCTTTGTTGGGAACTGACGCCTTGTAAAGGATCTTAGCCCTCCCTTCAAAGTCTAGCAATTTAGTCGAGGGCTCTTTGTTGGGAACTGACGCCTTGTAAAGGATCTTAGCCCTCCCTTCAAAGTCGAGCAATTTAGTCGAGGGCTCTTTGTTGGGAACTGACGCCTTGTAAAGGATCTTAGCCCTCCCTTCAAAGTCGAGCAATTTAGTCGAGGGCTCTTTGTTGGGAACTGACGCCTTGTAAAGGATCTTAGCCCTCCCTTCAAAGTCGAGAAATTTAGTCGAGGGCTCTTTGTTGGGAACTGACGCCTTGTAAAGGATCTTAGCCCTCCCTTCAAAGTCGAGCAATTTAGTCGAGGGCTCTTTGTTGGGAACTGACGCCTTGTAAAGGATCTTAGCCCTCCCTTCAAAGTCGAGCAATTTAGTCGAGGGCTCTTTGTTGGGAACTGACGCCTTGTAAAGGATCTTAGCCCTCCCTTCAAAGTCGAGCAATTTAGTCGAGGGCTCTTTGTTGGGAACTGACGCCTTGTAAAGGATCTTAGCCCTCCCTTTAAAGTCGAGCAATTTAGTCGAGGGCTCTTTGTTGGGAACTGACGCCTTGTAAAGGAACTTAGCCCTCCCTTCAAAGTCGAGCAATTTAGTCGAGGGCTCTTTGTTGGGAACTGACGCCTTGTAAAGGATCTTAGCCCTCCCTTCAAAGTCGAGCAATTTAGTCGAGGGCTCTTTGTTGGGAACTGACGCCTTGTAAAGGATCTTAGCCCTCCCTTCAAAGTCGAGCAATTTAGTCGAGGGCTCTTTGTTGGGAACTGACGCCTTGTAAAGGATCTTAGCCCTCCCTTCAAAGTCGAGCAATTTAGTCGAGGGCTCTTTGTTGGGAACTGACGCCTTGTAAAGGATCTTAGCCCTCCCTTCAAAGTCGAGCAATTAAGTCGAGGGCTCTTTGTTGGGAACTGACGCCTTGTAAAGGATCTTAGCCCTCCCTTCAAAGTCGAGCAATTTAGTCGAGGGCTCTTTGTTGGGAACTGACGCTTTGTAAAGGAACTTAGCCCTCCCTTCAAAGTCGAGCAATTTAGTCGAGGGCTCTTTGTTGGGAACTGACGCCTTGTAAAGGATCTTAGCCCTCCCTTCAAAGTCGAGCAATTTAGTCGAGGGCTCTTTGTTGGGAACTGACGCCTTGTAAAGGATCTTAGCCCTCCCTTCAAAGTCGAGCAATTTAGTCGAGGGCTCTTTGTTGGGAACTGACGCCTTGTAAAGGATCTTAGCCCTCCCTTCCAAGTCGAGCAATTTAGTCGAGGGCTCTTTGTTGGGAACTGACGCCTTGTAAAGGATCTTAGCCCTCCCTTCAAAGTCGAGCAATTTAGTCGAGGGCTCTTTGTTGGGAACTGACGCCTTGTAAAGGATCTTAGCCCTCCCTTCAAAGTCGAGCAATTTAGTCGAGGGCTCTTTGTTGGGAACTGACGCCTTGTAAAGGATCTTAGCCCTCCCTTCAAAGTCGAGCAATTTAGTCGAGGGCTCTTTGTTGGGAACTGACGCCTTGTAAAGGATCTTAGCCCTCCCTTCAAAGTCGAGCAATTTAGTCGAGGGCTCTTTGTTGGGAACTGACGCCTTGTAAAGGATCTTAGCCCTCCCTTCAAAGTCGAGCAATTTAGTCGAGGGCTCTTTGTTGGGAACTGACGCCTTGTAAAGGATCTTAGCCCTCCCTTCAAAGTCGAGCAATTTAGTCGAGGGCTCTTTGTTGGGAACTGACGCCTTGTAAAGGATCTTAGCCCTCCCTTCAAAGTCGAGCAATTTAGTCGAGGGCTCTTTGTTGGGAACTGACGCCTTGTAAAGGATCTTAGCCCTCCCTTCAAAGTCGAGCAATTTAGTCGAGGGCTCTTTGTTGGGAACTGACGCCTTGTAAAGGATCTTAGCCCTCCCTTTAAAGTCGAGCAATTTAGTCGAGGGCTCTTTGTTGGGAACTGACGCCTTGTAAAGGAACTTAGCCCTCCCTTCAAAGTCGAGCAATTTAGTCGAGGGCTCTTTGTTGGGAACTGACGCCTTGTAAAGGATCTTAGCCCTCCCTTCAAAGTCGAGCAATTTAGTCGAGGGCTCTTTGTTGGGAACTGACGCCTTGTAAAGGATCTTAGCCCTCCCTTCAAAGTCGAGCAATTTAGTCGAGGGCTCTTTGTTGGGAACTGACGCCTTGTAAAGGATCTTAGCCCTCCCTTCAAAGTCGAGCAATTTAGTCGAGGGCTCTTTGTTGGGAACTGACGCCTTGTAAAGGATCTTAGCCCTCCCTTCAAAGTCGAGCAATTAAGTCGAGGGCTCTTTGTTGGGAACTGACGCCTTGTAAAGGATCTTAGCCCTCCCTTCAAAGTCGAGCAATTTAGTCGAGGGCTCTTTGTTGGGAACTGACGCTTTGTAAAGGAACTTAGCCCTCCCTTCAAAGTCGAGCAATTTAGTCGAGGGCTCTTTGTTGGGAACTGACGCCTTGTAAAGGATCTTAGCCCTCCCTTCAAAGTCGAGCAATTTAGTCGAGGGCTCTTTGTTGGGAACTGACGCCTTGTAAAGGATCTTAGCCCTCCCTTCAAAGTCGAGCAATTTAGTCGAGGGCTCTTTGTTGGGAACTGACGCCTTGTAAAGGATCTTAGCCCTCCCTTCAAAGTCGAGCAATTTAGTCGAGGGCTCTTTGTTGGGAACTGACGCCTTGTAAAGGATCTTAGCCCTCCCTTCAAAGTCGAGCAATTTAGTCGAGGGCTCTTTGTTGGGAACTGACGCCTTGTAAAGGATCTTAGCCCTCCCTTCAAAGTCGAGCAATTTAGTCGAGGGCTCTTTGTTGGGAACTGACGCCTTGTAAAGGATCTTAGCCCTCCCTTCAAAGTCGAGCAATTTAGTCGAGGGCTCTTTGTTGGGAACTGACGCCTTGTAAAGGATCTTAGCCCTCCCTTCAAAGTCGAGCAATTTAGTCGAGGGCTCTTTGTTGGGAACTGACGCCTTGTAAAGGATCTTAGCCCTCCCTTCAAAGTCGAGCAATTTAGTCGAGGGCTCTTTGTTGGGAACTGACGCCTTGTAAAGGATCTTAGCCCTCCCTTCAAAGTCGAGCAATTTAGTCGAGGGCTCTTTGTTGGGAACTGACGCCTTGTAAAGGATCTTAGCCCTCCCTTCAAAGTCGAGCAATTTAGTCGAGGGCTCTTTGTTGGGAACTGACGCCTTGTAAAGGATCTTAGCCCTCCCTTCAAAGTCGAGCAATTTAGTCGAGGGCTCTTTGTTGGGAACTGACGCCTTGTAAAGGATCTTAGCCCTCCCTTCAAAGTCGAGCAATTTAGTCGAGGGCTCTTTGTTGGGAACTGACGCCTTGTAAAGGATCTTAGCCCTCCCTTCAAAGTCGAGCAATTTAGTCGAGGGCTCTTTGTTGGGAACTGACGCCTTGTAAAGGATCTTAGCCCTCCCTTCAAAGTCGAGCAATTTAGTCGAGGGCTCTTTGTTGGGAACTGACGCCTTGTAAAGGATCTTAGCCCTCCCTTCAAAGTCGAGCAATTTAGTCGAGGGCTCTTTGTTGGGAACTGACGCCTTGTAAAGGATCTTAGCCCTCCCTTCAAAGTCGAGCAATTTAGTCGAGGGCTCTTTGTTGGGAACTGACGCCTTGTAAAGGATCTTAGCCCTCCCTTCAAAGTCGAGCAATTTATGGGAAGTCTTTATTGTTTTCTCGCGCGGTTTTCGGATCCCTTGTTGATGAGATAGCTTACAAGGCATCTTCTTTGTACGCTAAGGTCTTTTTTCTTTTCACTTTTTTGCAACAAACGTGGAATCAAAGACATAGAACAAGTTCCCTAATGTATCCCATGTTTAATTTCAACAAGTCTTAGGGTTTTTTTTATTGTTTAAAAAAACGTGCGTTTGCTTTCTATCTATTCTACACTTGTAATTTTATGATTGCACAAAATATGCGATATTGCATTATAAAATAATTTTTATTATAAATTCATATGCACAAACATTAAATTTTTTTTCTCCCGGCACTTTTACGGGCCCCTATCGTCCGCCGGGACCCAGTACTATGGTACCAACTGATCCCCTGACTGTGGGGGCCCTGACTGCACACTACCATTCATTTTGACCGCAGTCACTCACTAGCGTTCTAAAGATACATTTGCTTAATTTGACCCCCCCCTTTGTGGGGGCCCTGACGGCACATTACCATTAATTTTGACCGCAGTCACTCACTAGCGTTCTAAAGATGCATTTGCTTAATTTGACCCCCCCCCTTTGTGGGGCGCTGACTGCACACTACCATTCATTTTGACCGCAGTCACTCACTAGCGTTCTAAAGATACATTTGCTTAAATTGACCCCCCCTTTGTGGGGGCTCTGACTGTCCACTACCATTCATTTTGACCGCAGTCACTCATTAGCGTTCTAAAGATGCATTTGCTTAATTTGACCCCCCCCCCTTTGTGGAGGCTCTGACTATCCACTACCATTCATTTTGACCGCAGCACTCACTAGCGTTCTAAAGATGCATTTGCTTAATTTGACCCCCCCCTTTGTGGGGGCTCTGACTGTCCACTACCATTCATTTTGACCGCAGTCACTCACTAGCGTTCTAAAGATGCATTTGCTTAATTTGACCCCCCCCCATTTGTGGGGGCTCTGACTGTCCACTACCATTCATTTTGACCGCAGTCACTCACTAGCGTTCTAAAGATGCATTTGCTTAATTTGACCCCCCCCTTTTGTGGGGGCTCTGACTGTCCACTACCATTCATTTTGACCGCAGTCACTCACTAGCGTTCTAAAGATGCATTTGCTTAATTTGACCCCCCCTTTGTGGGGGCTCTGACTGTCCACTACCATTCATTTTGACCGCAGTCACTCACTAGCGTTCTAAAGATGCATTTGCTTAATTTGACCCCCCCCCCCTTTGTGGGGGCTCTGACTGTCCACTACCATTCATTTTGACCGCAGTCACTCACTAGCGTTCTAAAGATGCATTTGCTTAATTTGACCCCCCCCCCTTTGTGGGGGCTCTGACTGTCCACTACCATTCATTTTGACCGCAGTCACTCACTAGCGTTCTAAAGATGCATTTGCTTAATTTGACCCCCCCCTTTGTGGGGGCTCTGACTGTCCACTACCATTCATTTTGACCGCAGTCACTCACTAGCGTTCTAAAGATGCATTTGCTTAAGTTGACCCCCCCCTTTCTGGGGGCTCTGACTGTCCACTACCATTCATTTTGACCGCAGTCACTCACTAGCGTTCTAAAGATGCATTTGCTTAATTTGACCCCCCCCTTTGTGGGGGCTTACCATTCATTTTGACCGCAGTCACTCACTAGCGTTCTAAAGATGCATTTGCTTAATTTGACCCCCCCCCTTTGTGGGGGCTCTGACTGTCCACTACCATTCATTTTGACCGCAGTCACTCACTAGCGTTCTAAAGATGCATTTGCTTAATTTGACCCCCCCCCTTTGTGGGGGCTCTGACTGTCCACTACCATTCATTTTGACCGCAGTCACTCACTAGCGTTCTAAAGATGCATTTGCTTAATTTGACCCCCCCCCTTTGTGGGGGCTCTGACTGTCCACTACCATTCATTTTGACCGCAGTCACTCACTAGCGTTCTAAAGATGCATTTGCTTAATTTGACCCCCCCCCTTTGTGGGGGCTCTGACTGTCCACTACCATTCATTTTGACCGCAGTCACTCACTAGCGTTCTAAAGATGCATTTGCTTAATTTGACCCCCCCCCTTTGTGGGGGCTCTGACTGTCCACTACCATTCATTTTGACCGCAGTCACTCACTAGCGTTCTAAAGATGCATTTGCTTAATTTGACCCCCCCCCTTTGTGGGGGCTCTGACTGTCCACTACCATTCATTTTGACCGCAGTCACTCACTAGCGTTCTAAAGATGCATTTGCTTAATTTGACCCCCCCCCTTTGTGGGGGCTCTGACTGTCCACTACCATTCATTTTGACCGCAGTCACTCACTAGCGTTCTAAAGATGCATTTGCTTAATTTGACCCCCCCCTTTGTGGGGGCTCTGACTGTCCACTACCATTCATTTTGACCGCAGTCACTCACTAGCGTTCTAAAGATGCATTTGCTTAATTTGACCCCCCCCCTTTGTGGGGGCTCTGACTGTCCACTACCATTCATTTTGACCGCAGTCACTCACTAGCGTTCTAAAGATGCATTTGCTTAATTTGACCCCCCCCTTTGTGGGGGCTCTGACTGTCCACTACCATTCATTTTGACCGCAGTCACTCACTAGCGTTCTAAAGATGCATTTGCTTAATTTGACCCCCCCCTTTGTGGGGGCTCTGACTGTCCACTACCATTCATTTTGACCGCAGTCACTCACTAGCGTTCTAAAGATGCATTTGCTTAATTTGACCCCCCCCCTTTGTGGGGGCTCTGACTGTCCACTACCATTCATTTTGACCGCAGTCACTCACTAGCGTTCTAAAGATGCATTTGCTTAATTTGACCCCCCCCTTTGTGGGGGCTCTGACTGTCCACTACCATTCATTTTGACCGCAGTCACTCACTAGCGTTCTAAAGATGCATTTGCTTAATTTGACCCCCCCCCTTTGTGGGGGCTCTGACTGTCCACTACCATTCATTTTGACCGCAGTCACTCACTAGCGTTCTAAAGATGCATTTGCTTAATTTGACCCCCCCCCTTTGTGGGGGCTCTGACTGTCCACTACCATTCATTTTGACCGCAGTCACTCACTAGCGTTCTAAAGATGCATTTGCTTAATTTGACCCCCCCCCTTTGTGGGGGCTCTGACTGTCCACTACCATTCATTTTGACCGCAGTCACTCACTAGCGTTCTAAAGATGCATTTGCTTAATTTGACCCCCCCCCTTTGTGGGGGCTCTGACTGTCCACTACCATTCATTTTGACCGCAGTCACTCACTAGCGTTCTAAAGATGCATTTGCTTAATTTGACCCCCCCCCCTTTGTGGGGGCTCTGACTGTCCACTACCATTCATTTTGACCGCAGTCACTCACTAGCGTTCTAAAGATGCATTTGCTTAATTTGACCCCCCCCCTTTGTGGGGGCTCTGACTGTCCACTACCATTCATTTTGACCGCAGTCACTCACTAGCGTTCTAAAGATGCATTTGCTTAATTTGACCCCCCCCCTTTGTGGGGGCTCTGACTGTCCACTACCATTCATTTTGACCGCAGTCACTCACTAGCGTTCTAAAGATGCATTTGCTTAATTTGACCCCCCCCCTTTGTGGGGGCTCTGACTGTCCACTACCATTCATTTTGACCGCAGTCACTCACTAGCGTTCTAAAGATGCATTTGCTTAATTTGACCCCCCCCCTTTGTGGGGGCTCTGACTGTCCACTACCATTCATTTTGACCGCAGTCACTCACTAGCGTTCTAAAGATGCATTTGCTTAATTTGACACCCCCCCCTTTGTGGGGGCTCTGACTGTCCACTACCATTCATTTTGACCGCAGTCACTCACTAGCGTTCTAAAGATGCATTTGCTTAATTTGACCCCCCCCCTTTGTGGGGGCTCTGACTGTCCACTACCATTCATTTTGACCGCAGTCACTCACTAGCGTTCTAAAGATGCATTTGCTTAATTTGACCCCCCCCCTTTGTGGGGGCTCTGACTGTCCACTACCATTCATTTTGACCGCAGTCACTCACTAGCGTTCTAAAGATGCATTTGCTTAATTTGACCCCCCCCCTTTGTGGGGGCTCTGACTGTCCACTACCATTCATTTTGACCGCAGTCACTCACTAGCGTTCTAAAGATGCATTTGCTTAATTTGACCCCCCCCCTTTGTGGGGGCTCTGACTGTCCACTACCATTCATTTTGACCGCAGTCACTCACTAGCGTTCTAAAGATGCATTTGCTTAATTTGACCCCCCCCCTTTGTGGGGGCTCTGACTGTCCACTACCATTCATTTTGACCGCAGTCACTCACTAGCGTTCTAAAGATGCATTTGCTTAATTTGACCCCCCCCCTTTGTGGGGGCTCTGACTGTCCACTACCATTCATTTTGACCGCAGTCACTCACTAGCGTTCTAAAGATGCATTTGCTTAATTTGACCCCCCCCCTTTGTGTTGGCTCTGACTGTCCACTACCATTCATTTTGACCGCAGTCACTCACTAGCGTTCTAAAGATGCATTTGCTTAATTTGACCCCCACCCCCCTTTGTGGGGGCTCTGACTGTCCACTACCATTCATTTTGACCGCAGTCACTCACTAGCGTTCTAAAGATGCATTTGCTTAATTTGACCCCCCCTTTGAGGGGGCTCTGACTGTCCACTACCATCCATTTTGACCGCAGTCACTCACTAGCGTTCTAAAGATGCATTTGCTTAATTGGACCCCCCCCTTTGTGGGGGCTCTGACTGTCCACTACCATTCATTTTGACCGCAGTCACTCACTAGCGTTCTAAAGATGCATTTGCTTAATTTGACCCCCCCCCTTTGTGGGGGTTCTGACTGTCCACTACCATTCATTTTGACCGCAGTCACTCACTAGCGTTCTAAAGATGCATTTGCTTAATTTGACCCCCCCCCTTTGTGGGGGCTCTGACTGTCCACTACCATTCATTTTGACCGCAGTCACTCACTAGCGTTCTAAAGATGCATTTGCTTAATTTGACCCCCCCCTTTGTGGGGGCTCTGACTGTCCACTACCATTCATTTTGACCGCAGTCACTCACTAGCGTTCTAAAGATGCATTTGCTTAATTTGACCCCCCCTTTGTGGGGGCTCTGACTGTCCACTACCATTCATTTTGACCGCAGTCACTCACTAACGTTCTAAAGATGCATTTGCTTAATTTGACCCCCCCCCCTTTGTGGGGGCTCTGACTGTCCACTACCATTCATTTTGACCGCAGTCACTCACTAGCGTTCTGAAGATGCATTTGCTTAATTTGACCCCCCCCCCTTTGTGGGGGCTCTGACTGTCCACTACCATTCATTTTGACCGCAGTCACTCACTAGCGTTCTAAAGATGCATTTGCTTAATTTGACCCCCCCCCTTTGTGGGGGCTCTGACTGTCCACTACCATTCATTTTGACCGCAGTCACTCACTAGCGTTCTAAAGATGCATTTGCTTAATTTGACCCCCCCCTTTGTGGGGGCTCTGACTGTCCACTACCATTCATTTTGACCGCAGTCACTCACTAGCGTTCTAAAGATGCATTTGCTTAATTTGACCCCCCCCTTTGTGGGGGCTCTGACTGTCCACTACCATTCATTTTGACCGCAGTCACTCACTAGCGTTCTAAAGATGCATTTGCTTAATTTGACCTCCCCCCCTTTGTGGGGGCTCTGACTGTCCACTACCATTCATTTTGACCGCAGTCACTCACTAGCGTTCTAAAGATGCATTTGCTTAATTTGACCCCCCCCCCCCTTTGTGGGGGCTCTGACTGTCCACTACCATTCATTTTGACCGCAGTCACTCACTAGCGTTCTAAAGATGCATTTGTTTAATTTGACCCCCCCCCCCCCTTTGTGGGGGCCCTGACTGCACACTACCATTCATTTTGACCGCAGTCACTCACTAGCGTTCTAAAGATGCATTTGTTTAATTTGACACCCCCCTTTGTGGGGGCCCTGACTGCACACTACCATTCATTTTGACCGCAGTCACTCACTAGCGTTCTAAAGATGCATTTGTTTAATTTGACCCCCCCCCCTTTGTGGGGGCCCTGACTGCACACTACCATTCATTTTGACCGCAGTCACTCACTAGCGTTCTAAAGATGCATTTGTTTAATTTGACCCCCCCCCCTTTGTGGGGGCCCTGACTGCACACTACCATTCATTTTGACCGCAGTCACTCACTAGCGTTCTAAAGATGCATTTGCTTAATTTGACCCCCCCCCCTTTGTGGGGGCTCTGACTGTCCACTACCATTCATTTTGACCGCAGTCACTCACTAGCGTTCTAAAGATGCATTTGCTTAATTTGACCCCCCCCCTTTGTGTTGGCTCTGACTGTCCACTACCATTCATTTTGACCGCAGTCACTCACTAGCGTTCTAAAGATGCATTTGCTTAATTTGACCCCCACCCCCCTTTGTGGGGGCTCTGACTGTCCACTACCATTCATTTTGACCGCAGTCACTCACTAGCGTTCTAAAGATGCATTTGCTTAATTTGACCCCCCCTTTGAGGGGGCTCTGACTGTCCACTACCATCCATTTTGACCGCAGTCACTCACTAGCGTTCTAAAGATGCATTTGCTTAATTGGACCCCCCCCTTTGTGGGGGCTCTGACTGTCCACTACCATTCATTTTGACCGCAGTCACTCACTAGCGTTCTAAAGATGCATTTGCTTAATTTGACCCCCCCCCCTTTGTGGGGGTTCTGACTGTCCACTACCAATTCATTTTGACCGCAGTCACTCACTAGCGTTCTAAAGATGCATTTGCTTAATTTGACCCCCCCCTTTGTGGGGGCTCTGACTGTCCACTACCATTCATTTTGACCGCAGTCACTCACTAGCGTTCTAAAGATGCATTTGCTTAATTTGACCCCCCCTTTGTGGGGGCTCTGACTGTCCACTACCATTCATTTTGACCGCAGTCACTCACTAGCGTTCTAAAGATGCATTTGCTTAATTTGACCCCCCCTTTGTGGGGGCTCTGACTGTCCACTACCATTCATTTTGACCGCAGTCACTCACTAGCGTTCTAAAGATGCATTTGCTTAATTTGACCCCCCCCCCTTTGTGGGGGCTCTGACTGTCCACTACCATTCATTTTGACCGCAGTCACTCACTAGCGTTCTGAAGATGCATTTGCTTAATTTGACCCCCCCCTTTGTGGGGGCTCTGACTGTCCACTACCATTCATTTTGACCGCAGTCACTCACTAGCGTTCTAAAGATGCATTTGCTTAATTTGACCCCCCCCCCTTTGTGGGGGCTCTGACTGTCCACTACCATTCATTTTGACCGCAGTCACTCACTAGCGTTCTAAAGATGCATTTGCTTAATTTGACCCCCCCCTTTGTGGGGGCTCTGACTGTCCACTACCATTCATTTTGACCGCAGTCACTCACTAGCGTTCTAAAGATGCATTTGCTTAATTTGACCCCCCCCCTTTGTGGGGGCTCTGACTGTCCACTACCATTCATTTTGACCGCAGTCACTCACTAGCGTTCTAAAGATGCATTTGCTTAATTTGACCTCCCCCCCTTTGTGGGGGCTCTGACTGTCCACTACCATTCATTTTGACCGCAGTCACTCACTAGCGTTCTAAAGATGCATTTGCTTAATTTGACCCCCCCCCCCTTTGTGGGGGCTCTGACTGTCCACTACCATTCATTTTGACCGCAGTCACTCACTAGCGTTCTAAAGATGCATTTGTTTAATTTGACCCCCCCCCTTTGTGGGGGCCCTGACTGCACACTACCATTCATTTTGACCGCAGTCACTCACTAGCGTTCTAAAGATGCATTTGTTTAATTTGACACCCCCCTTTGTGGGGGCCCTGACTGCACACTACCATTCATTTTGACCGCAGTCACTCACTAGCGTTCTAAAGATGCATTTGTTTAATTTGACCCCCCCCCCTTTGTGGGGGCCCTGACTGCACACTACCATTCATTTTGACCGCAGTCACTCACTAGCGTTCTAAAGATGCATTTGTTTAATTTGACCCCCCCCCTTTGTGGGGGCCCTGACTGCACACTACCATTCATTTTGACCGCAGTCACTCACTAGCGGTCTAAAGATGCATTTGCTTAATTTGACCCCCCCTTTGTGGGGGCTCTGACTGTCCACTACCATTCATTTTGACCGCAGTCACTCACTAGCGTTCTAAAGATGCATTTGTTTAATTTGACCCCCCCCCCCTTTGTGGGGGCCCTGACTGCACACTACCATTCATTTTGACCGCAGTCACTCACTAGCGTTCTAAAGATGCATTTGTTTAATTTGACCCCCCCCCCTTTGTGGGGGCCCTGACTGCACACTACCATTCATTTTGACCGCAGTCACTCACTAGCGTTCTAAAGATGCATTTGTTTAATTTGACCCCCCCCCCCTTTGTGGGGGCCCTGACTGCACACTACCATTCATTTTGACCGCAGTCACTCACTAGCGTTCTAAAGATGCATTTGTTTAATTTGACCCCCCCCCCCCTTTGTGGGGGCCCTGACTGCACACTACCATTCATTTTGACCGCAGTCACTCACTAGCGTTCTAAAGATGCACTTGCTTCTGCGAATTATGCGAGCGAGATGGGAAAGGCATAGAACGATTTTTCTTTAAAAACTCCTTCATATGTTTTAAGGAAAGTGACTATTTTATTTTCCGGCTCATTAAAAATATCCATCCAAAAAGATACGGATATCCTACTAAAATGATTGCGATTAAAGTAGCCGTTTTCAATACAGAAATAATGAAAATGTCCATGCTGCTAAGCTAACGAGTATTTTGTTTTGGAAACTCTGATCTCCTAATGGCAGAAATATTATTAGGGATCCACTCCAAGAAGAACCGGAAGCTGTTTGACTCACTTTGTGCCGCGGCCCTGACCCCGAGACGTGGGTCCGAGACCGGTTTCAATTCTTAGCGTCGTGGGAAGGAGAAAGGGGACGCCTCCGACCTTTCTTGCTGGGATACGAGAATTTCGGATTTTTAAAGACCGTATATATATATATGCAGGGACGTCTTGACTGGGGGTGTGTGAAAAAGTTTTTCCGACTCAGATTGAAAATTTCCGACTCTGCGAACAAGGGAGTTAACTTCTGTTTTTGACCATTGCTGTTCTAGTGACTTTTGTCCAGTTCAAAGTCTATATGGCAATTATTTGTTTTGATTTTCGAGTGTTTTGTGCATATGTCCAAATCATACCCCAATTAAAAGAAAGTCTCAAAACCAAATTTTTGTTTTTGCGATTGTTTTTGAGGGGTTTTTTTTTTATAAATAATTGTACATGTTTTTAATTATCGGATGTGTTGTACAAATGCCCGCCCACACCTTTAGCTACAATTTAAAACAAGGCAAGCATCTAGGTCAAGAATTAGCAGAATTTTAAATATATTTGAAAACGTATTAAATTTCGTACGTTTCAGGATTTTTTTTTTTTTCGAATGCACTTAACACATTCCCAAATGATTGCCTAACACTTAAAAACCCGCGCGTTTCTATGCCAAGAATTGGCCATGTAAATTGCGGAACATGCATCTTTCTTTTGCTAAATTTGGGTCTTTTATTAGGTTTTTGTAAATAATTAAAACTTTATTAATTTTTTTTAATTTTCAAATGCACTTTACACATTCCAAATAAGTTTCTCAGGGGAAAAAAAACGCGTTTCTAGGTCAAGAATTAGCTTTGTAAAGCACAGGATGTGCATAATAACATACATACATTGTCCAAAGGAAATTAATATGATATAATTTGTAGTGCTCATAAGGGATTGCCGTTTCTTCATTTTCTCGATATTGGTTTTCGAAAAATTTGCCAGACACGGACGTAAAAAAAAATTTCCAAATGATCCACCAGAAAATCTACCTGCATGTGGATATACACATATTCTTAAATACATCTAAATTGTATTTTTTAGGTTATCTGATATTTATTTCACTGCATCCAAAACAGGAAGATTAGCTCAGTTCTACAGTTTGAATTCTATAGAAAGTTGTGTGTATCATCGCATTCTAACATTTTTTTTAATTACTACATTTTATTTATAAAAAAAACGCATCCAATCAACAAATGCATCTCCCTTAATGTAGTGAAGAGGACTGCGGTTTCTCTCCGATGGATTGCACATGCCTGAGCTCTCTCCTAGAGAAAGGATCGTTTATTTTCTTTATTTTTTTCCCAGGTGTGTGGATCGTATGCGTATAAATTTGGTTTGAAATTAACATTGAGCAATATGGAGTTTTCCAACGTGCGTTATACTTTCGTATAAATTTGCGGAAAATGAAAGAATTTTGATGCACAATTTGGACCTGTTATAAAAATAAACTGTTATAACACTAGGAAAGTTAATTTTGAGAGACCATCCCAATTTAAAAATTCAGAATATGAATATCTAAGCCATGAAGTTAGAGAGACTTGTTTCCTGCTTTATCTTCAAAATCGCTTTGTAAATAATGCAATGATACAAACTTTGCTTATAGATAGATTGGTTGGAGCTGAATGACATGGTCCATAATTTGAGTCGCTTTGCTCCCATGCTATGGCCAGACCCATTAAAGACTTGAGATGAAAAGTTTGAGATATTAAACTTGATAAATTGGTTTGCTAAGATTATAGGGGAGAATAAATTCATTACGTTATGTTAGGAGTCGATATAGTATGTATATTTTGATAGAGTCGTATAAGAGATAGTAATATTGAATTGGAGAGGTGTATGATTCGCATGTGACTGGATATTAGGAGTGGATGGGACGACCAGTGTCAGTTGATGTCCGCCGGTTCCTGTTTCCCATGCATGGCCGTGGTGTACTTAGACGAGCTTATCGCACGAAGTACGCAGACTTTGCTGGTTTATTAAAATTCTTCAACTTCGCTCAAAGTCTCCGAGAAATAAATACTTCGAAGGAACGTGAAATTAAATAAACCAATTGCAGAGAAGGGAAGTCTACAAAATGTAAAAAAAAATCTTTTTTGAATTGAACATCAATATTTTTAGTATAGGAAATTATTACTTGAAACGAGTGCATATTAAGTGGCGCAAATAGAATCAGAAGTGATTTAAATATCTTAAAGCATCACTATTTTATGGACAGCTGATTTTCAAAAATAAAAAATTATATTATTCATTATTTTGATCAATTTTACTGGCTTCTTCATCGATATTTAATATATAAGATCAATTTCATCACTTTTTTGTTTCCTACTTATAGTGGCAGCTTTAGTAATGAGGTTGTGACTGTTCAAATACCAAATGATGACCACAAAAAAATCTGAATACAATATTTCGCAACTATCAATGTTGCTTATTATTTTGAAATAACTCTGTTTAATTTTAAATATTTTTTTTTTTTTGGGGGGGGGGGGGGGGGGGGGGATTTGAACGGGAAAGAAAAATTTGGTTCTGAAAATAAAATAATAGTAATTATAAATAAAATAATGCTTATCTATTAATAAAAATATACTATATAAAATGTGCAACAGCAGAATTCTAACAAATGCAAATTTTGATTGATTGGGCACGCAATTAATTAACATATTTTTCTGGATTAATAATAGGTTTACAAAAACATTTCGACGTAGTTAACATTTTAGTGTAACATTCTAATTTATACACAATTTAATTTCAAACGTATAAAATTTGTATTATTGTTATTTATAGTATTTTGCAAGAATATGTCTCTTTCTGTGTGTATATACCGCGTAGTGGAAAATCCAAGCTTTCAACAGCTGTAAAAATCTGTATAGAGGTGGTATCTCAGCTTATGCAAATATGAACCTCGCCGAGATTTTTTTTTTAAATTCCAATTATTTTAAAGATTATGAACATTTAAAGTCGAAATTTCGCCGTTTTTAAACCAATTTATCCCAGCAGACAATTCTTTGAAGAATGAGAGACATGTCAGACGGTTACAAACAATTGGTACGACACGATCTGAGTGATAAAATCAAAAATTCTAATTTACAGAATTTTACAAATAATATGGATTTTTAAAACGTGCAGATTGTTATAAGAATTCGCTCGATCAATCTCTTTTATAGCACGAAAATATTCGGAGATAGCATTTAATTCTCTCATTTTACTTTTCGCCATTCATAGAAACAAAGGAGACGAAAGACATGAAGTGATTTAAATTGAGATGTTTTCTTATTTCTTGAATTTTAAAGATATGATTTATAGTTTTCAAAATAAAATACATTCTCATTAAAAGCATTTTGTAAAAAAATCATTTGAATCAGATAACAACCATAATCCCGATCATGACCTCCCTGCTTTTCGTTCAATCCGGAAGGTGTCGCAGCGCAATGGGAGAAGGTGTGTTTAAGCGCTTATTTAGGGCGTACGTTTTGCATATGCAGATTAAATGCGCGCCCGCATATTCAAACCCAAACCGGACTTTTATCGAGGGTGTGTTACGCCCGCGTAGAGAGTCGAGTGCGGACTGTCATTGTTAGTGGGAACGGGAGCGGAATCCCATTTTTGTCTAGATTAGTCTTACCACAATGGCATTATCAAACAGTAGTCTCGCCACTCGACAGGAAAGCGAATGGATTGGTTGCCTTTACAGTATAGAAAAATGCATTTTATGGGGAAACTGGTATCGCTTAATGCTCCATATCACTAAAACCGCTCATGTTTACTCGTTCAATTCTGTTACAATGGTTTTTGTGCTAGTTATTATAAAATTATAAGACAAGCATGTAAGCTAAAATGTTATTTCCTTTCCTTTAAAAAGTCCGATGGAAAAGCATTTTACCTGAAAGCTTATCTGACATAATTCTGTTCTTTCTTTAACTTATTGCATTTGAAAACTCTGGAAGTTAATGTTATATAAATTATTTAACTTTCTAATAACAATTTGTAGGATGTAATAAATTTTAAATCGTATTCTATAAAAAAAAAAGCTTTTAAAAATATGCACAGTACAAGTGCTTTCTGTAATGATATCAATGGGTGAAAATTTTCTAATATGATAATTATTGTGCAAAAAAGTTTAATTACAGTAATTTAAAAAATCTGATGTGAGAAGCATTTGACTTTGCCTTCAGATTCAAATTCATTTTGTCATTTTCTATTTCATTGTGAACTAAATTGAGTTTAATTGCTGAAAATAACATGGATACCTTTATGATATCATATCAAATTTGCCTTTTTATTGTATATTCGTTAAATTTCGCGACTTAATTCACTTTACATTCTTCAGGTCTTCAAAATAAAAAAAAACAATATCTCGAGAACGGCTAGTCCCAATGCAATGGGGTTGGTCTTAGTCTTTTCATCGTTAAACATTACGTATAAAACAACTATTAAATTGATATATTTGAACATGCGTAGTTTTTTATTTTAAATTTTGACGATTTTTGCGGACCATTTCGCAAAAAAAAGGCAGGTTATTTTTTTCCGAATAGTACCAAAATCTAATCAGCACCAGAGTAACCCACAAGTGACTTATTTGCCAAATTTTATAAAATTTGGTTCATTAGTTTTTCAGTTAGAGTGGATACATACATTGCACAGACAGGCAGACGCACAGACACGCACAAACGTCAGGCTAAAAATGGTTTTTTTGTATTCTAGAGGTCCCAAAATGTGTAGATCCGTCGAAAACTCGAGTTGCGATTTTCGGCATGATTGCAATACTGAATTTTGATTTTCGACGCTATTATAATATTTATTAAACTTTCTAAATATATATATTTCCATGCATTTAATTTATACGAAGGAATTAATAAAACATGTTTATTCCAACTCAAAACATATAAAATTTAATACGAATGACGACTGCATTTAAATAGTTGTAAATACTTTAAATTCTTCAATCACAAATAGTTTAAAATACAAACATAAAATAACTTTCATTTTTTCTGGTAATATATCAGCCAATTATTTTCCATAATTTTTGGTATTTATATTTTTACTTTTTCTCGTACTTCGTTCAAACAAATTTAATTCCCCTAAAACTTTGTTTTTACTCGACACTTCATTTTTGGTTTAAGGGAAATTCCCTTCGGAACGGAAAAGTCATTCAGAAAGGGAAAAATCCTTCGGATAGGGACATTTCCTTTCGAAAAGAATTTCCTGCTGTCATATGTCTGGTCTTGTTTTGGAAGTACGTGTTGAAGCTTTAAAAAATAAAACCTATACGTTTTTCGATCAAGGGATCTTTAATCTGTTCTTTTATATTAGCAATTGTATAATGAATAGCAGCAAAGGTAAGTTATTTGAGAGTAGCATATACAATTTCTTTAAAAGAGATAAAAAAGAAGATAGTGAATGTAATGAAAATAAGTTGAAAAATGTTAAATGCTCTGAAGATGACAGTTCAGAAAGAAAAGCTCCAACAGACGTTGAGGCATCATTGCCATCACACCATCTGAAATCGACGTGAATCCCAATGATGTTGGGTTATTTGTAGGGGAAAAGGTAAGGGCTGTTTTTATATAGTTGTCATAATAAATCGGGAGTATAATTTGCAAGGCTCGGATTTTCATGCATGAAATTTAGCTCACATAATATGCTCAAAATTATTACGCAATATGCACGAAAATATGCAGAAATATGCAAGTGCATAGAAATCCGGACCCTACTCGTAAGCATTTTGTACAATGCAATTAACAAGTGTGAATTCGTTATTTCCCTACATATTGTTAAAAAACTATTTTCGTATAGTTTACCTTTGTTGAAATATTTACGATAATGCTTTGGAAGCTTTCCATGAATGTGATGAAATTATGTTTCCAAGTCTACGAAAACTTCTGCAGATAATGATTGCACTTCCAGTCCCAACGTGTAGCGCAGAGAGATCTTTCTCCACCTTACGATATTTAAAAAATTATTTAAGAAATCGAACAGGTGAGCACAGATTGAATGGACTGTCTATGTTATATATCCACAAGGACGTTGAAGTAAACCCTGAAGTGGTTTTAAATGAAATGGCTAAGAAACCTAGACGACTTGATATTAAACTTTGAATATTGTATACTTTCATTTATAGAAGTTATCAGTACTGTTCTTATTTAGTAAACGTAATGTTAAATAAATAGATCGATTCGGCGATAAATTGATTTATTTCAATATATTGTCATTTGACATGCGTAATAATATACAATGAGGTTTGACCCGTGCCCCCCAGAACGAATTTCTGGCTGCGCCACTGGTCCCACGTCCATCAGATGGCTTTGCTTCAACATGGACGTCGAAGATTTGGTTTCACCAAAGAAAAAATGTGATTTTGTAGTGGACATTTAGAAAATTAAAGTTAAAAAAAAGTTTTTAAAGTGAAATTTATGATAAATAAAACCCACACTTATTTGGATTTTTTTTTCCGACTGATTGCCAATTTTTCCGATTATTTTGAGCCAGGGGGGTGACACCCCCCGGTACTTACGTCCCTGTATATATATATATATATATATATTAGAAAAATATAATAATAATAATAACCAATTGCAAGTAATCATGAAATATTAAAATCCCCAAACCGCGGCCACAATGAACAGCAATTTCGAAGATTAACCAGAATTAAATTCCTCTTGAGATCTGAATATCTAATTGTAATTAACCCAAACAAGTGCCTGTTTCAGATTTGGCATATATATATATATACTTTCCATTTTTATCTTATTATTTCTACTTTATAATATACCGGATCTTTTTATGATGTTTCGACCACGTGGTTGCATCATGATACGAAAGCCATTTAGAACCTCTGTGGATGTAAAAGATCCTTGAAAAGCAGCAGAGGTTCATCTTTTCTTCATCACACGTTTGATACTTGAGGCATTTCTAATTCCTTTGACGCACGAGCTTAGACTGTATGTATCACTCTTATAAACTGTCAATTTAATTCTCATCCCCTTTCAGTAGGAAATTCAGACCCATGTTAATTCTCTTGTTGGATATTACGTTTGAAATCCTCTTTGACCGATATCCTTTAACCTCTTCAACTAGGGTATATTTCATGTTCTATATATTAGTTTCCTTATGTGTTCTATACGTGTGTGTGCGTGTAATAAAAGTATTATATGAAGTTCCATTGCTAGATAACTCATATAACCATAACTTGAATAAATTGAAATTTAAACGCATACCGAACAATTTATAACGTCGAAAAAGGAAAACGCTCATTCGTGAATAAAAATAGTTTATAAAAATTGCAACAATACGTCTGAATCGCCCGAGAATAAGATAATAACTTCTTGATGGAGTCGGATCGTGAGTGTGCTCAAAGAAATAAAGCAAAATCAGACAAATCGCCGTTATTCTCCAAACTTTACAATTAACTGAGATGGCATGTAACTCCAAGTATCATCAAGAACTTCTCTCTCCGGACTTTCGTCCCGCCGTAGTCAATTTCTTCGAATTTTTCTCACAATTCAATGATGCCTAGACCTCCATTCTTGGGACCCCTCGCATTGCATGACACTTGGACTAATCCTATATACCCCGAGCAGATGATGGGGGGGGGGGGGGGGGAGAAAATCTTAATAACTTTGTTTTCGAATTTCTGAACTGGGATGTTTCTACTCGGAGGTCTATGGCTGCACACTAGCCAAAACATGCCTCAGCTTCTTCTGGGTTTCTCACGAAATACATTACTAATAAATAATAAAGCCATAATTTAAAACAAAATTGAAATAGAATTGAATCCTATTCCTATCATCTACTCATGCGTGGAAGAAAAATGATTATGACATTCCAATTCGTAAAAACTATATATATATATATAAAGGAAAGCACTAAATGTGTACGGCGAGACATGTTTTTAGCAAAAATGAAATATAGAATCGGTCAACAGTTTTAATTATTGCTATCTATCTATTGTATCGATCTATCCTCCCGAATTCAAATTATCTCTATCCATTTGTAGAGGTTCCACTGCCAAGTTAATCTGTGCAGCGGTATTGTAAAGGATTTTATCTGACTTAAGGTCCATGAATGATCTACAACATTTAACAAACACATACTTTATTCCAGCTAACTTAGCTCACAACTCAATGCACAATTACATACACAGAATATGTACGTACAAGCTAACGCTATCCTATCTATATCTCGACCTAAGCTTACCCTTTCGTTACTGAGCTGCATCAGCAATCTTAAATCCTATACTCACAATATTGTGCAGACCACCCCACACTCTCGTATGAAGATAACAGCCGCAGATGACGGCGATGATTCACACGTGCATCTCGCTCGACTACGGTTTCTTGAGATGTGACCTGACTTCTGCCGAACGCTTGCCGCATTTATAGTCCTGGCCGGTCGTGAGTACGTGACTCTCGAATACAGAGACGAGGCGTTTCGTGCATAAATTAACATAATGAACAGTAGAATTAGCATACAATAATAGAATCCTCACACATTCATCCATTTCCTATTTCACCGGACTTCTTTTCTGACCGCTCGGAAATCCATATTATTCCATTTACGAAAGGCTACGATGAAGTTCTGTACCAGATTGAAATAGATGAAGTTACTCTAGGACGGTGGAGAGCCTATCCAAGTCAATACTTCCATACGAGACCGCAGATGAATAGAACATTTCGTGATTTCGCGGACATTTTTTAAATGAAAGATTCCGTATACGCGAATGTTTTGGTGTCCGTTTTAGAGAATGTTTTCAAAGTCCCCGAAAAGGAAAATGCAAAAATAATTATAATTTTGGAATGTTAACGTTCAACAGGGACAGATTTATACATCCGACAAATGGTGCTTATCAAATTTCTAAAGATTTCTAAGGAAAAAGTACATTCTAATCAAAGCATTTCATTGATTCGATCAGCAATTAAGAGCAATTAAGAGCCACGAAAGCAATCCATTGTCAGTTGGCATCCTCTGGGCTTCAATTTTTCTTCTTTTCAAAAACGGTCCCTGTTTCGGAAGTTTTTCTTCACTCACTCTTCGAAACCTTTATCTTGGACGTTCCAGAACGTATTTCAGATGTGAAATCATCAAGGGTCAATATACGTCAAAATAGACTGACGTGCGCAACAAAGGGTTATTTCGAACCCGGGGAAATAAAAAAAAAAATTTCAGGGTAGACGAGCTTTTTCCAGTAGACAAGCTGGTTGGGCAAATTTATGATGTTTCTGTGGTTGCACAAACTCATATAATACACCTGGGGGCTGCGTTTAGTAAAATGAGCCTAGGCGGCGCCATTACAAATTGAGCAAACACTCCTTTTTACTAAACAACTGCCCTTTATTCCAACAATTTTCAGTTTCTCTCTCTCTCAAGTCATTATTATTATTCTTTTCTTTTACGGATTTATACATCTGAGATCAGATATTTATAGGGTTTCTGGACAGACCCAGTTCCAAATGACTGCACATGCGCAAAGCAGAAAAAGAAATGTGTCGCCTATCGCGGAAGGATACAGAGAAGGTCAGTTTCGTATGGAGCTTGGTAGAACGTTGTCAATTTTCCATTGGCGTCTGTGCTAGCGAGTTCATGGTTTTAAAAATTTCTTTTCATTTAGTATTTTTTAGGAATTCAGACCATGGCTATATCATGCAGAAATCGGTGGACAAAATATGATGAATTAAAGTCCCCCAAGTAAACTATTTGATATTTTTAAACTATACACTCCCAATTGTGGACGTGAGTTAGTGAGCGCCAGCCAATAAGGGGGAGAAGCCCCTCCGATTAATAAGCGGTGGACTTTGCCGAACTCAGGCAACGCCACCTAGATAAGAAAGCCGAAGTGCTTCGTGTGTGTGTGGGGGGGGGGGGGGGAAACCTGTCGATTAGTCATCACACATAAGCCATATGCAAGGAGAAGGAAGGAAATGGGCTATTTCTTTCGCAAGTCAATGTGCGTGTGTGTTGTATTTCCACGTGGGCCGACTTTATTACAATTTTAAGCTGCTAATTTAATATTTTTGTCACTTCTTTTACATGGTTGACATGTATTTAATCGTGCATTACAATTCTGGGCTGTGTACATTTGATTGTCCGAAAATGACCAATTTGCTGAGTTTCTTGCAAATACAAAAGGTACGTGAATTATTTCGATCCTAAAATTACTTAATCTATTGTTTTATTTATTATGCATATGTAATCGCAAGAAACACCTTTAGAAATAAGTGATCTTGTCGTTTAGGATTCCTATCATGATTATATTTACTCATTTGTATACTTAGAACTTTTGATTTTACTAATCTTAAGCCAGTTGATTAGAATAACTTGACATAAGCTAGTTGATTAGCTTGTTTGAGATAGAATTATTTTTTTTTTCTGTCTGTTCAGGATGATTTGCTGGATGTGTCGAAGCAGATAGCATTAGAAATAAAATACTTTTAGATTATTTTTTCTGTGAAATGACTATGTTATATTTTTAATTTCAACTGATTTTAATGAGTCTCCAAATACATTAATTTACAACACTTTTCCTTATTTGGATTATTTGATAAAATAAAGAGTGTTTATTTTCTGAAACGTTGCCGTTGCTTAAAAATTATGGCCCCTCAATCATTTAAAGTAAAATATTTAATTCATACAATTTAGTATTTTTTGGTTGCGTTAAATTTTAAGTAAAATTAAAAATTTAGTTTATAAATTGTGAATTCAAAAAACTGAAATTTTATTTTTATCTAATCTGCTAATTGCATTTTTGATTATAAAAGGGTCGGTGTAAAGAAATCTTACTTTCTTTATTTTTCAATCACAGAATAGTAGATTGAAACTTTCATATATTTTAAAGCTATATGTTAATGTTCTCACTCAAAATATACAAATTTGAATTATCCTTGCAAAACTAATTTGATTATGAATTGAAATCATTTCTTGGAATATGAACCCTTAAATTTTTTTCTCTACATTTATTAAAATTAAGGAATCTATATAAAACAATAATCTGTTAAAAATAATTTTTATACCATTTCATAAGTGAAGGCAAGGGATTGATTAGGCTTTCCTTTTCGTCAAGGGAAAATTCACATATTTCACTAATATGTAAATTTTATTCTAATTTTTTTATCAATAAGTAAATAACATCTGTTTTTAATATATTTTACAATCTGTGAGAAAACAAATTTTTTCATCAATATGAAATTAATGTGAATATTTTCAAACAAATTCAGAAAATATAATTTTAAATTTTCGACATTTGAAAAACAAATGCATTGCATACTCTTTTTTGAATTTCTTCATAACATAAAATATTTTTCCATGTTATACGAACAATGGTGACCTCTCAATCATTTAAAGCAAAGCAGTTTATTCATACAGTACGGTAAATGGAAAAACTAAATGGATTCACTTACATAAATAAATTTATATTATAAAAGAATCATGTTATAAAAAGAAAAAATAATAAATCCAAAGAAAAACAAAATTAAGTAGCTTCAAAACTACTTAGTTTTGAAAACTACTTGGATTTTGAAGTGTATCAATGTATATACATACATATATATATATATATATATATATATATATATATATATATATATATATATATATATATATATATATATATATATATATATATATATATATATATATATATATATATATATATAGAGAGAGAGAGAGAGAGAGAGAGAGAGAGAGAGAGAGAGAGAGATGAATCCAGAATTTTATTTATTTTTTTTTTTTGGGGGGGGGGGCATGGATTTCTTTTAAGAGGTAATATCAAGGGTTTTACTTGTTTTACTTTAAGAATTGTATTACACAGTGTTATTTTTTCAATTTTGGGTACAGTTTCAATCAGTAGTAACTGAAACACTGTATTATATTTTTGTATGCCATTTCCAGACAGTTCCAAACTATGTGCATGAATGCACAGAACTATCAAATTATGTACATTATTTGGATTACAACTCTCATACTATAACTTTATCAACTTATTACATACAAAGGATATCCAAGATCCAGTAGAATGCCGATTATATGGATTAGTCAGTTATTTTCGTATAGCATTCTAATAATTGTAAATGTAATTTTATTAATTGTATATGAAATTTGTAAATGTTTCACCGATTTTTTTCACACCCAACCATTCGATTTTGCTGAATAAAAGAATTATTAGGTGTAAGTGTAATAAATACTGTATATATATAACTGTAATAAATAAGTGTATATATATATCAGATATTTTGATATATATCCAAAATTTTAATTAAGTTCTTTTAAAAAATATAGTACCCATAAATAAAGACAAGTGTTTTATGCAAGTAGGTAATGTATGTAAACTAATAAAATACAAAAATGTCATTTAGGAATGATTGTTTGTTTTGTAATATGAAAATATCAAAAAATGGGTGATATTTTTCTTGATATTTACAACCCTCCACGCTACTAGCATTAATATAGTAAGTCATTACTAAGCATACTTCTTAAACTCCTTATTCATAAGGATATTATCACTGCCCAAACGCTGTTACTTATAAATGATTGATTGTATTCGTAAGTAAATTTGAAAATCATCTTTTTCACATATTACATTAAAAGTATAGATGGTATGATAGTATGATTAAATGAACTACATTAGGAAACAAAATATGTATTTTCAAATTTCTTTTGTCATACTAAAAGAATAGCGATTTAACCAAGTACAAAATTGTACTTGATTGTCGAAGCATGTATAAAGCAATTTCTGATACATTTTTTAAATAAATGTATCTTAAAATAAAGCAGAGATCATAGCCAAAGTCTTTTTTTTTTTAAGAAATTGCAATAAACTTTAACTTTAAACCTCTTGTTATATAAAACATTAAGAATTCTGTGCATTGGGCAATTAAAAAAAAATTATGGCTCTTGATTTAAATTATAAAAGAATCATGTTATAAAAATAAAAAGTAATAAAGCCAAATAAAAAGTGAGTCGCTTCAAAACTACTTGGGTTCTGCTAACTGAGGATCCGGTGGCCTACCTATGATGACTCATGCGAGACTTCAGGCATTGTTATCTAGGTGGCGTTGGTTCAGGCCACTGAGTGGGTGGTTTTTGAGAGAGTTTCAGGGCTGGGACGACGGTCCCCAACGGGCGAATCCTCCCGACTTACAAAGCGAATTACGAAGGTGGCGAAAGCCTCCTGATCATTAGCTGCATTGAAAAGAAGAAAAACTCATAGGTCAAGAAGGAGCTTTCTAATAACTTTTCTCTGCTTGCATCTAAAGATGGGTTGACGTAATAGTACCCTCATGATTTACGCATTGGCAAGCGCGACATTTTCACTGAGCCGTGAATGCATTGCTGGAAACGGTTATTTGTTTTGAGTTGCAAGACAATGAGAAAGGAGTTGTTGAGAGACCGGAATAAACCTGAAAATCTGTGACCTGATTTCTCAGCCTTGAGACTTCTCTTTGGAAGTTGGATTGGATCGGACCCCATTATCTGCGGCGTGGACGGCCGGGCGCCTCAAAGGAGTCTTGGTCGATATTTCGAATGTTTTTGTGTGGAGTACCCACCCCCTTAAAGGAACATTTTTGAAAAACTCTATTCTTCTTCGATTTTCTATCAGATGTTCAGCCCATATATCAAATATCAAGCCATTTTCACATTTTGAAAGGGGCGTTACTCATTTATTCCGAAAATCGAACATTTTGGTGGGCAGCACCCCATAAAGTAGAAAATATTAGAAAACTGAAATTGTACACTTTCTTCCTTCCAAACTATCTACCTGTACAAAAATTTGAAATCTGTATCTCATCCCGAAGCATGTTTTTTTTCCAATTCACCTTTCGAACGTTTTTCTCTGAAGCAACCCTTAAACGAACATTTTTTAAAATCTCTATTCGTCTTGGGTGCTTTCATCAAATGATTAGCCCATATACCAAATTTCAAGCCTCCATCAAATTTTAAAGGAGGTGTTTCTCATTTAATCAGCAAATTAAACATTTTGGTGTCCGGCACCCCCTTAAGTAGAAAATATTGGAAACCTGAAATTGCACCCTTTCTTCCTTTCAAACGATACACCCAATTTGAAGTCCCTATTTTATCGCAAAGCATGCTTTCCTGTCATTTCACTATTCATTAACATTCACTACCATTTCACTATTCATTAACATTCACGAACGTTTTTGTGTGGAGCACCCCCTCTTCGGAACATTTTCGGGAAATACGATTTTTTCAGGGGGTCATTTTATCAAACGATCATTTTCAAATTCATTTTATCCACCAAATTCATTTTATCAAACGATCGACCCGTGTTCCAAATTCCAAGTCTCTATCTATTCGGGAGTGCCTAAAAGAAACGTGACAGACAGACGGACACTTGGCAATTAGTATATACTAGCCGAATACCACACTAAGCAACCCCCGAAAAACTTCAATTTTTGAATAATTCGATTTTTTCAGTGATCTTTTTCAAACTGGCACCAAACTTCAAATATCTTCAGAATTCTTCAGTTCCTCACTTATTCAGCCAATCAAACACTTAGAAGTGCGACATTAGCAACTGAAATTAAACACCTTATTCCCACATAATTTTAAAATCTCTATATCTCATTGTAAAGTGCGTTTCACTATCATTTCACATTTCCGACTTTTTGACATGGAGCACCCCATTATATGAACATTATAATTTTGCGTGAGATTTCTCTCATTTCACCTTCCGAATGTTTTGGTGTGGAAAACCCTTTCTTTAATCTTACGACCGTGTATCTCATTCAAAATCAAGCGTTCCTCATTTATTACATTGTGGTGTGTGCACTCCTAAAGTAGCAAATATTGAAAAACTACGCACTTACTTTCTTGAAGCATATTTTCTATCGTTTCCCATTTCGATGTGGAGCATGCAGAACATTTATGAAAAATTCGATTTTTACAGACGAACGATTGACCCGTGTATCAAATTGCAAGACTCTCTCTCACTGCACCTATTCTGCAAATCGAAACCACCAATTACACACTTTCTTTCTTTCCAACTATCTACCCATACTCCAAATCTAAACTTTTATTCAACAAAGTTAATTCACCTTTCTGTTAATTTTTCTGTTACTCACCTATTTCATAGGCGTAGCCAGCTGTTGGAGCGGGGGGGGGGGGGGGGGGGGACTGATTAAAAAAATTCGTAAGGGAAAAATTCTTATAGGAGCGCGATTATAAGCCACACTCCGATTTTAAAGACTTTTCGGAATGTTTATAAATTAAAATATTTAAAAAAATTAATTTCATTTGAAAAAATTTATTAAAAAATACTTTCATCAGGCCCTGTATACAAGATAAGTAGCTTCATTTCCAAATGAAAACAGGAAACTTTTTAAAACACTCATTAATTATTAATTACAATAAAAATCCAAAAGCCCTTGAATCTGGAAATGGCGAACTGAAGTAACTGAAAGGTCGTTTTACTCTATTTCAGCCATTTCAAATATTTCCTAACTGCAATTTTCTCGGGTGTATTCTAGCAAAAACATCAATTACTCTGTCAATGGATATATTTTTGTTGTAGTGAATGTGGATAAAAGCAGGGGAACTATTTCTTCAGTCATCGTAGCTCTAGTGTCTCCCCAGTCAGTCTCCCCAATCTGCTCCCGTTCACAAGATGTTGCACAAGATGGAAGGGTTGCTGCATACGAAGAAGAACGCTGATATTTGGAAAGAAATCTTCGTGTATATATTTTAAAGCTGTAGCTGATGTGTTTAGAAGATCTGATTGGGAATTAGATTTGAAATGTGCACCATTTCTCGAGCTAAGAGTTCTGGGGTTGGCAATTCATCATTATAAATATCCCTCAATTGTTCCAAAGCATTTTCTTTAGTTTCGTTCAATGAAATTGAAGGTAGAATGGATAGTAAGGATGAATCTTTTTTTTCTAGTCCAGTGAATCGCGATTTCAAATTTGATATTATGCTGTCAAGTAACGGTATGGCTAAATTTACTTTATAAAAATGAAACGATGAATTGCACTTGACATGACTTCGATGAACTTGTCTTTCTGCAATTCGTGCCACTGAGGGTTCTATATTCTCCGGAATTCTCTGAAATTCCCCGGATTTTTAAAACAGCTAAATGTCTTATGTTTGCAGACGATTTGAAACTTTATATGAAAATCAACTCATTAACTGATTGTGAACTGCTGCAGAGAGATCTAGATGAACTGTATAACTGGTCTGTACTAAATAAACTTCATTTAAATATTTCTAAATGCTATGTTATGAGCATTGCTAGGATCCATAATATTCTTAATTATAATTATATTTTAAATAATTCATCTCTATCTCGATGTACTCATATTATTGATTTAGGTGTCACTTTCGATGATACTTTTAACTTTCAGAGACATATCGATAATATTATTAAAAGGGCCTACCAAAGACTTGGTTTCACCTTAAGACGATCTCGTGTTTTTGCCAGTTCTGATACGATTATTTGTATTTATAATACTCTTGTTAAACCAATCTTGGAATATTGTGCAATGATTTGGGACCCTGTTTACAATCTACATTCTCAACGGATAGAAATCGTGCAAAATAAACTTTTACGTACTATTGATTACAGATTGACTGGCTATTATCCTTATGATATGCATACAAGGGAACTCAGACGGAAATATAGTTTAATGTCTCTTAAAAAAAAGAAGAAACTGGTCCTGCCTTTTGTTTTATTATAAGGTTTTAAATAATACTATTGATTGCCCTACTTTACTTTCTTGCCTGGAATTCCACATACCTGTCAATAATACCAGGAAAAAAACTCTTTTTCACAATACTATTGTTAAGCGCAACTATATTAAATGCTATTCTATCTATAAATTTGTTGATCTATATAATACTTATTGTGCTGATATTGATATATTTAACTTGACCCCTGCCTGTTTTAAAAAAGCCTGTTTCAATGCGCTTGATATGTTTACTAATTAGTATTCTTGTATCCTATGTTCTGTACTTTTTAATTTCTTGTGTGGCTACTGTAACTGGATTTCATCTGTAGTTGCCACGTTAATTGAATAAATAAATAAATAAATAAATAAATATTGATGTTTTGACCGAAGTGCTTTCTGATAGATACTTTCAGAACCGTCATCCACTGTATTTCTTTCTGAAATGTGCAAATTCATTATTTCTTCAATCTGATTGTACGCCTCAACGATGTCGGCCCCTCGGCCTTTATCCCTTCTCAATGTGACAAATGCTGGTAGGTGGCGACAAAAGTGGCTATACAATCGAACGATGTTATAGAATTGAGTAATGCTCTTTTACACTGAGCACTCCAGTTAGAGTCGGAGTCTGGTTCTGACTATTGATTCAGGCGATATATATACGATGCGCTCAAATGCTTCAACTATATAAATGAAACTTTGATAGAAGTGTTGATAGGCTTTATGCCTCATGGCCCATCTTGTTCTGCAGAAGTCTAATAGAACTTTTCGTCTGCCTAATTCATGTACTGTGCTCTGGCTTACTATTTCCGTAAGGAGTAATAAACTCCAAAAAAGTATTTTGGGATTATTCAGAAAAAAAAAAGGCACACAACCTTCAGTCTGCCTGACATATTCCTTATTTCTGGAATTTGGCTCGATTGCGCTCTAACTGGGTTTAAGCAATGTGAATTGCAGTGAACGTATATACTTCTTAATTCTGGACTGAACTCCAACTCTTCCTGATGACATGTTTGGAGCACCATCGTAACTTTGGCCAAATGCATTTTTTATATCCAGCGCTCTAACTGGGTTTAAGCAATGTGAATTGCAGTGAACGTATATACTTCTTAATTCTGGACTGAACTCCAACTCTTCCTGATGACATGTTTGGAGCACCATCGTAACTTTGGCCAAATGCATTTTTTATATCCAGCGCTCTAACTGGGTTTAAGCAATGTGAATTGCAGTGAACGTATATACTTCTTAATTCTGGACTGAACTCCAACTCTTCCTGATGACATGTTTGGAGCACCATCGTAACTTTGGCCAAATGCATTTTTTATATCCAGCGCTCTAACTGGGTTTAAGCAATGTGAATTGCAGTGAACGCATATACTTCTTAATTCTGGACTGAACTCCAACTCTTCCTGATGACATGTTTGGAGCACCATCGTAACTTTGGCCAAATGCATTTTTTATATCCAGCGCTCTAACTGGGTTTAAGCAATGTGAATTGCAGTGAACGTATATACTTCTTAATTCTGGACTGAACTCCAACTCTTCCTGATGACATGTTTGGAGCACCATCGTAACTTTGGCCAAATGCATTTTTTATATCCAGCGCTCTAACTGGGTTTAAGCAATGTGAATTGCAGTGAACGCATATACTTCTTAATTCTGGACTGAACTCCAACTCTTCCTGATGACATGTTTGGAGCACCATCGTAACTTTGGCCAAATGCATTTTTTATATCCAGCTCTCTAACTGGGTTTAAGCAATGTGAATTGCAGTGAACGCATATACTTCTTAATTCTGGACTGAACTCCAACTCTTCCTGATGACATGTTTGGAGCACCATCGTAACTTTGGCCAAATGCATTTTTTATATCCAGCGCTCTAACTGGGTTTAAGCAATGTGAATTGCAGTGAACGTATATACTTCTTAATTCTGGACTGAACTCCAACTCTTCCTGATGACATGTTTGGAGCACCATCGTAACTTTGGCCAAATGCATTTTTTATATCCAGCGCTCTAACTGGGTTTAAGCAGTGTGAATTGCAGTGAACGCATATACTTCTTAATTCTGGACTGAACTCCAACTCTTCCTGATGACATGTTTGGAGCACCATCGTAACTTTGGCCAAATGCATTTTATATATCCAGCTCTCTAACTGGGTTTAAGCAATGTGAATTGCAGTGAACGCATATACTTCTTATTTCTGGACTGAACTCCAACTCTTCCTGATGACATGTTTGGAGCACCATCGTAACTTTGGCCAAATGCATTTTTTATATCCAGCGCTCTAACTGGGTTTAAGCAATGTGAATTGCAGTGAACGCATATACTTCTTAATTCTGGACTGAACTCCAACTCTTCCTGATGACATGTTTGGAGCACCATCGTAACTTTGGCCAAATGCATTTTTTATATCCAGCTCTCTAACTGGGTTTAAGCAATGTGAATTGCAGTGAACGCATATACTTCTTAATTCTGGACTGAACTCCAACTCTTCCTAATGACATGTTTGGAGCACCATCGTAACTTTGGCCAAATGCATTTTTTATATCCAGCTCTCTAACTGGGTTTAAGCAATGTGAATTGCAGTGAACGCATATACTTCTTAATTCTGGACTGAACTCCAACTCTTCCTGATGACATGTTTGGAGCACCATCGTAAATTTTGGCCAAATGCATTTTTTATATCCAGCGCTCTAACTGGGTTTAAGCAATGTGAATTGCAGTGAACGCATATACTTCTTAATTCTGGACTGAACTCCAACTCTTCCTGATGACATGTTTGGAGCACCATCGTAACTTTGGCCAAATGCATTTTTTATATCCAGCGCTCTAACTGGGTTTAAGCAATGTGAATTGCAGTGAACGTATATACTTCTTAATTCTGGACTGAACTCCAACTCTTCCTGATGACATGTTTGGAGCACCATCGTAACTTTGGCCAAATGCATTTTTTATATCCAGCGCTCTAACTGGGTTTAAGCAATGTGAATTGCAGTGAACGCATATACTTCTTAATTCTGGACTGAACTCCAACTCTTCCTGATGACATGTTTGGAGCACCATCGTAACTTTGGCCAAATGCATTTTTTATATCCAGCGCTCTAACTGGGTTTAAGCAATGTGAATTGCAGTGAACGCATATACTTCTTAATTCTGGACTGAACTCCAACTCTTCCTGATGACATGCTTGGAGCACAATCGTAACTTTGGCCAAATGCATTTTTTATATCCAGCTCTCTAACTGGGTTTAAGCAATGTGAATTGCAGTGAACGCATATACTTCTTAATTCTGGACTAAACTCCAACTCTTCCTGATGACATGTTTGGAGCACCATCGTAACTTTGGCCAAATGCATTTTTTATATCCAGCGCTCTAACTGGGTTTAAGCAATGTGAATTGCAGTGAACGCATATACTTCTTAATTCTGGACTGAACTCCAACTCTTCCTGATGACATGTTTGGAGCACCATCGTAACTTTGGCCAAAAGCATTTTTTATATCCAGCTCTCTAACTGGGTTTAAGCAATGTGAATTACAGTGAACGCATATACTTCTTAATTCTGGACTGAACTCCAACTCTTCCTGATGACATGTTTGGAGCACCATCGTAACTTTGGCCAAATGCATTTTTTATATCCAGCTCTCTAACTGGGTTTAAGCAATGTGAATTGCAGTGAACGCATATACTTCTTAATTCTGGACTGAACTCCAACTCTTCCTGATGACATGTTTGGAGCACCATCGTAACTTTGGCCAAATGCATTTTATATATCCAGCTCTCTAACTGGGTTTAAGCAATGTGAATTGCAGTGAACGAATATACTTCTTATTTCTGGACTGAACTCCAACTCTTCCTGATGACATGTTTGGAGCACCATCGTAACTTTGGCCAAATGCATTTTTTATATCCAGCGCTCTAACTGGGTTTAAGCAATGTGAATTGCAGTGAACGCATATACTTCTTAATTCTGGACTGAACTCCAACTCTTCCTGATGACATGTTTGGAGCACCATCGTAACTTTGGCCAAATGCATTTTTTATATCCAGCGCTCTAACTGGGTTTAAGCAATGTGAATTGCAGTGAACGTATATACTTCTTAATTCTGGACTGAACTCCAACTCTTCCTGATGACATGTTTGGAGCACCATCGTAACTTTGGCCAAATGCATTTTTTATATCCAGCGCTCTAACTGGGTTTAAGCAATGTGAATTGCAGTGAACGCATATACTTCTTAATTCTGGACTGAACTCCAACTCTTCCTGATGACATGTTTGGAGCACCATCGTAACTTTGGCCAAATGCATTTTTTATATCCAGCGCTCTAACTGGGTTTAAGCAATGTGAATTGCAGTGAACGCATATACTTCTTAATTCTGGACTGAACTCCAACTCTTCCTGATGACATGCTTGGAGCACAATCGTAACTTTGGCCAAATGCATTTTTTATATCCAGCTCTCTAACTGGGTTTAAGCAATGTGAATTGCAGTGAACGCATATACTTCTTAATTCTGGACTAAACTCCAACTCTTCCTGATGACATGTTTGGAGCACCATCGTAACTTTGGCCAAATGCATTTTTTATATCCAGCGCTCTAACTGGGTTTAAGCAATGTGAATTGCAGTGAACGCATATACTTCTTAATTCTGGACTGAACTCCAACTCTTCCTGATGACATGTTTGGAGCACCATCGTAACTTTGGCCAAAAGCATTTTTTATATCCAGCTCTCTAACTGGGTTTAAGCAATGTGAATTACAGTGAACGCATATACTTCTTAATTCTGGACTGAACTCCAACTCTTCCTGATGACATGTTTGGAGCACCATCGTAACTTTGGCCAAATGCATTTTTTATATCCAGCTCTCTAACTGGGTTTAAGCAATGTGAATTGCAGTGAACGCATATACTTCTTAATTCTGGACTGAACTCCAACTCTTCCTGATGACATGTTTGGAGCACCATCGTAACTTTGGCCAAATGCATTTTATATATCCAGCTCTCTAACTGGGTTTAAGCAATGTGAATTGCAGTGAACGAATATACTTCTTATTTCTGGACTGAACTCCAACTCTTCCTGATGACATGTTTGGAGCACCATCGTAACTTTGGCCAAATGCATTTTTTATATCCAGCGCTCTAACTGGGTTTAAGCAATGTGAATTGCAGTGAACGTATATACTTCTTAATTCTGGACTGAACTCCAACTCTTCCTGATGACATGTTTGGAGCACCATCGTAACTTTGGCCAAATGCATTTTTTATAACCAGCTCTCTAACTGGGTTTAAGCAATGTGAATTGCAGTGAACGCATATACTTCTTAATTCTGGACTGAACTCCAACTCTTCCTGATGACATGTTTGGAGCACCATCGTAACTTTGGCCAAATGCATTTTTTATATCCAGCGCTCTAACTGGGTTTAAGCAATGTGAATTGCAGTGAACGCATATACTTCTTAATTCTGGACTGAACTCCAACTCTTCCTGATGACATGTTTGGAGCACCATCGTAACTTTGGCCAAATGCATTTTTTATATCCAGCGCTCTAACTGGGTTTAAGCAATGTGAATTGCAGTGAACGCATATACTTCTTAATTCTGGACTGAACTCCAACTCTTCCTGATGACATGTTTGGAGCACCATCGTAACTTTGGCCAAATGCATTTTTTATATCCAGCGCTCTAACTGGGTTTAAGCAATGTGAATTGCAGTGAACGCATATACTTCCTAATTCTGGACTGAACTCCAACTCTTCCTGATGACATGTTTGGAGCACCATCGTAACTTTGGCCAAATGCATTTTTTATATCCAGCGCTCTAACTGGGTTTAAGCAATGTGAATTGCAGTGAACGCATATACTTCTTAATTCTGGACTGAACTCCAACTCTTCCTGATGACATGTTTGGAGCACCATCGTAACTTTGGCCAAATGCATTTTTTATATCCAGCTCTCTAACTGGGTTTAAGCAATGTGAATTGCAGTGAACGCATATAATTCTTAATTCTGGACTGAACTCCAACTCTTCCTGATGACATGTTTGGAGCACCATCGTAACTTTGGCCAAATGCATTTTTTATATCCAGCGCTCTAACTGGGTTTAAGCAATGTGAATTGCAGTGAACGCATATACTTCTTAATTCTGGACTGAACTCCAACTCTTCCTGATGACATGTTTGGAGCACCATCGTAACTTTGGCCAAATGCATTTTTTATATCCAGCTCTCTAACTGGGTTTAAGCAATGTGAATTGCAGTGAACGCATATACTTCTTAATTCTGGACTAAACTCCAACTCTTCCTGATGACATGTTTGGAGCACCATCGTAACTTTGGCCAAATGCATTTTTTATATCCAGCTCTCTAACTGGGTTTAAGCAATGTGAATTGCAGTGAACGCATATACTTCTTAATTCTGGACTGAACTCCAACTCTTCCTGATGACATGTTTGGAGCACCATCGTAACTTTGGCCAAATGCATTTTTTATATCCAGCTCTCTAACTGGGTTTAAGCAATGTGAATTGCAGTGAACGCATATACTTCTTAATTCTGGACTAAACTCCAACTCTTCCTGATGACATGTTTGGAGCACCATCGTAACTTTGGCCAAATGCATTTTTTATATCCAGCGCTCTAACTGGGTTTAAGCAATGTGAATTGCAGTGAACGCATATACTTCTTAATTCTGGACTGAACTCCAACTCTTCCTGATGTCATGTTTGGAGCACCATCGTAACTTTGGCCAAATGCATTTTTTTTTCCAGCTCTCTAACTGGGTTTAAGCAATGTGAATTACAGTGAACGCATATACTTCTTAATTCTGGACTGAACTCCAACTCTTCCTGATGACATGTTTGGAGCACCATCGTAACTTTGGCCAAATGCATTTTTTATATCCAGCTCTCTAACTGGGTTTAAGCAATGTGAATTGCAGTGAACGCATATACTTCTTAATTCTGGACTGAACTCCAACTCTTCCTGATGACATGTTTGGAGCACCATCGTAACTTTGGCCAAATGCATTTTATATATCCAGCTCTCTAACTGGGTTTAAGCAATGTGAATTGCAGTGAACGCATATACTTCTTATTTCTGGACTGAACTCCAACTCTTCCTGATGACATGTTTGGAGCACCATCGTAACTTTGGCCAAATGCATTTTTTATATCCAGCGCTCTAACTGGGTTTAAGCAATGTGAATTGCAGTGAACGCATATACTTCTTAATTCTGGACTGAACTCCAACTCTTCCTGATGACATGTTTGGAGCACCATCGTAACTTTGGCCAAATGCATTTTTTATATCCAGCTCTCTAACTGGGTTTAAGCAATGTGAATTGCAGTGAACGCATATACTTCTTAATTCTGGACTGAACTCCAACTCTTCCTAATGACATGTTTGGAGCACCATCGTAACTTTGGCCAAATGCATTTTTTATATCCAGCTCTCTAACTGGGTTTAAGCAATGTGAATTGCAGTGAACGCATATACTTCTTAATTCTGGACTGAACTCCAACTCTTCCTGATGACATGTTTGGAGCACCATCGTAAATTTTGGCCAAATGCATTTTTTATATCCAGCGCTCTAACTGGGTTTAAGCAATGTGAATTGCAGTGAACGCATATACTTCTTAATTCTGGACTGAACTCCAACTCTTCCTGATGACATGTTTGGAGCACCATCGTAACTTTGGCCAAATGCATTTTTTATATCCAGCGCTCTAACTGGGTTTAAGCAATGTGAATTGCAGTGAACGTATATACTTCTTAATTCTGGACTGAACTCCAACTCTTCCTGATGACATGTTTGGAGCACCATCGTAACTTTGGCCAAATGCATTTTTTATATCCAGCGCTCTAACTGGGTTTAAGCAATGTGAATTGCAGTGAACGCATATACTTCTTAATTCTGGACTGAACTCCAACTCTTCCTGATGACATGTTTGGAGCACCATCGTAACTTTGGCCAAATGCATTTTTTATATCCAGCGCTCTAACTGGGTTTAAGCAATGTGAATTGCAGTGAACGCATATACTTCTTAATTCTGGACTGAACTCCAACTCTTCCTGATGACATGCTTGGAGCACAATCGTAACTTTGGCCAAATGCATTTTTTATATCCAGCTCTCTAACTGGGTTTAAGCAATGTGAATTGCAGTGAACGCATATACTTCTTAATTCTGGACTAAACTCCAACTCTTCCTGATGACATGTTTGGAGCACCATCGTAACTTTGGCCAAATGCATTTTTTATATCCAGCGCTCTAACTGGGTTTAAGCAATGTGAATTGCAGTGAACGCATATACTTCTTAATTCTGGACTGAACTCCAACTCTTCCTGATGACATGTTTGGAGCACCATCGTAACTTTGGCCAAAAGCATTTTTTATATCCAGCTCTCTAACTGGGTTTAAGCAATGTGAATTACAGTGAACGCATAAACTTCTTAATTCTGGACTGAACTCCAACTCTTCCTGATGACATGTTTGGAGCACCATCGTAACTTTGGCCAAATGCATTTTTTATATCCAGCTCTCTAACTGGGTTTAAGCAATGTGAATTGCAGTGAACGCATATACTTCTTAATTCTGGACTGAACTCCAACTCTTCCTGATGACATGTTTGGAGCACCATCGTAACTTTGGCCAAATGCATTTTATATATCCAGCTCTCTAACTGGGTTTAAGCAATGTGAATTGCAGTGAACGCATATACTTCTTATTTCTGGACTGAACTCCAACTCTTCCTGATGACATGTTTGGAGCACCATCGTAACTTTGGCCAAATGCATTTTTTATATCCAGCGCTCTAACTGGGTTTAAGCAATGTGAATTGCAGTGAACGTATATACTTCTTAATTCTGGACTGAACTCCAACTCTTCCTGATGACATGTTTGGAGCACCATCGTAATTTTGGCCAAATGCATTTTTTATAACCAGCTCTCTAACTGGGTTTAAGCAATGTGAATTGCAGTGAACGCATATACTTCTTAATTCTGGACTGAACTCCAACTCTTCCTGATGACATGTTTGGAGCACCATCGTAACTTTGGCCAAATGCATTTTTTATATCCAGCGCTCTAACTGGGTTTAAGCAATGTGAATTGCAGTGAACGCATATACTTCTTAATTCTGGACTGAACTCCAACTCTTCCTGATGACATGTTTGGAGCACCATCGTAACTTTGGCCAAATGCATTTTTTATATCCAGCGCTCTAACTGGGTTTAAGCAATGTGAATTGCAGTGAACGCATATACTTCTTAATTCTGGACTGAACTCCAACTCTTCCTGATGACATGTTTGGAGCACCATCGTAACTTTGGCCAAATGCATTTTTTATATCCAGCGCTCTAACTGGGTTTAAGCAATGTGAATTGCAGTGAACGCATATACTTCCTAATTCTGGACTGAACTCCAACTCTTCCTGATGACATGTTTGGAGCACCATCGTAACTTTGGCCAAATGCATTTTTTATATCCAGCGCTCTAACTGGGTTTAAGCAATGTGAATTGCAGTGAACGCATATACTTCTTAATTCTGGACTGAACTCCAACTCTTCCTGATGACATGTTTGGAGCACCATCGTAACTTTGGCCAAATGCATTTTTTATATCCAGCTCTCTAACTGGGTTTAAGCAATGTGAATTGCAGTGAACGCATATAATTCTTAATTCTGGACTGAACTCCAACTCTTCCTGATGACATGTTTGGAGCACCATCGTAACTTTGGCCAAATGCATTTTTTATATCCAGCGCTCTAACTGGGTTTAAGCAATGTGAATTGCAGTGAACGCATATACTTCTTAATTCTGGACTGAACTCCAACTCTTCCTGATGACATGTTTGGAGCACCATCGTAACTTTGGCCAAATGCATTTTTTATATCCAGCTCTCTAACTGGGTTTAAGCAATGTGAATTGCAGTGAACGCATATACTTCTTAATTCTGGACTAAACTCCAACTCTTCCTGATGACATGTTTGGAGCACCATCGTAACTTTGGCCAAATGCATTTTTTATATCCAGCTCTCTAACTGGGTTTAAGCAATGTGAATTGCAGTGAACGCATATACTTCTTAATTTTGGACTGAACTCCAACTCTTCCTGATGACATGTTTGGAGCACCATCGTAACTTTGGCCAAATGCATTTTTTATATCCAGCTCTCTAACTGGGTTTAAGTAATGTGAATTGCAGTGAACGCATATACTTCTTAATTCTGGACTGAACTCCAACTCTTCCTGATGACATGTTTGGAGCACCATCGTAACTTTGGCCAAATGCATTTTTTATATCCAGCGCTCTAACTGGGTTTAAGCAATGTGAATTGCAGTGAACGCATATATTTCTTAATTCTGGACTAAACTCCAACTCTTCCTGATGACATGTTTGGAGCACCATCGTAACTTTGGCCAAATGCATTTTTTATATCCAGCTCTCTAACTGGGTTTAAGCAATGTGAATTGCAGTGAACGCATATACTTCTTAATTCTGGACTGAACTCCAACTCTTCCTGATGACATGTTTGGAGCACCATCGTAACTTTGGCCAAATGCATTTTTTATATCCAGCGCTCTAACTGGGTTTAAGCAATGTGAATTGCAGTGAACGTATATACTTCTTAATTCTGGACTGAACTCCAACTCTTCCTGATGACATGTTTGGAGCACCATCGTAACTTTGGCCAAATGCATTTTTTATAACCAGCTCTCTAACTGGGTTTAAGCAATGTGAATTGCAGTGAACGCATATACTTCTTAATTCTGGACTGAACTCCAACTCTTCCTGATGACATGTTTGGAGCACCATCGTAACTTTGGCCAAATGCATTTTTTATATCCAGCGCTCTAACTGGGTTTAAGCAATGTGAATTGCAGTGAACGCATATACTTCTTAATTCTGGACTGAACTCCAACTCTTCCTGATGACATGTTTGGAGCACCATCGTAACTTTGGCCAAATGCATTTTTTATATCCAGCGCTCTAACTGGGTTTAAGCAATGTGAATTGCAGTGAACGCATATACTTCTTAATTCTGGACTGAACTCCAACTCTTCCTGATGACATGTTTGGAGCACCATCGTAACTTTGGCCAAATGCATTTTTTATATCCAGCGCTCTAACTGGGTTTAAGCAATGTGAATTGCAGTGAACGCATATACTTCCTAATTCTGGACTGAACTCCAACTCTTCCTGATGACATGTTTGGAGCACCATCGTAACTTTGGCCAAATGCATTTTTTATATCCAGCGCTCTAACTGGGTTTAAGCAATGTGAATTGCAGTGAACGCATATACTTCTTAATTCTGGACTGAACTCCAACTCTTCCTGATGACATGTTTGGAGCACCATCGTAACTTTGGCCAAATGCATTTTTTATATCCAGCTCTCTAACTGGGTTTAAGCAATGTGAATTGCAGTGAACGCATATAATTCTTAATTCTGGACTGAACTCCAACTCTTCCTGATGACATGTTTGGAGCACCATCGTAACTTTGGCCAAATGCATTTTTTATATCCAGCGCTCTAACTGGGTTTAAGCAATGTGAATTGCAGTGAACGCATATACTTCTTAATTCTGGACTGAACTCCAACTCTTCCTGATGACATGTTTGGAGCACCATCGTAACTTTGGCCAAATGCATTTTTTATATCCAGCTCTCTAACTGGGTTTAAGCAATGTGAATTGCAGTGAACGCATATACTTCTTAATTCTGGACTAAACTCCAACTCTTCCTGATGACATGTTTGGAGCACCATCGTAACTTTGGCCAAATGCATTTTTTATATCCAGCTCTCTAACTGGGTTTAAGCAATGTGAATTGCAGTGAACGCATATACTTCTTAATTTTGGACTGAACTCCAACTCTTCCTGATGACATGTTTGGAGCACCATCGTAACTTTGGCCAAATGCATTTTTTATATCCAGCTCTCTAACTGGGTTTAAGTAATGTGAATTGCAGTGAACGCATATACTTCTTAATTCTGGACTGAACTCCAACTCTTCCTGATGACATGTTTGGAGCACCATCGTAACTTTGGCCAAATGCATTTTTTATATCCAGCGCTCTAACTGGGTTTAAGCAATGTGAATTGCAGTGAACGCATATATTTCTTAATTCTGGACTAAACTCCAACTCTTCCTGATGACATGTTTGGAGCACCATCGTAACTTTGGCCAAATGCATTTTTTATATCCAGCTCTCTAACTGGGTTTAAGCAATGTGAATTGCAGTGAACGCATATACTTCTTAATTCTGGACTGAACTCCAACTCTTCCTGATGACATGTTTGGAGCACCATCGTAACTTTGGCCAAATGCATTTTTTATATCCAGCGCTCTAACTGGGTTTAAGCAATGTGAATTGCAGTGAACGCATATACTTCTTAATTCTGGACTGAACTCCAACTCTTCCTGATGACATGTTTGGAGCACCATCGTAACTTTGGCCAAATGCATTTTTTATATCCAGCTCTCTAAATGGGTTTAAGCAATGTGAATTGCAGTGAACGCATATACTTCTTAATTCTGGACTGAACTCCAACTCTTCCTGATGACATGTTTGGAGCACCATCGTAACTTTGGCCAAATGCATTTTTTATATCCAGCGCTCTAACTGGGTTTAAGCAATGTGAATTGCAGTGAACGCATATACTTCTTAATTCTGGACTGAACTCCAACTCTTCCTGATGACATGTTTGGAGCACCATCGTAACTTTGGCCAAATGCATTTTTTATATCCAGCGCTCTAACTGGGTTTAAGCAATGTGAATTGCAGTGAACGCATATACTTCTTAATTCTGGACTGAACTCCAACTCTTCCTGATGACATGTTTGGAGCACCATCGTAACTTTGGCCAAATGCATTTTTTATATCCAGCTCTCTAACTGGGTTTAAGCAATGTGAATTGCAGTGAACGAATATACTTCTTAATTCTGGACTGAACTCCAACTCTTCCTGATGACATGTTTGGAGCACCATCGTAACTTTGGCCAAATGCATTTTTTATATCCAGCGCTTTAACTGGATTTAAGCAATGTGAATTGCAGTGAACGCATATACTTCTTAATTCTGGACTGAACTCCAACTCTTCCTGATGACATGTTTGGAGCACCATCGTAACTTTGGCCAAATGCATTTTTTATATCCAGCGCTCTAACTGGGTTTAAGCAATGTGAATTGCAGTGAACGCATATACTTCTTAATTCTGGACTGAACTCCAACTCCTCCTGATGACATGTTTGGAGCACCATCGTAACTTTGGCCAAATGCATTTTTTATATCCATCGCTCTACCTGGGTTTAAGCAATGTGAATTGCAGTGAACGCATATACTTCCTTATTCTGGACTGAACTCCAACTCTTCCTGATGACATGTTTGGAGCACCATCGTAACTTTGGCCAAATGCATTTTTTATATCCAGCGCTCTAACTGGGTTTAAGCAATGTGAATTGCAGTGAACGCATATACTTCTTAATTCTGGACTGAACTCCAACTCTTCCTGATGACATGTTTGGAGCACCATCGTAACTTTGGCCAAATGCATTTTTTATATCCAGCTCTCTAACTGGGTTTAAGCAATGTGAATTGCAGTGAACGCATATACTTCTTAATTCTGGACTGAACTCCAACTCTTCCTGATGACATGTTTGGAGCACCATCGTAACTTTGGCCAAATGCATTTTTTATATCCAGCGCTCTAACTGGGTTTAAGCAATGTGAATTGCAGTGAACGCATATACTTCTTAATTCTGGACTGAACTCCAACTCTTCCTGATGACATGTTTGGAGCACCATCGTAACTTTGGCCAAATGCATTTTTTATATCCAGCTCTCTAACTGGGTTTAAGCAATGTGAATTGCAGTGAACGAATATACTTCTTAATTCTGGACTGAACTCCAACTCTTCCTGATGACATGTTTGGAGCACCATCGTAACTTTGGCCAAATGCATTTTTTATATCCGGCTCTCTGACTGGGTTTAAGCAATGTGAATTGCAGTGAACGCATATACTTCTTAATTCTGGACTGAACTCCAACTCTTCCTGATGACATGTTTGGAGCACCATCGTAACTTTGGCCAAATGCATTTTTTATATCCAGCGCTCTAACTGGGTTTAAGCAATGTGAATTGCAGTGAACGCATATACTTCTTAATTCTGGACTGAACTCCAACTCTTCCTGATGACATGTTTGGAGCACCATCGTAACTTTGGCCAAATGCATTTTTTATATCCAGCGCTCTAACTGGGTTTAAGCAATGTGAATTGCAGTGAACGCATATACTTCTTAATTCTGGACTGAACTCCAACTCTTCCTGATGACATGTTTGGAGCACCATCGTAACTTTGGCCAAATGCATTTTTTATATCCAGCGCTCTAACTGGGTTTAAGCAATGTGAATTGCAGTGAACGCATATACTTCTTAATTCTGGACTGAACTCCAACTCTTCCTGATGACATGTTTGGAGCACCATCGTAACTTTGGCCAAATGCATTTTTTATATCCAGCGCTCTAACTGGGTTTAAGCAATGTGAATTGCAGTGAACGCATATACTTCTTAATTCTGGACTGAACTCCAACTCTTCCTGATGACATGTTTGGAGCACCATCGTAACTTTGGCCAAATGCATTTTTTATATCCAGCTCTCTAACTGGGTTTAAGCAATGTGAATTGCAGTGAACGAATATACTTCTTAATTCTGGACTGAACTCCAACTCTTCCTGATGACATGTTTGGAGCACCATCGTAACTTTGGCCAAATGCATTTTTTATATCCAGCGCTTTAACTGGGTTTAAGCAATGTGAATTGCAGTGAACGCATATACTTCTTAACTCTGGACTGAACTCCAACTCTTCCTGATGACATGTTTGGAGCACCATCGTAACTTTGGCCAAATGCATTTTTTATATCCAGCGCTCTAACTGGGTTTAAGCAATGTGAATTGCAGTGAACGCATATACTTCTTAATTCTGGACTGAACTCCAACTCTTCCTGATGACATGTTTGGAGCACCATCGTAACTTTGGCCAAATGCATTTTTTATATCCAGCGCTCTAACTGGGTTTAAGCAATGTGAATTGCAGTGAACGCATATACTTCTTAATTCTGGACTGAACTCCAACTCTTCCTGATGACATGTTTGGAGCACCATCGTAACTTTGGCCAAATGCATTTTTTATATCCAGCGCTCTAACTGGGTTTAAGCAATGTGAATTGCAGTGAACGCATATACTTCTTAATTCTGGACTGAACTCCAACTCTTCCTGATGACATGTTTGGAGCACCATCGTAACTTTGGCCAAATGCATTTTTTATATCCAGCGCTCTAACTGGGTTTAAGCAATGTGAATTGCAGTGAACGCATATACTTCTTAATTCTGGACTGAACTCCAACTCTTCCTGATGACATGTTTGGAGCACCATCGTAACTTTGGCCAAATGCATTTTTTATATCCAGCGCTCTAACTGGGTTTAAGCAATGTGAATTGCAGTGAACGCATATACTTCTTAATTCTGGACTGAACTCCAACTCTTCCTGATGACATGTTTGGAGCACCATCGTAACTTTGGCCAAATGCATTTTTTATATCCAGCTCTCTAACTGGGTTTAAGCAATGTGAATTGCAGTGAACGAATATACTTCTTAATTCTGGACTGAACTCCAACTCTTCCTGATGACATGTTTGGAGCACCATCGTAACTTTGGCCAAATGCATTTTTTATATCCAGCGCTTTAACTGGGTTTAAGCAATGTGAATTGCAGTGAACGCATATACTTCTTAACTCTGGACTGAACTCCAACTCTTCCTGATGACATGTTTGGAGCACCATCGTAACTTTGGCCAAATGCATTTTTTATATCCAGCGCTCTAACTGGGTTTAAGCAATGTGAATTGCAGTGAACGCATATACTTCTTAATTCTGGACTGAACTCCAACTCTTCCTGATGACATGTTTGGAGCACCATCGTAACTTTGGCCAAATGCATTTTTTATATCCAGCGCTCTAACTGGGTTTAAGCAATGTGAATTGCAGTGAACGCATATACTTCTTAATTCTGGACTGAACTCCAACTCTTCCTGATGACATGTTTGGAGCACCATCGTAACTTTGGCCAAATGCATTTTTTATATCCAGCGCTCTAACTGGGTTTAAGCAATGTGAATTGCAGTGAACGCATATACTTCTTAATTCTGGACTGAACTCCAACTCTTCCTGATGACATGTTTGGAGCACCATCGTAACTTTGGCCAAATGCATTTTTTATATCCAGCGCTCTAACTGGGTTTAAGCAATGTGAATTGCAGTGAACGCATATACTTCTTAATTCTGGACTGAACTCCAACTCTTCCTGATGACATGTTTGGAGCACCATCGTAACTTTGGCCAAATGCATTTTTTATATCCAGCTCTCTAACTGGGTTTAAGCAATGTGAATTTCAGTGAACGCATATACTTCTTAATTCTGGACTGAACTCCAACTCTTCCTGATGACATGTTTGGAGCACCATCGTAACTTTGGCCAAATGCATTTTTTATATCCAGCTCTCTAAGTGGGTTTAAGCAATGTGAATTGCAGTGAACGCATATACTTCTTAATTCTGGACTGAACTCCAACTCTTCCTGATGACATGTTTGGAGCACCATCGTAACTTTGGCCAAATGCATTTTTTATATCCAGCTCTCTAACTGGGTTTAAGCAATGTGAATTGCAGTGAACGCATATACTTCTTAATTCTGGACTGAACTCCAACTCTTCCTGATGACATGTTTGGAGCACCATCGTAACTTTGGCCAAATGCATTTTTTATATCCAGCGCTCTAACTGGGTTTAAGCAATGTGAATTGCAGTGAACGCATATACTTCTTAATTCTGGACTGAACTCCAACTCTTCCTGATGACATGTTTGGAGCACCATCGTAACTTTGGCCAAATGCATTTTTTATATCCAGCGCTCTAACTGGGTTTAAGCAATGTGAATTGCAGTGAACGCATATACTTCTTAATTCTGGACTGAACTCCAACTCTTCCTGATGACATGTTTGGAGCACCATCGTAACTTTGGCCAAATGCATTTTTTATATCCAGCTCTCTAACTGGGTTTAAGCAATGTGAATTGCAGTGAACGAATATACTTCTTAATTCTGGACTGAACTCCAACTCTTCCTGATGACATGTTTGGAGCACCATCGTAACTTTGGCCAAATGCATTTTTTATATCCAGCTCTCTAACTGGGTTTAAGCAATGTGAATTGCAGTGAACGCATATACTTCTTAATTCTGGACTGAACTCCAACTCTTCCTGATGACATGTTTGGAGCACCATCGTAACTTTGGCCAAATGCATTTTTTATATCCAGCGCTCTAACTGGGTTTAAGCAATGTGAATTGCAGTGAACGCATATACTTCTTAATTCTGGACTGAACTCCAACTCTTCCTGATGACATGTTTGGAGCACCATCGTAACTTTGGCCAAATGCATTTTTTATATCCAGCGCTCTAACTGGGTTTAAGCAATGTGAATTGCAGTGAACGCATATACTTCTTAATTCTGGACTGAACTCCAACTCTTCCTGATGACATGTTTGGAGCACCATCGTAACTTTGGCCAAATGCATTTTTTATATCCAGCTCTCTAACTGGGTTTAAGCAATGTGAATTGCAGTGAACGAATATACTTCTTAATTCTGGACTGAACTCCAACTCTTCCTGATGACATGTTTGGAGCACCATCGTAACTTTGGCCAAATGCATTTTTTATATCCAGCGCTTTAACTGGGTTTAAGCAATGTGAATTGCAGTGAACGCATATACTTCTTAACTCTGGACTGAACTCCAACTCTTCCTGATGACATGTTTGGAGCACCATCGTAACTTTGGCCAAATGCATTTTTTATATCCAGCGCTCTAACTGGGTTTAAGCAATGTGAATTGCAGTGAACGCATATACTTCTTAATTCTGGACTGAACTCCAACTCTTCCTGATGACATGTTTGGAGCACCATCGTAACTTTGGCCAAATGCATTTTTTATATCCATCGCTCTACCTGGGTTTAAGCAATGTGAATTGCAGTGAACGCATATACTTCTTAATTCTGGACTGAACTCCAACTCTTCCTGATGACATGTTTGGAGCACCATCGTAACTTTGGCCAAATGCATTTTTTATATCCAGCTCTCTAACTGGGTTTAAGCAATGTGAATTGCAGTGAACGCATATACTTCTTAATTCTGGACTGAACTCCAACTCTTCCTGATGACATGTTTGGAGCACCATCGTAACTTTGGCCAAGTGCATTTTTTATATCCAGCTCTCTAACTGGGTTTAAGCAATGTGAATTGCAGTGAACGCATATACTTCTTAATTCTGGACTGAACTCCAACTCTTCCTGATGACATGTTTGGAGCACCATCGTAACTTTGGCCAAATGCATTTTTTATATCCAGCGCTCTAACTGGGTTTAAGCAATGTGAATTGCAGTGAACGCATATACTTCTTAATTCTGGACTGAACTCCAACTCTTCCTGATGACATGTTTGGAGCACCATCGTAACTTTGGCCAAATGCATTTTTTATATCCAGCTCTCTAACTGGGTTTAAGCAATGTGAATTGCAGTGAACGCATATACTTCTTAATTCTGGACTGAACTCCAACTCTTCCTGATGACATGTTTGGAGCACCATCGTAACTTTGGCCAAATGCATTTTTTATATCCAGCTCTCTAACTGGGTTTAAGCAATGTGAATTGCAGTGAACGCATATACTTCTTAATTCTGGACTGAACTCCAACTCTTCCTGATGACATGTTTGGAGCACCATCGTAACTTTGGCCAAATGCATTTTTTATATCCAGCTCTCTAACTGGGTTTAAGCAATGTGAATTGCAGTGAACGCATATACTTCTTAATTCTGGACTGAACTCCAACTCTTCCTGATGACATGTTTGGAGCACCATCGTAACTTTGGCCAAATGCATTTTTATATCCAGCTCTCTAACTGGGTTTAAGCAATGTGAATTGCAGTGAACGCATATACTTCTTAATTCTGGACTGAACTCCAACTCTTCCTGATGACATGTTTGGAGCACCATCGTAACTTTGGCCAAATGCATTTTTTATATCCAGCGCTCTAACTGGGTTTAAGCAATGTGAATTGCAGTGAACGCATATACTTCTTAATTCTGGACTGAACTCCAACTCTTCCTGATGACATGTTTGGAGCACCATCGTAACTTTGGCCAAATGCATTTTTTATATCCAGCTCTCTAACTGGGTTTAAGCAATGTGAATTGCAGTGAACGAATATACTTCTTAATTCTGGACTGAACTCCAACTCTTCCTGATGACATGTTTGGAGCACCATCGTAACTTTGGCCAAATGCATTTTTTATATCCAGCTCTCTAACTGGGTTTAAGCAATGTGAATTGCAGTGAACGCATATACTTCTTAATTCTGGACTGAACTCCAACTCTTCCTGATGACATGTTTGGAGCACCATCGTAACTTTGGCCAAATGCATTTTTTATATCCAGCGCTCTAACTGGGTTTAAGCAATGTGAATTGCAGTGAACGCATATACTTCCTAATTCTGGACTGAACTCCAACTCTTCCTGATGACATGTTTGGAGCACCATCGTAACTTTGGCCAAATGCATTTTTTATATCCAGCGCTCTAACTGGGTTTAAGCAATGTGAATTGCAGTGAACGCATATACTTCTTAATTCTGGACTGAACTCCAACTCTTCCTGATGACATGTTTGGAGCACCATCGTAACTTTGGCCAAATGCATTTTTTATATCCAGCTCTCTAACTGGGTTTAAGCAATGTGAATTGCAGTGAACGAATATACTTCATGATTCTGGACTGAACTCCAACTCTTCCTGATGACATGTTTGGAGCACCATCGTAACTTTGGCCACATGCATTTTTTATATCCAGCGCTCTAACTGGGTTTAAGCAATGTGAATTGCAGTGAACGCATATACTTCTTAACTCTGGACTGAACTCCAACTCTTCCTGATGACATGTTTGGAGCACCATCGTAACTTTGGCCAAATGCATTTTTTATATCCAGCGCTCTAACTGGGTTTAAGCAATGTGAATTGCAGTGAACGCATATACTTCTTAATTCTGGACTGAACTCCAACTCTTCCTGATGACATGTTTGGAGCACCATCGTAACTTTGGCCAAATGCATTTTTTATATCCAGCTCTCTAACTGGGTTTAAGCAATGTGAATTGCAGTGAACGCATATACTTCTTAATTCTGGACTGAACTCCAACTCTTCCTGATGACATGTTTGGAGCACCATCGTAACTTTGGCCAAATGCATTTTTTTTATACAGCTCTCTAACTGGGTTTAAGCAATGTGAATTGCAGTGAACGCATATACTTCTTAATTCTGGACTGAACTCCAACTCTTCCTGATGACATGTTTGGAGCACCATCGTAACTTTGGCCAAATGCATTTTTTATATCCAGCGCTCTAACTGGGTTTAAGCAATGTGAATTGCAGTGAACGCATATACTTCTTAATTCTGGACTGAACTCCAACTCTTCCTGATGACATGTTTGGAGCACCATCGTAACTTTGGCCAAATGCATTTTTTATATCCATCGCTCTACCTGGGTTTAAGCAATGTGAATTGCAGTGAACGCATATACTTCTTAATTCTGGACTGAACTCCAACTCTTCCTGATGACATGTTTGGAGCACCATCGTAACTTTGGCCAAATGCATTTTTTATATCCAGCTCTCTAACTGGGTTTAAGCAATGTGAATTGCAGTGAACGCATATACTTCTTAATTCTGGACTGAACTCCAACTCTTCCTGATGACATGTTTGGAGCACCATCGTAACTTTGGCCAAGTGCATTTTTTATATCCAGCTCTCTAACTGGGTTTAAGCAATGTGAATTGCAGTGAACGCATATACTTCTTAATTCTGGACTGAACTCCAACTCTTCCTGATGACATGTTTGGAGCACCATCGTAACTTTGGCCAAATGCATTTTTTATATCCAGCGCTCTAACTGGGTTTAAGCAATGTGAATTGCAGTGAACGCATATACTTCTTAATTCTGGACTGAACTCCAACTCTTCCTGATGACATGTTTGGAGCACCATCGTAACTTTGGCCAAATGCATTTTTTATATCCAGCTCTCTAACTGGGTTTAAGCAATGTGAATTGCAGTGAACGCATATACTTCTTAATTCTGGACTGAACTCCAACTCTTCCTGATGACATGTTTGGAGCACCATCGTAACTTTGGCCAAATGCATTTTTTATATCCAGCTCTCTAACTGGGTTTAAGCAATGTGAATTGCAGTGAACGCATATACTTCTTAATTCTGGACTGAACTCCAACTCTTCCTGATGACATGTTTGGAGCACCATCGTAACTTTGGCCAAATGCATTTTTTATATCCAGCTCTCTAACTGGGTTTAAGCAATGTGAATTGCAGTGAACGCATATACTTCTTAATTCTGGACTGAACTCCAACTCTTCCTGATGACATGTTTGGAGCACCATCGTAACTTTGGCCAAATGCATTTTTATATCCAGCTCTCTAACTGGGTTTAAGCAATGTGAATTGCAGTGAACGCATATACTTCTTAATTCTGGACTGAACTCCAACTCTTCCTGATGACATGTTTGGAGCACCATCGTAACTTTGGCCAAATGCATTTTTTATATCCAGCGCTCTAACTGGGTTTAAGCAATGTGAATTGCAGTGAACGCATATACTTCTTAATTCTGGACTGAACTCCAACTCTTCCTGATGACATGTTTGGAGCACCATCGTAACTTTGGCCAAATGCATTTTTTATATCCAGCTCTCTAACTGGGTTTAAGCAATGTGAATTGCAGTGAACGAATATACTTCTTAATTCTGGACTGAACTCCAACTCTTCCTGATGACATGTTTGGAGCACCATCGTAACTTTGGCCAAATGCATTTTTTATATCCAGCTCTCTAACTGGGTTTAAGCAATGTGAATTGCAGTGAACGCATATACTTCTTAATTCTGGACTGAACTCCAACTCTTCCTGATGACATGTTTGGAGCACCATCGTAACTTTGGCCAAATGCATTTTTTATATCCAGCGCTCTAACTGGGTTTAAGCAATGTGAATTGCAGTGAACGCATATACTTCCTAATTCTGGACTGAACTCCAACTCTTCCTGATGACATGTTTGGAGCACCATCGTAACTTTGGCCAAATGCATTTTTTATATCCAGCGCTCTAACTGGGTTTAAGCAATGTGAATTGCAGTGAACGCATATACTTCTTAATTCTGGACTGAACTCCAACTCTTCCTGATGACATGTTTGGAGCACCATCGTAACTTTGGCCAAATGCATTTTTTATATCCAGCTCTCTAACTGGGTTTAAGCAATGTGAATTGCAGTGAACGAATATACTTCATGATTCTGGACTGAACTCCAACTCTTCCTGATGACATGTTTGGAGCACCATCGTAACTTTGGCCACATGCATTTTTTATATCCAGCGCTCTAACTGGGTTTAAGCAATGTGAATTGCAGTGAACGCATATACTTCTTAACTCTGGACTGAACTCCAACTCTTCCTGATGACATGTTTGGAGCACCATCGTAACTTTGGCCAAATGCATTTTTTATATCCAGCGCTCTAACTGGGTTTAAGCAATGTGAATTGCAGTGAACGCATATACTTCTTAATTCTGGACTGAACTCCAACTCTTCCTGATGACATGTTTGGAGCACCATCGTAACTTTGGCCAAATGCATTTTTTATATCCATCGCTCTACCTGGGTTTAAGCAATGTGAATTGCAGTGAACGCATATACTTCTTAATTCTGGACTGAACTCCAACTCTTCCTGATGACATGTTTGGAGCACCATCGTAACTTTGGCCAAATGCATTTTTTATATCCAGCTCTCTAACTGGGTTTAAGCAATGTGAATTGCAGTGAACGCATATACTTCTTAATTCTGGACTGAACTCCAACTCTTCCTGATGACATGTTTGGAGCACCATCGTAACTTTGGCCAAATGCATTTTTTATATCCAGCTCTCTAACTGGGTTTAAGCAATGTGAATTGCAGTGAACGCATATACTTCTTAATTCTGGACTGAACTCCAACTCTTCCTGATGACATGTTTGGAGCACCATCGTAACTTTATCCAAATGCATTTTTTATATCCAGCGCTCTACCTGGGTTTAAGCAATGTGAATTGCAGTGAACGCATATACTTCTTAATTCTGGACTGAACTCCAACTCTTCCTGATGACATGTTTGGAGCACCATCGTAACTTTGGCCAAATGCATTTTTTATATCCAGCTCTCTAACTGGGTTTAAGCAATGTGAATTGCAGTGAACGCATATACTTCTTAATTCTGGACTGAACTCCAACTCTTCCTGATGACATGTTTGGAGCACCATCGTAACTTTGGCCAAATGCATTTTTTTTATACAGCTCTCTAACTGGGTTTAAGCAATGTGAATTGCAGTGAACGCATATACTTCTTAATTCTGGACTGAACTCCAACTCTTCCTGATGACATGTTTGGAGCACCATCGTAACTTTGGCCAAATGCATTTTTTATATCCAGCGCTCTAACTGGGTTTAAGCAATGTGAATTGCAGTGAACGCATATACTTCTTAATTCTGGACTGAACTCCAACTCTTCCTGATGACATGTTTGGAGCACCATCGTAACTTTGGCCAAATGCATTTTTTATATCCATCGCTCTACCTGGGTTTAAGCAATGTGAATTGCAGTGAACGCATATACTTCTTAATTCTGGACTGAACTCCAACTCTTCCTGATGACATGTTTGGAGCACCATCGTAACTTTGGCCAAATGCATTTTTTATATCCATCGCTATACCTGGGTTTAAGCAATGTGAATTGCAGTGAACGCATATACTTCTTAATTCTGGACTGAACTCCAACTCTTCCTGATGACATGTTTGGAGCACCATCGTAACTTTGGCCAAATGCATTTTTTATATCCAGCTCTCTAACTGGGTTTAAGCAATGTGAATTGCAGTGAACGCATATACTTCTTAATTCTGGACTGAACTCCAACTCTTCCTGATGACATGTTTGGAGCACCATCGTAACTTTGGCCAAATGCATTTTTTATATCCAGCTCTCTAACTGGGTTTAAGCAATGTGAATTGCAGTGAACGAATATACTTCTTAATTCTGGACTGAACTCCAACTCTTCCTGATGACATGCTTGGAGCACCATCGTAACTTTGGCCAAATGCATTTTTTATATCCAGCGCTTTAACTGGGTTTAAGCAATGTGAATTGCAGTGAACGCATATACTTCTTAATTCTGGACTGAACTCCAACTCTTCCTGATGACATGTTTGGAGCACCATCGTAACTTTGGTCAAATGCATTTCTTATATCCAGCGCTCTAACTGGGTTTAAGCAATGTGAATTGCAGTGAACGCATATACTTCTTAATTCTGGACTGAACTCCAACTCTTCCTGATGACATGTTTGGAGCACCATCGTAACTTTGGCCAAATGCATTTTTTATATCCATCGCTCTACCTGGGTTTAAGCAATGTGAATTGCAGTGAACGCAAATACTTCTTAATTCTGGACTGAACTCCAACTCTTCCTGATGACATGTTTGGAGCACCATCGTAACTTTGGCCAAATGCATTTTTTATATCCAGCTCTCTAACTGGGTTTAAGCAATGTGAATTGCAGTGAACGCATATACTTCTTAATTCTGGACTGAACTCCAACTCTTCCTGATGACATGTTTGGAGCACCATCGTAACTTTGGCCAAATGCATTTTTTATATCCAGCTCTCTAACTGGGTTTAAGCAATGTGAATTGCAGTGAACGCATATACTTCTTAATTCTGGACTGAACTCCAACTCTTCCTGATGACATGTTTGGAGCACCATCGTAACTTTGGCCAAATGCATTTTTTATATCCAGCGCTCTAACTGGGTTTAAGCAATGTGAATTGCAGTGAACGCATATACTTCTTAATTCTGGACTGAACTCCAACTCTTCCTGATGACATGTTTGGAGCACCATCGTAACTTTGGCCAAATGCATTTTTTATATCCATCGCTCTACCTGGGTTTAAGCAATGTGAATTGCAGTGAACGCATATACTTCTTAATTCTGGACTGAACTCCAACTCTTCCTGATGACATGTTTGGAGCACCATCGTAACTTTGGCCAAATGCATTTTTTATATCCAGCTCTCTAACTGGGTTTAAGCAATGTGAATTGCAGTGAACGCATATACTTCTTAATTCTGGACTGAACTCCAACTCTTCCTGATGACATGTTTGGAGCACCATCGTAACTTTGGCCAAATGCATTTTTTATATCCAGCTCTCTAACTGGGTTTAAGCAATGTGAATTGCAGTGAACGAATATACTTCTTAATTCTGGACTGAACTCCAACTCTTCCTGATGACATGCTTGGAGCACCATCGTAACTTTGGCCAAATGCATTTTTTATATCCAGCGCTTTAACTGGGTTTAAGCAATGTGAATTGCAGTGAAGGCATATACTTCTTAATTCTGGACTGAACTCCAACTCTTCCTGATGACATGTTTGGAGCACCATCGTAACTTTGACCAAATGCATTTTTTATATCCAGCGCTCTAACTGGGTTTAAGCAATGTGAATTGCAGTGAACGCATATACTTCTTAATTCTGGACTGAACTCCAACTCTTCCTGATGACATGTTTGGAGCACCATCGTAACTTTGGCCAAATGCATTTTTTATATCCATCGCTCTACCTGGGTTTAAGCAATGTGAATTGCAGTGAACGCATATACTTCTTAATTCTGGACTGAACTCCAACTCTTCCTGATGACATGTTTGGAGCACCATCGTAACTTTGGCCAAATGCATTTTTTATATCCAGCTCTCTAACTGGGTTTAAGCAATGTGAATTGCAGTGAACGCATATACTTCTTAATTCTGGACTGAACTCCAACTCTTCCTGATGACATGTTTGGAGCACCATCGTAACTTTGGCCAAATGCATTTTTTATATCCAGCGCTCTAACTGGGTTTAAGCAATGTGAATTGCAGTGAACGCATATACTTCTTAATTCTGGACTGAACTCCAACTCTTCCTGATGACATGTTTGGAGCACCATCGTAACTTTGGCCAAATGCATTTTTTATATCCATCGCTCTACCTGGGTTTAAGCAATGTGAATTGCAGTGAACGCATATACTTCTTAATTCTGGACTGAACTCCAACTCTTCCTGATGACATGTTTGGAGCACCATCGTAACTTTGGCCAAATGCATTTTTTATATCCAGCTCTCTAACTGGGTTTAAGCAATGTGAATTGCAGTGAACGCATATACTTCTTAATTCTGGACTGAACTCCAACTCTTCCTGATGACATGTTTGGAGCACCATCGTAACTTTGGCCAAATGCATTTTTTATATCCAGCTCTCTAACTGGGTTTAAGCAATGTGAATTGCAGTGAACGAATATACTTCTTAATTCTGGACTGAACTCCAACTCTTCCTGATGACATGCTTGGAGCACCATCGTAACTTTGGCCAAATGCATTTTTTATATCCAGCGCTTTAACTGGGTTTAAGCAATGTGAATTGCAGTGAACGCATATACTTCTTAATTCTGGACTGAACTCCAACTCTTCCTGATGACATGCTTGGAGCACCATCGTAACTTTGGCCAAATGCATTTTTTATATCCAGCGCTTTAACTGGGTTTAAGCAATGTGAATTGCAGTGAACGCATATACTTCTTAATTCTGGACTGAACTCCAACTCTTCCTGATGACATGTTTGGAGCACCATCGTAACTTTGACCAAATGCATTTTTTATATCCAGCGCTCTAACTGGGTTTAAGCAATGTGAATTGCAGTGAACGCATATACTTCTTAATTCTGGACTGAACTCCAACTCTTCCTGATGACATGTTTGGAGCACCATCGTAACTTTGGCCAAATGCATTTTTTATATCCATCGCTCTACCTGGGTTTAAGCAATGTGAATTGCAGTGAACGCATATACTTCTTAATTCTGGACTGAACTCCAACTCTTCCTGATGACATGTTTGGAGCACCATCGTAACTTTGGCCAAATGCATTTTTTATATCCAGCTCTCTAACTGGGTTTAAGCAATGTGAATTGCAGTGAACGCATATACTTCTTAATTCTGGACTGAACTCCAACTCTTCCTGATGACATGTTTGGAGCACCATCGTAACTTTGGCCAAATGCATTTTTTATATCCAGCGCTCTAACTGGGTTTAAGCAATGTGAATTGCAGTGAACGCATATACTTCTTAATTCTGGACTGAACTCCAACTCTTCCTGATGACATGTTTGGAGCACCATCGTAACTTTGGCCAAATGCATTTTTTATATCCAGCTCTCTAACTGGGTTTAAGCAATGTGAATTGCAGTGAACGAATATACTTCTTAATTCTGGACTGAACTCCAACTCTTCCTGATGACATGCTTGGAGCACCATCGTAACTTTGGCCAAATGCATTTTTTATATCCAGCGCTTTAACTGGGTTTAAGCAATGTGAATTGCAGTGAACGCATATACTTCTTAATTCTGGACTGAACTCCAACTCTTCCTGATGACATGTTTGGAGCACCATCGTAACTTTGGCCAAATGCATTTTTTATATCCAGCGCTCTAACTGGGTTTAAGCAATGTGAATTGCAGTGAACGCATATACTTCTTAATTCTGGACTGAACTCCAACTCTTCCTGATGACATGTTTGGAGCACCATCGTAACTTTGGCCAAATGCATTTTTTATATCCATCGCTCTACCTGGGTTTAAGCAATGTGAATTGCAGTGAACGCAAATACTTCTTAATTCTGGACTGAACTCCAACTCTTCCTGATGACATGTTTGGAGCACCATCGTAACTTTGGCCAAATGCATTTTTTATATCCAGCTCTCTAACTGGGTTTAAGCAATGTGAATTGCAGTGAACGCATATACTTCTTAATTCTGGACTGAACTCCAACTCTTCCTGATGACATGTTTGGAGCACCATCGTAACTTTGGCCAAATGCATTTTTTATATCCAGCTCTCTAACTGGGTTTAAGCAATGTGAATTGCAGTGAACGCATATACTTCTTAATTCTGGACTGAACTCCAACTCTTCCTGATGACATGTTTGGAGCACCATCGTAACTTTGGCCAAATGCATTTTTTATATCCAGCGCTCTAACTGTGTTTAAGCAATGTGAATTGCAGTGAACGCATATACTTTTTAATTCTGGACTGAACTCCAACTCTTCCTGATGACATGTTTGGAGCACCATCGTAACTTTGGCCAAATGCATTTTTTATATCCATCGCTCTACCTGGGTTTAAGCAATGTGAATTGCAGTGAACGCATATACTTCTTAATTCTGGACTGAACTCCAACTCTTCCTGATGACATGTTTGGAGCACCATCGTAACTTTGGCCAAATGCATTTTTTATATCCAGCTCTCTAACTGGGTTTAAGCAATGTGAATTGCAGTGAACGCATATACTTCTTAATTCTGGACTGAACTCCAACTCTTCCTGATGACATGTTTGGAGCACCATCGTAACTTTGGCCAAATGCATTTTTTATATCCAGCTCTCTAACTGTGTTTAAGCAATGTGAATTGCAGTGAACGAATATACTTCTTAATTCTGGACTGAACTCCAACTCTTCCTGATGACATGCTTGGAGCACCATCGTAACTTTGGCCAAATGCATTTTTTATATCCAGCGCTTTAACTGGGTTTAAGCAATGTGAATTGCAGTGAACGCATATACTTCTTAATTCTGGACTGAACTCCAACTCTTCCTGATGACATGTTTGGAGCACCATCGTAACTTTGACCAAATGCATTTTTTATATCCAGCGCTCTAACTGGGTTTAAGCAATGTGAATTGCAGTGAACGCATATACTTCTTAATTCTGGACTGAACTCCAACTCTTCCTGATGACATGTTTGGAGCACCATCGTAACTTTGGCCAAATGCATTTTTATATCCATCGCTCTACCTGGATTTAAGCAATGTGAATTGCAGTGAACGCATATACTTCTTAATTCTGGACTGAACTCCAACTCTTCCTGATGACATGTTTGGAGCACCATCGTAACTTTGGCCAAATGCATTTTTTATATCCAGCTCTCTAACTGGGTTTAAGCAATGTGAATTGCAGTGAACGCATATACTTCTTAATTCTGGACTGAACTCCAACTCTTCCTGATGACATGTTTGGAGCACCATCGTAACTTTGGCCAAATGCATTTTTTATATCCAGCTCTCTAACTGGGTTTAATCAATGTGAATTGCAGTGAACGCATATACTTCTTAATTCTGGACTGAACTCCAACTCTTCCTGATGACATGTTTGGAGCACCATCGTAACTTTGGCCAAATGCATTTTTTATATCCAGCGCTCTAACTGGGTTTAAGCAATGTGAATTGCAGTGAACGCATATACTTCTTAATTCTGGACTGAACTCCAACTCTTCCTGATGACATGTTTGGAGCACCATCGTAACTTTGGCCAAATGCATTTTTTATATCCAGCTCTCTAACTGGGTTTAAGCAATGTGAATTGCAGTGAACGCATATACTTCTTAATTCTGGACTGAACTCCAACTCTTCCTGATGACATGTTTGGAGCACCATCGTAACTTTGGCCAAATGCATTTTTTATATCCAGCGCTCTAACTGGGTTTAAGCAATGTGAATTGCAGTGAACGCATATACTTCTTAATTCTGGACTGAACTCCAACTCTTCCTGATGACATGTTTGGAGCACCATCGTAACTTTGGCCAAATGCATTTTTTATATCCAGCGCTTTAACTGGGTTTAAGCAATGTGAATTGCAGTGAACGCATATACTTCTTAATTCTGGACTGAACTCCAACTCTTCCTGATGACATGTTTGGAGCACCATCGTAACTTTGGCCAAATGCATTTTTTATATCCAGCGCTCTAACTGGGTTTAAGCAATGTGAATTGCAGTGAACGCATATACTTCTTTATTCTGGACTGAACTCCAACTCTTCCTGATGACATGTTTGGAGCACCATCGTAACTTTGGCCAAATGCATTTTTTATATCCATCGCTCTACCTGGGTTTAAGCAATGTGAATTGCAGTGAACTCATATACTTCTTAATTCTGGACTGAACTCCAACTCTTCCTGATGACATGTTTGGAGCACCATCGTAACTTTGGCCAAATGCATTTTTTATATCCAGCTCTCTAACTGGGTTTAAGCAATGTGAATTGCAGTGAACGCATATACTTCTTAATTCTGGACTGAACTCCAACTCTTCCTGATGACATGTTTGGAGCACCATCGTAACTTTGGCCAAATGAATTTTTTATATCCAGCGCTCTAACTGGGTTTAAGCAATGTGAATTGCAGTGAACGAATATACTTCTTAATTCTGGACTGAACTCCAACTCTTCCTGATGACATGTTTGGAGCACCATCGTAACTTTGGCCAAATGCATTTTTTATATCCAGCTCTCTAACTGGGTTTAAGCAATGTGAATTGCAGTGAACGCATATACTTCTTAATTCTGGACTGAACTCCAACTCTTCCTGATGACATGTTTGGAAAACCATCGTAACTTTGGCCAAATGCATTTTTTATATCCAGCGCTCTAACTGGGTTTAAGCAATGTGAATTGCAGTGAACGCATATACTTCTTAATTCTGGACTGAACTCCAACTCTTCCTGATGACATGTTTGGAGCACCATCGTAACTTTGGCCAAATGCATTTTTTATATCCAGCGCTCTAACTGGGTTTAAGCAATGTGAATTGCAGTGAACGCATATACTTCTTAATTCTGGACTGAACTCCAACTCTTCCTGATGACATGTTTGGAGCACCATCGTCACTTTGGCCAAATGCATTTTTTATATCCAGCTCTCTAACTGGGTTTAAGCAATGTGAATTGCAGTGAACGAATATACTTCTTAATTCTGGACTGAACTCCAACTCTTCCTGATGACATGTTTGGAGCACCATCGTAACTTTGGCCAAATGCATTTTTTATATCCGGCTCTCTGACTGGGTTTAAGCAATGTGATTTGCAGTGAACGCATATACTTCTTAATTCTGGACTGAACTCCAACTCTTCCTGATGACATGTTTGGAGCACCATCGTAACTTTGGCCAAATGCATTTTTTATATCCAGCGCTCTAACTGGGTTTAAGCAATGTGAATTGCAGTGAACGCATATACTTCTTAATTCTGGACTGAACTCCAACTCTTCCTGATGACATGTTTGGAGCACCATCGTAACTTTGGCCAAATGCATTTTTTATATCCAGCTCTCTAACTGGGTTTAAGCAATGTGAATTGCAGTGAACGAATATACTTCTTAATTCTGGACTGAACTCCAACTCTTCCTGATGACATGTTTGGAGCACCATCGTAACTTTGGCCACATGCATTTTTTATATCCAGCGCTTTAACTGGGTTTAAGCAATGTGAATTGCAGTGAACGCATATACTTCTTAACTCTGGACTGAACTCCAACTCATCCTGATGACATGTTTGGAGCACCATCGTAACTTTGGCCAAATGCATTTTTTATATCCAGCGCTCTAACTGGGTTTAAGCAATGTGAATTGCAGTGAACGCATATACTTCTTAATTCTGGACTGAACTCCAACTCTTCCTGATGACATGTTTGGAGCACCATCGTAACTTTGGCCAAATGCATTTTTTATATCCATCGCTCTACCTGGGTTTAAGCAATGTGAATTGCAGTGAACGCATATACTTCTTAATTCTGGACTGAACTCCAACTCTTCCTGATGACATGTTTGGAGCACCATCGTAACTTTGGCCAAATGCATTTTTTATATCCAGCTCTCTAACTGGGTTTAAGCAATGTGAATTGCAGTGAACGCATATACTTCTTAATTCTGGACTGAACTCCAACTCTTCCTGATGACATGTTTGGAGCACCATCGTAACTTTGGCCAAATGCATTTTTTATATCCGGCTCTCTAACTGGGTTTAAGCAATGTGAATTGCAGTGAACGCATATACTTCTTAATTCTGGACTGAACTCCAACTCTTCCTGATGACATGTTTGGAGCACCATCGTAACTTTATCCAAATGCATTTTTTATATCCAGCGCTCTAACTGGGTTTAAGCAATGTGAATTGCAGTGAACGCATATACTTCTTAATTCTGGACTGAACTCCAACTCTTCCTGATGACATGTTTGGAGCACCATCGTAACTTTGGCCAAATGCATTTTTTATATCCAGCGCTCTAACTGGGTTTAAGCAATGTGAATTGCAGTGAACGCATATACTTCTTAATTCTGGACTGAACTCCAACTCTTCCTGATGACATGTTTGGAGCACCATCGTAACTTTGGCCAAATGCATTTTTTATATCCAGCTCTCTAACTGGGTTTAAGCAATGTGAATTTCAGTGAACGCATATACTTCTTAATTCTGGACTGAACTCCAACTCTTCCTGATGACATGTTTGGAGCACCATCGTAACTTTGGCCAAATGCATTTTTTATATCCAGCACTCTAACTGGGTTTAAGCAATGTGAATTGCAGTGAACGCATATACTTCTTAATTCTGGACTGAACTCCAACTCTTCCTGATGACATGTTTGGAGCACCATCGTAACTTTGGCCAAATGCATTTTTTATATCCAGCTCTCTAACTGGGTTTAAGCAATGTGAATTGCAGTGAACGCATATACTTCTTAATTCTGGACTGAACTCCAACTCTTCCTGATGACATGTTTGGAGCACCATCGTAACTTTGGCCAAATGCATTTTTTATATCCAGCTCTCTAACTGGGTTTAAGCAATGTGAATTGCAGTGAACGCATATACTTCTTAATTCTGGACTGAACTCCAACTCTTCCTGATGACATGTTTGGAGCACCATCGTAACTTTGGCCAAATGCATTTTTTATATCCAGCGCTCTAACTGGGTTTAAGCAATGTGAATTGCAGTGAACGCATATACTTCTTAATTCTGGACTGAACTCCAACTCTTCCTGATGACATGTTTGGAGCACCATCGTAACTTTGGCCAAATGCATTTTTTATATCCAGCTCTCTAACTGGGTTTAAGCAATGTGAATTGCAGTGAACGAATATACTTCTTAATTCTGGACTGAACTCCAACTCTTCCTGATGACATGTTTGGAGCACCATCGTAACTTTGGCCAAATGCATTTTTTATATCAAGCTCTCTAACTGGGTTTAAGCAATGTGAATTGCAGTGAACGCATATACTTCTTAATTCTGGACTGAACTCCAACTCTTCCTGATGACATGTTTGGAGCACCATCGTAACTTTGGCCAAATGCATTTTTTATATCCAGCGCTCTAACTGGGTTTAAGCAATGTGAATTGCAGTGAACGCATATACTTCTTAATTCTGGACTGAACTCCAACTCTTCCTGATGACATGTTTGGAGCACCATCGTAACTTTGGCCAAGTGCATTTTTTATATCCAGCTCTCTAACTGGGTTTAAGCAATGTGAATTGCAGTGAACGCATATACTTCTTAATTCTGGACTGAACTCCAACTCTTCCTGATGACATGTTTGGAGCACCATCGTAACTTTGGCCAAATGCATTTTTTATATCCAGCGCTCTAACTGGGTTTAAGCAATGTGAATTGCAGTGAACGCATATACTTCTTAATTCTGGACTGAACTCCAACTCTTCCTGATGACATGTTTGGAGCACCATCGTAACTTTGGCCAAATGCATTTTTTATATCCAGCTCTCTAACTGGGTTTAAGCAATGTGAATTGCAGTGAACGCATATACTTCTTAATTCTGGACTGAACTCCAACTCTTCCTGATGACATGTTTGGAGCACCATCGTAACTTTGGCCAAATGCATTTTTTATATCCATCGCTCTACCTGGGTTTAAGCAATGTGAATTGCAGTGAACGCATATACTTCTTAATTCTGGACTGAACTCCAACTCTTCCTGATGACATGTTTGGAGCACCATCGTAACTTTGGCCAAATGCATTTTTTATATCCAGCTCTCTAACTGGGTTTAAGCAATGTGAATTGCAGTGAACGCATATACTTCTTAATTCTGGACTGAACTCCAACTCTTCCTGATGACATGTTTGGAGCACCATCGTAACTTTGGCAAAATGCATTTTTTATATCCAGCTTTTTAACTGGGTTTAAGCAATGTGAATTGCAGTGAACGCATATACTTCTTAATTCTGGACTGAACTCCAACTCTTCCTGATGACATGTTTGGAGCACCATCGTAACTTTGGCCAAATGCATTTTTTATATCCATCGCTCTACCTGGGTTTAAGCAATGTGAATTGCAGTGAACGCATATACTTCTTAATTCTGGACTGAACTCCAACTCTTCCTGATGACATGTTTGGAGCACCATCGTAACTTTGGCCAAATGCATTTTTTATATCCAGCTCTCTAACTGGGTTTAAGCAATGTGAATTGCAGTGAACGCATATACTTCTTAATTCTGGACTGAACTCCAACTCTTCCTGATGACATGTTTGGAGCACCATCGTAACTTTGGCCAAATGCATTTTTTATATCCAGCTCTCTAACTGGGTTTAAGCAATGTGAATTGCAGTGAACGCATATACTTCTTAATTCTGGACTGAACTCCAACTCTTCCTGATGACATGTTTGGAGCACCATCGTAACTTTGGCCAAATGCATTTTTTATATCCAGCGCTCTAACTGGGTTTAAGCAATGTGAATTGCAGTGAACGCATATACTTCTTAATTCTGGACTGAACTCCAACTCTTCCTGATGACATGTTTGGAGCACCATCGTAACTTTGGCCAAATGCATTTTTTATATCCATCGCTCTACCTGGGTTTAAGCAATGTGAATTGCAGTGAACGCATATACTTCTTAATTCTGGACTGAACTCCAACTCTTCCTGATGACATGTTTGGAGCACCATCGTAACTTTGGCCAAATGCATTTTTTATATCCATCGCTATACCTGGGTTTAAGCAATGTGAATTGCAGTGAACGCATATACTTCTTAATTCTGGACTGAACTCCAACTCTTCCTGATGACATGTTTGGAGCACCATCGTAACTTTGGCCAAATGCATTTTTTATATCCATCGCTCTACCTGGGTTTAAGCAATGTGAATTGCAGTGAACGCATATACTTCTTAATTCTGGACTGAACTCCAACTCTTCCTGATGACATGTTTGGAGCACCATCGTAACTTTGGCCAAATGCATTTTTTATATCCAGCTCTCTAACTGGGTTTAAGCAATGTGAATTGCAGTGAACGCATATACTTCTTAATTCTGGACTGAACTCCAACTCTTCCTGATGACATGTTTGGAGCACCATCGTAACTTTGGCCAAATGCATTTTTTATATCCAGCGCTCTAACTGGGTTTAAGCAATGTGAATTGCAGTGAACGCATATACTTCTTAATTCTGGACTGAACTCCAACTCTTCCTGATGACATGTTTGGAGCACCATCGTAACTTTGGCCAAATGCATTTTTTATATCCAGCTCTCTAACTGGGTTTAAGCAATGTGAATTGCAGTGAACGAATATACTTCTTAATTCTGGACTGAACTCCAACTCTTCCTGATGACATGCTTGGAGCACCATCGTAACTTTGGCCAAATGCATTTTTTATATCCAGCGCTTTAACTGGGTTTAAGCAATGTGAATTGCAGTGAACGCATATACTTCTTAATTCTGGACTGAACTCCAACTCTTCCTGATGACATGTTTGGAGCACCATCGTAACTTTGGCCAAATGCATTTTTTATATCCAGCGCTCTAACTGGGTTTAAGCAATGTGAATTGCAGTGAACGCATATACTTCTTAATTCTGGACTGAACTCCAACTCTTCCTGATGACATGTTTGGAGCACCATCGTAACTTTGGCCAAATGCATTTTTTATATCCATCGCTCTACCTGGGTTTAAGCAATGTGAATTGCAGTGAACGCAAATACTTCTTAATTCTGGACTGAACTCCAACTCTTCCTGATGACATGTTTGGAGCACCATCGTAACTTTGGCCAAATGCATTTTTTATATCCAGCTCTCTAACTGGGTTTAAGCAATGTGAATTGCAGTGAACGCATATACTTCTTAATTCTGGACTGAACTCCAACTCTTCCTGATGACATGTTTGGAGCACCATCGTAACTTTGGCCAAATGCATTTTTTATATCCAGCTCTCTAACTGGGTTTAAGCAATGTGAATTGCAGTGAACGCATATACTTCTTAATTCTGGACTGAACTCCAACTCTTCCTGATGACATGTTTGGAGCACCATCGTAACTTTGGCCAAATGCATTTTTTATATCCAGCGCTCTAACTGTGTTTAAGCAATGTGAATTGCAGTGAACGCATATACTTTTTAATTCTGGACTGAACTCCAACTCTTCCTGATGACATGTTTGGAGCACCATCGTAACTTTGGCCAAATGCATTTTTTATATCCATCGCTCTACCTGGGTTTAAGCAATGTGAATTGCAGTGAACGCATATACTTCTTAATTCTGGACTGAACTCCAACTCTTCCTGATGACATGTTTGGAGCACCATCGTAACTTTGGCCAAATGCATTTTTTATATCCAGCTCTCTAACTGGGTTTAAGCAATGTGAATTGCAGTGAACGCATATACTTCTTAATTCTGGACTGAACTCCAACTCTTCCTGATGACATGTTTGGAGCACCATCGTAACTTTGGCCAAATGCATTTTTTATATCCAGCTCTCTAACTGTGTTTAAGCAATGTGAATTGCAGTGAACGAATATACTTCTTAATTCTGGACTGAACTCCAACTCTTCCTGATGACATGCTTGGAGCACCATCGTAACTTTGGCCAAATGCATTTTTTATATCCAGCGCTTTAACTGGGTTTAAGCAATGTGAATTGCAGTGAACGCATATACTTCTTAATTCTGGACTGAACTCCAACTCTTCCTGATGACATGTTTGGAGCACCATCGTAACTTTGACCAAATGCATTTTTTATATCCAGCGCTCTAACTGGGTTTAAGCAATGTGAATTGCAGTGAACGCATATACTTCTTAATTCTGGACTGAACTCCAACTCTTCCTGATGACATGTTTGGAGCACCATCGTAACTTTGGCCAAATGCATTTTTATATCCATCGCTCTACCTGGATTTAAGCAATGTGAATTGCAGTGAACGCATATACTTCTTAATTCTGGACTGAACTCCAACTCTTCCTGATGACATGTTTGGAGCACCATCGTAACTTTGGCCAAATGCATTTTTTATATCCAGCTCTCTAACTGGGTTTAAGCAATGTGAATTGCAGTGAACGCATATACTTCTTAATTCTGGACTGAACTCCAACTCTTCCTGATGACATGTTTGGAGCACCATCGTAACTTTGGCCAAATGCATTTTTTATATCCAGCTCTCTAACTGGGTTTAATCAATGTGAATTGCAGTGAACGCATATACTTCTTAATTCTGGACTGAACTCCAACTCTTCCTGATGACATGTTTGGAGCACCATCGTAACTTTGGCCAAATGCATTTTTTATATCCAGCGCTCTAACTGGGTTTAAGCAATGTGAATTGCAGTGAACGCATATACTTCTTAATTCTGGACTGAACTCCAACTCTTCCTGATGACATGTTTGGAGCACCATCGTAACTTTGGCCAAATGCATTTTTTATATCCAGCTCTCTAACTGGGTTTAAGCAATGTGAATTGCAGTGAACGCATATACTTCTTAATTCTGGACTGAACTCCAACTCTTCCTGATGACATGTTTGGAGCACCATCGTAACTTTGGCCAAATGCATTTTTTATATCCAGCGCTCTAACTGGGTTTAAGCAATGTGAATTGCAGTGAACGCATATACTTCTTAATTCTGGACTGAACTCCAACTCTTCCTGATGACATGTTTGGAGCACCATCGTAACTTTGGCCAAATGCATTTTTTATATCCAGCGCTTTAACTGGGTTTAAGCAATGTGAATTGCAGTGAACGCATATACTTCTTAATTCTGGACTGAACTCCAACTCTTCCTGATGACATGTTTGGAGCACCATCGTAACTTTGGCCAAATGCATTTTTTATATCCAGCGCTCTAACTGGGTTTAAGCAATGTGAATTGCAGTGAACGCATATACTTCTTTATTCTGGACTGAACTCCAACTCTTCCTGATGACATGTTTGGAGCACCATCGTAACTTTGGCCAAATGCATTTTTTATATCCATCGCTCTACCTGGGTTTAAGCAATGTGAATTGCAGTGAACTCATATACTTCTTAATTCTGGACTGAACTCCAACTCTTCCTGATGACATGTTTGGAGCACCATCGTAACTTTGGCCAAATGCATTTTTTATATCCAGCTCTCTAACTGGGTTTAAGCAATGTGAATTGCAGTGAACGCATATACTTCTTAATTCTGGACTGAACTCCAACTCTTCCTGATGACATGTTTGGAGCACCATCGTAACTTTGGCCAAATGAATTTTTTATATCCAGCGCTCTAACTGGGTTTAAGCAATGTGAATTGCAGTGAACGAATATACTTCTTAATTCTGGACTGAACTCCAACTCTTCCTGATGACATGTTTGGAGCACCATCGTAACTTTGGCCAAATGCATTTTTTATATCCAGCTCTCTAACTGGGTTTAAGCAATGTGAATTGCAGTGAACGCATATACTTCTTAATTCTGGACTGAACTCCAACTCTTCCTGATGACATGTTTGGAAAACCATCGTAACTTTGGCCAAATGCATTTTTTATATCCAGCGCTCTAACTGGGTTTAAGCAATGTGAATTGCAGTGAACGCATATACTTCTTAATTCTGGACTGAACTCCAACTCTTCCTGATGACATGTTTGGAGCACCATCGTAACTTTGGCCAAATGCATTTTTTATATCCAGCGCTCTAACTGGGTTTAAGCAATGTGAATTGCAGTGAACGCATATACTTCTTAATTCTGGACTGAACTCCAACTCTTCCTGATGACATGTTTGGAGCACCATCGTCACTTTGGCCAAATGCATTTTTTATATCCAGCTCTCTAACTGGGTTTAAGCAATGTGAATTGCAGTGAACGAATATACTTCTTAATTCTGGACTGAACTCCAACTCTTCCTGATGACATGTTTGGAGCACCATCGTAACTTTGGCCAAATGCATTTTTTATATCCGGCTCTCTGACTGGGTTTAAGCAATGTGATTTGCAGTGAACGCATATACTTCTTAATTCTGGACTGAACTCCAACTCTTCCTGATGACATGTTTGGAGCACCATCGTAACTTTGGCCAAATGCATTTTTTATATCCAGCGCTCTAACTGGGTTTAAGCAATGTGAATTGCAGTGAACGCATATACTTCTTAATTCTGGACTGAACTCCAACTCTTCCTGATGACATGTTTGGAGCACCATCGTAACTTTGGCCAAATGCATTTTTTATATCCAGCTCTCTAACTGGGTTTAAGCAATGTGAATTGCAGTGAACGAATATACTTCTTAATTCTGGACTGAACTCCAACTCTTCCTGATGACATGTTTGGAGCACCATCGTAACTTTGGCCACATGCATTTTTTATATCCAGCGCTTTAACTGGGTTTAAGCAATGTGAATTGCAGTGAACGCATATACTTCTTAACTCTGGACTGAACTCCAACTCATCCTGATGACATGTTTGGAGCACCATCGTAACTTTGGCCAAATGCATTTTTTATATCCAGCGCTCTAACTGGGTTTAAGCAATGTGAATTGCAGTGAACGCATATACTACTTAATTCTCGACTGAACTCCAACTCTTCCTGATGACATGTTTGGAGCACCATCGTAACTTTGGCCAAATGCATTTTTTATATCCAGCTCTCTAACTGGGTTTAAGCAATGTGAATTGCAGTGAACGCATATACTTCTTAATTCTGGACTGAACTCCAACTCTTCCTGATGACATGTTTGGAGCACCATCGTAACTTTGGCCAAATGCATTTTTTATATCCAGCGCTCTAACTGGGTTTAAGCAATGTGAATTGCAGTGAACGCATATACTTCTTAATTCTGGACTGAACTCCAACTCTTCCTGATGACATGTTTGGAGCACCATCGTAACTTTGGCCAAATGCATTTTTTATATCCAGCGCTTTAACTGGGTTTAAGCAATGTGAATTGCAGTGAACGCATATACTTCTTAATTCTGGACTGAACTCCAACTCTTCCTGATGACATGTTTGGAGCACCATCGTAACTTTGGCCAAATGCATTTTTTATATCCAGCGCTCTAACTGGGTTTAAGCAATGTGAATTGCAGTGAACGCATATACTTCTTTATTCTGGACTGAACTCCAACTCTTCCTGATGACATGTTTGGAGCACCATCGTAACTTTGGCCAAATGCATTTTTTATATCCATCGCTCTACCTGGGTTTAAGCAATGTGAATTGCAGTGAACTCATATACTTCTTAATTCTGGACTGAACTCCAACTCTTCCTGATGACATGTTTGGAGCACCATCGTAACTTTGGCCAAATGCATTTTTTATATCCAGCTCTCTAACTGGGTTTAAGCAATGTGAATTGCAGTGAACGCATATACTTCTTAATTCTGGACTGAACTCCAACTCTTCCTGATGACATGTTTGGAGCACCATCGTAACTTTGGCCAAATGAATTTTTTATATCCAGCGCTCTAACTGGGTTTAAGCAATGTGAATTGCAGTGAACGAATATACTTCTTAATTCTGGACTGAACTCCAACTCTTCCTGATGACATGTTTGGAGCACCATCGTAACTTTGGCCAAATGCATTTTTTATATCCAGCTCTCTAACTGGGTTTAAGCAATGTGAATTGCAGTGAACGCATATACTTCTTAATTCTGGACTGAACTCCAACTCTTCCTGATGACATGTTTGGAAAACCATCGTAACTTTGGCCAAATGCATTTTTTATATCCAGCGCTCTAACTGGGTTTAAGCAATGTGAATTGCAGTGAACGCATATACTTCTTAATTCTGGACTGAACTCCAACTCTTCCTGATGACATGTTTGGAGCACCATCGTAACTTTGGCCAAATGCATTTTTTATATCCAGCGCTCTAACTGGGTTTAAGCAATGTGAATTGCAGTGAACGCATATACTTCTTAATTCTGGACTGAACTCCAACTCTTCCTGATGACATGTTTGGAGCACCATCGTCACTTTGGCCAAATGCATTTTTTATATCCAGCTCTCTAACTGGGTTTAAGCAATGTGAATTGCAGTGAACGAATATACTTCTTAATTCTGGACTGAACTCCAACTCTTCCTGATGACATGTTTGGAGCACCATCGTAACTTTGGCCAAATGCATTTTTTATATCCGGCTCTCTGACTGGGTTTAAGCAATGTGATTTGCAGTGAACGCATATACTTCTTAATTCTGGACTGAACTCCAACTCTTCCTGATGACATGTTTGGAGCACCATCGTAACTTTGGCCAAATGCATTTTTTATATCCAGCGCTCTAACTGGGTTTAAGCAATGTGAATTGCAGTGAACGCATATACTTCTTAATTCTGGACTGAACTCCAACTCTTCCTGATGACATGTTTGGAGCACCATCGTAACTTTGGCCAAATGCATTTTTTATATCCAGCTCTCTAACTGGGTTTAAGCAATGTGAATTGCAGTGAACGAATATACTTCTTAATTCTGGACTGAACTCCAACTCTTCCTGATGACATGTTTGGAGCACCATCGTAACTTTGGCCACATGCATTTTTTATATCCAGCGCTTTAACTGGGTTTAAGCAATGTGAATTGCAGTGAACGCATATACTTCTTAACTCTGGACTGAACTCCAACTCATCCTGATGACATGTTTGGAGCACCATCGTAACTTTGGCCAAATGCATTTTTTATATCCAGCGCTCTAACTGGGTTTAAGCAATGTGAATTGCAGTGAACGCATATACTTCTTAATTCTGGACTGAACTCCAACTCTTCCTGATGACATGTTTGGAGCACCATCGTAACTTTGGCCAAATGCATTTTTTATATCCATCGCTCTACCTGGGTTTAAGCAATGTGAATTGCAGTGAACGCATATACTTCTTAATTCTGGACTGAACTCCAACTCTTCCTGATGACATGTTTGGAGCACCATCGTAACTTTGGCCAAATGCATTTTTTATATCCAGCTCTCTAACTGGGTTTAAGCAATGTGAATTGCAGTGAACGCATATACTTCTTAATTCTGGACTGAACTCCAACTCTTCCTGATGACATGTTTGGAGCACCATCGTAACTTTGGCCAAATGCATTTTTTATATCCGGCTCTCTAACTGGGTTTAAGCAATGTGAATTGCAGTGAACGCATATACTTCTTAATTCTGGACTGAACTCCAACTCTTCCTGATGACATGTTTGGAGCACCATCGTAACTTTATCCAAATGCATTTTTTATATCCAGCGCTCTAACTGGGTTTAAGCAATGTGAATTGCAGTGAACGCATATACTTCTTAATTCTGGACTGAACTCCAACTCTTCCTGATGACATGTTTGGAGCACCATCGTAACTTTGGCCAAATGCATTTTTTATATCCAGCGCTCTAACTGGGTTTAAGCAATGTGAATTGCAGTGAACGCATATACTTCTTAATTCTGGACTGAACTCCAACTCTTCCTGATGACATGTTTGGAGCACCATCGTAACTTTGGCCAAATGCATTTTTTATATCCAGCTCTCTAACTGGGTTTAAGCAATGTGAATTTCAGTGAACGCATATACTTCTTAATTCTGGACTGAACTCCAACTCTTCCTGATGACATGTTTGGAGCACCATCGTAACTTTGGCCAAATGCATTTTTTATATCAAGCTCTCTAACTGGGTTTAAGCAATGTGAATTGCAGTGAACGCATATACTTCTTAATTCTGGACTGAACTCCAACTCTTCCTGATGACATGTTTGGAGCACCATCGTAACTTTGGCCAAATGCATTTTTTATATCCAGCGCTCTAACTGGGTTTAAGCAATGTGAATTGCAGTGAACGCATATACTTCTTAATTCTGGACTGAACTCCAACTCTTCCTGATGACATGTTTGGAGCACCATCGTAACTTTGGCCAAGTGCATTTTTTATATCCAGCTCTCTAACTGGGTTTAAGCAATGTGAATTGCAGTGAACGCATATACTTCTTAATTCTGGACTGAACTCCAACTCTTCCTGATGACATGTTTGGAGCACCATCGTAACTTTGGCCAAATGCATTTTTTATATCCAGCGCTCTAACTGGGTTTAAGCAATGTGAATTGCAGTGAACGCATATACTTCTTAATTCTGGACTGAACTCCAACTCTTCCTGATGACATGTTTGGAGCACCATCGTAACTTTGGCCAAATGCATTTTTTATATCCAGCTCTCTAACTGGGTTTAAGCAATGTGAATTGCAGTGAACGCATATACTTCTTAATTCTGGACTGAACTCCAACTCTTCCTGATGACATGTTTGGAGCACCATCGTAACTTTGGCCAAATGCATTTTTTATATCCATCGCTCTACCTGGGTTTAAGCAATGTGAATTGCAGTGAACGCATATACTTCTTAATTCTGGACTGAACTCCAACTCTTCCTGATGACATGTTTGGAGCACCATCGTAACTTTGGCCAAATGCATTTTTTATATCCAGCTCTCTAACTGGGTTTAAGCAATGTGAATTGCAGTGAACGCATATACTTCTTAATTCTGGACTGAACTCCAACTCTTCCTGATGACATGTTTGGAGCACCATCGTAACTTTGGCAAAATGCATTTTTTATATCCAGCTTTTTAACTGGGTTTAAGCAATGTGAATTGCAGTGAACGCATATACTTCTTAATTCTGGACTGAACTCCAACTCTTCCTGATGACATGTTTGGAGCACCATCGTAAATTTGGCCAAATGCATTTTTTATATCCATCGCTCTACCTGGGTTTAAGCAATGTGAATTGCAGTGAACGCATATACTTCTTAATTCTGGACTGAACTCCAACTCTTCCTGATGACATGTTTGGAGCACCATCGTAACTTTGGCCAAATGCATTTTTTATATCCAGCTCTCTAACTGGGTTTAAGCAATGTGAATTGCAGTGAACGCATATACTTCTTAATTCTGGACTGAACTCCAACTCTTCCTGATGACATGTTTGGAGCACCATCGTAACTTTGGCCAAATGCATTTTTTATATCCAGCTCTCTAACTGGGTTTAAGCAATGTGAATTGCAGTGAACGCATATACTTCTTAATTCTGGACTGAACTCCAACTCTTCCTGATGACATGTTTGGAGCACCATCGTAACTTTGGCCAAATGCATTTTTTATATCCAGCGCTCTAACTGGGTTTAAGCAATGTGAATTGCAGTGAACGCATATACTTCTTAATTCTGGACTGAACTCCAACTCTTCCTGATGACATGTTTGGAGCACCATCGTAACTTTGGCCAAATGCATTTTTTATATCCATCGCTCTACCTGGGTTTAAGCAATGTGAATTGCAGTGAACGCATATACTTCTTAATTCTGGACTGAACTCCAACTCTTCCTGATGACATGTTTGGAGCACCATCGTAACTTTGGCCAAATGCATTTTTTATATCCATCGCTATACCTGGGTTTAAGCAATGTGAATTGCAGTGAACGCATATACTTCTTAATTCTGGACTGAACTCCAACTCTTCCTGATGACATGTTTGGAGCACCATCGTAACTTTGGCCAAATGCATTTTTTATATCCAGCTCTCTAACTGGGTTTAAGCAATGTGAATTGCAGTGAACGCATATACTTCTTAATTCTGGACTGAACTCCAACTCTTCCTGATGACATGTTTGGAGCACCATCGTAACTTTGGCCAAATGCATTTTTTATATCCAGCTCTCTAACTGGGTTTAAGCAATGTGAATTGCAGTGAACGAATATACTTCTTAATTCTGGACTGAACTCCAACTCTTCCTGATGACATGCTTGGAGCACCATCGTAACTTTGGCCAAATGCATTTTTTATATCCAGCGCTTTAACTGGGTTTAAGCAATGTGAATTGCAGTGAACGCATATACTTCTTAATTCTGGACTGAACTCCAACTCTTCCTGATGACATGTTTGGAGCACCATCGTAACTTTGGCCAAATGCATTTTTTATATCCAGCGCTCTAACTGGGTTTAAGCAATGTGAATTGCAGTGAACGCATATACTTCTTAATTCTGGACTGAACTCCAACTCTTCCTGATGACATGTTTGGAGCACCATCGTAACTTTGGCCAAATGCATTTTTTATATCCATCGCTCTACCTGGGTTTAAGCAATGTGAATTGCAGTGAACGCAAATACTTCTTAATTCTGGACTGAACTCCAACTCTTCCTGATGACATGTTTGGAGCACCATCGTAACTTTGGCCAAATACATTTTTTATATCCAGCTCTCTAACTGGGTTTAAGCAATGTGAATTGCAGTGAACGCATATACTTCTTAATTCTGGACTGAACTCCAACTCTTCCTGATGACATGTTTGGAGCACCATCGTAACTTTGGCCAAATGCATTTTTTATATCCAGCTCTCTAACTGGGTTTAAGCAATGTGAATTGCAGTGAACGCATATACTTCTTAATTCTGGACTGAACTCCAACTCTTCCTGATGACATGTTTGGAGCACCATCGTAACTTTGGCCAAATGCATTTTTTATATCCAGCGCTCTAACTGGGTTTAAGCAATGTGAATTGCAGTGAACGCATATACTTCTTAATTCTGGACTGAACTCCAACTCTTCCTGATGAAATGTTTGGAGCACCATCGTAACTTTGGCCAAATGCATTTTTTATATCCATCGCTCTACCTGGGTTTAAGCAATGTGAATTGCAGTGAACGCATATACTTCTTAATTCTGGACTGAACTCCAACTCTTCCTGATGACATGTTTGGAGCACCATCGTAACTTTGGCCAAATGCATTTTTTATATCCAGCTCTCTAACTGGGTTTAAGCAATGTGAATTGCAGTGAACGCATATACTTCTTAATTCTGGACTGAACTCCAACTCTTCCTGATGACATGTTTGGAGCACCATCGTAACTTTGGCCAAATGCATTTTTTATATCCAGCTCTCTAACTGGGTTTAAGCAATGTGAATTGCAGTGAACGAATATACTTCTTAATTCTGGACTGAACTCCAACTCTTCCTGATGACATGCTTGGAGCACCATCGTAACTTTGGCCAAATGCATTTTTTATATCCAGCGCTTTAACTGGGTTTAAGCAATGTGAATTGCAGTGAACGCATATACTTCTTAATTCTGGACTGAACTCCAACTCTTCCTGATGACATGTTTGGAGCACCATCGTAACTTTGACCAAATGCATTTTTTATATCCAGCGCTCTAACTGGGTTTAAGCAATGTGAATTGCAGTGAACGCATATACTTCTTAATTCTGGACTGAACTCCAACTCTTCCTGATGACATGTTTGGAGCACCATCGTAACTTTGGCCAAATGCATTTTTTATATCCATCGCTCTACCTGGGTTTAAGCAATGTGAATTGCAGTGAACGCATATACTTCTTAATTCTGGACTGAACTCCAACTCTTCCTGATGACATGTTTGGAGCACCATCGTAACTTTGGCCAAATGCATTTTTTATATCCAGCTCTCTAACTGGGTTTAAGCAATGTGAATTGCAGTGAACGCATATACTTCTTAATTCTGGACTGAACTCCAACTCTTCCTGATGACATGTTTGGAGCACCATCGTAACTTTGGCCAAATGCATTTTTTATATCCAGCTCTCTAACTGGGTTTAAGCAATGTGAATTGCAGTGAACGCATATACTTCTTAATTCTGGACTGAACTCCAACTCTTCCTGATGACATGTTTGGAGCACCATCGTAACTTTGGCCAAATGCATTTTTTATATCCAGCTCTCTAACTGTGTTTAAGCAATGTGAATTGCAGTGAACGAATATACTTCTTAATTCTGGACTGAACTCCAACTCTTCCTGATGACATGCTTGGAGCACCATCGTAACTTTGGCCAAATGCATTTTTTATATCCAGCGCTTTAACTGGGTTTAAGCAATGTGAATTGCAGTGAACGCATATACTTCTTAATTCTGGACTGAACTCCAACTCTTCCTGATGACATGTTTGGAGCACCATCGTAACTTTGACCAAATGCATTTTTTATATCCAGCGCTCTAACTGGGTTTAAGCAATGTGAATTGCAGTGAACGCATATACTTCTTAATTCTGGACTGAACTCCAACTCTTCCTGATGACATGTTTGGAGCACCATCGTAACTTTGGCCAAATGCATTTTTATATCCATCGCTCTACCTGGATTTAAGCAATGTGAATTGCAGTGAACGCATATACTTCTTAATTCTGGACTGAACTCCAACTCTTCCTGATGACATGTTTGGAGCACCATCGTAACTTTGGCCAAATGCATTTTTTATATCCAGCTCTCTAACTGGGTTTAAGCAATGTGAATTGCAGTGAACGCATATACTTCTTAATTCTGGACTGAACTCCAACTCTTCCTGATGACATGTTTGGAGCACCATCGTAACTTTGGCCAAATGCATTTTTTATATCCAGCTCTCTAACTGGGTTTAATCAATGTGAATTGCAGTGAACGCATATACTTCTTAATTCTGGACTGAACTCCAACTCTTCCTGATGACATGTTTGGAGCACCATCGTAACTTTGGCCAAATGCATTTTTTATATCCAGCGCTCTAACTGGGTTTAAGCAATGTGAATTGCAGTGAACGCATATACTTCTTAATTCTGGACTGAACTCCAACTCTTCCTGATGACATGTTTGGAGCACCATCGTAACTTTGGCCAAATGCATTTTTTATATCCAGCTCTCTAACTGGGTTTAAGCAATGTGAATTGCAGTGAACGCATATACTTCTTAATTCTGGACTGAACTCCAACTCTTCCTGATGACATGTTTGGAGCACCATCGTAACTTTGGCCAAATGCATTTTTTATATCCAGCGCTCTAACTGGGTTTAAGCAATGTGAATTGCAGTGAACGCATATACTTCTTAATTCTGGACTGAACTCCAACTCTTCCTGATGACATGTTTGGAGCACCATCGTAACTTTGGCCAAATGCATTTTTTATATCCAGCGCTTTAACTGGGTTTAAGCAATGTGAATTGCAGTGAACGCATATACTTCTTAATTCTGGACTGAACTCCAACTCTTCCTGATGACATGTTTGGAGCACCATCGTAACTTTGGCCAAATGCATTTTTTATATCCAGCGCTCTAACTGGGTTTAAGCAATGTGAATTGCAGTGAACGCATATACTTCTTTATTCTGGACTGAACTCCAACTCTTCCTGATGACATGTTTGGAGCACCATCGTAACTTTGGCCAAATGCATTTTTTATATCCATCGCTCTACCTGGGTTTAAGCAATGTGAATTGCAGTGAACTCATATACTTCTTAATTCTGGACTGAACTCCAACTCTTCCTGATGACATGTTTGGAGCACCATCGTAACTTTGGCCAAATGCATTTTTTATATCCAGCTCTCTAACTGGGTTTAAGCAATGTGAATTGCAGTGAACGCATATACTTCTTAATTCTGGACTGAACTCCAACTCTTCCTGATGACATGTTTGGAGCACCATCGTAACTTTGGCCAAATGAATTTTTTATATCCAGCGCTCTAACTGGGTTTAAGCAATGTGAATTGCAGTGAACGAATATACTTCTTAATTCTGGACTGAACTCCAACTCTTCCTGATGACATGTTTGGAGCACCATCGTAACTTTGGCCAAATGCATTTTTTATATCCAGCTCTCTAACTGGGTTTAAGCAATGTGAATTGCAGTGAACGCATATACTTCTTAATTCTGGACTGAACTCCAACTCTTCCTGATGACATGTTTGGAAAACCATCGTAACTTTGGCCAAATGCATTTTTTATATCCAGCGCTCTAACTGGGTTTAAGCAATGTGAATTGCAGTGAACGCATATACTTCTTAATTCTGGACTGAACTCCAACTCTTCCTGATGACATGTTTGGAGCACCATCGTAACTTTGGCCAAATGCATTTTTTATATCCAGCGCTCTAACTGGGTTTAAGCAATGTGAATTGCAGTGAACGCATATACTTCTTAATTCTGGACTGAACTCCAACTCTTCCTGATGACATGTTTGGAGCACCATCGTCACTTTGGCCAAATGCATTTTTTATATCCAGCTCTCTAACTGGGTTTAAGCAATGTGAATTGCAGTGAACGAATATACTTCTTAATTCTGGACTGAACTCCAACTCTTCCTGATGACATGTTTGGAGCACCATCGTAACTTTGGCCAAATGCATTTTTTATATCCGGCTCTCTGACTGGGTTTAAGCAATGTGATTTGCAGTGAACGCATATACTTCTTAATTCTGGACTGAACTCCAACTCTTCCTGATGACATGTTTGGAGCACCATCGTAACTTTGGCCAAATGCATTTTTTATATCCAGCGCTCTAACTGGGTTTAAGCAATGTGAATTGCAGTGAACGCATATACTTCTTAATTCTGGACTGAACTCCAACTCTTCCTGATGACATGTTTGGAGCACCATCGTAACTTTGGCCAAATGCATTTTTTATATCCAGCTCTCTAACTGGGTTTAAGCAATGTGAATTGCAGTGAACGAATATACTTCTTAATTCTGGACTGAACTCCAACTCTTCCTGATGACATGTTTGGAGCACCATCGTAACTTTGGCCACATGCATTTTTTATATCCAGCGCTTTAACTGGGTTTAAGCAATGTGAATTGCAGTGAACGCATATACTTCTTAACTCTGGACTGAACTCCAACTCATCCTGATGACATGTTTGGAGCACCATCGTAACTTTGGCCAAATGCATTTTTTATATCCAGCGCTCTAACTGGGTTTAAGCAATGTGAATTGCAGTGAACGCATATACTTCTTAATTCTGGACTGAACTCCAACTCTTCCTGATGACATGTTTGGAGCACCATCGTAACTTTGGCCAAATGCATTTTTTATATCCAGCTCTCTAACTGGGTTTAAGCAATGTGAATTGCAGTGAACGCATATACTTCTTAATTCTGGACTGAACTCCAACTCTTCCTGATGACATGTTTGGAGCACCATCGTAACTTTGGCCAAATGCATTTTTTATATCCAGCGCTCTAACTGGGTTTAAGCAATGTGAATTGCAGTGAACGCATATACTTCTTAATTCTGGACTGAACTCCAACTCTTCCTGATGACATGTTTGGAGCACCATCGTAACTTTGGCCAAATGCATTTTTTATATCCAGCGCTTTAACTGGGTTTAAGCAATGTGAATTGCAGTGAACGCATATACTTCTTAATTCTGGACTGAACTCCAACTCTTCCTGATGACATGTTTGGAGCACCATCGTAACTTTGGCCAAATGCATTTTTTATATCCAGCGCTCTAACTGGGTTTAAGCAATGTGAATTGCAGTGAACGCATATACTTCTTTATTCTGGACTGAACTCCAACTCTTCCTGATGACATGTTTGGAGCACCATCGTAACTTTGGCCAAATGCATTTTTTATATCCATCGCTCTACCTGGGTTTAAGCAATGTGAATTGCAGTGAACTCATATACTTCTTAATTCTGGACTGAACTCCAACTCTTCCTGATGACATGTTTGGAGCACCATCGTAACTTTGGCCAAATGCATTTTTTATATCCAGCTCTCTAACTGGGTTTAAGCAATGTGAATTGCAGTGAACGCATATACTTCTTAATTCTGGACTGAACTCCAACTCTTCCTGATGACATGTTTGGAGCACCATCGTAACTTTGGCCAAATGAATTTTTTATATCCAGCGCTCTAACTGGGTTTAAGCAATGTGAATTGCAGTGAACGAATATACTTCTTAATTCTGGACTGAACTCCAACTCTTCCTGATGACATGTTTGGAGCACCATCGTAACTTTGGCCAAATGCATTTTTTATATCCAGCTCTCTAACTGGGTTTAAGCAATGTGAATTGCAGTGAACGCATATACTTCTTAATTCTGGACTGAACTCCAACTCTTCCTGATGACATGTTTGGAAAACCATCGTAACTTTGGCCAAATGCATTTTTTATATCCAGCGCTCTAACTGGGTTTAAGCAATGTGAATTGCAGTGAACGCATATACTTCTTAATTCTGGACTGAACTCCAACTCTTCCTGATGACATGTTTGGAGCACCATCGTAACTTTGGCCAAATGCATTTTTTATATCCAGCGCTCTAACTGGGTTTAAGCAATGTGAATTGCAGTGAACGCATATACTTCTTAATTCTGGACTGAACTCCAACTCTTCCTGATGACATGTTTGGAGCACCATCGTCACTTTGGCCAAATGCATTTTTTATATCCAGCTCTCTAACTGGGTTTAAGCAATGTGAATTGCAGTGAACGAATATACTTCTTAATTCTGGACTGAACTCCAACTCTTCCTGATGACATGTTTGGAGCACCATCGTAACTTTGGCCAAATGCATTTTTTATATCCGGCTCTCTGACTGGGTTTAAGCAATGTGATTTGCAGTGAACGCATATACTTCTTAATTCTGGACTGAACTCCAACTCTTCCTGATGACATGTTTGGAGCACCATCGTAACTTTGGCCAAATGCATTTTTTATATCCAGCGCTCTAACTGGGTTTAAGCAATGTGAATTGCAGTGAACGCATATACTTCTTAATTCTGGACTGAACTCCAACTCTTCCTGATGACATGTTTGGAGCACCATCGTAACTTTGGCCAAATGCATTTTTTATATCCAGCTCTCTAACTGGGTTTAAGCAATGTGAATTGCAGTGAACGAATATACTTCTTAATTCTGGACTGAACTCCAACTCTTCCTGATGACATGTTTGGAGCACCATCGTAACTTTGGCCACATGCATTTTTTATATCCAGCGCTTTAACTGGGTTTAAGCAATGTGAATTGCAGTGAACGCATATACTTCTTAACTCTGGACTGAACTCCAACTCATCCTGATGACATGTTTGGAGCACCATCGTAACTTTGGCCAAATGCATTTTTTATATCCAGCGCTCTAACTGGGTTTAAGCAATGTGAATTGCAGTGAACGCATATACTTCTTAATTCTGGACTGAACTCCAACTCTTCCTGATGACATGTTTGGAGCACCATCGTAACTTTGGCCAAATGCATTTTTTATATCCATCGCTCTACCTGGGTTTAAGCAATGTGAATTGCAGTGAACGCATATACTTCTTAATTCTGGACTGAACTCCAACTCTTCCTGATGACATGTTTGGAGCACCATCGTAACTTTGGCCAAATGCATTTTTTATATCCAGCTCTCTAACTGGGTTTAAGCAATGTGAATTGCAGTGAACGCATATACTTCTTAATTCTGGACTGAACTCCAACTCTTCCTGATGACATGTTTGGAGCACCATCGTAACTTTGGCCAAATGCATTTTTTATATCCGGCTCTCTAACTGGGTTTAAGCAATGTGAATTGCAGTGAACGCATATACTTCTTAATTCTGGACTGAACTCCAACTCTTCCTGATGACATGTTTGGAGCACCATCGTAACTTTATCCAAATGCATTTTTTATATCCAGCGCTCTAACTGGGTTTAAGCAATGTGAATTGCAGTGAACGCATATACTTCTTAATTCTGGACTGAACTCCAACTCTTCCTGATGACATGTTTGGAGCACCATCGTAACTTTGGCCAAATGCATTTTTTATATCCAGCGCTCTAACTGGGTTTAAGCAATGTGAATTGCAGTGAACGCATATACTTCTTAATTCTGGACTGAACTCCAACTCTTCCTGATGACATGTTTGGAGCACCATCGTAACTTTGGCCAAATGCATTTTTTATATCCAGCTCTCTAACTGGGTTTAAGCAATGTGAATTTCAGTGAACGCATATACTTCTTAATTCTGGACTGAACTCCAACTCTTCCTGATGACATGTTTGGAGCACCATCGTAACTTTGGCCAAATGCATTTTTTATATCCAGCACTCTAACTGGGTTTAAGCAATGTGAATTGCAGTGAACGCATATACTTCTTAATTCTGGACTGAACTCCAACTCTTCCTGATGACATGTTTGGAGCACCATCGTAACTTTGGCCAAATGCATTTTTTATATCCAGCTCTCTAACTGGGTTTAAGCAATGTGAATTGCAGTGAACGCATATACTTCTTAATTCTGGACTGAACTCCAACTCTTCCTGATGACATGTTTGGAGCACCATCGTAACTTTGGCCAAATGCATTTTTTATATCCAGCTCTCTAACTGGGTTTAAGCAATGTGAATTGCAGTGAACGCATATACTTCTTAATTCTGGACTGAACTCCAACTCTTCCTGATGACATGTTTGGAGCACCATCGTAACTTTGGCCAAATGCATTTTTTATATCCAGCGCTCTAACTGGGTTTAAGCAATGTGAATTGCAGTGAACGCATATACTTCTTAATTCTGGACTGAACTCCAACTCTTCCTGATGACATGTTTGGAGCACCATCGTAACTTTGGCCAAATGCATTTTTTATATCCAGCTCTCTAACTGGGTTTAAGCAATGTGAATTGCAGTGAACGAATATACTTCTTAATTCTGGACTGAACTCCAACTCTTCCTGATGACATGTTTGGAGCACCATCGTAACTTTGGCCAAATGCATTTTTTATATCAAGCTCTCTAACTGGGTTTAAGCAATGTGAATTGCAGTGAACGCATATACTTCTTAATTCTGGACTGAACTCCAACTCTTCCTGATGACATGTTTGGAGCACCATCGTAACTTTGGCCAAATGCATTTTTTATATCCAGCGCTCTAACTGGGTTTAAGCAATGTGAATTGCAGTGAACGCATATACTTCTTAATTCTGGACTGAACTCCAACTCTTCCTGATGACATGTTTGGAGCACCATCGTAACTTTGGCCAAGTGCATTTTTTATATCCAGCTCTCTAACTGGGTTTAAGCAATGTGAATTGCAGTGAACGCATATACTTCTTAATTCTGGACTGAACTCCAACTCTTCCTGATGACATGTTTGGAGCACCATCGTAACTTTGGCCAAATGCATTTTTTATATCCAGCGCTCTAACTGGGTTTAAGCAATGTGAATTGCAGTGAACGCATATACTTCTTAATTCTGGACTGAACTCCAACTCTTCCTGATGACATGTTTGGAGCACCATCGTAACTTTGGCCAAATGCATTTTTTATATCCAGCTCTCTAACTGGGTTTAAGCAATGTGAATTGCAGTGAACGCATATACTTCTTAATTCTGGACTGAACTCCAACTCTTCCTGATGACATGTTTGGAGCACCATCGTAACTTTGGCCAAATGCATTTTTTATATCCATCGCTCTACCTGGGTTTAAGCAATGTGAATTGCAGTGAACGCATATACTTCTTAATTCTGGACTGAACTCCAACTCTTCCTGATGACATGTTTGGAGCACCATCGTAACTTTGGCCAAATGCATTTTTTATATCCAGCTCTCTAACTGGGTTTAAGCAATGTGAATTGCAGTGAACGCATATACTTCTTAATTCTGGACTGAACTCCAACTCTTCCTGATGACATGTTTGGAGCACCATCGTAACTTTGGCAAAATGCATTTTTTATATCCAGCTTTTTAACTGGGTTTAAGCAATGTGAATTGCAGTGAACGCATATACTTCTTAATTCTGGACTGAACTCCAACTCTTCCTGATGACATGTTTGGAGCACCATCGTAACTTTGGCCAAATGCATTTTTTATATCCATCGCTCTACCTGGGTTTAAGCAATGTGAATTGCAGTGAACGCATATACTTCTTAATTCTGGACTGAACTCCAACTCTTCCTGATGACATGTTTGGAGCACCATCGTAACTTTGGCCAAATGCATTTTTTATATCCAGCTCTCTAACTGGGTTTAAGCAATGTGAATTGCAGTGAACGCATATACTTCTTAATTCTGGACTGAACTCCAACTCTTCCTGATGACATGTTTGGAGCACCATCGTAACTTTGGCCAAATGCATTTTTTATATCCAGCTCTCTAACTGGGTTTAAGCAATGTGAATTGCAGTGAACGCATATACTTCTTAATTCTGGACTGAACTCCAACTCTTCCTGATGACATGTTTGGAGCACCATCGTAACTTTGGCCAAATGCATTTTTTATATCCAGCACTCTAACTGGGTTTAAGCAATGTGAATTGCAGTGAACGCATATACTTCTTAATTCTGGACTGAACTCCAACTCTTCCTGATGACATGTTTGGAGCACCATCGTAACTTTGGCCAAATGCATTTTTTATATCCAGCTCTCTAACTGGGTTTAAGCAATGTGAATTGCAGTGAACGCATATACTTCTTAATTCTGGACTGAACTCCAACTCTTCCTGATGACATGTTTGGAGCACCATCGTAACTTTGGCCAAATGCATTTTTTATATCCAGCTCTCTAACTGGGTTTAAGCAATGTGAATTGCAGTGAACGCATATACTTCTTAATTCTGGACTGAACTCCAACTCTTCCTGATGACATGTTTGGAGCACCATCGTAACTTTGGCCAAATGCATTTTTTATATCCAGCGCTCTAACTGGGTTTAAGCAATGTGAATTGCAGTGAACGCATATACTTCTTAATTCTGGACTGAACTCCAACTCTTCCTGATGACATGTTTGGAGCACCATCGTAACTTTGGCCAAATGCATTTTTTATATCCAGCTCTCTAACTGGGTTTAAGCAATGTGAATTGCAGTGAACGAATATACTTCTTAATTCTGGACTGAACTCCAACTCTTCCTGATGACATGTTTGGAGCACCATCGTAACTTTGGCCAAATGCATTTTTTATATCAAGCTCTCTAACTGGGTTTAAGCAATGTGAATTGCAGTGAACGCATATACTTCTTAATTCTGGACTGAACTCCAACTCTTCCTGATGACATGTTTGGAGCACCATCGTAACTTTGGCCAAATGCATTTTTTATATCCAGCGCTCTAACTGGGTTTAAGCAATGTGAATTGCAGTGAACGCATATACTTCTTAATTCTGGACTGAACTCCAACTCTTCCTGATGACATGTTTGGAGCACCATCGTAACTTTGGCCAAGTGCATTTTTTATATCCAGCTCTCTAACTGGGTTTAAGCAATGTGAATTGCAGTGAACGCATATACTTCTTAATTCTGGACTGAACTCCAACTCTTCCTGATGACATGTTTGGAGCACCATCGTAACTTTGGCCAAATGCATTTTTTATATCCAGCGCTCTAACTGGGTTTAAGCAATGTGAATTGCAGTGAACGCATATACTTCTTAATTCTGGACTGAACTCCAACTCTTCCTGATGACATGTTTGGAGCACCATCGTAACTTTGGCCAAATGCATTTTTTATATCCAGCTCTCTAACTGGGTTTAAGCAATGTGAATTGCAGTGAACGCATATACTTCTTAATTCTGGACTGAACTCCAACTCTTCCTGATGACATGTTTGGAGCACCATCGTAACTTTGGCCAAATGCATTTTTTATATCCATCGCTCTACCTGGGTTTAAGCAATGTGAATTGCAGTGAACGCATATACTTCTTAATTCTGGACTGAACTCCAACTCTTCCTGATGACATGTTTGGAGCACCATCGTAACTTTGGCCAAATGCATTTTTTATATCCAGCTCTCTAACTGGGTTTAAGCAATGTGAATTGCAGTGAACGCATATACTTCTTAATTCTGGACTGAACTCCAACTCTTCCTGATGACATGTTTGGAGCACCATCGTAACTTTGGCAAAATGCATTTTTTATATCCAGCTTTTTAACTGGGTTTAAGCAATGTGAATTGCAGTGAACGCATATACTTCTTAATTCTGGACTGAACTCCAACTCTTCCTGATGACATGTTTGGAGCACCATCGTAACTTTGGCCAAATGCATTTTTTATATCCATCGCTCTACCTGGGTTTAAGCAATGTGAATTGCAGTGAACGCATATACTTCTTAATTCTGGACTGAACTCCAACTCTTCCTGATGACATGTTTGGAGCACCATCGTAACTTTGGCCAAATGCATTTTTTATATCCAGCTCTCTAACTGGGTTTAAGCAATGTGAATTGCAGTGAACGCATATACTTCTTAATTCTGGACTGAACTCCAACTCTTCCTGATGACATGTTTGGAGCACCATCGTAACTTTGGCCAAATGCATTTTTTATATCCAGCTCTCTAACTGGGTTTAAGCAATGTGAATTGCAGTGAACGCATATACTTCTTAATTCTGGACTGAACTCCAACTCTTCCTGATGACATGTTTGGAGCACCATCGTAACTTTGGCCAAATGCATTTTTTATATCCAGCGCTCTAACTGGGTTTAAGCAATGTGAATTGCAGTGAACGCATATACTTCTTAATTCTGGACTGAACTCCAACTCTTCCTGATGACATGTTTGGAGCACCATCGTAACTTTGGCCAAATGCATTTTTTATATCCATCGCTCTACCTGGGTTTAAGCAATGTGAATTGCAGTGAACGCATATACTTCTTAATTCTGGACTGAACTCCAACTCTTCCTGATGACATGTTTGGAGCACCATCGTAACTTTGGCCAAATGCATTTTTTATATCCATCGCTATACCTGGGTTTAAGCAATGTGAATTGCAGTGAACGCATATACTTCTTAATTCTGGACTGAACTCCAACTCTTCCTGATGACATGTTTGGAGCACCATCGTAACTTTGGCCAAATGCATTTTTTATATCCAGCTCTCTAACTGGGTTTAAGCAATGTGAATTGCAGTGAACGCATATACTTCTTAATTCTGGACTGAACTCCAACTCTTCCTGATGACATGTTTGGAGCACCATCGTAACTTTGGCCAAATGCATTTTTTATATCCAGCTCTCTAACTGGGTTTAAGCAATGTGAATTGCAGTGAACGAATATACTTCTTAATTCTGGACTGAACTCCAACTCTTCCTGATGACATGCTTGGAGCACCATCGTAACTTTGGCCAAATGCATTTTTTATATCCAGCGCTTTAACTGGGTTTAAGCAATGTGAATTGCAGTGAACGCATATACTTCTTAATTCTGGACTGAACTCCAACTCTTCCTGATGACATGTTTGGAGCACCATCGTAACTTTGGCCAAATGCATTTTTTATATCCAGCGCTCTAACTGGGTTTAAGCAATGTGAATTGCAGTGAACGCATATACTTCTTAATTCTGGACTGAACTCCAACTCTTCCTGATGACATGTTTGGAGCACCATCGTAACTTTGGCCAAATGCATTTTTTATATCCATCGCTCTACCTGGGTTTAAGCAATGTGAATTGCAGTGAACGCAAATACTTCTTAATTCTGGACTGAACTCCAACTCTTCCTGATGACATGTTTGGAGCACCATCGTAACTTTGGCCAAATACATTTTTTATATCCAGCTCTCTAACTGGGTTTAAGCAATGTGAATTGCAGTGAACGCATATACTTCTTAATTCTGGACTGAACTCCAACTCTTCCTGATGACATGTTTGGAGCACCATCGTAACTTTGGCCAAATGCATTTTTTATATCCAGCTCTCTAACTGGGTTTAAGCAATGTGAATTGCAGTGAACGCATATACTTCTTAATTCTGGACTGAACTCCAACTCTTCCTGATGACATGTTTGGAGCACCATCGTAACTTTGGCCAAATGCATTTTTTATATCCAGCGCTCTAACTGGGTTTAAGCAATGTGAATTGCAGTGAACGCATATACTTCTTAATTCTGGACTGAACTCCAACTCTTCCTGATGAAATGTTTGGAGCACCATCGTAACTTTGGCCAAATGCATTTTTTATATCCATCGCTCTACCTGGGTTTAAGCAATGTGAATTGCAGTGAACGCATATACTTCTTAATTCTGGACTGAACTCCAACTCTTCCTGATGACATGTTTGGAGCACCATCGTAACTTTGGCCAAATGCATTTTTTATATCCAGCTCTCTAACTGGGTTTAAGCAATGTGAATTGCAGTGAACGCATATACTTCTTAATTCTGGACTGAACTCCAACTCTTCCTGATGACATGTTTGGAGCACCATCGTAACTTTGGCCAAATGCATTTTTTATATCCAGCTCTCTAACTGGGTTTAAGCAATGTGAATTGCAGTGAACGAATATACTTCTTAATTCTGGACTGAACTCCAACTCTTCCTGATGACATGCTTGGAGCACCATCGTAACTTTGGCCAAATGCATTTTTTATATCCAGCGCTTTAACTGGGTTTAAGCAATGTGAATTGCAGTGAACGCATATACTTCTTAATTCTGGACTGAACTCCAACTCTTCCTGATGACATGTTTGGAGCACCATCGTAACTTTGACCAAATGCATTTTTTATATCCAGCGCTCTAACTGGGTTTAAGCAATGTGAATTGCAGTGAACGCATATACTTCTTAATTCTGGACTGAACTCCAACTCTTCCTGATGACATGTTTGGAGCACCATCGTAACTTTGGCCAAATGCATTTTTTATATCCATCGCTCTACCTGGGTTTAAGCAATGTGAATTGCAGTGAACGCATATACTTCTTAATTCTGGACTGAACTCCAACTCTTCCTGATGACATGTTTGGAGCACCATCGTAACTTTGGCCAAATGCATTTTTTATATCCAGCTCTCTAACTGGGTTTAAGCAATGTGAATTGCAGTGAACGCATATACTTCTTAATTCTGGACTGAACTCCAACTCTTCCTGATGACATGTTTGGAGCACCATCGTAACTTTGGCCAAATGCATTTTTTATATCCAGCGCTCTAACTGGGTTTAAGCAATGTGAATTGCAGTGAACGCATATACTTCTTAATTCTGGACTGAACTCCAACTCTTCCTGATGACATGTTTGGAGCACCATCGTAACTTTGGCCAAATGCATTTTTTATATCCATCGCTCTACCTGGGTTTAAGCAATGTGAATTGCAGTGAACGCATATACTTCTTAATTCTGGACTGAACTCCAACTCTTCCTGATGACATGTTTGGAGCACCATCGTAACTTTGGCCAAATGCATTTTTTATATCCAGCTCTCTAACTGGGTTTAAGCAATGTGAATTGCAGTGAACGCATATACTTCTTAATTCTGGACTGAACTCCAACACTTCCTGATGACATGTTTGGAGCACCATCGTAACTTTGGCCAAATGCATTTTTTATATCCAGCTCTCTAACTGGGTTTAAGCAATGTGAATTGCAGTGAACGAATATACTTCTTAATTCTGGACTGAACACCAACTCTTCCTGATGACATGCTTGGAGCACCATCGTAACTTTGGCCAAATGCATTTTTTATATCCAGCGCTTTAACTGGGTTTAAGCAATGTGAATTGCAGTGAACGCATATACTTCTTAATTCTGGACTGAACTCCAACTCTTCCTGATGACATGTTTGGAGCACCATCGTAACTTTGGCCAAATGCATTTTTTATATCCAGCGCTCTAACTGGGTTTAAGCAATGTGAATTGCAGTGAACGCATATACTTCTTAATTCTGGACTGAACTCCAACTCTTCCTGATGACATGTTTGGAGCACCATCGTAACTTTGGCCAAATGCATTTTTTATATCCATCGCTCTACCTGGGTTTAAGCAATGTGAATTGCAGTGAACGCATATACTTCTTAATTCTGGACTGAACTCCAACTCTTCCTGATGACATGTTTGGAGCACCATCGTAACTTTGGCCAAATGCATTTTTTATATCCAGCTCTCTAACTGGGTTTAAGCAATGTGAATTGCAGTGAACGCATATACTTCTTAATTCTGGACTGAACTCCAACTCTTCCTGATGACATGTTTGGAGCACCATCGTAACTTTGGCCAAATGCATTTTTTATATCCAGCTCTCTAACTGGGTTTAAGCAATGTGAATTGCAGTGAACGCATATACTTCTTAATTCTGGACTGAACTCCAACTCTTCCTGATGACATGTTTGGAGCACCATCGTAACTTTGGCCAAATGCATTTTTTATATCCAGCGCTCTAACTGGGTTTAAGCAATGTGAATTGCAGTGAACGCATATACTTCTTAATTCTGGACTGAACTCCAACTCTTCCTGATGACATGTTTGGAGCACCATCGTAACTTTGGCCAAATGCATTTTTTATATCCAGCGCTTTAACTGGGTTTAAGCAATGTGAATTGCAGTGAACGCATATACTTCTTAATTCTGGACTGAACTCCAACTCTTCCTGATGACATGTTTGGAGCACCATCGTAACTTTGGCCAAATGCATTTTTTATATCCAGCGCTCTAACTGGGTTTAAGCAATGTGAATTGCAGTGAACGCATATACTTCTTAATTCTGGACTGAACTCCAACTCTTCCTGATGACATGTTTGGAGCACCATCGTAACTTTGGCCAAATGCATTTTTTATATCCATCGCTCTACCTGGGTTTAAGCAATGTGAATTGCAGTGAACTCATATACTTCTTAATTCTGGACTGAACTCCAACTCTTCCTGATGACATGTTTGGAGCACCATCGTAACTTTGGCCAAATGCATTTTTTATATCCAGCTCTCTAACTGGGTTTAAGCAATGTGAATTGCAGTGAACGCATATACTTCTTAATTCTGGACTGAACTCCAACTCTTCCTGATGACATGTTTGGAGCACCATCGTAACTTTGGCCAAATGAATTTTTTATATCCAGCGCTCTAACTGGGTTTAAGCAATGTGAATTGCAGTGAACGAATATACTTCTTAATTCTGGACTGAACTCCAACTCTTCCTGATGACATGTTTGGAGCACCATCGTAACTTTGGCCAAATGCATTTTTTATATCCAGCTCTCTAACTGGGTTTAAGCAATGTGAATTGCAGTGAACGCATATACTTCTTAATTCTGGACTGAACTCCAACTCTTCCTGATGACATGTTTGGAAAACCATCGTAACTTTGGCCAAATGCATTTTTTATATCCAGCGCTCTAACTGGGTTTAAGCAATGTGAATTGCAGTGAACGCATATACTTCTTAATTCTGGACTGAACTCCAACTCTTCCTGATGACATGTTTGGAGCACCATCGTAACTTTGGCCAAATGCATTTTTTATATCCAGCTCTCTAACTGGGTTTAAGCAATGTGAATTGCAGTGAACGAATATACTTCTTAATTCTGGACTGAACTCCAACTCTTCCTGATGACATGCTTGGAGCACCATCGTAACTTTGGCCAAATGCATTTTTTATATCCAGCGCTTTAACTGGGTTTAAGCAATGTGAATTGCAGTGAACGCATATACTTAATTCTGGACTGAACTCCAACTCTTCCTGATGACATGTTTGGAGCACCATCGTAACTTTGGCCAAATGCATTTTTTATATCCAGCGCTCTAACTGGGTTTAAGCAATGTGAATTGCAGTGAACGCATATACTTCTTAATTCTGGACTGAACTCCAACTCTTCCTGATGACATGTTTGGAGCACCATCGTAACTTTGGCCAAATGCATTTTTTATATCCATCGCTCTACCTGGGTTTAAGCAATGTGAATTGCAGTGAACGCATATACTTCTTAATTCTGGACTGAACTCCAACTCTTCCTGATGACATGTTTGGAGCACCATCGTAACTTTGGCCAAATGCATTTTTTATATCCAGCTCTCTAACTGGGTTTAAGCAATGTGAATTGCAGTGAACGCATATACTTCTTAATTCTGGACTGAACTCCAACTCTTCCTGATGACATGTTTGGAGCACCATCGTAACTTTGGCCAAATGCATTTTTTATATCCAGCTCTCTAACTGGGTTTAAGCAATGTGAATTGCAGTGAACGCATATACTTCTTAATTCTGGACTGAACTCCAACTCTTCCTGATGACATGTTTGGAGCACCATCGTAACTTTGGCCAAATGCATTTTTTATATCCAGCTCTCTAACTGGGTTTAAGCAATGTGAATTGCAGTGAACGCATATACTTCTTAATTCTGGACTGAACTCCAACTCTTCCTGATGACATGTTTGGAGCACCATCGTAACTTTATCCAAATGCATTTTTTATATCCAGCGCTCTAACTGGGTTTAAGCAATGTGAATTGCAGTGAACGCATATACTTCTTAATTCTGGACTGAACTCCAACTCTTCCTGATGACATGTTTGGAGCACCATCGTAACTTTGGCCAAATGCATTTTTTATATCCAGCTCTCTAACTGGGTTTAAGCAATGTGAATTGCAGTGAACGCATATACTTCTTAATTCTGGACTGAACTCCAACTCTTCCTGATGACATGTTTGGAGCACCATCGTAACTTTGGCCAAATGCATTTTTTATATCCATCGCTCTACCTGGGTTTAAGCAATGTGAATTGCAGTGAACGCATATACTTCTTAATTCTGGACTGAACTCCAACTCTTCCTGATGACATGTTTGGAGCACCATCGTAACTTTGGCCAAATGCATTTTTTATATCCAGCTCTCTAACTGGGTTTAAGCAATGTGAATTGCAGTGAACGCATATACTTCTTAATTCTGGACTGAACTCCAACTCTTCCTGATGACATGTTTGGAGCACCATCGTAACTTTGGCCAAATGCATTTTTTATATCCAGCTCTCTAACTGGGTTTAAGCAATGTGAATTGCAGTGAACGCATATACTTCTTAATTCTGGACTGAACTCCAACTCTTCCTGATGACATGTTTGGAGCACCATCGTAACTTTGGCCAAATGCATTTTTTATATCCAGCTCTCTAACTGGGTTTAAGCAATGTGAATTGCAGTGAACGCATATACTTCTTAATTCTGGACTGAACTCCAACTCTTCCTGATGACATGTTTGGAGCACCATCGTAACTTTATCCAAATGCATTTTTTATATCCAGCGCTCTAACTGGGTTTAAGCAATGTGAATTGCAGTGAACGCATATACTTCTTAATTCTGGACTGAACTCCAACTCTTCCTGATGACATGTTTGGAGCACCATCGTAACTTTGGCCAAATGCATTTTTTATATCCAGCTCTCTAACTGGGTTTAAGCAATGTGAATTGCAGTGAACGCATATACTTCTTAATTCTGGACTGAACTCCAACTCTTCCTGATGACATGTTTGGAGCACCATCGTAACTTTGGCCAAATGCATTTTTTATATCCAGCTCTCTAACTGGGTTTAAGCAATGTGAATTGCAGTGAACGCATATACTTCTTAATTCTGGACTGAACTCCAACTCTTCCTGATGACATGTTTGGAGCACCATCGTAACTTTGGCCAAATGCATTTTTTATATCCAGCGCTCTAACTGGGTTTAAGCAATGTGAATTGCAGTGAACGCATATACTTCTTAATTCTGGACTGAACTCCAACTCTTCCTGATGACATGTTTGGAGCACCATCGTAACTTTGGCCAAATGCATTTTTTATATCCAGCTCTCTAACTGGGTTTAAGCAATGTGAATTGCAGTGAACGAATATACTTCTTAATTCTGGACTGAACTCCAACTCTTCCTGATGACATGTTTGGAGCACCATCGTAACTTTGGCCAAATGCATTTTTTATATCAAGCTCTCTAACTGGGTTTAAGCAATGTGAATTGCAGTGAACGCATATACTTCTTAATTCTGGACTGAACTCCAACTCTTCCTGATGACATGTTTGGAGCACCATCGTAACTTTGGCCAAATGCATTTTTTATATCCAGCGCTCTAACTGGGTTTAAGCAATGTGAATTGCAGTGAACGCATATACTTCTTAATTCTGGACTGAACTCCAACTCTTCCTGATGACATGTTTGGAGCACCATCGTAACTTTGGCCAAATGCATTTTTTATATCCAGCGCTCTAACTGGGTTTAAGCAATGTGAATTGCAGTGAACGCATATACTTCTTAATTCTGGACTGAACTCCAACTCTTCCTGATGACATGTTTGGAGCACCATCGTAACTTTGGCCAAGTGCATTTTTTATATCCAGCTCTCTAACTGGGTTTAAGCAATGTGAATTGCAGTGAACGCATATACTTCTTAATTCTGGACTGAACTCCAACTCTTCCTGATGACATGTTTGGAGCACCATCGTAACTTTGGCCAAATGCATTTTTTATATCCAGCGCTCTAACTGGGTTTAAGCAATGTGAATTGCAGTGAACGCATATACTTCTTAATTCTGGACTGAACTCCAACTCTTCCTGATGACATGTTTGGAGCACCATCGTAACTTTGGCCAAATGCATTTTTTATATCCAGCTCTCTAACTGGGTTTAAGCAATGTGAATTGCAGTGAACGCATATACTTCTTAATTCTGGACTGAACTCCAACTCTTCCTGATGACATGTTTGGAGCACCATCGTAACTTTGGCCAAATGCATTTTTTATATCCATCGCTCTACCTGGGTTTAAGCAATGTGAATTGCAGTGAACGCATATACTTCTTAATTCTGGACTGAACTCCAACTCTTCCTGATGACATGTTTGGAGCACCATCGTAACTTTGGCCAAATGCATTTTTTATATCCAGCTCTCTAACTGGGTTTAAGCAATGTGAATTGCAGTGAACGCATATACTTCTTAATTCTGGACTGAACTCCAACTCTTCCTGATGACATGTTTGGAGCACCATCGTAACTTTGGCCAAATGCATTTTTTATATCCATCGCTCTACCTGGGTTTAAGCAATGTGAATTGCAGTGAACGCATATACTTCTTAATTCTGGACTGAACTCCAACTCTTCCTGATGACATGTTTGGAGCACCATCGTAAATTTGGCCAAATGCATTTTTTATATCCAGCTCTCTAACTGGGTTTAAGCAATGTGAATTGCAGTGAACGCATATACTTCTTAATTCTGGACTGAACTCCAACTCTTCCTGATGACATGTTTGGAGCACCATCGTAACTTTGGCCAAATGCATTTTTTATATCCAGCTCTCTAACTGGGTTTAAGCAATGTGAATTGCAGTGAACGCATATACTTCTTAATTCTGGACTGAACTCCAACTCTTCCTGATGACATGTTTGGAGCACCATCGTAACTTTGGCCAAATGCATTTTTTATATCCAGCGCTCTAACTGGGTTTAAGCAATGTGAATTGCAGTGAACGCATATACTTCTTAATTCTGGACTGAACTCCAACTCTTCCTGATGACATGTTTGGAGCACCATCGTAACTTTGGCCAAATGCATTTTTTATATCCATCGCTCTACCTGGGTTTAAGCAATGTGAATTGCAGTGAACGCATATACTTCTTAATTCTGGACTGAACTCCAACTCTTCCTGATGACATGTTTGGAGCACCATCGTAACTTTGGCCAAATGCATTTTTTATATCCATCGTTATACCTGGGTTTAAGCAATGTGAATTGCAGTGAACGCATATACTTCTTAATTCTGGACTGAACTCCAACTCTTCCTGATGACATGTTTGGAGCACCATCGTAACTTTGGCCAAATGCATTTTTTATATCCAGCTCTCTAACTGGGTTTAAGCAATGTGAATTGCAGTGAACGCATATACTTCTTAATTCTGGACTGAACTCCAACTCTTCCTGATGACATGTTTGGAGCACCATCGTAACTTTGGCCAAATGCATTTTTTATATCCAGCTCTCTAACTGGGTTTAAGCAATGTGAATTGCAGTGAACGAATATACTTCTTAATTCTGGACTGAACTCCAACTCTTCCTGATGACATGCTTGGAGCACCATCGTAACTTTGGCCAAATGCATTTTTTATATCCAGCGCTTTAACTGGGTTTAAGCAATGTGAATTGCAGTGAACGCATATACTTCTTAATTCTGGACTGAACTCCAACTCTTCCTGATGACATGTTTGGAGCACCATCGTAACTTTGGCCAAATGCATTTTTTATATCCAGCGCTCTAACTGGGTTTAAGCAATGTGAATTGCAGTGAACGCATATACTTCTTAATTCTGGACTGAACTCCAACTCTTCCTGATGACATGTTTGGAGCACCATCGTAACTTTGGCCAAATGCATTTTTTATATCCATCGCTCTACCTGGGTTTAAGCGATGTGAATTGCAGTGAACGCAAATACTTCTTAATTCTGGACTGAACTCCAACTCTTCCTGATGACATGTTTGGAGCACCATCGTAACTTTGGCCAAATGCATTTTTTATATCCAGCTCTCTAACTGGGTTTAAGCAATGTGAATTGCAGTGAACGCATATACTTCTTAATTCTGGACTGAACTCCAACTCTTCCTGATGACATGTTTGGAGCACCATCGTAACTTTGGCCAAATGCATTTTTTATATCCAGCTCTCTAACTGGGTTTAAGCAATGTGAATTGCAGTGAACGCATATACTTCTTAATTCTGGACTGAACTCCAACTCTTCCTGATGACATGTTTGGAGCACCATCGTAACTTTGGCCAAATGCATTTTTTATATCCAGCGCTCTAACTGGGTTTAAGCAATGTGAATTGCAGTGAACGCATATACTTCTTAATTCTGGACTGAACTCCAACTCTTCCTGATGACATGTTTGGAGCACCATCGTAACTTTGGCCAAATGCATTTTTTATATCCATCGCTCTACCTGGGTTTAAGCAATGTGAATTGCAGTGAACGCATATACTTCTTAATTCTGGACTGAACTCCAACTCTTCCTGATGACATGTTTGGAGCACCATCGTAACTTTGGCCAAATGCATTTTTTATATCTAGCTCTCTACCTGGTTTTAAGCAATGTGAATTGCAGTGAACGCATATACTGCTTAATTCTGGACTGAACTCCAACTCTTCCTGATGACATGTTTGGAGCACCATCGTAACTTTGGCCAAATGCATTTTTTATATCCAGCTCTCTAACTGGGTTTAAGCAATGTGAATTGCAGTGAACGAATATACTTCTTAATTCTGGACTGAACTCCAACTCTTCCTGATGACATGCTTGGAGCACCATCGTAACTTTGGCCAAATGCATTTTTTATATCCAGCGCTTTAACTGGGTTTAAGCAATGTGAATTGCAGTGAACGCATATACTTCTTAATTCTGGACTGAACTCCAACTCTTCCTGATGACATGTTTGGAGCACCATCGTAACTTTGACCAAATGCATTTTTTATATCCAGCGCTCTAACTGGGTTTAAGCAATGTGAATTGCAGTGAACGCATATACTTCTTAATTCTGGACTGAACTCCAACTCTTCCTGATGACATGTTTGGAGCACCATCGTAACTTTGGCCAAATGCATTTTTTATATCCATCGCTCTACCTGGGTTTAAGCAATGTGAATTGCAGTGAACGCATATACTTCTTAATTCTGGACTGAACTCCAACTCTTCCTGATGACATGTTTGGAGCACCATCGTAACTTTGGCCAAATGCATTTTTTATATCCAGCTCTCTAACTGGGTTTAAGCAATGTGAATTGCAGTGAACGCATATACTTCTTAATTCTGGACTGAACTCCAACTCTTCCTGATGACATGTTTGGAGCACCATCGTAACTTTGGCCAAATGCATTTTTTATATCCAGCGCTCTAACTGGGTTTAAGCAATGTGAATTGCAGTGAACGCATATACTTCTTAATTCTGGACTGAACTCCAACTCTTCCTGATGACATGTTTGGAGCACCATCGTAACTTTGGCCAAATGCATTTTTTATATCCATCGCTCTACCTGGGTTTAAGCAATGTGAATTGCAGTGAACGCATATACTTCTTAATTCTGGACTGAACTCCAACTCTTCCTGATGACATGTTTGGAGCACCATCGTAACTTTGGCCAAATGCATTTTTTATATCCAGCTCTCTAACTGGGTTTAAGCAATGTGAATTGCAGTGAACGCATATACTTCTTAATTCTGGACTGAACTCCAACTCTTCCTGATGACATGTTTGGAGCACCATCGTAACTTTGGCCAAATGCATTTTTTATATCCAGCTCTCTAACTGGGTTTAAGCAATGTGAATTGCAGTGAACGAATATACTTCTTAATTCTGGACTGAACTCCAACTCTTCCTGATGACATGCTTGGAGCACCATCGTAACTTTGGCCAAATGCATTTTTTATATCCAGCGCTTTAACTGGGTTTAAGCAATATGAATTGAAGTGAACGCATATACTTCTTAATTCTGGACTGAACTCCAACTCTTCCTGATGACATGTTTGGAGCACCATCGTAACTTTGGCCAAATGCATTTTTTATATCCAGCGCTCTAACTGGGTTTAAGCAATGTGAATTGCAGTGAACGCATATAATTCTTAATTCTGGACTGAACTCCAACTCTTCCTGATGACATGTTTGGAGCACCATCGTAACTTTGGCCAAATGCATTTTTTATATCCATCGCTCTACCTGGGTTTAAGCAATGTGAATTGCAGTGAACGCAAATACTTCTTAATTCTGGACTGAACTCCAACTCTTCCTGATGACATGTTTGGAGCACCATCGTAACTTTGGCCAAATGCATTTTTTATATCCAGCTCTCTAACTGGGTTTAAGCAATGTGAATTGCAGTGAACGCATATACTTCTTAATTCTGGACTGAACTCCAACTCTTCCTGATGACATGTTTGGAGCACCATCGTAACTTTGGCCAAATGCATTTTTTATATCCAGCTCTCTAACTGGGTTTAAGCAATGTGAATTGCAGTGAACGCATATACTTCTTAATTCTGGACTGAACTCCAACTCTTCCTGATGACATGTTTGGAGCACCATCGTAACTTTGGCCAAATGCATTTTTTATATCCAGCGCTCTAACTGGGTTTAAGCAATGTGAATTGCAGTGAACGCATATACTTCTTAATTCTGGACTGAACTCCAACTCTTCCTGATGACATGTTTGGAGCACCATCGTAACTTTGGCCAAATGCATTTTTTATATCCATCGCTCTACCTGGGTTTAAGCAATGTGAATTGCAGTGAACGCATATACTTCTTAATTCTGGACTGAACTCCAACTCTTCCTGATGACATGTTTGGAGCACCATCTTAACTTTGGCCAAATGCATTTTTTATATCCAGCTCTCTAACTGGGTTTAAGCAATGTGAATTGCAGTGAACGCATATACTTCTTAATTCTGGACTGAACTCCAACTCTTCCTGATGACATGTTTGGAGCACCATCGTAACTTTGGCCAAATGCATTTTTTATATCCAGCTCTCTAACTGTGTTTAAGCAATGTGAATTGCAGTGAACGAATATACTTCTTAATTCTGGACTGAACTCCAACTCTTCCTGATGACATGCTTGGAGCACCATCGTAACTTTGGCCAAATGCATTTTTTATATCCAGCGCTTTAACTGGGTTTAAGCAATGTGAATTGCAGTGAACGCATATACTTCTTAATTCTGGACTGAACTCCAACTCTTCCTGATGACATGTTTGGAGCACCATCGTAACTTTGACCAAATGCATTTTTTATATCCAGCGCTCTAACTGGGTTTAAGCAATGTGAATTGCAGTGAACGCATATACTTCTTAATTCTGGACTGAACTCCAACTCTTCCTGATGACATGTTTGGAGCACCATCGTAACTTTGGCCAAATGCATTTTTTATATCCATCGCTCTACCTGGATTTAAGCAATGTGAATGGCAGTGAACGCATATACTTCTTAATTCTGGACTGAACTCCAACTCTTCCTGATGACATGTTTGGAGCACCATCGTAACTTTGGCCAAATGCATTTTTTATATCCAGCTCTCTAACTGGGTTTAAGCAATGTGAATTGCAGTGAACGCATATACTTCTTAATTCTGGACTGAACTCCAACTCTTCCTGATGACATGTTTGGAGCACCATCGTAACTTTGGCCAAATGCATTTTTTATATCCAGCTCTCTAACTGGGTTTAAGCAATGTGAATTGCAGTGAACGCATATACTTCTTAATTCTGGACTGAACTCCAACTCTTCCTGATGACATGTTTGGAGCACCATCGTAACTTTGGCCAAATGCATTTTTTATATCCAGCGCTCTAACTGGGTTTAAGCAATGTGAATTGCAGTGAACGCATATACTTCTTAATTCTGGACTGAACTCCAACTCTTCCTGATGACATGTTTGGAGCACCATCGTAACTTTGGCCAAATGCATTTTTTATATCCAGCTCTCTAACTGGGTTTAAGCAATGTGAATTGCAGTGAACGCATATACTTCTTAATTCTGGACTGAACTCCAACTCTTCCTGATGACATGTTTGGAGCACCATCGTAACTTTGGCCAAATGCATTTTTTATATCCAGCGCTCTAACTGGGTTTAAGCAATGTGAATTGCAGTGAACGCATATACTTCTTAATTCTGGACTGAACTCCAACTCTTCCTGATGACATGTTTGGAGCACCATCGTAACTTTGGCCAAATGCAATTTTTATATCCAGCTCTCTAACTGGGTTTAAGCAATGTGAATTGCAGTGAACGCATATACTTCTTAATTCTGGACTGAACTCCAACTCTTCCTGATGACATGTTTGGAGCACCATCGTAACTTTGGCCAAATGCATTTTTTATATCCAGCGCTCTAACTGGGTTTAAGCAATGTGAATTGCAGTGAACGCATATACTTCTTAATTCTGGACTGAACTCCAACTCTTCCTGATGACATGTTTGGAGCACCATCGTAACTTTGGCCAAATGCATTTTTTATATCCAGCGCTTTAACTGGGTTTAAGCAATGTGAATTGCAGTGAACGCATATACTTCTTAATTCTGGACTGAACTCCAACTCTTCCTGATGACATGTTTGGAGCACCATCGTAACTTTGGCCAAATGCATTTTTTATATCCAGCGCTCTAACTGGGTTTAAGCAATGTGAATTGCAGTGAACGCATATACTTCTTAATTCTGGACTGAACTCCAACTCTTCCTGATGACATGTTTGGAGCACCATCGTAACTTTGGCCAAATGCATTTTTTATATCCATCGCTCTACCTGGGTTTAAGCAATGTGAATTGCAGTGAACTCATATACTTCTTAATTCTGGACTGAACTCCAACTCTTCCTGATGACATGTTTGGAGCACCATCGTAACTTTGGCCAAATGCATTTTTTATATCCAGCTCTCTAACTGGGTTTAAGCAATGTGAATTGCAGTGAACGCATATACTTCTTAATTCTGGACTGAACTCCAACTCTTCCTGATGACATGTTTGGAGCACCATCGTAACTTTGGCCAAATGAATTTTTTATATCCAGCGCTCTAACTGGGTTTAAGCAATGTGAATTGCAGTGAACGCATATACTTCCTAATTCTGGACTGAACTCCAACTCTTCCTGATGACATGTTTGGAGCACCATCGTAACTTTGGCCAAATGCATTTTTTATATCCAGCGCTCTAACTGGGTTTAAGCAATGTGAATTGCAGTGAACGCATATACTTCTTAATTCTGGACTGAACTCCAACTCTTCCTGATGACATGTTTGGAGCACCATCGTAACTTTGGCCAAATGCATTTTTTATATCCAGCTCTCTAACTGGGTTTAAGCAATGTGAATTGCAGTGAACGCATATACTTCTTAATTCTGGACTGAACTCCAACTCTTCCTGATGACATATTTGGAGCACCATCGTAACTTTGGCCAAATGCATTTTTTATATCCAGCGCTCTAACTGGGTTTAAGCAATGTGAATTGCAGTGAACGCATATACTTCTTAATTCTGGACTGAACACCAACTCTTCCTGATGACATGTTTGGAGCACCATCGTAACTTTGGCCAAATGCATTTTTTATATCCAGCTCTCTAACTGGGTTTAAGCAATGTGAATTGCAGTGAACGCATATACTTCTTAATTCTGGACTAAACTCCAACTCTTCCTGATGACATGTTTGGAGCACCATCGTAACTTTGGCCAAATGCATTTTTTATATCCAGCTCTCTAACTGGGTTTAAGCAATGTGAATTGCAGTGAACGCATATACTTCTTAATTCTGGACTGAACTCCAACTCTTCCTAATGACATGTTTGGAGCACCATCGTAACTTTGGCCAAATGCATTTTTTATATCCAGCTCTCTAACTGGGTTTAAGCAATGTGAATTGCAGTGAACGCATATACTTCTTAATTCTGGACTGAACTCCAACTCTTCCTGATGACATGTTTGGAGCACCATCGTAACTTTGGCCAAATGCATTTTTTATATCCAGCGCTCTAACTGGGTTTAAGCAATGTGAATTGCAGTGAACGCATATATTTCTTAATTCTGGACTAAACTCCAACTCTTCCTGATGACATGTTTGGAGCACCATCGTAACTTTGGCCAAATGCATTTTTTATATCCAGCTCTCTAACTGGGTTTAAGCAATGTGAATTGCAGTGAACGCATATACTTCTTAATTCTGGACTGAACTCCAACTCTTCCTGATGACATGTTTGGAGCACCATCGTAACTTTGGCCAAATGCATTTTTTATATCCAGCGCTCTAACTGGGTTTAAGCAATGTGAATTGCAGTGAACGCATATACTTCTTAATTCTGGACTGAACTCCAACTCTTCCTGATGACATGTTTGAAGCACCATCGTAACTTTAGCCAAATGCATTTTTTATATCCAGCTCTCTAACTGGGTTTAAGCAATGTGAATTGCAGTGAACGCATATACTTCTTAATTCTGGACTGAACTCCAACTCTTCCTGATGACATGTTTGGAGCACCATCGTAACTTTGGCCAAATGCATTTTTTATATCCAGCGCTCTAACTGGGTTTAAGCAATGTGAATTGCAGTGAACGCATATACTTCTTAATTCTGGACTGAACTCCAACTCTTCCTGATGACATGTTTGGAGCACCATCGTAACTTTGGCCAAATGCATTTTTTATATCCAGCTCTCTAACTGGGTTTAAGCAATGTGAATTGCAGTGAACGAATATACTTCTTAATTCTGGACTGAACTCCAACTCTTCCTGATGACATGTTTGGAGCACCATCGTAACTTTGGCCAAATGCATTTTTTATATCCAGCGCTCTAACTGGGTTTAAGCAATGTGAATTGCAGTGAACGCATATACTTCTTTATTCTGGACTGAACTCCAACTCTTCCTGATGACATGTTTGGAGCACCATCGTAACTTTGGCCAAATGCATTTTTTATATCCATCGCTCTACCTGGGTTTAAGCAATGTGAATTGCAGTGAACGCATATACTTCTTAATTCTGGACTGAACTCCAACTCTTCCTGATGACATGTTTGGAGCACCATCGTAACTTTGGCCAAATGCATTTTTTATATCCAGCTCTCTAACTGGGTTTAAGCAATGTGAATTGCAGTGAACGCATATACTTCTTAATTCTGGACTGAACTCCAACTCTTCCTGATGACATGTTTGGAGCACCATCGTAACTTTGGCCAAATGCATTTTTTATATCCAGCGCTCTAACTGGGTTTAAGCAATGTGAATTGCAGTGAACGCATATACTTCTTAATTCTGGACTGAACTCCGACTCTTCCTGATGACATGTTTGGAGCACCATCGTAACTTTGGCCAAATGCATTTTTTATATCCAGCTCTCTAACTGGGTTTAAGCAATGTGAATTGCAGTGAACGCATATACTTCTTAATTCTGGACTGAACTCCAACTCTTCCTGATGACATGTTTGGAGCACCATCGTAACTTTGGCCAAATGCATTTTTTATATCCAGCTCTCTAACTGGATTTAAGCAATGTGAATTGCAGTGAACGCATATACTTCTTAATTCTGGACTAAACTCCAACTCTTCCTGATGACATGTTTGGAGCACCATCGTAACTTTGGCCAAATGCATTTTTTATATCCAGCTCTCTAACTGGGTTTAAGCAATGTGAATTGCAGTGAACGCATATACTTCTTAATTCTGGACTGAACTCCAACTCTTCCTGATGACATGTTTGGAGCACCATCGTAACTTTGGCCAAATGCATTTTTTATATCCAGCTCTCTAACTGGGTTTAAGCAATGTGAATTGCAGTGAACGCATATACTTCTTAATTCTGGACTGAACTCCAACTCTTCCTGATGACATGTTTGGAGCACCATCGTAACTTTGGCCAAATGCATTTTTTATATCCAGCGCTCTAACTGGGTTTAAGCAATGTGAATTGCAGTGAACGCATATATTTCTTAATTCTGGACTAAACTCCAACTCTTCCTGATGACATGTTTGGAGCACCATCGTAACTTTGGCCAAATGCATTTTTTATATCCAGCTCTCTAACTGGGTTTAAGCAATGTGAATTGCAGTGAACGCATATACTTCTTAATTCTGGACTGAACTCCAACTCTTCCTGATGACATGTTTGGAGCACCATCGTAACTTTGGCCAAATGCATTTTTTATATCCAGCGCTCTAACTGGGTTTAACAATGTGAATTGCAGTGAACGCATATACTTCTTAATTCTGGACTGAACTCCAACTCTTCCTGATGACATGTTTGGAGCACCATCGTAACTTTGGCCAAATGCATTTTTTATATCCAGCTCTCTAACTGGGTTTAAGCAATGTGAATTGCAGTGAACGCATATACTTCTTAATTCTGGACTGAACTCCAACTCTTCCTGATGACATGTTTGGAGCACCATCGTAACTTTGGCCAAATGCATTTTTTATATCCAGCGCTCTAACTGGGTTTAAGCAATGTGAATTGCAGTGAACGCATATACTTCTTAATTCTGGACTGAACTCCAACTCTTCCTGATGACATGTTTGGAGCACCATCGTAACTTTGGCCAAATGCATTTTTTATATCCAGCTCTCTAACTGGGTTTAAGCAATGTGAATTTCAGTGAACGCATGTACTTCTTAATTCTGGACTGAACTCCAACTCTTCCTGATGACATGTTTGGAGCACCATCGTAACTTTGGCCAAATGCATTTTTTATATCCAGCGCTCTAACTGGGTTTAAGCAATGTGAATTGCAGTGAACGCATATACTTCTTAATTCTGGACTGAACTCCAACTCTTCCTGAGGACATGTTTGGAGCACCATCGTAACTTTGGCCAAATGCATTTTTTATATCCAGCGCTCTAACTGGGTTTAAGCAATGTGAATTGCAGTGAACGCATATACTTCTTAATTCTGGACTGAACTCCAACTCTTCCTGATGACATGTTTGGAGCACCATCGTAACTTTGGCCAAATGCATTTTTTATATCCAGCTCTCTAACTGGGTTTAAGCAATGTGAATTGCAGTGAACGAATATACTTCTTAATTCTGGACTGAACTCCAACTCTTCCTGATGACATGTTTGGAGCACCATCTTAACTTTGGCCAAATGCATTTTTTATATCCAGCGCTTTAACTGGGTTTAAGCAATGTGAATTGCAGTGAACGCATATACTTCTTAATTCTGGACTGAACTCCAACTCTTCCTGATGACATGTTTGGAGCACCATCGTAACTTTGGCCAAATGCATTTTTTATATCCAGCGCTCTAACTGGGTTTAAGCAATGTGAATTGCAGTTAACGCATATACTTCTTAATTCTGGACTGAACTCCAACTCTTCCTGATGACATGTTTGGAGCACCATCGTAACTTTGGCCAAATGCAATTTTTATATCCATCGCTCTACCTGGGTTTAAGCAATGTGAATTGCAGTGAACGCATATACTTCTTAATTCTGGACTGAACTCCAACTCTTCCTGATGACATGTTTGGAGCACCATCGTAACTTTGGCCAAATGCATTTTTTATATCCAGCTCTCTAACTGGGTTTAAGCAATGTGAATTGCAGTGAACGCATATACTTCTTAATTCTGGACTGAACTCCAACTCTTCCTGATGACATGTTTGGAGCACCATCGTAACTTTGGCCAAATGCATTTTTTATATCCAGCTCTCTAACTGGGTTTAAGCAATGTGAATTGCAGTGAACGCATATACTTCTTAATTCTGGACTGAACTCCAACTCTTCCTGATGACATGTTTGGAGCACCATCGTAACTTTGGCCAAATGCATTTTTATATCCAGCGCTCTAACTGGGTTTAAGCAATGTGAATTGCAGTGAACGCATATACTTCTTAATTCTGGACTGAACTCCAACTCTTCCTGATGACATGTTTGGAGCACCATCGTAACTTTGGCCAAATGCATTTTTTATATCCAGCGCTCTAACTGGGTTTAAGCAATGTGAATTGCAGTGAACGCATATACTTCTTAATTCTGGACTGAACTCCAACTCTTCCTGATGACATGTTTGGAGCACCATCGTAACTTTGGCCAAATGCATTTTTTATATCCAGCTCTCTAACTGGGTTTAAGCAATGTGAATTTCAGTGAACGCATATACTTCTTAATTCTGGACTGAACTCCGACTCTTCCTGATGACATGTTTGGAGCACCATCGTAACTTTGGCCAAATGCATTTTTTATATCCAGCTCTCTAACTGGGTTTAAGCAATGTGAATTGCAGTGAACGCATATACTTCTTAATTCTGGACTGAACTCCAACTCTTCCTGATGACATGTTTGGAGCACCATCGTAACTTTGGCCAAATGCATTTTTTATATCCAGCTCTCTAACTGGGTTTAAGCAATGTGAATTGCAGTGAACGCATATACTTCTTAATTCTGGACTGAACTCCAACTCTTCCTGATGACATGTTTGGAGCACCATCGTAACTTTGGCCAAATGCATTTTTTATATCCAGCGCTCTAACTGGGTTTAAGCAATGTGAATTGCAGTGAACGCATATACTTCTTAATTCTGGACTGAACTCCAACTCTTCCTGATGACATGTTTGGAGCACCATCGTAACTTTGGCCAAATGCATTTTTTATATCCAGCTCTCTAACTGGGTTTAAGCAATGTGAATTGCATTGAACGAATATACTTCTTAATTCTGGACTGAACTCCAACTCTTCCTGATGACATGTTTGGAGCACCATCGTAACTTTGGCCAAATGCATTTTTTATATCCAGCTCTCTAACTGGGTTTAAGCAATGTGAATTGCAGTGAACGCATATACTTCTTAATTCTGGACTGAACTCCAACTCTTCCTGATGACATGTTTGGAGCACCATCGTAACTTTGGCCAAATGCATTTTTTATATCCAGCGCTCTAACTGGGTTTAAGCAATGTGAATTGCAGTGAACGCATATACTTCTTAATTCTGGACTGAACTCCAACTCTTCCTGATGACATGTTTGGAGCACCATCGTAACTTTGGCCAAATGCATTTTTTATATCCAGCGCTCTAACTGGGTTTAAGCAATGTGAATTGCAGTGAACGCATATACTTCTTAATTCTGGACTGAACTCCAACTCTTCCTGATGACATGTTTGGAGCACCATCGTAACTTTGGCCAAATGCATTTTTTATATCCAGCTCTCTAACTGGGTTTAAGCAATGTGAATTGCAGTGAACGAATATACTTCTTAATTCTGGACTGAACTCCAACTCTTCCTGATGACATGTTTGGAGCACCATCGTAACTTTGGCCAAATGCATTTTTTATATCCAGCGCTTTAACTGGGTTTAAGCAATGTGAATTGCAGTGAACGCATATACTTCTTAATTCTGGACTGAACTCCAACTCTTCCTGATGACATGTTTGGAGCACCATCGTAACTTTGGCCAAATGCATTTTTTATATCCATCGCTCTACCTGGGTTTAAGCAATGTGAATTGCAGTGAACGCATATACTTCTTAATTCTGGACTGAACTCCAACTCTTCCTGATGACATGTTTGGAGCACCATCGTAACTTTGGCCAAATGCATTTTTTATATCCAGCTCTCTAAGTGGGTTTAAGCAATGTGAATTGCAGTGAACGCATATACTTCTTAATTCTGGACTGAACTCCAACTCTTCCTGATGACATGTTTGGAGCACCATCGTAACTTTGGCCAAATGCATTTTTTATATCCAGCTCTCTAACTGGGTTTAAGCAATGTGAATTGCAGTGAACGCATATACTTCTTAATTCTGGACTGAACTCCAACTCTTCCTGATGACATGTTTGGAGCACCATCGTAACTTTGGCCAAATGCATTTTTTATATCCAGCGCTCTAACTGGGTTTAAGTAATGTGAATTGCAGTGAACGCATATACTTCTTAATTCTGGACTGAACTCCAACTCTTCCTGATGACATGTTTGGAGCACCATCGTAACTTTGGCCAAATGCATTTTTTATATCCAGCGCTCTAACTGGGTTTAAGCAATGTGAATTGCAGTGAACGCATATACTTCTTAATTCTGGACTGAACTCCAACTCTTCCTGATGACATGTTTGGAGCACCATCGTAACTTTGGCCAAATGCATTTTTTATATCCAGCTCTCTAACTGGGTTTAAGCAATGTGAATTGCAGTGAACGCATATACTTCTTAATTCTGGACTGAACTCCAACTCTTCCTGATGACATGTTTGGAGCACCATCGCAACTTTGGCCAAATGCATTTTTTATATCCAGCTCTGTAACTGGGTTTAAGCAATGTGAATTTCGGTGAACGCATATACTTCTTAATTCTGGACTGAACTCCAACTCTTCCTGATGACATGTTTGGAGCACCATCGTAACTTTGGCCAAATGCATTTTTTATATCCAGCTCTCTAACTGGGTTTAAGCAATGTGAATTGCAGTGAACGAATATACTTCTTAATTCTGGACTGAACTCCAACTCTTCCTGATGACATGTTTGGAGCACCATCGTAACTTTGGCCAAATGCATTTTTTATATCCAGCTCTCTAACTGGGTTTAAGCAATGTGAATTGCAGTGAACGCATATACTTCTTAATTCTGGACTGAACTCCAACTCTTCCTGATGACATGTTTGGAGCACCATCGTAACTTTGGCCAAATGCATTTTTTATATCCAGCGCTCTAACTGGGTTTAAGCAATGTGAATTGCAGTGAACGCATATACTTCTTAATTCTGGACTGAACTCCAACTCTTCCTGATGACATGTTTGGAGCACCATCGTAACTTTGGCCAAATGCATTTTTTATATCCAGCTCTGTAACTGGGTTTAAGCAATGTGAATTTCGGTGAACGCATATACTTCTTAATTCTGGACTGAACTCCAACTCTTCCTGATGACATGTTTGGAGCACCATCGTAACTTTGGCCAAATGCATTTTTTATATCCAGCCCCAGCTTCTCAATTGTTCGCATGATTGTTTCCGCGATAAATTCTCCTGTGATGCGGTCAACCTGAATAAATTCTATAATATTTCCTCTCTAATACTTTTCTCGCTATCAACAAATCTAATACACAGTGATATATTATGGGAAGTCACTTCATCTGCAATGATGGAGAAATATTTAGCATTTTTAATTTCTTCTATGATATCTTTTTGTATTACATGATGGGCGATAGTATTGAGTAACTCGTTTTGTATGCTGGGAGCAGGGACGTAAGTACCGGGGGTATGTGGGGGGGGGGGGGGTCACACACCCCCTAACTCAAAAAAGTCGGAAAATTTGGCAATCACTCGGAAAATAAATCGGAATAAATGTGAGTTTTGTTCACCATAAATTTCACTTCAAAAACTTATATTTTACTTTAATTTCTAAATGTTCACTACAAAATCACCGATTCTCTTGTGAAACAAAATCCTTGAAGTCCATGTTGAAGTAAAGCCATCTGATGAACGTCGGGCAAATGGTTTCTTTGCGGTGTCATAAATCTCATTTAAATACATTTGAGCCACCTGGAAGGGCCATGACAACGAGGGCAGGAAGTCCCCAATCTTTTTCGGCCTTTTACTTGAGGAAATCGGAGAAGCAGACCTTGCAGCCGGAGGGTGCAGATCATTTGTAGTACCCATATGTGGGACAAAACCATGCAAGAGCAATTAGGTTTGGTAAGAGTTATTCCGAAAAAATCACTTTTCTTCACTGTGCAATCGGCAAAACAGCAGGAGAAAAATACTAAAACACATTGTCCAGGAATTTGGAAAGCAAACCCAGTATGCATTCCCTTAAAAGTGTCTTTAATTGGGCAAGTAATTTATGACACTCAGAAAATGTGAATGTATTTCCTGTATAATTCTGAAAAGCATGGAATCTTCATTCAGCCCAGATTGCTTCAAATTTTCGGAGAGCTGGGTTGGGACCGCGTAAAGTAAGGTAGTATTTATAAATTATTTAAAGGCATGCATAAGAATTGTTTATATACGTTTCTCATAATGATTATTATTTATTTTTATTCCTTTTTTAAATTTTTTTATAATATTTTTGTGCTTTTAAAGGTATCATTTAACAATTCATACGTCATTTAAATAAATTTTCTGCGATAAAATAAAATCACAAATTGTGAATGAAACACTAATACAAAAAGATCGGCAGTGGTTCCAATACGGGTCAGAACGGGCTGAAAATTTAGATTTTTTCCCTATCTGGCACGACTGTCCCAGTGCTTAAACCCTGCCCAAAGACCATTGAGTCTCGGCTTGATCCGGTCCGAAATAATTTATATTCATATATGTTAAAAACATGAATGTGTTGAAGACCCAGACCGTCCGACTCATCCTGAGGACTTGAGCAACTATTTGGACGGCCGGGAAAGAGTGAAATTTTTCTACGAAGAATTGAGGTAATTTTTTTTTTAAACATTTATCTATATATAGGTGAAATAAAGACTATTATTTCATGTATTCAATTAAAATTCATTTGAAAAATTTTTAAAATTAAATATGCTCGGCCTGGCGAAATAAATATATTCGGCTCCAGAAAAATTTTCAAAATATGTTCGGCCTTTTTTAAAAGCAAAGTTCGAGCCCGGCCCGAAACAGCGTTATAAAATTTCGGCACGGCCCGAGTCGAAATGATTTCGCCTGAATAACATTTTTCTATGTAGATATTATATATTTTTTAACAATTTTAAAATAATTTTAAATAATTAAATAACAAAATTAGAGCCATTTTTTCTCTCTCTCAAAATGGTTCAAAATATTAAGACATCGAAATTAGAACCACTTTTTCAATTTTTTTAAATTATTAAAATATCGAAATTAGGACCACATTTACAAAATATTAAAATATCGAAATTGCTGCTACTATATTTCAAAAACTAAGAACCTATCCAAAATCCAATTGTACACTCCTATATGGTTTTCAAAGGGCTGCAAATTACCTAATACGTATTGTTCATAGCTGCCACTTTTCGTTTTCGAGAAATAAGCATTTATAAACTTAAAAAACAGGAAAATTTCAATCTTTATAAACTTGATAAGACGATTCCTCGAAAATTGCATTAGATCTATAAAAACCCATTACTAAGCTAGAACTTGGATTTCCTACTAAGCATTCTTACCGCTTATGGTTTATCTTTCATAATTTAGAAAATAGTTCGAGTGAAAGCAAGAAGACTAAAATTCTCTACGACAAAAACTTTTTAGTTTTTCAAAAAAAAAAATGCCAATATACTAAAATACTGAAATTATCTCTATATATATACATAAAAGGTACTATATTTCCAACAAAACAAGTAAAAATTGGTGATATTTTTATCTGTTAGGTTCGGAGATATAAGCGCCCAAAGTGTTTATATTTTTCGTAACGCCCGGATGTCTGCTAGAGACTCCCCAACCATACATGTTATTCATATTAAAATCTATAAAATCTATGCAATTTGTCCTTTCATAATGTGATTATTTTTCGGGAGAATATTATATATCAAATTGATGAGGGCGAAAAAATTTAATGCTTTTCATTTTTGCTTGTTTTTCTTTATGATGGTGTATTTCCTTTTTTAAATTGAAAGAAAAATAATTTGCCTAAACTTATGTGTGAAAACAGGTTTAATATATTAATACATATTTGCAACTAATTATTTAAACCAATTTATTAAATAAAAAAGTTAGGCTTCGTAACCCTGAAAGATGCTACGAATGTATAAAACGCAGAACTCGGGAGAAAAAAAATTCTAGGGATGATATCAACACATTATTTCTACAAATATAAGTATTGAATAACATTGTGTTTGACTTATGGCTGCATATGCGGCAAAAATTAAAATTTGAAAAATTGGAAGTTTGATTAATTAACTTAAAATGTTATTAATTTTATAACTTAAATAAAGTTACTCTTACATTGCAGTCAATTTTTAAGTTCTAAATACCAAGAGAAACCACCAAAGAGAGGCGTTCCAAAACATAGGATAGTCCCATTGCAGATTCCGACATAGATGGCAAAGTTACCCCAGTTTGGGGAACGTCCCCTACAGGCGAGTTCTGCAACGCTTGGTTTCGGTCACAGTCCACAGATGAATTGTGCCTCAATTTTTGTGGAATTCAATGCCGACTGCGTGATAAGACTGGATTTATCACAAATTTGTGGAATGCAGCAAGTTTTCGTGTTGCCATTCCGCATCAGGTATTACTTGCAGAGAACTAAAAATCTGATGTGGGCAGCACATGACTTTCCCTGCAGACTTATATCCACGTTCTCTTTATTTTAATTAAATTTATTTCACTTTTAATTCAATTTTCTTTCTCATTCGGTAACCGGACTTATTTTCAAAGGTGGCCTAGAGAAAGTACGAAAAACTAAAATACCTCGAGAACGGCTAGTCCTAGTGTAATGGGGTTGGTCTTATTCTTTTCGTCGTTAAAAATTACGTATTAAACGAGCATTTAATGGATATATTTGAGTATACCTAGTTCTTTAGTTTAGATTTGGACGATTTTTGCGGGCCACTCTGCAAAAAAAGGCAGGTTATTTTTTTCTGAATCGTACCAAAATCTAATCAGCACCAGGGTGACCTATACGTGGCTCATCTACCGAATTTTGTGAAATTCGGTCCATTAGTTTTTCAGCTAGAGTGGATGCAAGCTTTTGCGGGCCATTTCGCAAAAAAAAGGCGGGTTTTTTTATTCCGAATCGTACCCAAAACTAATCAGCACCAGCCCCGCCCACAAGTGACTTACCTACAAAATTTTGTGAAATTCGGTCCATTAGTTTTTTAGTTAGAGTGGATACAAAATCTGCACAGACAGACAGACACACAGACACACAGATAGACAGACACACACAGACGTCACGCTAAAAATGGTTTTTTCGTATTCTGAAGGTTTCGAAACGTGTAGATCCGTCGAAAACTCGAGTTGCGATTTTCGGCATGATTCCAATACTTTCCCTATACATTACCATGTATTGCAGGGAAAGTAATAATAAGCTAAAGTTGATAGTTGCGAAATATTGTATTCAGATATTTTGTGGTCATTATTTGGTATTTGAATAGTCACAACCTTTCTACACTAAAGCTGCCACTATAAGTAGGAAACAAAAAAGTAATGAAATGATCTTGCATATTAAATATCGATGAAGAAGCCAGTAAAATAGATCAAAATAATGAATAACATAATTTTTTGCTTTTGAAAGTCAGCTGTCCATAAAATATGGTGATGCTATGCTTTATATTACTTCATTCATTTCTGATTCTGTTTGCGCCACTTAATATGCACTTGTTTCCAGTAATAAATTACTTATACTGAAAATTTTGGTGTTCAATTAAAAAAAAAATGTTTTTATATTTTGTGTGTGTGTGGACTTCCCATCTCTGCAATTGGTTTATTTAATCTTACGTTCTTTCGAATTATTTATATCTCAAAGACTTTGATCGAAGTTGAAATTTTTTTATAAACCAGCAAAGTTCTGCGCACTTCGAGCGCTAAGCTTGGCTAAGTACACCACGGCCATACATCAGAAACAGGAACCGGCAGACATCAACTGTCACCGATCCTTCCACCCGCTCCTAATATCCACAGTCACAAACGAGTCATACACCTCCCTATTCAATATTACTATCTCTTATAGGATAATATCTCTATAAAAACATATATATTATACCAACTCATAACATAACGCACGGGTTCCTTTCTCTAGAAGAATGTTCAGGCATGTGCAATCTACCGGGGAGAAACCGCAGTCCTATGCATCTCATTAAGGGCGATGCATTTGTTGCTTTGATGCGTTTTCTTAAAAAAAAAAAATGTAGTAATTAAAAAAAATGTTAGAATGCGAAGATAAATACAACTTTCTGTAGAATTCAAACTGCAGAATTAAGCTAAACTTCCTGTTTTAGATGCGGCGAAATAAGTATCAGATAACCTAAAAAAATTTAACTTCAATGTATTTAAGTATATGTGTATAGCCACATGTAGGTAAGTTTTCTGGTGGACTATTTGGAATTTCTTTTTTTTTTTTTTACGTCCGTGTCTGGACAATTTTTTGAAAACAAATATTGAGGAAATGAAACAACGGCAACCCCTTATGAGCACTGCAAATCATGTCATATTAATTTCCTTTGAACAGTGTATATATGCATGCTATTATACACATCCCGTGTTTTACAAAGCCAATTGTTGGCCTAGAAACGCGTTTTTTCTTCTTTTTTGAGGAAATTGTTTGGAAATGTGCAAAGTGCATTCGGAAATTAGAAAAAAGTAATAAAGTTTTAATAATTTATAAAAACCTAACAAAAGACCCAATTTTATCAAAAGAAAGATGCATGTTCCGAAATTTACACAACCAATTATTGGTATAGAAACTCTCGGGTTTTTAAGTACCAGGCAATCATTTGGGAACGTGTCAAGTGCATTCGAAGAAAAATCCCAAAATGTACAAAATTTAATACTTTTCCAAATATATTTAAAATTCTACTAATTTTTGCCTTAGAAACTTGCCTTGTTTCAACTGGTAGCTAAAGATCTGGGCATTTGCATAACACATCCGATAATTAAACAAATGTACAATTATTTATAAAACAAAACCCTCAAAACCAAAAATTTGGTTTTGAGACTTTTTCTTTTTTTAAATTGGAGTATGATTTGGACATATACATCAAACATTCGAAAATGAAAACAAATAATTGCCGTGTAGACTTTGAACTGCATAAAGGTCACTAGAACAGCAATGCACTCGCCCAAAAACAAAAGTTAACTCACTTGTTTGTAAAGTCGGAAATTTTCAATATTAGTCGGAAAAATTTCCTTCACACCCCCCCAGACAAGATTGCTCACTTACGTCCCTGGCTGGGAGAGATAGAAGGCGCATTTCCCATTATTGGAGAAACCAGCTGTTCCCTTAAAAAAAATCTGAGTTGTATAACGAAATCATTTTGAGTACTGCTCAAAAATTTCCAGGATTTGCTTGACATTCACGGTGACCTCTTAGAGATATTTATTCCCTGTTTTCCACAAAATAATATGGCTTGTATTATATGCCGAAGCATTTTTCCGTTTTCTTTTATTATTATTGAATCTGGTGGTCAGAACTTTTGGTGACTGTCTGATTGCAAAAATTTTGTGGTAATCTTTACCAGAGCGGGGGGGAGGGGGCACCCAGCACCTTCCCCCCTGGCTACGCGTATGTAGTTGAATGAACATTTTTCAAAAACTATTAGCTTGTGGTTTTTATCAGATGATTCACCCATATACCAAATATCAAACTTCTATCACATTTTAAAGAAAGCGTTTCTCATTTATTTGGAAAATCGAACATTTCGGTTAGCTGCACCCCCTAAAGTCACAAATATTGGAAAACCCTAATTGTACACTTTCTTTTTTTTTCGAATTATCTGCCCATATACCAAATTTGAAGTATCTTTCCCATGGCGAAGCATGCTTTTTCTATCATTTGAACTTTCGAACATTTTTCTGTGTAGCACCCACTTAAATGAACATTTTTTAAAAATTGTATTTGTCTTCGGTTTTTTATTAAACAGTTAGCCCTTATACCAAATTTGGAGCCTCTCTCAAATTGTGAAGGAGGTGTTTCTCATTTCCCTACAATAGCAAATGTTGGAGAACTGAAATTGGACACTTTCTTCCTTTCCAACTATTTACTCGTACACCAAATTTGAAGTCTCTACCCGCGAGGGATGCTTTTTCTATAATTTCACCTTTCGAATGTTTTTGTGTGGAGCACCCCCCCCCCCCCCTTAAATGAACCTTTTTTAAATGCTCTATTATTCTTGGATTTCCTATCAGATGATTGACCCAATATCAGACCTCTATCGCATTTTAAAAAGGGATTTTCTCATTTATCCTGCAAATCAACATTTGGGTTTGCGGCACCCCCTAAAGTAGAAATATGGATAAACTTAAATTGCACATACTCTTCCTTTCGAACTATCTACCCGTACATCAAATTTGAAGCCTCTATGCCATCCCGAAGCATAGTTTTTCGTCATTTCACCTTTCGAATGTTTTTCTCTGGAGCGCCCTCTTAAATGAACATTTTTGAAAAACTCTTTTGTCTTGGGTGTTTTTATCAAATGATTAGCCCATATATCAAATTTCCAGCCTTTATCAAATTTTAAAACAGGCGTTTCTCATTTGTTCGGCAAATCGAACACTTTGGTGTGGGGCACCCCCTAAATTAGCAGATATTAAAAATCTGAAATTGCACACTTTCTTCCTTTCGAACGGTTTATCCATACACCAAATTTGAAATCTCTATCTCAGCTGAAAGTATGCTTTCCTATCATTTCACTTTTCGAACGTTTTGGTGTGGACCCTGTACGGAACATGTTTGAAAAATTCGATATTTCCAGGAAAATGGCATGACAGACAGACGGATACTTGGCTATTATAGTATATACTAGCCGAATGCCTGTTGAAAATCAACGGTCTCTCAATAAGCAATCCCTGAATAATGTATTTTTTTAATAATTCGCTTATTTCACATTTATTCGGCAAATCGAATGTTTTGATGTGCAGAACCCCCTAAGAAGAATATATTGGAAAAGTTAAATTGCTTACTTCTTCCTTTTGAACCGTGCACCAAATTAAAATCCCTATCTCATCCCGAAACATATTATATTATCATTTTCCCTATCGAACGTTTTTCTGTGGAGCATACCCATAAATGAACATTTTTGAAAAACTTTGTTCGCCTTGGATTTTTTATCAGATGATTGGTCTATATACCAAATATCAAGCTTCTATCACATTAAAAAAAATCGTGTCTCATTTATTCGGAAAATAGGACATACTGGTCTTGTGACACCCTTAAAGTATAAAATATTGGAAACCGGAAAATGCACACTTCCTTTCAAATCAGTACAGCAAATTTGAAGTTTCTATTCTATCGCGAAGCCTGTTTTTTCTGTCACTTCACCTTTCGAACATTTTTCTGTGTAGCACCCCTTTAAATGAACATTTTCATCTTGGGTTTTTTTATCATATGATTGCCACATATAGTAAATATCAAGCCTCTATCACATTGTAAAAGTAGCGTTTTTCATCTGTTCGTCAAATAGAATACTTTAGTGAGCGGCACCCCCTACAATAGCAAATGTTGGAAAACTGAAATTACACATTTTCTTCCTTTTCAACTATTTACCCGTACACCAAATTTGAAGTCGCTATCTCATCGCGAAGCATGTTTTTTTTTTATCACCTTTCGAATGTTTTTATGTGGAATACGCACCCCTTTAAACATACATTTTTGAAAAACTCCATCTTTCTTGGATTTTCTATCAGATGATTCGTCCATAATCCAAATATCAAACCTCTATCACGCTTTAAAAGGGGCGTTTCTCCTTTATTTCGAAAAATTGAATATTTTGGTATGCGGCACCCCCTAAAGTGGAAAATATTGGAAAACTGAAATTGTACACTTTCTTCCTTTCAAACTATCAATCTATACACCAAATATGAAATCTCTATCTGATCTCGAAAGTTGTTTTTTCTATCAATTCACCTTTCGAACGTTTTTATCTGGAACACCCCCTTATACGAACATTTTTGAAAAAAATCTATTCGTCTTGGCTGTTTTCATCAATTGCCAATATACCAAATTTCAAGCCTTTATCAAATTTTATTGTAGCCTTTTCTCATTTATTCGGCAAATCGAGCATTTTGGTCTGCGGCACCCCCTGAAGTAAAAAATATTGGAAATCTGAAATTGACACTTTTTTCCATTCGATCGATTTACCAAATTTGGAGTCTCTATCTTATTGCAAAGTATGCTTTTCTATCATTTCACGTTTCGAACGTTTTGGTGTGCGGCACCCTCTCTTCAGAACATTTTCGGAAAATACGATTTTTTCAGGGAATTTTATAGAACGATTGACCCTTGTACTAGAATGCAAGTCTATCTATTCGGGGAGTACCTAAAAAATGTGACAGACTGACGGACACTTGACAATTAGTATATACTAGCCGAATACCCGTTGAAAATTAACGGTCTCTCAATAAACAAACCCTGAATAATGTAAATTTTTGAATAATTCGCGTTTCACGTTTATTCGGCAAATCGAATACTTTGGTGTGCAGAACCCCCCTAAAGAAGAAAATATTGGAAAATTTAAGTTGCGCACTTTTTCCTTTCGAACTATCTACCCGTACACCACATTAAAGTCTGTTATCTCATCCCGAAGTGAACTATTTTATCATTTCACCTTTCGAACGTTTTTCTGTGTAGCATCCCCTTAAATGAACATTTTTAAAAACTTTTTTCCTCTTGGGTTTTTTTATCAGATGATTGGCCCATATACCAAATGTCAAGCCTCTATCACATTGAAAAGGAAGCGTACCTCATTTATTCGGAAAACGGAGCAATTTGGTTGCCTAATTTTTCCCTTTCAAACTATCTACCCGTACACTAAGTTTGATGTTTCTATGCATGCCTTTTCTATCATTTCAACTTTCGAATATTTTGCTGTGTAGCACCCACTTAAATGAACATTTTTGAAAAACTGTATTCATCTTGCGATTTTCATCAAATGATTAGACCCTATACCAAAGTTCTCCTCTAGAGAACGATTTTTCCAGGGGGTTTATCGAACGGCCGAGTCAAGCCTCGATTCGCGAAAAAAAGCGTGACAGATGGCAATTAGTATATATAGATAGATAGGTAGATTGTTGCAAACATCTCTCTGCTGCAAACGTAATACGTAATACGAACTAACGGCGAATTCGGGGTTAGGCAGTTAAAGGAATTAGCGAGAGTCAGCTAATAGGGGGATTGATGAAATGAAATACAAGCAAGAGGGATCGCATTGGACGTGATATGAGCTCGATTCCATTGTGAAGTACGTCCATGTTTTGTGAAGTGAGGGGCGCATTGAATGAAATGATCTCGCTGTACCCGAGTGGGCTGGCTGTCGAAGTATTTCTCTCCGTCAATATCCAGAAATGGGGACTCATTATTATATACTGAACATCGCAACATAGTAAGACAGTTAAAAACAAATGCAATATATACATAATCCAATATACATACAGAGAGAGAGGAAATGACCAGTTATGAATGTATGCCGCGAAATAGTTCTTAGAATGACGAGTCATCCCAACGATATGGATTCAATTGGAGACGCAATTGTTGATTTGTTAAATTGAATTGGAATATTGGATTATTCTTGAATGTTTCACTCGCAAGATTGGATCCTCCGCGATTCTGCGAGATTAATACATTCCAAAAAAGATGTTCAGAATGAATGGTTTAGTTGTGAAATGGCTCTAACTTGAATTGAAATGAACATAAACTGGTACAGCCCTCTCATTCTCATAAACAGAACCCTGAAATATGAACGTGCGAGCACCTGACCAAACTCGATTCGTACGAAACGAGTGAAAAAGATTGCAAATGAGAATTAATTCCGTTTTTTTCATATCCGTCTCTGGTGAGCTTCAAAGATAGAAAAACAGAAACGGTGCAATGTCCAGGAGCAGATCCATTTCAGACTTTCTTCTACAATCCATTCAGGAAACGGAAAGCGAGCTTCTATTTTGCAAATTATACTTTTCACATTTTATAGGAGAACTCAGTTCGATGCTTTAATGGAATTTTTTTCTTTTTTTAACGCAATATGAATACGTTTAGAATTTTCACATATTTGAAATCACCAACGGTGCCGGGTGTTGTTTCATATAATTCTTAAGGATTTTATTGAACAACACTGGTAAAAAGAAATTCTGCGAAATACATAGATGATACATTTCATTGTCTTGAAAATATTTAAATATCGAAATGATCTGAAATCCAATGATATATCCTTGTAGAGAGTTCCCCACTATTTGTTGCAGTTCATGTCATTTTCGAGAATGTTTCGATAACTCGACAAGACGATGATGCCTCGAAATAAACTAACTCGACAAGACGATGATGCCTCGAAATAAACTAACTCGACAAGAGGATGATGCCTCGAAATAAACTAACTCGACAAGACGATGATGCCTCGAAATAAACTAACTCGACAAGACGATGATGCCTCGAAATAAACTAACTCGACAAGACGATGATGCCTCGAAATAAACTAACTCGACAAGACGATGATGCCTCGAAATAAACTAACTCGACAAGACGATGATGCCTCGAAATAAACTAACTCGACAAGACGATGATGCCTCGAAATAAACTAACTCGACAAGACCATGATGCCTCGAAATAAACTAACTCGACAAGACGATGATGCCTCGAAATAAACTAGGAATCGGGAAAGTGGATTCAGTCGCCGACTCTTGACATATTATATATTTTATAGTTTGAAAGATGTTTTGAGTGAAAGAGGTATTGGACATCATTTTTCTTAATTTTCAAAATATTGAAATTATTTTGATACATTCACAAATAAAAGCCCATTTTCGAGCCAATAAAAGTAACAATTGTTCACATCTTTATGGATTAGGTTCCGAAATCGAAGCGTTGCCGCCACGCTCCGATTCGAAGCCATTCAAACAATGAGTCGAGGAAGGCGCCACCCATTTCAGTGAGATCGTGTGCTGTTCACGATAAACCTAAAGCAACATGAAAAATAGTTTTATAACAAGCATCCCCATAAATATGTCCTTAAACTCTGTAAAAAGGCATCGGAATAGGTTGATAAACTGATTCGAAACTGAAAAAGTTCGAAAAATGGATCGCAAGAAATGTCCTGGCATTGACGATTCATGGAAGTACATACGTATGGGTCACTGCATCAGCACAAGAAAAAAAAAAGTTTGGAACTTTCTTGTCCACTCATATATAAGACCCCAGTTTTCATTTCAAGGTCATTTTCCTGATTCTTGAACCATTCGAGCGATGGCGCTGAAATAAATTTTCTTTTGTAGAACCTTGCTTGTGATAGGTCACGTCACTCTGTAAATAATAGTCTCCATTTCAAGGTCACTTGATGTGACCTTTGACTGCGAAGAAAGTGTACTTTTATTTCCAAAAACATATATATTTTGTTGATACACTAATTATCTTCATTATACAAAAATTTCAAGCGGGAAAAGAAAAAAAAAATGCAATAAACACTATTCGAAACTCTTGATTTTCCCAAACCTTTTCTAATGTGCTTATAACTTTGTGAATGTTATTTTGCTGCATTTTAAGATGTAAAAAAGAATTTTGATAGTTTTCTTTGTTCACTGACATTGCTATTTTGCGTATAGATATACTATATGTGTATAAGGGACATGTGGGGTCCCTTATATATCCAATAATATTTTTCAATGATATTAAACCCTAGTTATGGTTTAGTAAAATAAAGAATAAAGAGTGAAATCAAATCTTGAATTTCATTTTTAGAATTTTCATAGTCCCCTAATGGTGTGTACTGTAATATTCCCTCACTGCTTTCCCACGTCTTGACTTCCGTCTCTATCGCAGACCAATCGGTGCCATCGGAGTGTTTTCTCCAAAAGCATTCTTTCCCTGACGTCACTCTACGGTTGTTAAAATTTCAAGTCAGAAGAAGGGTTTCCAGATGGGCGACTTCCGGAGTGTACCAGAAACTTGGCGAAATACCGATTAGTCTGGGAGACAATTCTGAGAGATTTCCATAAGTTTCTATCGAGAGACTATAAAAATCCGTTGACTCGATGTGTGTCCATGTTTGGAGAATATTAGCTGCTGTTTTGTCAACATTTTGGAAATAATATCACTTATTCTGTGAAATGAGTCAAGTGTTCCTGTTTAGGTTATGCTTGTGAATCAACGTAAGTTATCCAGAAACTTGGACTCGTTCCTGCGTCCCCGACTCTAGAGCATACGGTTTGTAAGAGTAACATGACCTCCTGCTGTCCTTTCATGCCCTGGGGTCCTAAATGGTTCAGTCTGCTTCCGTCTCTATTGGATAGGCACCCTTACAACGATGTGCTGACACCAGTAGTGTGTAACAAGATTTTTGGACTGCTAAGGTATATTTTTTGGGTCTTAGTATATTTTATAAAGAGCCAACCGGGAATCGAACCCTGTATCTTCTTTCTGAGCAGCTCTACCGTTGAGCTACTGAGACGCAATTGTTTCTTTCAGGGGTTTTCTATAACTCCATCTAAATATGCCTTCTATAACTATATGACATAAATAGAAAGTAGGTTAGCATAAAATGCCTGAAAGAAGCCCCTCCTGCAGGTTAGTTACTATTTTTATCCAGGTTATCCTCTTCATTTCAAATCGGAGTCCACTGAATCCGTACCAGGCCCACATCTCAGCACTTACCTACAACGTTCATTTGCTCGGACGCTATTCTAAAGAACCTTGCTGCCCCAGCCGGGAATCGAACCCTCCTGGATCTGGCCAGCCGACGCTCTACCGTTCAGCTACTCATCGTCGAAGTGGACGCTGCAATTTAGGATACTTTAAATTTAGGATACTTTTTTTAAGAAAAAAGATTGTACATATAATTTATATATTTGCATACTTTATCGATTTTCGAAAATAGATGAAATGAGTTCCCACAACTTCATGATAGTTTCAACTTCAAAATAGATGAAATGAGTTCAACAATGAGAAAACACATTGAATTCCCGTTGACTATATTATTGTAATTTATGTTTCTCAATGATTCGTTTAAAGATATTTTTAATGGTGCACGAGAAAGTCTCTGCATCTGTGGACTCCTCTACTCCCGCTAACAACAAATCTTACTTCACCACTCAATCCTCCAAACCATTTGAATTCCCCATTTTACAACTTTGGCCAATACAGTTTAGAAAAGTTTTTCGCTTCACACTCGTGATATTCTCATGATATCCCATTTGAGATCCTTACTTGAAATACTTCAAAGCATGGCTGCTTTATTGAATATAAGCATTACAAGAGTATGAGCTGAAATGGACGCTCGATATTGTACAGCGCCCCTTTCTTTTTGCTCCTTCAAGATGTTGCATCATTTCATTAATGATTTGAAATAATAGGTTATTGACCACTTGGGGGCGACTGTGCGAATTCGAAAAATAAAATTTAAGATTTTACTCTGCTTTTTATTCTACTAAACTATAACGAGGTTTTAATATCACTGAAATGCATTATTTTATATGTGTGTGCAATATACGCAAAATGTTAGCATAAACAAAGAAATCTAAAAAATGTCACATCTTAAAATGAAATGTATGAAACACATTAAAAGATGTTAAAAATTATTATTCAGTCACGGTAAATAAAAATTTTTATTTTTATTATTAATAAAAATAAAAATTACATTAATTTCAGTCCAATGATCGAATCCATTATGCTTTTGTGTGGGTTTCCAGCATTTTTCGAAGATAACATAGACTGATTTAGAATTATTTTTTGTTTTTTTCGCTGTGGTTTTCCTAACTTGAAATTTTGGTGACACATGGCGTAACGACGAAATATATGTTTTCGTAAAAGCGGAATTTTTCTCAAGTTTCAGGTCAAATCAAGTGATCTTGAAATGATAATGTAATCTATTATATTTTCACAAAAATACATTTACTATATCTTCCGCTTGTCCTGCCACAAAAAAGGTCGAGCCTCATTACGATAGACTCGATCCAAATATGCAGACGTTCCAATAGGTTAAGAATTAGCAAGATCCTACAGAGTGGGGGCAAAGGATTGCTTACATTAACATTCCTTGTTGTTAAACATTCCTTGCTGTTCAATGAATCCGTTCTCAGGGGAACAATTAAGCGCTTCAATGAAAATAGTTTTGATACAATTGAAAGCATGACAACATTTTAGATCTACCTTGTGGGGATCTATCTTTTGCCTTTCTTTTCCGTCTTGTCGAAAGCCAATCCATTTTAGGACACTGATGTGTCTAGGTCGAACCCGGAACGAAACATCCGCGGTTTACGTTCTTCGCCTGCCCGATGGGTGTCTCGACCTGGTTTTCGGGGTCATTCTTATTATTCATCTTATTTCAGAGGGAAACAATATCATCAAGAACACTCACCTTCCCCTAGACGCTGCTAATTCACCCTAGATGCTGTTCATTCTCCCTAGATGCTGTTCACTCTCCCTAGATGCTGTTAGGACATCGGCCTGTGTGAAATCCAAAGAACGCATTTCAGGTCCCATCCACGCCGCGGCCGAACTGTTGCGTCCGAAACAAGTTGTGCCCGCTCCGGACAGGTAAAGGTGGGGAGGAGAAAATCCCCACCGTCTTCTGGAAAGGGATATTTTGCGACACCGGTTTTCCCTCCACTCTTTCAATCGGCACATTCCTTCAAGTGAGTTTCACTGTCTGGGTAAAATCTTGAAATCCATTTTGGAGCCGCTTTACCTGAAACTTTACACGCATACGGATTTGCGATGACAGTACAGCATTTCATCCAATTTCAGATGATTGCAGCCCAACTGGATTCATGCCTGGAATAGCCCTTAAAGATCACATTGTTGGAATTAAAAAAAAATATTCAGCTTCGCTTCTCTCTTTCTTTCTCTAATATATATATAATTTTTTTTTTCAGTAAATTTCTTATTGCATATATAATAATGTAAAGCGAAGTATTAAAACGGGGTCGGAAATTTCAATTCGCCAAAAAAAAAAAAACATGTTTCAAGCACCCCTGAACTCGAATCAAATGTTTTTGAGGTGAATGTGCCATCCATTCGAATTCAAAAACTAACGGACCCAATTTTACAATGGACACTTGTGGGAATTCCGTTTTGGGTTCGATTCGGGAGGAGAAAATAAGCTCGCGAAGTGGCCCTCAAAGGCCGTCCGAATGCGAAATAGAAGACAACGCATTCATTAAACGCTTGTTTTCGATCCACTCCACTCTAAGATGGACCCTTCTCCAGATATCAAAGTCTTTTTCAATTTTATTAACCTTTTCCACTGTCGTTAAAAATTACTGAACGAAATTAAAAAAAACCGAGTAGTGAAGACCCTTGAGGGTGATTCTGATGCTGATTAGATTTTAGCACATAACCGACCCTTTTTTGCGAAATAACCGCAAAGATCGTGAAAATTGGAAATAAATGATTAAAATGGCTGAAATATATTTATGTCGTGCCCCTTTTGAGCTATTTTTAACACTTTACAAGATAGTTGAAACGTATTTATGGCTTTATTCATTCTGTCTGTCTGTCCGTTAGCACGATAACTGCTGTAAAAATGACTTTATCAAAATGAAATTTTAGTATGTTGTTCAGACAATCTGTGGGACCTATGGGAATATAAATGAATAATATCATCCAATTAGTTTTGGATTGAACCTGGGTTGAAAAAATGAAATACCTTGAACCCTATGGTACCTCATTTTTCAAACATTTTTTAAGCGACTTTAAAATTCACAAATGGCTTCGAAAATTTTAGAAAATATTCAAATGATCCCATAAAATATATAAAAAAAATTTCAGTAAAATATGTGAGGTAGTTTTTTAAATAAAAATTATTTAATATAGGGAGAAAAACAAATTCAATTAAATTCTGACTCTCGCTATATCCTCCAGAAAGAAAAGAGATATATTATATAATAAATATCTTTCCGAGAGTTTAATTATTTTATATATAAGAGAGGTTCCACATTTTAAAATTAATATGGTAGATAACAATTTTTCAAATTTTTAAATAAAATAAATTATTATAGTATTGCGATGAATGAAACGATTGGAAAAATGTTTATGAGTGAAATGCAGCTTTTATAGAGAGGCACTTTATATTTCGATGATGTCATTTGAATCAAGTTCATTTGTTTTCGATGAAGTTTTCAAATATAATAAATTATTATAGTATTATGATAATTTAAAAAATATTACCGAGGAATGTATCGCATTTTAGAGATGTTTAAACCAGGCAATTTATATTTCAATGCCGTCATTTTTTTGCCGTCAATGCAGTTCATTTTCTTCGATGAAGTTTTCAAATATAATAAATGAATTGTGATAATTTTAAAACCATTGCCGATGAATGTATCGCATTTTAGAGATGTCTGCCTTGCAGTTGGGCAGTGTTTGGCGATCAATGCTTTGTGCGTGGCTGCTCTTTCTTGTTTTCCGGAATCAAGTAGGCGAAGACGCCTCAATCGCCATTAATCGCTGTTAATAGCCCGCGATTAAGTTCAAATGCATCAGAAGAAAAAAAATAAGAAAATGAATTTGGAAGGAAAATGAAGCTTTGCCCACTTTTTAATTTGACGTAATATTTTTGATATATTTATCAGAAAAAGGGCAATACCTTGAGAACGGTTTATGCCTTCTAAAGTGGATGTCATTCGTTTTCTAATGAAAAATGACATAAAAAATGATAATTTACCTATCATTACCTATCAAGTTTCTCACTTTTCAATGACTTTCTCGAAATGTTATTCGAAATTGTGTCTTCCGAACATTCGATTGCGTTTAAAATCGCCAGACTTCCAGTATTAGCCTATTGTATTATATGTGCCAAATTTCGTTCTTATTCGTTTGCGAAAGATCGCCACTGACTCGCGGACACACAGACATCCCCTCAAAAACGTCCAAATCGTGTTCAAGGATGCTTGAAACGAGCATCGAAAGCACGAATTCCAATTTTTAACCTTTCCTATTATAGAAATGCATGCAAGGAAAGTAAAAACCCACAATGATTCTGATTAAAGGATTTCTGCTGTGAATCTTGCCTTATTGGAACGAATACTTATGATATTTGTTAAATTTGTTTAGTTTATTTATATATCTTCTGCTTTCAGATAGATCATCTACATATGTGCATTTTGCTAAAACTTTAATATAAATAGCTTTATATGTACGATATCAATAATATACAAATAGCTTTCATACGAATTATTAGCATATATTTTTCTCTATATTTCGCAAAAAAAAAAAGTAAAGATCTGTAAAGAACCCGACCGGGAATAGAACCCTGGATCTCCGAACTGGCAAGCCCTTATCGTCGAAGTGCAGGTCGATTCCATATAGAAGTCCCATTTTTGCCCCCAAAGTAAATTTGTTGAAATTTAAAAGAAATGCATGATCAACTAGCTCGAAATCTCCATTTTGATGATTTAGTCCAAAATACAATAAAATATCCATGCGTATTAGTGATTTCATACAGCAACATCTGAATGAAAATGCACAAGTGACATCAGTTGCAAAAGCATGCCCCGTCAGTTACAAAATATATTGTTAGGACCTCCGCCTGTACAAGGACGAAGCCCAATGTCTGGATAACTGAACACGTTTATTCACAAGCACAAAGTAAACAGAAACAATATACAATCAAACAGCGCTTAAATGCATTTCACAAAACGAGCGATATTATTATCAAAATAATTTCATAAAACAGCAGCTACTATTCTCAAAACATTGACAAAAATCACACTCCAATGGAGGTCGCCAACGGCCCTACCGTGCTGATAACACCGGTTCTCGTTAGATCACCGAAGTCAAGCAGCATCGGGCGCGGTTAGTACTTGGGTGGGTGCCCACCTGGGAACACCGCGTGCTGTTGGCACATTTCGGGCGAGGTAGCCCGGGGGTTTGCGCGCTGGATTTGCACGCTGCCACAACTGCCGCCGTGTTCATGCGAAGTACGATCACGTTAAACATGTGGGTTCGTAAGTCCTTCCGAGAGGTTGGTGGTAGGGGATGGAGGGTACGGTCACTGTGGATACCTCTCCCACTGGGTTCCGGTCTACATTGGGTGGCACTTCCCGGCCGTCCAAACAGTTACCTTACACCTTTCTGGTAGGTCGGACGGTCTGGGTCTCGACGACAACTCCAACTGAACTACAACGAAATGATGAGTTCTTTTATAGTCTCTCTATAGAAACTCCTGGAAATCTCGCTGTATCTCCTAGATTAATCATTCTTTTGAGGTCTTTCTGGAAGATTCGGGAAGTCACCAAATGAGTGATAAATCTCCAAATCTGGAAAGCCTTCTTCGACTTCGAAATGATGGCAACCCTAGAATCCCTTCATGCTCACCCGTCAGTTGTTTTCTCCTTCTGGTCTGACTAGAGCTCCTCTACTACAGGCTGACTTATCAAGCATATTGAAGCCCAGCAAGCTTTCTACAAATAGATGGGTTACCATATTGGGCGGTTTAACACGTGCTCCAAATATTGATTATTACAGGTATTTGATAATGTTAACAAATTTACATTTTTATAAATATGAATTAGATTGGAGTAACATTTGTAATTACGCGACACTTATTAACAAGAATCAAAAATAGGATTCTCACTCTAGAAGCAGATTAACAAATAGATGAACATTTTTTTTATTATTATTTTTTTGCAAAGATCCGGTCTTATTGAAATTTATGAAATACTTTAACGTATATTTCTATTTTACATCTGTTACAGTTCTACCATTATATAGAATAAAATAGGGTCTTATTATGAGCTCAGAAAGACCTTGAATTATTTGAAATACCTGAACTAAATAATGAAAAGTTGTTTTTGAAATATATATTTATGATGATGCATAGTAGTGTGTGAATTACCCCGGGGGGAGGGCACTTTAAAAAAGTGTATTTAATTTTAATGGTACTAAAATTTTAAAGAGGGGTAATTTTGTTATAAACCTGTGGATGTATAGATTAGATAAATACAGCATTTAAAATGTTAAGAATAATAATAATAAATTATATAAATCTGTATTGAAAACGATATATTTTTTATGTCTTGTACAAAAGAATTGAAGTACTTTAAAAAATTATTTTAAGGAAATCCTCTAAACATAGCGCCAATGTTTACATCAAATCATTGGCGCCAATCATCGTCTTGGCGATGAAAATATCAGTGCCGTTCCAAAGTAAATTTGAGTCATTCAGACATAATTTTTATCAGTTTTGAGTAAAAAGCCCTATTTGATCATTCATTATCTGTTATGATAAATGCATTTCGATTTATTTACCATTTTAGCTTATATTTACATAATTATTATAATATGGTAAGATTTCCACTTGGCGACAGTTTGTTAGCAGTAGGATTCTACAATTTTATGATTCATTATACTCTAAAAATGCAATAAAGTGCATAAAACTTGAAATATAATAGTGTAACATGAATAAATCCTTAATATATATATATAATTTGAAGCAATTATACTTTTAAGTTTTGAAGAGAGAATAACACATTCAGGACTACAAACCACGTTTACTAAGATAAGGTTATAACACATAAAAATCAATAATAATACATACTACAGTTACCGAAATTATAAAATAAGTGTTTAAAATACTACTTTATATAAAAATAGAAGTTTCAATTACAATATTGTAAAATTTAGCTTTCACAAGTATGCTCCTGTACCGGGTATCCAATGATTCTGCCGACTACTTATAAGCCATTTTTTTATTCCCTCTTCATTTCTGGGAAAGCGAAATTACCTAAACCTTTTTCTGGTATGTTTAGAGCAGTTTGGTGCAGAACACATACCAAAAATTATTTCAATAGTACTTTCTAAAGTGAAAATCCGAATAGAGCTCATGCTAATGGATGACGCTTTCGGCCTCGGTGGGCTTCAATATGCTTGACGAGTCAGCTCGTATATAGGGGAGCCTTATTCCAGATTTAAAGAGGCCTTCCAACTCCCTCGTGACGTCACCGAAAAGGGTGCTAGAAAATTGTGCTCTCTAATGTAAAGCTTATGGAGATATATGGAGTTCGTGTGGAAAGAGGTTATTTTTGAATAATTCGACACTCATAACAGCTATGTAAACTTTCCTATATGTATATTAATTATTTTTGAATAATTCGACACTCATAACAGCTATGTAAACTTTCCTATATGTATATTAATGTTTCTGGCAGTCGCCGCCAGTAAAAGAAATTATTTTTTTTGATAATTTTTGTAATAAATGATGCATTTTCCTTGCACCGTCTGTTAAGCCTTAACGCTAATGCTCATAGTACGTAAAGAGATTAGGTTTGTCGTTTATTATATATTTGCATTGTATAACTTTTTAAAGGTTTATATGTCTTTCTATGGCATACGTTATTGTTTTACTCAATTTCTATCAGTAAACCGTATATTTTTGTATCGGTTTTAACTTGATGTTTATAGCACATATGAACATCGAATTGCTACTTCAAAATATTGTTTGTCTCAATTATTTACCTTCAATTTTATTTATGCCGAGCTTCCGTGTATTTATTGTTCAGAGATTTTGCAGGGTCACAGACATTTTTTTGTTTTTTTCGTTTGTATGAGATTTTAGAAGTTCGTGACAGCAAGTCTGAATTTGGAGTGTATTATTTCTTTACTTTGTTTGCCATGGTATTTGAAGCACTAATAGCAGTAGTCACATATATTTAAGCTAAATCCTAGTGATCTAACTGTATTGTTTAGCGTATATTAGAAACCTGAACATAGTAGTTGGATTTCTTGGTGGGCTTTTTGATGACTACAGATCATGCTCGGAAATTGTGTATTCAAATATAAAGCTTTTTCAGCAATATAGTATACTTTAAAAAAAAATTTAATGTTATATTGTTCATAGTAGATTTGTATACCTTTTTATGAGTATCTTAAAGTATCATGCAGTCTGTGTTCATGAATTTTTTGTAGTAATATTTTACTGATTTTCTGTATCACGCATTAAACTTTTAAATGTGCTATTCCATCGAAAACTCAAATTCAAAACATTGGATCCCCATTACAGAACTATCCCTATATATAATACTATGTATGCGGGAAATATAATCATGACATCTGTTCTAAACAGGATATTAAGATAAGGTTATCCAACCATTAGAAATAATTTCACTGCTGCCGACACAATTTTTCGGACCCTTTGCAGCAAAAGCGCAAGCACTCTACTACTCCCTATTTTACAAGTTATTACTTTTTTTCATAAACTGTTTATGCAGCCCTTGTCCCCAAACCTTTTGGGTCTTTTTCCTATTCAGTTGATAGCCCTGAATATTTTATCCGTATTTATTATGTATTTCTAATTTTAATATGTATAGCAGGGTAAGAAATTTCAGCTTGGTGTTCACTCACCAAATTTTTTTTTCACTTCCCAACACAGTGTACATTGCATAAAGCATTCATCTCTCATTGTAAAAAAATAATTTCATTTAAATGTATCTGCAATTCAGTAACATAGCGTGAGATTTTTGACTAGGGAGGCTGAGCAACTGATAAAGATTTGGAATTACAAGCGAAATTTATAAACTGTTGTTATTATATTGAAAGTGTTGCTAAATTATTATGCATATGCTAAATAGAGAAATAAATTTATCTTTAATCTTATGTATTACATTTTACGTAAGTATTTTGTGCAATTTACTCAGTTAGGTGTCTACATATGTATATGTTATATATGTAATATTTTTTACTGTGAATCTAAGATATTGTCTAACATTCGATGTAAAAATACAAACCAAATATCACAGTAAGTCTGTAGATGTGCTTGCTACATTTGTTGTTATTATATTGAACTGTTGTTATTATATTGAAAGTGTTGCTAAATTATTATGCATATGCTAAATAGAGAAATAAATTTATCTTTAATCTTATGTATTACATTTTACGTAAGTATTTTGTGCAATTTACTCAGTTAGGTGTCTACATATGTATATGTTATATATTTAATATTTTTTACTGTGAATCTAAGATATTGTCTAACATTCGATGTAAAAATACAAACCAAATATCACAGTAAGTCTGTAGATGTGCTTGCTACATTTATTTTAATTCGATCCTAACTTATTTATTCCTGACTTATTAACTTTTGTAACTTTTTGCAGGATTTTGTCTCAATTCCCATCATAAAAAGCGATATCAAGAAAACAATCATTTCTGAAAGTGTTGCAATATGCTATAGTGTTGTTTATATTTTTATCACTTTTACAAAAGTCACATGATACTTTTCATTTTTACAAAAGTTATATGATACTTTTCATTTTTACAATAGTCATGTGATTATCAATCAAAATGAAGAACTTTCATTTTGAAATTTAGAGTTCAGAAAACATGCATAAATTATTTAAACTGTAGCTCATAATTTGCGTAACACAAAAATGTCTTATATGCCCAAATATAAACATAACATACATTCATTGCAGTAACACAGATGGATACCATATACGCATGCGAAACAGTCGTAGCACTGAAAATGATGAAGTTTGATCAAAATATGCACACGTAAATACATCCAAAATTTTATTTTGATTTAGGGCTTATTACAATACTTTTAATATATGTGTACTACATCTTATAGGGAATGTAAAAATGAACTTATGTAATTATATTTTATGAAAGTATTGTGTACGCTTTACTCAATTATGTAGCTACATACCTATATATTATATCTAAAATCTTTTTTACTGTGAATCCAAGATCTTGTTGAAGACTCGATGTAAAACTACAAACCAAATATCACATGGTAGGTCAATGACTATAGATGTGCTTGATACTTTTTTTGAATTCAACATAACTTGTTTATAAAGTTTTTGTAATTTTTTGCAGCATTTTGTCACTAACTGCCATCATTTAAAAATAACCATTCCTGAAAGTGTGCAAAATATAACATTTATATTATTTTAAAAAATAATTGTGGGTAACCGAAGCATTACAAATTTCAATTTCAATGCCATTCTTCATTGCCAAATCAATACTATTGATGCATCAATATAAAGACAAAATATGTTGAAAGTGTTGAAGCACTTGATCGCTATAGAGAAATAAAATTGATCTCTCATAATGGTGGTCTTTGAAGTTTGAAAATTTTAAGTGTGTTTACTTTTAAAATGTAAATAGGTTTCTTTACTTTTCTACTTACTATATTGCACTACTTTACTATATTTAATGAAAAATTAAGTTATATTGACAATGATTTGCTCAGTTCAAAATAAAATATGAATAATTATGCTTTATAAAAAGGTAAGACAAAATTTTATTACTGTGTAAATAAGTGTGCATGGGAGGAAAGCTCAATAAACACTTAAATTTACTTCTTTTCTGAGAATTTGGTTGTATTGAAATTGTAAATAATAAACATTAACATTACTGTAAGTTATGGCTTCTTATTTTCTTATACTTTCATAGTTTTGAACATCAAATTTAAGCATGATTTTGAGGTATGATTATTCCAAATATTCAACCAATAAATGGTGAAGGCATTTTTTTTTATATAAACAGAATAAATATTAAATTTCTTCCACCCAAATTTGTCACTTTCCGCTATAGTTATATCTTTGTTGTCCTGTGGCTATCGATTTTATGTATGTATTTGAGGTAAATAAAACAATTTGAATTAGTCTATGAATTTTTTCAATCTTTATAAGCTTTACACATTTAAATGTTATGAACAAATGTTTATGATGAATAAGTTTTCGACTATATAGTCTTGCAAAGCAGGATTTTCTATGGTGACCAATAACACTGTAAACAGTGAAATGTAGCAGCTTAAAAATGCTAAATGAAAAAATACGTGTGAACTTATTCCACATTTGTCCCAACATAAAAGAAATTTCTAAGACTCACCAGGCACAAATATTAAGGTGTAATATTATTTGTGAGCGAGCCACAAATATTAAGGATAAAAATATATATGCTTGTTATTATTTGCTTCGCATGGTATGCACAAATATGTTTCTTTTATCTCATATAAAATGGAAACAACACTGTATATAATGTATTCCTAATTTTTCAATTCTCAGACATTTGATATTTTTCTTAATTTATTACTTAAGAATTATTTAAAAAATATATAAAACATTTAAATATTCCGAATTAAAATTATTTTAAAATAGTTTATTTATGAGTCGGAGTCAGTATTTTTTTTTTTCAACTCTGACTCCAGCGCCCTGTGAGGAAAGTTTGTATTTTGGATAAAAATCTAGAATGTTTTGTTAAAAAACACAAACTAAGTATAGCAGAATCTCAATTATTCAAGCTACCACTTTTTTCAAGAACAGCGCAGCAAATGACTTCTTTAAAGTAGAACACATTGCAAAATTATTTTCTGACTTGAAACTTTCAAACTCGGTAAAGCAGGTTCAGCGGCCAAATATCCCTTCCTCTTCGATAACGGACATACCACGATTGACACAAGTGTTGTCAAATATTATCTAAAAATTATCTAAATATTATCTAAAAATAGCCAAACAGGTCTGAAAAATTTGACAAATAATAATAATAACCTATTCAGCCGATAATATTTAAATATTTATTGTACATATTCTTTTTCTTATAGTTTATATTTCCTCAAGAACAGGAACGAGGAGAGGAAGGGGAACATTGTCACAAATATCAGCGCTATAATTATAGATTGAAGTATACAAACTTTTTTCGATAACGGACATACCACGATTGACACAAGTGTTGTCAAATATTATCTCTTCGATAACGGACATACCACGGTCATTGACACAAGTGTTGTCAAATATTATCTAAAAATAGCCAAACAGGTCTGAAAAATTTGACAAATAATAATAATAACCTATTCAGCCGATAATATTTAAATATTTATTGTACATATTCTTTTTCTTATAGTTTATATTTCCTCAAGAACAGGAACGAGGAGAGGAAGGGGAACATTGTCACAAATATCAGCGCTATAATTATAGATTGAAGTATACAAACTTTTTTCGATAACGGACATACCACGATTGACACAAGTGTTGTCAAATATTATCTCTTCGATAACGGACATACCACGGTCATTGACACAAGTGTTGTCAAATATTATCTAAAAATAGCCAAACAGGTCTGAAAAATTTGACAAATAATAATAATAACCTATTCAGCCGATAATATTTAAATATTTATTGTACATATTCTTTTTCTTATAGTTTATATTTCCTCAAGAACAGGAACGAGGAGAGGAAGGGGAACATTGTCACAAATATCAGCGCTATAATTATAGATTGAAGTATACAAACTTTTTTCGATAACGGACATACCACGATTGACACAAGTGTTGTCAAATATTATCTCTTCGATAACGGACATACCACGGTCATTGACACAAGTGTTGTCAAATATTATCTAAAAATAGCCAAACAGGTCTGAAAAATTTGACAAATAATAATAATAACCTATTCAGCCGATAATATTTAAATATTTATTGTACATATTCTTTTTCTTATAGTTTATATTTCCTCAAGAACAGGAACGAGGAGAGGAAGGGGAACATTGTCACAAATATCAGCGCTATAATTATAGATTGAAGTATACAAACTTTTTTCGATAACGGACATACCACGATTGACACAAGTGTTGTCAAATATTATCTCTTCGATAACGGACATACCACGGTCATTGACACAAGTGTTGTCAAATATTATCTAAAAATAGCCAAACAGGTCTGAAAAATTTGACAAATAATAATAATAACCTATTCAGCCGATAATATTTAAATATTTATTGTACATATTCTTTTTCTTATAGTTTATATTTCCTCAAGAACAGGAACGAGGAGAGGAAGGGGAACATTGTCACAAATATCAGCGCTATAATTATAGATTGAAGTATACAAACTTTTTTCGATAACGGACATACCACGATTGACACAAGTGTTGTCAAATATTATCTCTTCGATAACGGACATACCACGGTCATTGACACAAGTGTTGTCAAATATTATCTAAAAATAGCCAAACAGGTCTGAAAAATTTGACAAATAATAATAATAACCTATTCAGCCGATAATATTTAAATATTTATTGTACATATTCTTTTTCTTATAGTTTATATTTCCTCAAGAACAGGAACGAGGAGAGGAAGGGGAACATTGTCACAAATATCAGCGCTATAATTATAGATTGAAGTATACAAACTTTTTTCGATAACGGACATACCACGATTGACACAAGTGTTGTCAAATATTATCTCTTCGATAACGGACATACCACGGTCATTGACACAAGTGTTGTCAAATATTATCTAAAAATAGCCAAACAGGTCTGAAAAATTTGACAAATAATAATAATAACCTATTCAGCCGATAATATTTAAATATTTATTGTACATATTCTTTTTCTTATAGTTTATATTTCCTCAAGAACAGGAACGAGGAGAGGAAGGGGAACATTGTCACAAATATCAGCGCTATAATTATAGATTGAAGTATACAAACTTTTTTCGATAACGGACATACCACGATTGACACAAGTGTTGTCAAATATTATCTCTTCGATAACGGACATACCACGGTCATTGACACAAGTGTTGTCAAATATTATCTAAAAATAGCCAAACAGGTCTGAAAAATTTGACAAATAATAATAATAACCTATTCAGCCGATAATATTTAAATATTTATTGTACATATTCTTTTTCTTATAGTTTATATTTCCTCAAGAACAGGAACGAGGAGGTCCTTGATAGGAAGGGGAACATTGTCACAAATATCAGCGCTATAATTATAGATTGAAGTATACAAACTTTTTTCGATAACGGACATACCACGATTGACACAAGTGTTGTCAAATATTATCTCTTCGATAACGGACATACCACGGTCATTGACACAAGTGTTGTCAAATATTATCTAAAAATAGCCAAACAGGTCTGAAAAATTTGACAAATAATAATAATAACCTATTCAGCCGATAATATTTAAATATTTATTGTACATATTCTTTTTCTTATAGTTTATATTTCCTCAAGAACAGGAACGAGGAGAGGAAGGGGAACATTGTCACAAATATCAGCGCTATAATTATAGATTGAAGTATACAAACTTTTTTCGATAACGGACATACCACGATTGACACAAGTGTTGTCAAATATTATCTCTTCGATAACGGACATACCACGGTCATTGACACAAGTGTTGTCAAATATTATCTAAAAATAGCCAAACAGGTCTGAAAAATTTGACAAATAATAATAATAACCTATTCAGCCGATAATATTTAAATATTTATTGTACATATTCTTTTTCTTATAGTTTATATTTCCTCAAGAACAGGAACGAGGAGAGGAAGGGGAACATTGTCACAAATATCAGCGCTATAATTATAGATTGAAGTATACAAACTTTTTTCGATAACGGACATACCACGATTGACACAAGTGTTGTCAAATATTATCTCTTCGATAACGGACATACCACGGTCATTGACACAAGTGTTGTCAAATATTATCTAAAAATAGCCAAACAGGTCTGAAAAATTTGACAAATAATAATAATAACCTATTCAGCCGATAATATTTAAATATTTATTGTACATATTCTTTTTCTTATAGTTTATATTTCCTCAAGAACAGGAACGAGGAGAGGAAGGGGAACATTGTCACAAATATCAGCGCTATAATTATAGATTGAAGTATACAAACTTTTTTCGATAACGGACATACCACGATTGACACAAGTGTTGTCAAATATTATCTCTTCGATAACGGACATACCACGGTCATTGACACAAGTGTTGTCAAATATTATCTAAAAATAGCCAAACAGGTCTGAAAAATTTGACAAATAATAATAATAACCTATTCAGCCGATAATATTTAAATATTTATTGTACATATTCTTTTTCTTATAGTTTATATTTCCTCAAGAACAGGAACGAGGAGAGGAAGGGGAACATTGTCACAAATATCAGCGCTATAATTATAGATTGAAGTATACAAACTTTTTTCGATAACGGACATACCACGATTGACACAAGTGTTGTCAAATATTATCTCTTCGATAACGGACATACCACGGTCATTGACACAAGTGTTGTCAAATATTATCTAAAAATAGCCAAACAGGTCTGAAAAATTTGACAAATAATAATAATAACCTATTCAGCCGATAATATTTAAATATTTATTGTACATATTCTTTTTCTTATAGTTTATATTTCCTCAAGAACAGGAACGAGGAGAGGAAGGGGAACATTGTCACAAATATCAGCGCTATAATTATAGATTGAAGTATACAAACTTTTTTCGATAACGGACATACCACGATTGACACAAGTGTTGTCAAATATTATCTCTTCGATAACGGACATACCACGGTCATTGACACAAGTGTTGTCAAATATTATCTAAAAATAGCCAAACAGGTCTGAAAAATTTGACAAATAATAATAATAACCTATTCAGCCGATAATATTTAAATATTTATTGTACATATTCTTTTTCTTATAGTTTATATTTCCTCAAGAACAGGAACGAGGAGAGGAAGGGGAACATTGTCACAAATATCAGCGCTATAATTATAGATTGAAGTATACAAACTTTTTTCGATAACGGACATACCACGATTGACACAAGTGTTGTCAAATATTATCTCTTCGATAACGGACATACCACGGTCATTGACACAAGTGTTGTCAAATATTATCTAAAAATAGCCAAACAGGTCTGAAAAATTTGACAAATAATAATAATAACCTATTCAGCCGATAATATTTAAATATTTATTGTACATATTCTTTTTCTTATAGTTTATATTTCCTCAAGAACAGGAACGAGGAGAGGAAGGGGAACATTGTCACAAATATCAGCGCTATAATTATAGATTGAAGTATACAAACTTTTTTCGATAACGGACATACCACGATTGACACAAGTGTTGTCAAATATTATCTCTTCGATAACGGACATACCACGGTCATTGACACAAGTGTTGTCAAATATTATCTAAAAATAGCCAAACAGGTCTGAAAAATTTGACAAATAATAATAATAACCTATTCAGCCGATAATATTTAAATATTTATTGTACATATTCTTTTTCTTATAGTTTATATTTCCTCAAGAACAGGAACGAGGAGAGGAAGGGGAACATTGTCACAAATATCAGCGCTATAATTATAGATTGAAGTATACAAACTTTTTTCGATAACGGACATACCACGATTGACACAAGTGTTGTCAAATATTATCTCTTCGATAACGGACATACCACGGTCATTGACACAAGTGTTGTCAAATATTATCTAAAAATAGCCAAACAGGTCTGAAAAATTTGACAAATAATAATAATAACCTATTCAGCCGATAATATTTAAATATTTATTGTACATATTCTTTTTCTTATAGTTTATATTTCCTCAAGAACAGGAACGAGGAGGTCCTTGATAGGAAGGGGAACATTGTCACAAATATCAGCGCTATAATTATAGATTGAAGTATACAAACTTTTTTCGATAACGGACATACCACGATTGACACAAGTGTTGTCAAATATTATCTCTTCGATAACGGACATACCACGGTCATTGACACAAGTGTTGTCAAATATTATCTAAAAATAGCCAAACAGGTCTGAAAAATTTGACAAATAATAATAATAACCTATTCAGCCGATAATATTTAAATATTTATTGTACATATTCTTTTTCTTATAGTTTATATTTCCTCAAGAATAGGAACGAGGAGAGGAAGGGGAACATTGTCACAAATATCAGCGCTATAATTATAGATTGAAGTATACAAACTTTTTTCGATAACGGACATACCACGATTGACACAAGTGTTGTCAAATATTATCTCTTCGATAACGGACATACCACGGTCATTGACACAAGTGTTGTCAAATATTATCTAAAAATAGCCAAACAGGTCTGAAAAATTTGACAAATAATAATAATAACCTATTCAGCCGATAATATTTAAATATTTATTGTACATATTCTTTTTCTTATAGTTTATATTTCCTCAAGAACAGGAACGAGGAGGTCCTTGATAGGAAGGGGAACATTGTCACAAATATCAGCGCTATAATTATAGATTGAAGTATACAAACTTTTTTCGATAACGGACATACCACGATTGACACAAGTGTTGTCAAATATTATCTCTTCGATAACGGACATACCACGGTCATTGACACAAGTGTTGTCAAATATTATCTAAAAATAGCCAAACAGGTCTGAAAAATTTGACAAATAATAATAATAACCTATTCAGCCGATAATATTTAAATATTTATTGTACATATTCTTTTTCTTATAGTTTATATTTCCTCAAGAACAGGAACGAGGAGGTCCTTGATAGGAAGGGGAACATTGTCACAAATATCAGCGCTATAATTATAGATTGAAGTATACAAACTTTTTTCGATAACGGACATACCACGATTGACACAAGTGTTGTCAAATATTATCTCTTCGATAACGGACATACCACGGTCATTGACACAAGTGTTGTCAAATATTATCTAAAAATAGCCAAACAGGTCTGAAAAATTTGACAAATAATAATAATAACCTATTCAGCCGATAATATTTAAATATTTATTGTACATATTCTTTTTCTTATAGTTTATATTTCCTCAAGAATAGGAACGAGGAGAGGAAGGGGAACATTGTCACAAATATCAGCGCTATAATTATAGATTGAAGTATACAAACTTTTTTCGATAACGGACATACCACGATTGACACAAGTGTTGTCAAATATTATCTCTTCGATAACGGACATACCACGGTCATTGACACAAGTGTTGTCAAATATTATCTAAAAATAGCCAAACAGGTCTGAAAAATTTGACAAATAATAATAATAACCTATTCAGCCGATAATATTTAAATATTTATTGTACATATTCTTTTTCTTATAGTTTATATTTCCTCAAGAACAGGAACGAGGAGGTCCTTGATAGGAAGGGGAACATTGTCACAAATATCAGCGCTATAATTATAGATTGAAGTATACAAACTTTTTTCGATAACGGACATACCACGATTGACACAAGTGTTGTCAAATATTATCTCTTCGATAACGGACATACCACGGTCATTGACACAAGTGTTGTCAAATATTATCTAAAAATAGCCAAACAGGTCTGAAAAATTTGACAAATAATAATAATAACCTATTCAGCCGATAATATTTAAATATTTATTGTACATATTCTTTTTCTTATAGTTTATATTTCCTCAAGAACAGGAACGAGGAGGTCCTTGATAGGAAGGGGAACATTGTCACAAATATCAGCGCTATAATTATAAATTGAAGTATACAAAGTTTTTTCCATGTGAACTGAATTTGACATTATTCAAGCTGTTTCCAGTCCTCATTAGTTTGGATAATAGGGACTCTGTGGTATTTATGTTTTTGCAAAATGAATGCATTTTTTTTCGATGAATTTTTTAATTATTGTAATACTTTTCATTTATGATAATTGAATAGGGTGTATTCATATGATGTCATGAGGCATACACGTGGTTCATCAATGTGTAAACATATTCAACAGTCCCATTATATACAGTCGTTAAATTACAGTCGTTAAATTACAGTCTGTAAATTTTATAGTCTGTACCACTACTGTAAATTTTACAGACGCTACCACTTTTTTCTGTTCACAGTCTGTAAATTTTAATACTGATCGTTGGGAATACACAGAGGCTGATTGTCATTATCACGTTTTGAAAAAAAAATTCAATTTGACAATCATGAATTCTGACGATATCAAAATAAAAAATTATGGTATAATAATTGTAATCAAAACTTCTTTCCCAAAACAATGATCTTTGGAATTTGAGAATTTATAAATTAAATCAAATTTTTCAAATAGAAAGTCAAAATAAAATTTAACAAATAAAAACACCATTTTACGAAAGATTTCATTTGATAAAGGTAATCAAAACTCCAGAGCAACCACTGGAAATACATAAAAAATCTATATATACTAATTGCTAAGTATCCGTCCGTCTGTCACGCTTTTTTAGGCACTTCTCAAATAGATGCACTCGTAACCTGATACATGGCTCGATCGTCCAATAAAACCCCCTGAAGTTCAATAAAACCCCCTGAATCGTATATTCCAAAGATAGGGTGATCCACACCAAAACGTTCGAAAAGTGAAATGATAGAAAAGCATGTTTTGCGATAACATAGACTTCAAATTTGGTGTATAGGTAAATCGTTTGAAAGGAAAAAAGTGTATAATTTCAGATTTCCAATATTTTCTACTTAAGGGGGTGCCACACACCAAAATGTTCGATTTGCCAAATAAATAAGAAACGACTCCTTTAAAATTTTATAGAGGCTTGAAATTTAGTATATGGGCAAATCATTTGATGGAAACACCCAAGACGAATATAACGATATGATAGACGAATATAGGTGAATTGATAAAAAAAACACTCTTCAGAATGAGATAGATTTCAAATCTGGTGTATGAGAAGATAGTTTGGAAGGGAAAAAGTGTACAATTTCTGTTTTCTAATAGTTTCTACTTTAGGGGGTCGAAAACCCAGACCACCCGACTCGCCCTAGGGCACAGCAAATTGAGTGGCCGAGCTGCCGCACAGCAAGATGTTTCATTTGCGGAATAAAGGCGAAATGCCCCTTTCAAAACGGGATAGAGGCTTGATGTTTGGTATATGGGTGAATCATCTGATAGAAAACCCAAGAAGAATGGGTTTTTTCAAAAATGTATATTTAGGGGGTGGATACTCCAAACAAAAATATTCGAAAGGTGAAATGATATAAGCAGCATACTTTGCAATGAGATAACTTCAAATTTGGTGCATGGGTAAATAGTTGGGAAGGAAGAAAGTGGTCATTTCAGTATTCCAACATTAGCTATTGTAGGGGGGTACGACTCACTAAAACATTCGATTTGATGAACAAATGAAAAACTCCTCCTTTACAATGTGATAGAGGCTTGAAATTTAGTATATGGGCTAATCATTTGATAAAAATCCAAGATGAATATGGTTTTTCATAAATGTTCATTTAGGGGGGGGGGGGGTGCTACACAGAAAAACATTTGAAAGGTGAAGGGATAGAAAAATATGCTTCGCAGTAGCATCGAGACTTCCAATTTTGTATACGGGTAGATAGTTTGAAAATATGTGTCGAATAAATGTGAAACACGAATTATTAAACTATTTACATTATTCAGGGGTCGCTTATTTGCGAGATCATTGATTTTTAACGGGTATTCAGCTAGTGCATATTGCTAAATGTTGTAACAAATGCTGAAAATATATAATAACCATCAACCATTGAAAATATGTATGAACTATTAGATATATGTAGAGACACAATATCACAGGCAACTGTTTAGGAAATTTATATTTTGATTCACATTTCACTGTCCATCCAAGAATTATTTTCAGCTGTCCCCATGGGGATGATTGATATTCATGTTTATAAGCATAGCAAGGTACGAGCAGAGTTTCCTTACCATTTACTCAAATATGTTTCTGTTACTGGTCCTGTTTCTCAATTACTCTTTTACCAAATTGGCGAAATATGGAACATTTTTATAAAATTCATAAAGTTATCGGTTATGATAAAGCTTGAATTTTAAAATTCGACGTTGGATGATACAATTTTTACTACACTGTCAGAATACTGTACATATATTGCAAGTAAAGAAATAATAAATACTTATGGAAAGGAAAACAAATAGGCTTTATTTTCATTATAAACGATAAAATATATATATATATATATATATATATATATATATATATATATATATATATATACTGCAAGGAAAGCAGGTAATGGTCTCTAATCGCCTTCGTTCCTCAATAAAAATTAAAAAGTATCAAAACGTCGACCACATAATGAAAAAATCGATTTTACTTACCCAAGTACATCATCTAGATTTATAATTGAAATCATGCACAAAAAAATTATCAATACGATATTAAAATATATACATGCAATAGGACAACGATACAATTAAAATAAAAAGACAAATTTAAATGAATTAAATAGCGCAAGTGGAATAATTCTTATCCTTACCTCATAAAGATTAGAGCTATTATAAAGCGCAATTCTTGAGCTCTGGAGTCGGCTTTCCTTCCATGTGTTCCTGGACTAGTGTGGATGCTAATAACTCTTTTCCTTTATTTCCTCATTTTCTTTGTAGCACTGATGTAAAACATGTGAATTTACTATTGAAGCATCCAGAATGCGGAAGAAAACAGCCAAAGGCCTGCGACGACTCGAGAAATGTTCTCATCAAGACTATCTGCTCCACCTTTCTTTGCATTATAATAGGCGATACTTTCAGGTTCCTGCATTTCAATATCAGTGCAAACTCTGTCATACATTCAAGAGATGAATACTGTTGCTTTACCTTTCCTGTTGATGGGAAAAATTATTGTAGATTCCTCTCGAAAGCCATATAATGTTGATCCAACTTCTCTTGTTTTATTAGGTAAAAATTGGGGCGGAATATCTCTTTTATTTCTTTTCATTGTACCGATGTAAGTTAGCTTTATTAACACTTTACAGCAAAGTTGAAAAGTGTTTATGACTTTGTTCATTCTGTCTCTCTGTCTATTAGCACGATAACTACCGTAAAAATGACTTTATCAAAATGAAATTTTAGTATGTTGTTCAGATGGTCTGTGGGGGCCTATGGGAATATAAATGAATAGTATCACCCAATTAGTTTTTCGGGTTGAAAAAATGAAGAAGGTCGAACATCTAAAACAGACTATCGGTACCAATTTTTTCTATATATATTTACTATCCACTAAGTTTTCATCATTTCTTATCTCTCCATTTTCACTTTCATCAGATTTTTCTGACAACGTTGAATCACTTTTATGTTCGTAATTTATATATTCATCTTCTGAAATACTATCTACATCGCTAACGTCACTTCCAACTTCAAACCATCACAAAATAGTCTCTTCAAAGTCTATCGCCGTACTCGCTTTGACAGTCCCGTCATGTAGATATTTCACAGGAAAAAATTACGTAAACAGAAACATGACGTCTAGCAGACTGCGTCTAATAAAAACATTTTTTTTCTTTTAATAACTAAGAATGCGCAAGTGTTGCGAATGAGGCGGGAGGGAGGCGATAAGGCAGAACGTATGCCGATTCAGAGCATTCAGAAGTAATGTCTCATGCCACAAGCCAAACGTCGTGTTATCGCCAGTTCTGGTTTATTCTGGCTACACCTGCAATTGGAGAGGAAAGACGAATTGTTTAATAAAGAATATTGTTCATAATTTGATTGCATATCAGATTGCGTATGAGAATGTCGTTAGATACATTTGTATCAGATTACTTAGAAGATTATTATTTGTAACAGATTATCTAGAAGATTGTTTAGAAGATTATTTGTATCAGATTATTAGGGAAGATGCTAGGAAACTTATCAAAGTATACAGTAGTATTTCAAATACTGGTTTGATTATTTATAAATCAAATAACAATCCGACTAATGTGGTTTTCAAGTAATACTATTAAAATACATGTATTTAAGAACTTTGTGTACTGCATACGGATTGTTTGAAATTAGTTAAAGAAATGTTCGACACACATACATATAATTTATTATTTGAATAAAACAATTCTAAGATTTCGTAGAAAATATATGTGTAGATGTCCGTATAATACTCAATTCTTATATAGTACAAGAATCCGTAACGAAATTTGAAGATTATTTGAAAGGAGGAAATATTTGTCATTTTAAAAATGCAAAATTTGTAACATTTCAAGGAAATTTGCTTGACATTTTTCAGTTTGTGGGAGCAATGTTGCTTTTCCGACATACGTAGGATAATGCAGCGTTTTTCAAGATGTGTTTGTTCTGCGGAACCCTTGGGGTTCTACGACGTAATAATTTCAAGTAAATTTTCTTAAAAATTTAAAAACGGGTAAAATTTTAATGCTTTTATACTTTTAAATTATTTTAATTTTAAATATTTTATTATTAAATTGAAGAATTTTAAATGTTATAGGAAAATAAATAAAAATGTTTCCTAATTTAAATATGGTAAACAAATATCAAAATTAATTTCACTTTGCATTTAAAAATTCTCTTGCCAATTACATTTCCAGCAACTTACGCACGTGTAATCGTTCATTCAAATTAGTAATATATTTTAAAATTATTTTTACGTCTAAGTTTGGCAGAATTGAAATTTTTTAATACAAAAAATTATAAAAATATGAAAAAGCCTTTATGCAATGAAAAGTGATGTGCACACTTCAATTTCGAAATAACTATTAAGTATTTCTATACTTTTTAGCACACTTATTTCATACAGTCATATAAATTATTGGAAAAACCAGAAGTTACTTATTCAGACCAGGAAATCCTTAGTGAACCCTACCAACCCCTCCTCGAATTCAATGTTTAATCTATATCAGTCTTCATCTAAGTTAACCTATCTAAAGCAAAGTCTGAAAATCAGATGTTGAAATGAAAATATAAATTTTTGAATAGGAAGTGACATCTCTCTCCCGAACAAGAAGTGGAAATCCTTCATGAACCCTACCTCCTCCGTAATTTTAGGCTGCATCCATATTAGCCACTATATCTTTTTAAGCATCTAAATCTTACGAAATAGATGTTTAAAAAAATTTGTTTACAAACTTGCATAAATATTTGAAACCGACTTCAAAAAAGGTTATGGTAACCCACATTTAAACGGTTATATATTTTGTTTTGGATATGTAACTTGTTTTTTTGTGGTTAAAACATTAATAAAATAAAACAAATTGCCTCAAGTGCTATAAGTCATCAATGAAAATAGGATTAAAAAAGTTGCGATACACGTACGGAATACAGCATAAAATGGGCATAAGGTGCGTTTAATAAACATAATACATATAACGCAAGCATTTTAAACTATATGCTGTATATACTTTTTTTCCCGTAAATGAAGCATTTTCATCATTGATCAAGTAGTAATAATAATAATATATTTTATTTAATTCTTTAGTTTAAAATCATATCAAAAGCAAATAAATATGTGGGTATGAAGTAAAATACTTGACGAGATGTATATAAGGCAAAATGTAAACACGTATAATCTCGAAGACAAAGTCAAACTTCAAAGTGTATACTAGGCTCCGCCCATGACGTCATTTGACTTAGCCAATAGCGAAGAATCGGCCTCACAGCAGGGGGTATAGCGGGTACGTTTTCGGAACATGCGTGAGTTGGACCCAAGGTACTTTAAACATAAGGTAGGTGAGAGTGAGGCTTTTCTATATAGTAGAGGAGCTCTAGGTCAGAGAAAGGGGGTTGCTTTTCGACCGGGAGAGAAACTTGAAGCGTGACGTCACTGACTTACAAGTCAAGAAGAGGGGACATAGAGATACGTGTATAAAGTTTTGAAAGTTCGCGTTTATCATTCGAAAAGGAGATAAGATCATTCGTAATAAAATTTTAGAAGAATGAAATTAAATGGTTCTACTCATAAATGCATAGGGCTATCATTAAAATATTATAATACATATATTATTTATAATAAAAACTGAAATATATCGTGAAAAGTGTAGTAAATATAAAAATTACATTTCGAGTGTTTAATACAGATATGATGATATGAATAAATATCTAATCATCGGATTTTTAAAAATATAGTATCCGTTATCTTAAACATTGATCTTTCTACATGTAATATAAATATGTATTTCAAAAATATCTAATTGCGTAAAAAATCCCACATACATATAACACATATTGATGACTAGACTATGAAGTATCATCAATCTAGTAGTTACATAACTATATATTATAAAGAAGAGTAGATTGGATCTTGGGAAAAGGGGGGAGTTGACGGTCGAATGGATGGTCAATGGCAGTAGATTTATTTTATTTACCCAACAAAAAGACGATGCATTTTGTGAGCTAGTAGAGTATTATGACTCTTGGCCATTATATTATGACTTATGCCACTGGATCTGTCAGTTTCACAAAGATATTTTAAGCATGCAAAATTGATGTTATTAAACTTTATAGCGTTTTAAATATATAAACTATGTACAGTTTTAAAATTTTAAAGCAATGTTCACGTGGATCATAAATAATAAATCAATACATACCATTTTTATGCCATGATACTGCTTTTACACCATTTAGAGGCTTTTCTTTGCTTTTTTCTCTCTACTAATTGTGGCATGAAAGTCTTATTTAAGTGTTTAATGCGAAGGAATGTTCTGGTTCGTGAAAACAAAGTTATGGTTTTTAGTGGTATAGAAGGTGAAATGTTTGCTAACTTTGACTGCAAGTTCTTAATGACGCATTTCTCTTTTGATATATGTGTGCCATGCATTTCTAAGAAAGTATCCTCCTACTTTTTTATTTCTTCTGAAAAATGTGCTTCTGGCTTTTAGTTTTATTGTAAATAAATTTTGTATGCATTATATTTCAACTTTGATGATTTTAGTTTTGTATTCTAAGCTTTTTACATATCAAAACGAAATGTCCCATAACTTCAGATGATGTGAATATAATGTCAATATTATGATTACTAAAGAATTGCGCTTTATGATTATGTATATTAATAACAAAGTAAAATGCTTAAGGTATTTAAAATTAACTTTACATACATTTTGCAATAAACTAAAATGTGTAAATTAGCTTACAAAATGCTAATATCTCCCTCCCCCCCTCCAAAAAAAGAAAGAAAACTCCATAATTGCTAGTATCGGAAATATAAATTATTTTTATATATTTTAGATACTGCATATGAAGTCCTTTTTATTTTATTAATTTTGTTTTTTGGATTACTTAGAGGACCACCTATTTTACATATCAATGAAACATGTCAATCATAAGTATTTTTTATACTGCTATATTAAAAACATTATTTTTAACTGCGGTATTAATGGTAGGTGAAATTTTTGCGCCGTTGGCTTCTTGTTTTAATTGCTAAATCCTAGTGACCTAACTCTATTGTTTAGCGTATATGTAAAACCTGAACATAATAGTTTGATTTCTTGGTGGGCTTTTTCATGACTAAAGATTATGCTCTATTGTATATTCAAATGTAAAGCTTATTTAGTACTTTCATAAAGAAGTATATTTAATATTATATTGTTCGTAATAAATTTATAGCTTACTTTTATATTTTGTTTATTCTTTTTAAATTCAGTTTTTATTATAATTCATTGAATTTTAATAATTAAAAATGCCAAGTGCTTGTGTTGTTCCTGGTTGCTTTATTATAAAAATGGTTCCAAAGTTAACAGCTTTAAATTTCCAGCTAATGACGAACTAAAAAAAATAACTTTATTTATACCTAGAACTAGCAAGTTTCAAAATATTTAAAGGTAAACTCTATTTTCTCATTAATAACATAAACCTTAACAGGAATCTTGCCGTCTGTGAGATTGCTGCATACAAATCTACTCTTTACACAAAAATGAACTTGCCCTCAATCTTATCACTCCACCTAATCGTTACGCTATTGGTCCTCTCCTTCCCGCGGAAGGCCAAAAAGTATACAAAGCCAGACAGCCTTCTTTCAAATCAGACGCCAAACGTTGTTTTATCGCCAGCGTGATATGCGAAGGGGCGCTCTCTCTCTCAAGGTCATTCGGAGCTCAGACTCCGAGTTGTGCGGACGTGCTTTAGTATTGCTCCTGCTTTTTACCAGTTGGTGATCTTCTTGTTTCCGCTTGGGCGTGTTATATCTAGTTACAATATAGAGCACGTCGGGCAAAGCAATTCTACAGCTTGTTGTGTACGGGCGATTCGCCATTTTGGATTTTGTGCTTTTCATTTTGGAGTGCCACGTGTGTTGTTACCACGTGGTAGTGCTATTTTTTGGAACTTCTCTACCCTGACGATATGGATTTGGAACGAGGCGACGTGGCAGCTACTCGCGAACTTGCTGGTGAGCTGGACGAGGAGGAATTCGGGCCTCTCAAGGGTGCCTTGATGAATTACTGCGAAACTCTACCTGATGATGGACTGATGACTGGACTGAAGGAAGAAGTCAAGACCGCCGTCAACTTCTGCACCCTGGCAGTCTACGTGATGACTCTTCACATCAGGGAGCTGCTGATGAACGGAATACTGGGACAGGAAGAGGACCAGACCAAGTCTCCAAGATTCTAGGTTCGTTACTTTCTGTGAACTTTTTTTTGTTTGCCCAGAAATTGGATAGGTTTATTGATTGTGATATTTATGAGATTTTTAAATGTGAGGGATGTAATTCTAGTGTTAAAATCAAATGTAAAATGATGGAGCTAGGCTTAATTAAGGAAATTAAAGATGAAGATAAACTTAAAACGGTTGAAAATCCAAATAAAAAAAGAAAGCTGAAGGGGCAATCCACTAAGGATGCTCCTACTAAAAATCAGATTGTAGAAGAAAACTTAAATGTCCATGATAAGATGAACTGTAATGAAATAGCTGATAATGTTGTAAATGTAACTGACAATGATTATGTTAAAACTAAGACTTACGCTGAGATTGCCGCGCAACCAGTTGTGTTTAAAAGTGCACCTAAAGCGGTCGAAAATAGTGGCAGGCTAAAAACAGTTGAGGTTGAGAAAAAAGACCCAAAAGCTGAATGTTTTTTCATCAAGTTTAATGATAATTACAAGGTTCTCCTTAAAAAACTAAATGATATCTCAGGAAATAAAGTATCTGGCAAGCTCACAGGAGACATGCTAAAACTGATTCCAAATGACGCTGACACCTAGAGGGTTGTACAGCGCCATTTAAGTAGTGAGAAAATCCCCTTCCACAGCTTAAACCTAAAGACGGAAAGGCCAAAAAAGGTAGTTTTGAAGGGGCTACCAACAAATTATAACATGGAGGAAATAAAAAATCACTTTAACAACCGAAGGATTAAATGTAGTCCGAGTTTCTCAACTGAGAAACACTAAAACAGGATCACCCCTGCCGACCTTAAGCCTACGGAAGACTGGCAGAGGGTCTACAGACTAACAAGATTAGGTTACTTGTCTGTGAAGGTAGAGGCCTTCAGAGCACGGGGCTTCAAAATATGCTACCGGTGCCAACAGTTCAATCATTCCTCGGAGAACTGCAGTATGTCACCTAAGTGCCTTAAGTGTGCTGAAGAAAACTTCACACGGGACTGCTAGAGACCTACGTCTGAGAAGGCTACGTGTGCAAATTGCAATGGAACTCCGGCAATGCCCGAAGAACCCCTGGAACAGAGGAAAGGCACCGGGGTATGCCCCCCCAAATCAGATACCCCCTTGGAGGCAAAAGGACATCGGATTAAACTCCCAGGCACCCCCTCAGGGCTCCTCGCACACTGTGCCACAGCAAAATAGATACCAACCTTCAGCACCCACCAGATCGGTGCAAGATCATGCCCCCAAACTTTCGTCTTCCAGAGAATTGACTCCGGAAGAAGTAAAACTGGCTACTATAGCCATTAAAAAGAGAAAGAAAGTCGAAAAAGCAAGACAGGCGGAACTAGAAGCTAAAATTGTAAATCAATATACTAAATCAAAAGAAAAAATCAAAACACGTGAAGCCGAAACTAAACGAGTTAGAAGAAGAAGACTTCGCGCAAACCAAGCTGTTAGAAAAAACGATTGAAAAAAGGCCAAAATCTACTGAGGTCCAAAAGGATACTTACAAAAATGAACAAACCGCGGTTGAGGCTGAGGATATGGGAGCTGAGACTGAACCTGCTGATAAAACCAATGATGAAAAGATGGATGAAATCCTCAACCTCATCAGAGTGTTTATCACCATGTTGGACCTAGATGCAATAAAACACCTGTTGATGCAGTTCGCAGAGCTGATACAAAAAAAAGAGTGATCCAATGCAAATGGTCTTTGAGGCTTTTAAATTAATCGCGGATTTTAAAAATAACAGTGAGAATCAAACCCGCCATGGCTAGATCCCAAAAAGAAAACTTTAAAATAATATTTTGGAATGCGAACGGCATATCTCCAAGAATAAATTAACTTAGGAGTTACGTAAATGAAAATGATGTAGATGCCCTGCTAATTCAGGAAACTAAAGTTAGAGAAATTAAAAAAATAAATATAGCATGTATATGTTTGTTTACACCCCAGTAGTCCGTTCATCAGCAGCTCCCTGATGTGAAGAGTCATCACGTAGACTGCCAGGGTGCAGAAGTTGACGGCGGTCTTGACTTCTTCCTTCAGTCCAGTCATCAGTCCATCATCAGGTAGAGTTTCGCAGTAATTCATCAAGGCACCCTTGAGAGGCCCGAATTCCTCCTCGTCCAGCTCACCAGCAAGTTCGCGAGTAGCTGCCACGTCGCCTCGTTCCAAATCCATATCGTCAGGGTAGAGAAGTTCCAAAAAATAGCACTACCACGTGGTAACAACACACGTGGCACTCCAAAATGAAAAGCACAAAATCCAAAATGGCGAATCGCCCGTACACAACAAGCTGTAGAATTGCTTTGCCCGACGTGCTCTATATTGTAACTAGATATAACACGCCCAAGCGGAAACAAGAAGATCACCAACTGGTAAAAAGCAGGAGCAATACTAAAGCACGTCCGCACAACTCGGAGTCTGAGCTCCGAATGACCTTGAGAGAGAGAGCGCCCCTTCGCATATCACGCTGGCGATAAAACAACGTTTGGCGTCTGATTTGAAAGAAGGCTGTCTGGCTTTGTATACTTTTTGGCCTTCCGCGGGAAGGAGAGGACCAATAGCGTAACGATTAGGTGGAGTGATAAGATTGAGGGCAAGTTCATTTTTGTGTAAAGAGTAGATTTGTATGCAGCAATCTCACAGACGGCAAGATTCCTGTTAAGGTTTATGTTATTAATGAGAAAATAGAGTTTACCTTTAAATATTTTGAAACTTGCTAGTTCTAGGTATAAATAAAGTTATTTTTTTTAGTTCGTCATTAGCTGGAAATTTAAAGCTGTTAACTTTGGAACCATTTTTATAATAAAGCAACCAGGAACAACACAAGCACTTGGCATTTTTAATTATTAAAATTCAATGAATTATAATAAAAACTGAATTTAAAAAGAATAAACAAAATATAAAAGTAAGCTATAAATTTATTACGAACAATATAATATTAAATATACTTCTTTATGAAAGTACTAAATAAGCTTTACATTTGAATATACAATAGAGCATAATCTTTAGTCATGAAAAAGCCCACCAAGAAATCAAACTATTATGTTCAGGTTTTACATATACGCTAAACAATAGAGTTAGGTCACTAGGATTTAGCAATTAAAACAAGAAGCCAACGGCGCAAAAATTTCACCTACCATTAATACCGCAGTTAAAAATAATGTTTTTAATATAGCAGTATAAAAAATACTTATGATTGACATGTTTCATTGATATGTAAAATAGGTGGTCCTCTAAGTAATCCAAAAAACAAAATTAATAAAATAAAAAGGACTTCATATGCAGTATCTAAAATATATAAAAATAATTTATATTTCCGATACTAGCAATTATGGAGTTTTCTTTCTTTTTTTGGAGGGGGGGAGGGAGATATTAGCATTTTGTAAGCTAATTTACACATTTTAGTTTATTGCAAAATGTATGTAAAGTTAATTTTAAATACCTTAAGCATTTTACTTTGTTATTAATATACATAATCATAAAGCGCAATTCTTTAGTAATCATAATATTGACATTATATTCACATCATCTGAAGTTATGGGACATTTCGTTTTGATATGTAAAAAGCTTAGAATACAAAACTAAAATCATCAAAGTTGAAATATAATGCATACAAAATTTATTTACAATAAAACTAAAAGCCAGAAGCACATTTTTCAGAAGAAATAAAAAAGTAGGAGGATACTTTCTTAGAAATGCATGGCACACATATATCAAAAGAGAAATGCGTCATTAAGAACTTGCAGTCAAAGTTAGCAAACATTTCACCTTCTATACCACTAAAAACCATAACTTTGTTTTCACGAACCAGAACATTCCTTCGCATTAAACACTTAAATAAGACTTTCATGCCACAATTAGTAGAGAGAAAAAAGCAAAGAAAAGCCTCTAAATGGTGTAAAAGCAGTATCATGGCATAAAAATGGTATGTATTGATTTATTATTTATGATCCACGTGAACATTGCTTTAAAATTTTAAAACTGTACATAGTTTATATATTTAAAACGCTATAAAGTTTAATAACATCAATTTTGCATGCTTAAAATATCTTTGTGAAACTGACAGATCCAGTGGCATAAGTCATAATATAATGGCCAAGAGTCATAATACTCTACTAGCTCACAAAATGCATCGTCTTTTTGTTGGGTAAATAAAATAAATCTACTGCCATTGACCATCCATTCGACCGTCAACTCCCCCCTTTTCCCAAGATCCGATCTACTCTTCTTTATAATATATAGTTATGTAACTACTAGATTGATGATACTTCATAGTCTAGTCATCAATATGTGTTATATGTATGTGGGATTTTTTACGCAATTAGATATTTTTGAAATACATATTTATATTACATGTAGAAAGATCAATGTTTAAGATAACGGATACTATATTTTTAAAAATCCGATGATTAGATATTTATTCATATCATCATATCTGTATTAAACACTCGAAATGTAATTTTTATATTTACTACACTTTTCACGATATATTTCAGTTTTTATTATAAATAATATATGTATTATAATATTTTAATGATAGCCCTATGCATTTATGAGTAGAACCATTTAATTTCATTCTTCTAAAATTTTATTACGAATGATCTTATCTCCTTTTCGAATGATAAACGCGAACTTTCAAAACTTTATACACGTATCTCTATGTCCCCTCTTCTTGACTTGTAAGTCAGTGACGTCACGCTTCAAGTTTCTCTCCCGGTCGAAAAGCAACCCCCTTTCTCTGACCTAGAGCTCCTCTACTATATAGAAAAGCCTCACTCTGACCTACCTTATGTTTAAAGTACCTTGGGTCCAACTCACGCATGTTCCGAAAACGTACCCGCTATACCCCCTGCTGTGAGGCCGATTCTTCGCTATTGGCTAAGTCAAATGACGTCATGGGCGGAGCCTAGTATACACTTTGAAGTTTGACTTTGTCTTCGAGATTATACGTGTTTACATTTTGCCTTATATACATCTCGTCAAGTATTTTACTTCATACCCACATATTTATTTGCTTTTGATATGATTTTAAACTAAAGAATTAAATAAAATATATTATTATTATTACTACTTGATCAATGATGAAAATGCTTCATTTACGGGAAAAAAAGTATATACAGCATATAGTTTAAAATGCTTGCGTTATATGTATTATGTTTATTAAACGCACCTTATGCCCATTTTATGCTGTATTCCGTACGTGTATCGCAACTTTTTTAATCCTATTTTCATTGATGACTTATAGCACTTGAGGCAATTTGTTTTATTTTATTAATGTTTTAACCACAAAAAAACAAGTTACATATCCAAAACAAAATATATAACCGTTTAAATGTGGGTTACCATAACCTTTTTTGAAGTCGGTTTCAAATATTTATGCAAGTTTGTAAACAAAACTATGTGTTTGATTTAAAAGAAAAAGCCATACAATGAAATATTTTGGACAAAAAATGTGGAATTTTTTTTAAAAAATTAATCTAAAATTAATAAAAATGCAGGCTTACAATGTAATCCTGGGTAAAATATTTAGTGCAGATTATTAGCACATCACTGGGTATATAGAGTGGGATGGATTACCCACTCTATATACCCAGTGATGTGCTAATAATTTTCTATGCTAAAAATTTTTATTAATTGATATGCTTCGAAAATTATATATATATCAGTTGTTTGCTGTTCCCATTAAATTCTAAACAAATAGATATGCATATTGGTTTCTTTACCATTTGAATAGGTGTGAGTAATGCTATGCCACTGTCACAAACCGAAAGAAAACAAAGTGGCAAAACCAAAAGAATGGCATACCTATATTTTTATAGAACTGCGTCAATGGATTTACAATTAAAGTACTTCAATACACCTTCTTCTGGATTTTGAGGAAATTTTTACACACATTAACAATTACAATATGATTTGTGTCTTGATTTAATGTAATTAAAAAAAAAAAATTCGAATAAATATTTTCCTGTAGTTGGGAGGGGGGGGGGGGAGTATCTTTAACCAGGTAAGTCCATCAGTCACAACCAGTGCATACTTTTAAATATATAAGTTAATTTCTTGGCATTCTTTATTAAACTTTTATTTACTTTAAACATTTTCAATGTAACAACTGATATTTGAACATTGAAAATTTTGACAATCGGTATGTACATACTGACTCTAGTTCTCCTTTAATGCTCGCTCCTTGTTTCTATGTGAATAAAAGATACCAATAGATCAAAATAATTAAACTACTGCTTTTGAGAATATAAATTTGTAATACTTTCTTAAAGAATCTGATTTGTCACCTAATTTTTTTATGCCTGGTTTCTTTACAGAAGTATTAAAAAGTTATATACCAATAGAATAGATGCTATGGATTTGAATTGATATCACCAGAAATAAACAAGTTGGTTGAGATTTGCACTCTAACTTAGTGTGTTACCGGAAGAATTTGACTTTCAGAGGAATAGCTTTTTTTTACATTAATTCAAATTTCATGTTAACTACTTTATATGTAACAAAAAAATGTATAATAGAATATATAATAGGCACTAATAGTGCCTAGCCTGCAGTTCATTCTAAGTTAAAGTGGTTTCAACTTTTCTTAGACAACAAAACCCTCATATAATTCCATATTTTAGTATCGGAACATTCTAAATTGATATTTTGTCTCTATGATAACCATCTACGTAATATATGTACACGTAATAGGTGAATGGAAACAAATATGAGTAAACAGATACAGCTTTCCGAGTACATTCAAGTTAAATGCCTGAAATATAGCTAAAATACTTGTTCATCAAAGATGTCATGTGAAATATATTAGCTGCAGCCCCAATTTCAACTTCAAAATATATCTGCTATTTATCTTGCTCATATTTGTTTCTCCAGTCATAATATTTTTTGTGAAAATAGCTTGATAAAACTGTTTTGCTCTTACAGTTTTGCAACATTCTAATATATCAATTTGTAAATAGGATGTAATGGAGAAGACACTCCTATTGCAGATACTAGCATCTATGGACTAGTTTCTCACTTATTATATGCTCGTCATCATGAAATAATCAAAATTTTCAGTGGTAGCATGAAAGTTAGCATGCACCACAATTTTTTAGAACTTCTATGGGAACTAACAATTTCAGTTCTTCCACGTGGCCGGCTCAAAATTCATGTACAATTTAGCTCAGGCCACACGAAGTTGCAAAGGCAAAGTTTATAAACACAAAGCCCATCTATAAGAGGTATTCTAAAAAATATGGGTGATATTCCTATTACAGATACCAGCATGAGCATTCTTGAACTGGTTTCATGCTTATTATGCATTCGTCCATATAGAATATCTGATATCTATAATGGTAACAAGAAACTTAATGTAGATCCAGGTATGGGTCATTGTGGCAATTACCCCCCCCCCCCCCCCTTTTTTTTTCAGATATGTCATTTCTTGTGATTCTATAGATTCACTTATAAAAGTTTATTGCAATGTCATAAATCGCAAAATGACATAAAATTCATTTTATCTGGCTAGTTTGCTTCATTTTATGATTAATAAAAAAAATTTATCAGTTTAACTATTTACTGATATACTACAAAAACGAATGTTCAATAAAAGAAACATGTCGAAGTAAATCCAGGGATGTATCTACAGTGGTCGGTGGTGGTCGGGGTTTCCACCACACACTCAGAATTTCCGACCACCACTCATCCAAAAAAATATACATATTATAATTACATTTAAAAAAAGTTATATTCAATTTTATCAAATGTTTTCATTAATATATAAGTATATCATACTAATACTGTTTGTGTGTGCGAATTAACGTGAAGCTCGTTTCGAAATTTTATATTCTCAATTATAATTGTTCTGGAAAATCAACCACCACTCACATTTCTCTAGATACATCCCTGTAAATCCCTTTTTATTTCTGCCTGAATCTGCCCTTGTAATGTACTAACTGTAAACTTTGCAGCTACCTTTTAAATTTGGTTAACTGTACTCATGACTCATTGAATGATTATCAATTTACAAGGACCTAATTAACCTTCAGCTTTCTATAAGAAATCCGAATTGGTTAGACATGGATTAACATAAACACTATCATAAACACTATGTAATAAAAATTATGTTTTAAATTTGATTAAGTAGGTACTAGTCAATCATGTTCAGTTCATTAAATATTTATAATTTTTCAAGATATTGTTCACCGGATGAACTAAAATATGTTTTTTAAGTAATGCATATGGTTATCTTATTTGTACTGATTTTTTCCCATCAGTAGTACAGATAATAGAATTTTGATGCATAAAAGTAAATTCCTGCCTTAGAGTAAAGGTAAAAATAAATTTCAAAAGTAAATAAAAATATCCCATTTAATAAACTAATATCTATATATTGCAATTGTAACTGTAGACGAGGAAATTGAAAAGCAGATTTAATTTTAGCTAGAATCATTGTACTATTAGAAAGAAATTGTATATATAGCTTGATTTAGTACTATCTTATTATAGTGGCTCCCACATATTAGATTGAGCCAAGGTTTTCGTTAACGAAAAAGCAATATGACAATAATATAAACACGTGCTGTTTCTTTAGGACTGCAAATGTTTGGTGAGATTTTACAACCTACTTTGGCCATAAATCTCGGACGCTTGGTGATTCATCCTCGGGGGCCACTATAATAAGGAAGTACCCTTGATTCTTTAAAATTATAGAAATATATTTAAGAAATATTTTTTGTCTCTAAACACCAATAGCATTACCAAGTAGGGAAATTATATTCCCTAGAAACCCATTTAAGTTCAGAGAAATGATATTTAGAGAAATGGGAAGCAAACTGTTTGGTTACCAATTCAACCCCCCCCCCCCCCCCCCCCCTCCCCTTCCTAAAAAAAAAATTGCCTGGGGACGCTACGCTACTGTTACACACATAATACTAACGTTAAAGGAAAATATTATAATAGGATCAAATATTTGAACTATCAATGAATTTACATGTTTTTGTTTTAAATATTCTTATTTTCGAATTGAATGCTTTTGAGATAAGCATGTGTACATTTGTAATCACTGATATCTCACAAATGATTCAAAAGTTAGTACTAATTTTCTACTACTCAATTGAATGTATCTTCAGGTAATGAAATATGGATAGTTATATTAAATTTCAATATTTGTATAAAATTCATAATTTGTTGTCAAATCAAAACAAATTTTAATTTTATTTACATAAAAATGTTTCAAATATTTTGTTAAATCTTATATAGTCTAATTTCCCATTCTAATCAGTGAATATTAAATTTCAAATATTTGAAATACAGTACATACATCATTTATATGCATTTCTACATAGCTCGTCAAACATTCCTATCCAGTGACATTAATTTCAGTTATATATTTTCACAGGTATACGCTTTACTTCACTGGTCCCTAGAGTAGTGATAGTGCTTTACTATAGTTAAAAATATGCATTTTCTATTTAACAGTACAATCTGTTTGAACAACTTTAACTGCATAATAAATGTTGCATGAAATTACCTAATTTCAATTTATAACATGTTTATAAAGAAGGAGTTTATCCAACAGATATTTTAAATCAACTTACTGAATGCTGTTTTTGAAAATAATAGACAGTAGTTACTAATTTAATTTTATATGAAGATGGATTTGATGTCTTAGGATGCATGAATAGATGCAAAATGACTTACCTAGTTAATACTGATGTTATCTGATTTATCCTGATGTAATGAGATATAATGAAGCTGAAAATACATGTACCAGTTAAAAGTTTGACTAATTATCACTGCGTCTAACCGATGCTAAAATATTTCGTTAACATTAGATAGTAATATATTATCTAAATCGAATTATAGTTGTTGAAGTAATAAAGATATTGAAATTAATATTTGTTTCAAATAAATAATTTTGGGTTTAGAAATTAATAGTATTTTGACTAAATGTTTCAAATTGAAATTATTCAAGAGATTGAAAAATAAAACTTCAGGTTTTATATTTTAGATGTGTTATACAGAATAGCAAGTGTAAAGAGATTTTTAACTGAATTAACGTTGAGTTAAATTCAAAATGTTCTGAAAAATTTGAATGATGTATCAATACATGCCTTTTAAATGTGAATATCAAAATTTTGTATATTCAAAATTCAAAGTGTAGGATAATACACATGTAATTGTTATTAAACATTTCCAAAGTTTAAATATTGGTTGTTAAATTTTAAACATAAACAACAAGCACACAACTATAATAGAAGGTCTTTATTTCACTTCTTTAAGACGTACAAAACTTAAAAAGGCCAGAGTGCTTTCGAGCGTTCACGCTCTTCATCAGTGGCTGCATGGAAATAGGAATGATCGTTCATATATAGACCAGAAAAGGTGGCAAATTTGCATAAATACAATTATCAATAAGCTTACGTTTATCTAAGGAGAATCCAAAAATACAAAACATTTTGAACAGATTAAAAAAATCGAGCATAAATCACGAAAAGAACAGTAAAAATTTACAATTTTATTGCAGAATTTTCAATTTTAAAAAATGGGGGCAGTCAGGCCCAATCCCCGAGAGGATGACGTCAAAGATAACTATGAAGAGACTTGAATTGCATGGAGTCGAGACTGAGTTGCCAAGCATAATTTAAAATCTGAACGGGGTCAAAATTACAAATCGACTCGCGGTAAACATAAATAAAGAGGGACTTAAAAAGGAGAATATTATGAGGGTTATTACAACGCATAAGAAGGAAAGTTCTTTCAAAAAGGGGCCGGAAATTTTCTTTAACAACAAAATGAGCAAGGGCCGTAGAAAGTTTACCATCTTTGACATCCCTAGCATGTTCTGCCAAACGGATACCAATAGTATATTTTGTACTGCCAATATAAAATTTAAAGTTACCATCGATGGACAACAGGGGAACCACATATACCCCAGCAAAGCTTTTAAAGTCATCCTTATCACCCAGCTTATCAGACAGAATCCAGTTAAATAAAGAAGAAACATTAGAGTGAGCAGGTCTGAAACCAAATTCAGAGCAGTGATGACGAGCGTATTTACGCTCGAAAGTTTTGTACATCTTAAAGAAGTGAAATAAAGACCTTCTATTATAGTTGTGTGCTTGTTGTTTCTGCTGGTTGAAATCAGACGTGATGTCAATTTTATTTATTTTAAACATAATTTGAAATAAATATGTTTAAGAGTTAAAATATCCATCGAAATCAAGAGGTCATAAGAAACAACAACAGCGTTAAAATATAAATAATTTTAACTCGAACACCAAATGAATTCTAAATGCACAATAAATGTATATTATGTTAGTGTGAACTGCGAAGAATGATAGCATTTGAAACCATAATCTTGCATAATAGCTTACTGGCTGTTAAAAATTTGGCAACTCACTACTGGGTACAGATCAAACTTCAAAGTATTTCATAAACATTAGATAATGGCTATTAGTGTTTGCTTTCTTCAGAATGTTACTTAATATCTATAAAATCTTAAAATCAACACCCATACAATTGAAATCAAACTTCATATATATGCTATTTAAATTACAACTTGGTATATACATATATATTAATTTTATTAGTAATTTCATTAATTTGTATAACATCTTTACACTCTTATACTATTTTCCCGGCCGACTAATCGGTTGCTCATGTCCTTGCTGACGAGCCGGTCGGTCTGGGTCTTCAACACTCTTATACTATAACACACTACTGTGATAAACAAAGTAACTATGAATCAGATTAAAAAACATATTGCTGTCTTCTACACAAATTTAATTAGCCTAGAAGGAAATAAATCAAAGTTTCTCCTTTAATTTAACTGATACAAACAATAAAAACATCTGACCACTTAAGTTATTTAAACAGGCCAGGTGAAATATTGCAGTACAAGTTTTGATATATTCATATTTGGTTGGCGATCTTCTATCTAAAATTAGGTACTATAAAAAATAAGTTAGAAAATCATTCAATCGGATTATTACAGATGTATAAGGTATAACGTTTCCAGTGTCAGCATTTTACTCGCAAAAATTGTAATAAATATATACTACTTACCTAAATTTAAGACATTTTTGTTGTTTTACGAACGTGTATATATCTCCGAATATTGTCACACAACGTTATATCTTTGCACTACTTCTTTCTATCATAATTTTCTTTCCGATTTAATAACAAACATTTTTTTTCCATGTATAATCTCGAAGACGACAGATATTGTGTGAAACTGTCAAACTTCAAAGTGTATACTAGGCTCCGCCCATGACGTCATTTAACTTAGCCAATAGCGAAGAAACGGCCTCACAGCAGGGGGTATAGCGGGTACGTTTTCAGAACATGCCCAACTCACGAGCTCTAGTGTCTATGCGACATCCCATGCTGCCATAGGGTCCTATGGAAGTGAACTTTCTGAAAATAGTATTCTGTGGCAGCAGTCACTTCGGACAAGCATTCACTGATCGTCTGTAGACAGGAGGGTGTGAACTTTGATCTTTGCCTTCTGTACCAGTGTGTGCAAAGGCCTTTTATATCTGATCAGATAAATATTTATCCTTTTTCTTTCCTTTTCATCTTTAGTTTTTCTCAGTAACAGCTCTTAATAACCATCATGAACGTCCTTCCATGCATTTTTTTTATTCCTTTGGTTTGGGGTCTTTATGGTAAGTTTCTTAATAAGCGATAGTATTTATTGCAAGAAGATTTTAATTTTATCTCCAGTTATATCATTTTAAAATTTTTGATGCTGAAAAAGGAAGTTATAACGAAAGTGGTTATTCATACACATAAATTATACACCTTAAATTTTAGCGTGTTTTAAATTGTGTTCTAAATTTGTATTTTATGAATGTTGATGTTATTTTTCTCATGTTTTCCAGATAATGAATTGAACAAACCCCACAAGGACAAATACGTTCTTCACAAAAATTGTGAAGCTCAAATTCATAAGCAAATTGATGAAGAAATGCATGCCAGCTTAGTTTACGCCACAATGGTAACATTTTAAATGATTTTGCAGTACTGTTTTATTATGCAACAAATGTACTCTGTGCTTGTTTTCCCATAACTACTTAACATTTCCTTCTATGTTTCTTTGTGTATTCAACTGCATTTTAACTACCCCAACCTGGTTGCTTCGCTGGTGTCTTAAGCCGGCTATGGCTAAAGCAGTAAATTGGCTAATCAAGATACAGCTTTACCATTTATTGTTCATGATTCTGTGTTTTGACTGACTTCACATAAATATCTATTCCTGCAAAAAAAACCTAGTCTACAAATCTATATTTTTAAACATTGGTTTCCCAGTAGCGGAATGTTTCTAGCTGATCTGTGACGAAGATTGAGGGTTTGAGAATTTATCTGTGGCTTGCACGTTGTCTTAGCTTTCGTGTTCTTCATCAGTTTTCAGAATTGGTCATTTTTTTTATATATATTTCAAATTTTATGTAGACCTTTATTTATTATTTTAATGATTATTTAAATTACATTTAAAGTAAAAAGTAAATTAATATTTAATTAAAATTATGAACATGCAAGTACAGATGCACACATGTATCAAATTTTAGTTTATGCTCATGAAATGGCTATATTTATAAGAGCGTACTTTGTATTGTTTTAATTACATCAGAGAATAACCCTTTATTTCATTAATTATATGTTTGAGAAATAACTTGAAATATCAGGAGAGATTCAAATGATTCAGAATAAAATATAAAACATATTACTTTTATTTGTAAATAATGCAAGCAAAAACTTATTTCTGGTCATTTTCTTAACCTTTTCTAATTAAAGTTTATCTTTTAGCCATTGCCCGTTTCATCCATTTTTTCTATATCCTAAAAGTTTCCCAAAATAACAGATTTTTTTTCTAAACATTTTAAACACTTGTAAAATAAATCACTCATTATTTTACAACCTTGTTTAAAATTGTACGAATGTTTTTCATTATAAGACATTCAGATGTTTCATACACAACAATTTAATCATTAAAAATTTTTTAGATTTTAATTTTTGGCAATATTACCTATTATTTCCAATATTACTTGCCCCCTCCCCATTATTTTAAGTTTTCTCGTATCAATCTTTTTATTTTTTACTTTCCCAGTTGAAGTACCATTTGTAATAATTTATTGCTTTTCTTTTTTTAGTTAAAGTGACCAGATTTCTGTTTAAATTAATATTTATTGCTAATAATCCTCAATTTTCATTAATTCTGTTTTATCATTCCTGTTTTTATCTTTCAGTCACTTATTCTGCAATTTTTTCAGGCATCGCTATCGCGATATTCCAGTAATTTTTCTCATCAATTTATCGGACATTATGAATATAGTTTCATAAATTATTGACTTTCAAGCAGCAATTTTATTTATTGTAATTATACCCAACTATTTTCCATATGATCCTGTATTTTCCGTATGATTGTTTAAAGATTGTACATATGTAGGTCAAAGTGGAGGCATTGTAGTATGGAGGTTATGTTTGTATGTATAGAGCAATAAAAGGGCAACATTTCTATTCAATTGGAAAAACATGGCTGCAATTTAGAGAGCACCCATATAGGCATGCATGCTTATATTCTGTAGCTCTGTGCCTGACAATTGAGCTGTAATCCACATCCCTTCCAATATGTTAGGTTAGACCATAGGTTCTCAACGTGGGCGATAACGCCCCCTTGTGGGTATTTGAGACTTTCAGGGGGGCAGTAGAAGACCCAGAGAAAATTAGGGGGCATTGAGATGGTACGGAGGGGCGGTGGGCAGATTAAAAAAATATAGTTTAAAAGAGACAAAAAAAAAAACACGCTAATCACGTACTAACTAAAGTAAACTTTAATATTGGTTAATTTTTGTTATTGTATGTATTTTAATCATTTTTATCACGTGTGCGAAAATTCACATATTTCGGTAGTTCGGGAAGTGGATGAAAATTGAACTTAAAGATTCCATTACATTCAGATCTACATTAAATTGGATGATATAAAAATGCTTAATTTTAGATTTGAATTAAAAATTTTCAAATCTTCCAATTTCACGTGAAATATCTCATATATAAATACAGGTAAAGTTAACAAAAGCCTGTTAATAAAAAATAGCAAAAAATATGCTTGTAGCAATTCAGTTATAACAAATTTTTGTTAAATAACGAGATTTTTGCAATCTTGCAAGAATTGACAGTATTATCTGTGCTTGTTCTAACCCGCACTCTACTCCCGCATCACCCTTGCCCCCGCGCTTTACTTCGGCACCGGGTGTTATAAACGAGTCACTGTATGTTTATCTTATTCCTGTCGATGCGTGTTATATGTCTCCAACCTATATAAAGGCAGTGATTGTTCATTTTATTTTCATTAGCATTATTGCGTGCAATTGATGACAGGGTTTTAAAAGTACACTAATACTACTCACGTATCTGTAAAGTAAAAACCATGTCGGAAGCAAAAAAGAAGAGGCGGCAGTATAGTGTGGATTATATTAAGTACGGATTTATCGAAAATCCCACAAATCTATCATCGCCAATGAGCCTTATTTGTCAAAAAACATTTTCAAATGAAGCGATGAAGCCTCCTAGGCTTCAAGATCATTTTAATAAAATACACCCGGATAAGAAAGACAAAGATGTGACCTATTTTCAAGACATGAAAAAGAAGTACGAAATTCAGCCAACTGTATCAAAACTTTTTTCATCAGCTTCTAAGCAAGACGATGACGAACTTCGAGCTTCGTACAATATCTCATTGTTGATTGCTAGCTAAAACATGCAAACCACATACTATTGGGGAAGATTTAATTTTACCAGCAGTAAATGAAGTAATAACCACTGTGCTCCATAAACCAGCTGCAGATATTATCCGAAAAATTCCTTTGAGCAATAGTTCTGTGCAAAGACAAATTGATGAGATGGCTGAAAACATTGAAGAATCATTGTGCAATCATCTGCAGACTTGTCAATTTTCAATTCAGCTGGATGAGTCCACTTTACCAACCAATGAAGCATTGTTATTGTCATACGTGAGGTTTATCAAAGGTGAGAAAATATGTCAAGAACTATTGTTTGCTATGAATTTGGAAACAGATACAAAAAGAGAAACCATATTTAAATACACTGGAAAAGTTTTGTGACGAAAAGGAAATTCCTTTTAATAATATTTTGTCAGTTGCTACGGATGGCGCACCTGCTATGACAGGCCGTCACAAAGGCTTCATAGCATGCTTAAAAAATAAAGTTCCTGACGTGCTTGCTGTGCATTGCGTAATTCATCGCCAGCATTTGGTTGCGAAAAATTTGAGTGAATGCCTCCATACATCACTGCAATATGTTATCAGAGCAGTTACTAAAATCAGAAGTAACTCGTTGAATGATTATTTAGTCAGCTTTGCATTGCCAATGGTGAAGATTTCAACCGACTGCTGCTTCACACAGAGGTGCGCTGGCTGTCAAAAGGTACTTGTTTGACTCGATTTTACAATCTGTTTGGGTCTGTGATAGAGTTCCTAGATTGAACGACAACCTTATCTCATCCAAGAACGATATTGCGTACTTAACAGACCTGTATACATTGTTTAATGGTGTCAATCTCCAACTTCAAAACGATGACTTAAACTTGATTAAAACAAAAAATAGCATTGCTGCTTTCGTGTCCAAACTGCTATTATACAAAAGAAATATCGGCAAACGCGAATTCAATAACTTCCCAAATTTATCAGCAGTATCATTCAAGAGAGCACGACAACTTGCTTGTTTACTGTCAACACTTGGAAAACCTCCACAGTGATTTCAAGGAACGATTCCAGGACATTTTAAACATGGACATATTAGACTGGGTTTTGGATCCTTTTTCAAATGTCAACACAGCAGGATCATCCCAGTGAGAAGAAGAACTAATAGAACTGACGACAAATGAGGAATTAAAAATTAAATTCAAGAATGGCTACCAAGAAATTTGGCTGCAGAAGCCGATTTTGCAACTGTACCCAGGATTATGGTCGATTGTTCCAACAATTTCTGATAGCATTCCCATCTTCCTATTTAGCTGAACGTGGATTTAGTGCTGTAGCAACGTTGGTAACTAAAAAGAGAAATCGGCTCCATGTTACTGAACGCGGTGACTTACGATTGTTTTTAAGTAAAATCGAGCCTGATATTAACAAACTCCATAAAATGCATCAAATTCAACCTTCTCATTAGATAAGTTATAAATTCAATGTCTTTTGAATGTTAATAAAAATACTTTTCAATATAATTAAGTATGCATTTTAATTGTTCTCATTGAAACAGCAGGGATCGCATTCGTCCTAAAATTCCTAAAAATCCTAAAAGTTTGAAGCTTCCCTTGAATTCCTAAAATTAACCTAAAATTTTTAAATCATCCTTAAATTTTGTAATGTTTTGCTGCGGCGTCAAATTTACTCTACTATCGCCCGAATACATTCCATTCATACGGCAATCGATGTTAAAAAAAGACTTCAGAAATTAAAACGTTGTTCAAAATAGTACTCATCTTTTACAAAGACGACAAAAGTGTCAATCACGACAAAATCGCCGATTCTCAATGGTTAAAATACTCAATTCTCTCCCTCCGCGGGCGGTTTTAGTGAAATACGATCGCAAGATGAATGGCGACCCACGTGATCATTTACGACTGGAGTTTGGGGGAGATTCTTTTGTTTGTGGGAGTGAGAATCTCCACAGTATATCTTAGGAATCTCCAGCGCAAGCTAACAAACCTAGAAGCCTTTAACCTCTCAAAGAAATAAAGTAGAAAAAGACTGGTTCGATTGTTGAAATGTGCTTCCTCATATTTACTAGATAAATCATGAAGTTTCACTTTCTTTGCAAAGTTAAAATTTTACTCAACTATTCTTTGTTGGGAATCAATTGTGTGCAAAAATTTTGAAGAATTTTAGGTCTAAATCCAATAATATAAATATAGTTAGTCGGATTATGATTCTCTTACGCCCCTCATTATGTAATATTTAATCAACATCATGTCAAAACAGGAGAGTAGAGAAGGAATTTGTGTCTGCTGTTAGCAACCTCTCTAGGCATTGATAATATTAAAGGATATCTCTTCAAAAGGATGCATTGCGTAGGGGTCTGGACCACATAGCAGTTTAGGAAGAAAACCAATGGATAAAATAAAATACGGCATAGTAGGGAGGTCCCGCAATTGGATCACCACGCTCCCCATGACAAATAAATTAGAGTTTTCATTTCTTTTTAAACTTAAAATTTTGTCAAATTATTCCATGTTTAGTATGCATCTGGGATGAAAAGTACCAAAGATTTGAACTCTAAGAATTTTTGCTCAAAAACCAATATTTAAAAATATAGTTTTCTGGACTAGAATTCTTTTGAGCCGCAGGAACTTGTGTATGTGTTTTTGTTGATTCTATCAAAACAGAGGTTGATTGAAAGGAAATAGCTGTGTCCAGATTAATGCGTTGCAGTAGCTTTGATGAAATATAGGATAACTTATTTCCCTCATATTATTTAATTACTGCCATCGGCGACCAGCCCTATTGTTTTTGAAAAAGTTTTTAAACTTGCAATACTTTCTTGCAGTAGCTGTCGATCGTGCACCTCGTGCCAACACTTATTGACTCTGACAGTGCGTGCTTTGCTATCTTCAAATTTTTTAAATTTTCCAATATCAGATAGACGGTTACGGGCCAGTTTAACGCCCAATAGAGTCATAAGCAGGGGCGGCAAATAGGGGGCGCGGTCGCTCCCCCAAATTTTTCCTTGTCGTCTATCGGCTTCTCCCTTTTTTTTATCGACTGTCCACTGGTCAGTTTTCTCACGCTATGGAGCTTCAAAAGAGCCGACCTTCACAGTGAAGCTTCTCTCTTCCGGCTGAAACAAATACTTTTCAACTTGAAAAGACTGGGGTGATGTTATCCTTTTCACTTGAAAATTTCAAGTGTCCGATTAAACTTATGTGTAGTTAGTGCATGTTCATCCATTCCTTCTGCTAGAAAAGCATTTCAGCAACTCATGCATTATATTCTTTCATAGAAACATCCTGCTATTTTAGAACAGATTCGCTCATCAACAATTACTTTTCTGGAGGTTCTTCAACACTACAATCACTGAGTGATACGAAGTGGTCTTCCAGAGTTAAAGCCATAAAAGCACTACTTGATAATTTTGAAGTGGTGATTTTAACATTGGAAGAATTATCTGAAAACGATTCTCTCAATGGCATCAATTTGACATACATGACATCGTTCGGATTTTTGTTCACTTTGTTTGTATTGCCCAGTATTTTTTGTCAATGCAATACTCCCTCAAAGTATCTTCAGTCATCTGATCTTAATTTTCAGATTGTGGAAGCTTTGGCTAAAGCAACTATTGAAGCTGTTAGTTTTTTTCGCACTGAAGCATTTTTCAATTAAGTATGGAGTTTTGTGACAGAACTTTGCGAAAAAAATTCTTATTCTGGACCAAAACTGAAAAGGCGTAAGAAAATTCCTAGCGAATTCGGTGGCGGTGAAAAGAATCCCCATGATGATGTTAAATCATATCACAAAATCAATATTCATTATGAAATTATTGATTCAGTATCTAATGAAATTGAGACATGATTTACTGAGAACAATATATCTGTTTTGTTTGCCCTTGGTTCAGTATTATCAGGATCAGATGTCGAAAAAGAAAATGTTTCAACCACATGCAAAGTATATAATTTCCAGAAAGAGGAATTTTTATGTAAATTGCGACTGTTTTATTTAATGGTGAAAATTAAAAACATAAACCATCCCAATTTTAAAAGTCGCCTGGATTATTTTAAAGAACGGAATTTAAAAAATGTGTTTCCTGTCATAACATTATTACTTAAATTGTTTTTGACTGTACCAATCAGCTCAGACAGTTGTGAAAGGTCTTTTTCGTATCCCAGGAGACGGAAAAATTATTTTCGCAGTACAATGGGACAAGAAAGACTTTCATCTTTAGCTGTTTTAGCTATAGAACAAGATACACCACTGGATTATGATGATATTGTAACAAAATTTTCTTTTCTTCCAGACGAACCGGCGTTTAAAACTTCAATAAAAGGCAAATAAATATAGATATTTGATTTAGAAAAATTATGTTAACAACAATTATGTTAACACAATTATGTACAAAAATTATGTTAACAACAATTATTTTTCTCAACATCAATTCAATTTTGTGATCCCCCCCCCCATTAGCAAACATTTTATTTATTCCATATTGTGAATTTTCGTGCATACAAATCTCGCACCCCCAAATGAAATGCTGAAATGCCGCCCCTGGTCATAAGTGCAAGTATTTTTAAAGAAATCGTTCCAGTGTTCAGATGGGGGCCGCACCTGGCACCATTTTGAAGTTCGTGTGAACAACGAAACGCAACAGTGTAAACGTAAACAGTGTACAAAAGAACTTTTACTTCTGCTTCTTCAAATCTACGAGTGGCCATGGAGGCAAGTAGAACGGAGTTGCTGATGTGGGACAACTACGTCACCTGGTGTACCGACATCTCATTCGTCCTCAAGGGAGAAGGATGTTTCGGACATGTAGATGGAAGTGTTAAGCCTTTAGAAAAAGATGCAAGTCGTCGCGACTACGATGATTTTTATCGCCGGAAAGACCGAGCATTAGCCATCATTTACCAGAGCTTATCCTCGGAATACAAGGAGTTGATAAACGTCACCGACGAACCTAGTCAAGTATGGAATACCTTGAAAGAACATTTTCAAGTGCCTTCCAGAGCCAACCTGGTGAGATTACTAGACGAATTCTTCGACATCCGGCCGGAGCCAGACGAGCCTGTTGACAGTTTTTGCTCAAGACTGCGGAAGGCCGTGACGAGGCTTAAAGACGCGAAACACCCCATTGAAGACCTATATGTTGCATTCCAAGCAATACGATATCTTCCGGAAGAATTCCGAGGTATCGTTCAACTGATTTATCGCTGGAATGACTCTGACTTCAAGCTCAGCAAAATACAAGCAGAGCTAGCAGCGGAGGAGAGCCGGCTTCAGCAGCAAGCGAACGACTTTTCCAAAACTGTGAGTTTAAATTCTGCATATCTTACTTCTAAGAAATGTGTAAATAGTGTAAAAGTGTCTAAATTTAAATTTCCAAATGTATCTCATAAAGTGTCTAATGTAAATACTTCTAGTAATATTGTAAATAGTTCTAAAAGTAAAAATAAGTGTTTTAAGTGTAACAAACTAGGTCATACTAAATTTAATTGTCCTAGAAATAATGGATCTAGTATTGTGGAATTTCTTGGGTCTCCACAGATTGAGGCTAATATTGTAATCGATCCTAGCGATAGACTCAGCTGGGTAGTAGACACTGCTGCTACGCGACATTTCTGTAATAACATTTATTTTCAAAATTTAATGAGTGCAAAGGCACTTCAATGTCGCTAGCAGTAGGGGATGTCGAAAGTCCAGTTGAGGCTATCGGGACGGTGGAAATGTATGTCCAATTTAAGGATAAGCAAAGTATTATCAAATTGGAAAATGTTATGTATTCTCCTAAACTTAGGAGAAATTTATTAGCTGCATCTGTTCTTGAGGAACAAAATTTTAGTTTTAATGGAGCTAATGGGGTTCTATGGGTTTTTACACCTAAAGGGGAGAAATTCTTTTATGCAAAAAGAAAGGATGGGTTGTATTTTTTAAAACCTAAGTATAGTACCCAGGAACAACATAACTTAGAAACCCGTCAATCTAAAGATAGGGATCGAGATGGAGACAAGAAACACAAAAAGGATAAGAAATCCAAGGATAGGGATCCTAGTGCTTCCAGAAAAACACCTAAAGTAAGAATAGCACCTAATCTTAAAGAAACTAAATTTAAATCTGACAAAACAAAAACTAAGCAGAATAAAAATGTGAATAGTTCAATATCTAAGCCTAGCAGTTTAGTAACTGAACTTAATAGTACAAACTGTCTTTGGCATAAACGATATTGCTACATAAACGCTGAATATCTCCTCCAAACCAGCAAAGTTTCTGCTGTAAACGGACTTCCTAGGCTTAAATACAAAAGGTTAAATTGTAAATCGTGTAAATTGGCTAAGTCTAGGAGAGTATCGTATAAACCCACCGGTAGGATAAGGTCCACTAAACCATTGCAATTGTTACACATGGATGTGTGTGGTCCCTTACCCACAGCCTCATATGGTGGGAACAAGTATGTCTTAACTATAACAGATGATTATAGTAGAAAAGTTTTTGTTTACCTCATGAAACAGAAGTCAGAAGTATTTTCACATTTTAAAGAGTTTCAGGCCAGAGAAGAAAGGCAGTTAGGTACTAAAATTCTATGTATCCGGACGGATAATGGAATGGAATTCTGCCATGATAAGTTCAAAAATTACCTGAAGGATATCGGTATTAAGGCTGAGAGGACTAACACATATACCCCACAGCAAAATGGAGTATCAGATCAGAGCGATTTAATTTAACCGCATTTGACTGTGTTAGAGCCATGTTGAACGACAGCAAATTGCATGACAGATTCTGGGCGGAAGCAATATTGTGTTTTGCATACACTAAAAATCGAATATGTCACAAATTTAAGACAAAAACTCCACATGAACTCTACAGTGGTAGAAAACCTTCAGTCAAACATCTTAGAACCTTTGGTTGTAGAGCATATGTAGGCAAACCCAGTCAGCTCAGAAAAAAGTTAGACATGAAAGCTACAGAAGGGGTGATGGTAGGCTATGCTACTAAAACTAAAGGCTATAGGATATTTTTGTCAGGAGAGAAACGAACAATTGAGACCTGCAATGTGAGGTTTGATGAGGGTGATGTAGTGGAAGGCATCCTGGACCCAATTTGTCCCAGAAATATCTCCTTAGGGATATCAAGAGATAACCTTTCAGAATACTCCGACGGGGAATATCCGAGAGAGCAGTCTGATGGGGGGGGGGCAGGAGAGAGTGAAGACACTGGTGACGATCCGTCTGAATCCAGTGAGGAAACGGACTCTCCTGCTGACTCCAGTATGACTCCTTGCTCGGATATTGCTTGGCAGCGAAAGACGGTTCCAAGACCCGATGGGAGTAGAACCGATGTGTATTATTACGCTCAAGGAGATAATAAAAGGCTGAGGTCGCACAATGATGTTAAGAAATATTGTGAGAAAAGGAATATACAGTTTGATCAGCAACTGTTTAATTTTCGGGAAAATAAAGGTCTTAAAAGCAGAGTTTCCCCCAGGATTAAAAAAGGGCAGGGTGCTGTTACCAGAAAAAGGGCACATATTTTTTATGTTTGAATAACATTTATGCTTGGGATTTTTATGACGAAAATCAGAGCATTGCAAAAAAATGTAAACACTTTTGTAGCGTATACTTCCAAGTCTAATAGACAAAAATGTAAATATATTTTCTTGTTTTATAGGAAATAGGGTCAAGATTGTGAATATATAAAATTAATTTCAATTTTTTAATATTTTGAACTTTGTTTTTGAAAACCATAAAGTATCTGTCCGAGCAAGTTTTTTTTTTTTTTTTCATTTTGCTTATTTTCACTCGAAATATCTTCGAAACCATAAAAGACAGATATAAATAGTAAGGGATAAAAATATGTATTAGGAAACTTAGTTGCTAAATCTATATTAATATTTTTAAAAAGTGCTTATAGTTTTCGAGTAATCGTTTTGTGTGTGTCGAGTTGAAGAAGAGTGAAAATTTCCCCTTTTTTAAGTTTGTAATGCCATCTCAAAAACTAAATCTGTAAACAATTATATAAGAATATAGCTCTTTGAAATCCCTACAAGTGTATATAATTGGATTTTGGATGAGCTCTTTGTTTGCCAAGTATAGTGGTTATAATTTCGATATTTTAGTATTTTAACCTGGGTTTTCCAATGTGTGGGAAAGCTTAAATTTACTTAAAATGTTATTATTGTTTCAGCTGAATCTGTCACTTACTCCTTGGTGAAATATTTGTGCATGAGATAATCTTATTTTGTTTAAAAAATTAGGGCATTAAATGAACTTCGAGATTCAAAAAATGTGTAATGATTGGTTAGGTTTGAACAAAAGAAATGAAAATATACATATTCAAGTACATATTTATGTGCCGCCAGACAAGTCTATAGATTATAGGTCAGGTTGATTTCAGGTCAGATAAGTTTAATTTATATACTGAAAAACAAGTTCATAAAATAATTTTATATTTTAACCTGAAGTCTGTAACATCCAGATAAAATCGTTGTCAAAACTAAAGTACTAACTAGCTATAAACAGTTAGTGAGCCATTTGTAGCAAATTGGAATCTTGTAAACAATATAAATGAATCTGGAAAAATCGAATAGCTTTATTGAACTTTACTGAAGTTTTATTTTACAAAATGTTATTCATTCAAAACAATTTTGCCTTCATCGGACTGGAGCCACCACCACTAAGGTATGAAAATGTTTCTTTTGTTGAGAACAAATTTATCATTGAATAAATGCTATTTTTACGTCAAATGCAATTATAGTCTTGAGCAGTTGGGTTTATTAGCAGTTACAATTATTGAATGTATATAAATTTAGAGTTTATTAAATTTAAAAAGTAGAATATTAAATTTTGATTTTTAGTATTTTCTCATTAGTCAATGAGGTTTGATGATTTTAAGGGATAAGATATATTTAAACGTTGAAAATATTTATTGTTTGTTGTTATATATTGATTACAGAGTTTCCCCCAGGCACTTTTGGAAGGGCGCAGCGCCCTGCCTGCCCTTTTGTTACCAGAACAGCGCCCTCCTTGCCCTTTGTACGAGAAGAGCGCCCTCCCTGCCCTTACGTTAGCAGATCAGATCCCCTGCTTAGCCTTTTATTAAGAGAGCAATATCTGTCCTCAAACGAAAATCAACAAGTTCTTGTATGACCTCAGATAAGTCCCAGAGCCCTTTCTCTGCGTTCATTACCGTAAATTTTAATCGTGTCTCTCTCTCTCTCCCCCCCCCCCCCCCCTGCTCCCTCCTCCTTCAAAGAAAGAAAAAGGGTGATCTAGTGCCAATAAAAAGACGATTGACAGCCCCATACCACTTCTTTCCTCCACTAAAAGAAACAAGACGGAAAGGGGAATATTAAGCACGTACATATTCCTTCTTCCATCTGATGAAAACTTTCAAAACGGTTTTCTTTTTCAACTTAAATTTTTGTTAAATTATTTCATGTTTGATATGCATTTGAGTTATAAATTTCTATAAATGTAAACCCTGTAAGCATATTTGCTCTAAAACAAATATTTAAAAATATAGATTTCCGGACTAGGGTTCTTTGCGCCATTTGCGGGAAGATGTTTATGTTGATTTCGCCGAGTCAGTCAAAAGTGGAGGATGATAGAAAGGGTGGGGAGAAAAGTTGTTAGATTAGCGCGGTGATTTTAACCGACTTGTATGAAATATGGAAGAGCTTATTTTCTTTATATTGTTCACTAATTGCCTTTAGCTACCAGCCTAGTCGCTTTTTGAAAATTCTCTTAATATGCTTTCTTGCTGTGGACTGCGTATCTCCGCTACGTGCGAAAGTCCCGGCTAAGCTAATGACTGCGTATTTGTCCACCGCCGCCCTTAGAGAGGATCGGACACCACTCAAGTGGTGGAACCCGGACTCACCAACAATTTTTGAGGGAGGAGAAGACCTGAAAAATGCACAAAAGAGGAAAATGAAATATGAAAGGGAACCCACGAATTTGTATGGGCGGCCCTGATCTGACCACTACGCGTTATATTCAATATAATGAAAACTGCGCTCCATGCAATAATGATACGCGTACATATTTAATTCGCGTAGCGGATTTACTCCCAATGCAGGTCATGCAATAGCTATTGGCTGTGTATCTGATCGCGGCTGCCCATAAGGAGGGTGGGCACCACTCAAGTGATGGGGCCCCCAGTTATTTCTTGAGGGGGGAGAACACATGAAGAATGCACAAAAGAGGAAAACGAAATATGAAGGGTAACCCAGAAATTTGTATGGGCAGTCCTGACCCGACTACTACGCAGACGGATGCAATACGCGTTATATATAATTTAACGATAACTCCGCTCCATGCAATAGCGATTTGACATATTTAATTCGCGTAGCGGATTTACAAAATTAAGCGCCTTCTTTTAACGAGTGTATGTAAACCGCATGCAATAACGATATATACCTTGTGCAAATCGTGTGACATTGTGTTATGAACATGCCCCCTATGCGGGGTTATGAATTAACAGATTAGCCCGTTGCACGACATCCGCATAGCAGATTTGAAACACAAAATGCCCCCCCCCCCCCCTCATATTAGCGGACTCGTCTTTGACCCGCTCCGCGGATGCATGCAATAATAATAATAAAACTCATTTAATAACGATGCGCCCGCTTTAGGGATGTATGCAGTAGGTGTCGTTTGCGTACTCGCCCGCTGCGCGAGTTTACGGCTAAAGATACGGATGCTGCGCAGACACATGAACGTACGTTGCTTGCATTATTAATAACTCTACTCCATGGAATAATGATTAACTTAGCAGCTAAACTTTTGCTAATCCATAGTTCAAAACTTACGGTGATTTTATGGAGCTTTCTGGAATTTTATTTAGTTAATTAAATCAGGTTTTTTTTTTTTTTTTGTAATCAATATATAACAACAAACATTTACCAAATATTTGCAAAGTTTAACTATATCTTATCCCATAAAATCATCAAACCTCATTGACTAATGAGAAAATACTAAAAATCAAAATTTAATATTCTCCTTTTTAAATTTTATAAACTCTAAATTTATATAAATTCAATAATTGCAATTGCTAATAAACCCAACTGCTCAAGACTATAATTGCATTTGATGTAAAAATAGCATTCATTCAATGATAAATTTGTTCTCAACAAAAGAAACATTTTCATACCTTAGTGGTGGTGGCTCCAGTCCAATGAAGCCAAAATGGTTTTGAATGAATAACATTTTGTAAAATAAAACTTCAGTTAAAGTTCAATAAAGCTATTCGATTTTTTTAAATTCATTTATATTGTTTACAGGGTTTCAAAGTGCTACAAATGACACGCTAACTGTTTATAGCTAGTTAATACTTTAGTTTTCAGAACGATTTTATCTGGATGCTTCGACCATAGATTTCAGGTTAAAATATAGAATTATTTTACGAACTTGTTTTTCAGTATATAAATTAAACTTATCTGACCTGAAATCAACCTGACCTATAATCTATAAACTTGCCTGGCGGCACATAAATATGTACTTTAATATGTATATTTTAATTCCTTTTGTTCAAACCTAACCAATCATTACATATTTTTAGAATCTCCAAGTTCATTTAATGCCCTAATTTCTTAAACAAAATAAGATTATCTGATACTTATGCACAAATATTTCACCAAGGAGTGAGTAACAGATTCAGCTGAAACAATAGTAACATTTTAAGTAAATCAAAGCTTTCCCACACATTGGAAAACCCAGGTTAAAATACTACTAAAATATCGAAATTATAACCACTATAGTTTGCAAACAAAGAGCTCATCCAAAATCCAATTATATACACTTGTAAGGATTTCAAGAGCTATATTCTTGCATAATTGTTTACCAGTTTAGTTTTTGGGATAGCATTACAAACTTGAAAAAGGGGCAATTTTCACTCTTCTTCAACTCGACAAACGATTACTCGAAAACTATAAGCAGATTTTTAAAATATAGATTTAACAACTAAATTTCCTAATGCATATTTTTATCCCTTACTATTTATATCTGTCTCTTATGGTTTCGAAGATATTTCAAGTGAAAATAAGCAAAATGGAAAAAAAAAAAAAAAAAAAACATGCTCGGACAGATACTTTTTTTAAGGTTTTCAAAAAACAAGTTCAAAATACTAAAAAATTGAAATTAATTTTATATATTCACAATCTTGACCCTATTTCCTACAAAACAAGAAAATATATTTGCATTTTTGTCTATTAGACTTGTAGGTATACGTGACAAAAGTGTTTACATTTTTTTGCAATGCTCTGATTTTCGTCATAAAAATCCTAAGCATAAATGTTATTCAAACATAAAAAATATGTGCCCTTTTTTTCTAAGAAGTGCCCTTTTTCTGGTAACAGCACCCTGCCCTTTTTTAATCCTGGGGGAAACTCTGTTGATTACAAAATAAAAAAAATAAATAAATAAATAAAAAAAACCTGATTTAAATAACTAAATAAACTTCTAGAAAGCTCCATAAAATCACTGTATAAAGAAAGTATTGAACAATGGATTGGCAAATGTTTAGCTGCTAAGTTAATCAGTATTCCATGGAGATGGAGCAAGGTCATTAATAGTGCAAGCAACGTACGTTCGTGTGTCTGCGCAGCATCCGTATCTTTAGCCGTAAACTCGCGTAGCGGGCGAGTACGCGAACGACAACTACTGCAAACCTCCCTAAAGCGGGCGTATCGTTATTAAATGAGCTTGATTATTATTATTATTACTGCATGCGTCCTAGGAGCGGGTCAAAGACGAGTCCGCTAATATGAGGGGGGTTATTTTGTGTTTCAAATCTGCTATGCAGATGTCATACAACGGGCTAATCTGTTAATCCATGAGCCCGCATAGTGCGCGTGTTCATAACACAATGTCACACGATTTGCACGAGGTATATATCGTTATTGCATGCATTGTATGCAGATTACAAACACTCGTTAAAAGAAGGTGCTTAATTTTGTAAATCCGCTACGCGAATTAAATAGGTCGAATCGTTATTGCATTTAGCGGAGTTATCGTTATGTTATATATAACGCGTACTACATCCGTCTGCGTAGTAGTCGGGTCAGGGCCGCTTATACAAATTTCTGGGTTACCCTTCATATTTAGTTTTCCTTTTTTGTGCATTCTTCGTGTCTTCTCCTCCCTCAAAAAATTATTGGGGCCCGACCCTTCTTATGGGCGGCCGTGGTTAGATACACAGCCAATAGCTGTTGCATGACCTGCATTGGGAGTAAATCCGCTACGCGAATTATATATGTCCGCGTATCATTATTGCATGGAGCGGAGATTTCATTATATTGTATATAACGCGTAGTGGTCAGATACCATACAAATTCCTGGGTTCCTTTTCATATTTAATTTTTCTCTTTTGTGCATTTTTCATGTCTTCTTCTCCCTCAAAAATTGTTAGGGAGTCCGGGTCCCACCACTTGAGTGGTGTCCGATCCTCTCTAAGGGCGGCGGTGTACAAATACACAGTCGATAGCTATTACACAAACAGCAAATAGGACGCGGTAGCCCATTGGTTAGCGCGCTGGAGTTGCACTCGGTAGGCCTGGGTTCGATTCCAGCCACTGCCAAAACTGCCGCCGTGTTCATGCGGAGTACGATCACGTTAAACATGTGGGTTCGAAAGTTTTTCCGAGAGGTTGGTGGTAGGGGAAGGAGGGTACGGTCCCTGTGGATGCCTCCCCCACTGGGTTCCGGTCTAAATTGGGTGGCACTTCCCGACCGTCCAAACAGTTACCTTACACCTTTCTGGTAGGTTGGACGGTCTGGGTTTCAACAACAACAAATAGGAGTACTTTTAGCCATGACTTTCGCGCGTAGCGGAGATACGCAGTCTGCAGCAAGAAAGCATATTAAGAGAATTTTCAAAAAGCCACTAGGCTAGTAGCTAAAGGCAATTAGTAAACATTTCATTCAAGCCGGCTAAAATCACCCGCTAATCTAACTTTTCTCCCCCAGTCTTTCTATCATCCTCGGGCTTTGACTGAATCGGCGGAATCAATGTAAACATCTTCTTGCAAATGGCGCAAAGAACCCTAGTCCGGAAATCTATATTTTTAAATATTTGTTTTAGAGCAAATATGCATACGGGGTTTACATTTACAGAATTTTATAACTGAAATGCATATCTGTTGGAAAATTTAAAATTTGAAGATAGCAAAGCACGCACTGTCAGAGTCAATAAGTGTTGGCTGGGTCATGAAAGTACACAAGTCCAGTTTTAAAGAAAAACTTCGTTCACTTTATTTGGTGAAAAACACAACTCGGCATATTACACGTACCTGGTAATTTTCCATGCCGTAAAACATCAAAAATATACTATGTACAAAAATTTTTTAGTTGTAAATGACTAGACAGAGATTTCTTGAAGCATTTAGTAGTAAGTTACTATACTACCTCTATCACTTGCGTGTATTTCAGCCACCATCACTTGGCAAAGGGAAACCAAAGGATAGAACATCAGGAAAATCTTTAAAGCGGCTTCCGAACGTTTGTAAGTAAATTTAACGTTCAATACATGCTGGTCCAAACTGACCACATCTGCATCCGTTTCGACTATTCACAGTCGTCAAACGATATTCCGCAGTGCTTCTGTCAAAAAAACATTTCTGTCTGCCTGCATCAGACCATCAGTGTCTATCTCGTCTGACTTCTTCAGACGTCTGATCTCGATCGACTCCGACCTTCACATTTGCTTCAAGAAACCTCTGCCCTATATATATCCGAGAATGGACAGTTCCGGAAACGCCCCCGGATATGCAAATCAGATGCGTACGCATTGAGAACTGATTTGCATGAAACCTCATGTTGAAAAACGTCACGGTTCACGCCGGTGAACGGGAAGAGTCGTTCATATTAAATTTGCATAAACGCCCGTTCACAGGAACGTGAATCGCGATGTATTGATTATTTCCAACAATCGGCCCCCTCATGCAAATCCTTAAGTCTCAATGCATATGCAAAAGAAAACTTACTCTGAGAAACCAAGGTATATCAATAAACACCAAGGCCCCCAGTATCCTATCAAACATATAATGAAGGAAAAAATTTAAAGTATTATATCATTATTAAATTTAAAATAAAATGCATAAGTACTTATAGCATCTGAAAAATAGTTAAGTATTGTCGACAATATTGTAACAACAACATTTCACATCAAGTAGAAATTTATATACAACACAACTTCAATGCTTAAGTATCAGCATTCAAAAATTGAAATTTTAGTTTAAATTTAATTATAAGTATCCAAAATTTAAGTATAAGCACATTATCATATTAAACAAGTCAACTTTAAAAGATTAAGATTTTGTATAAGCATAGAATTTAAGTTTACTTTAAATTTGAGTATAAACACTATAATTCAAAAAGCTTAAAAAAAAAATTAAGTCTATTAACACAATATAAGTATACATAATTAATACTATTAGACTGCATTGATATACCAAATATTTAAAAATACATGATGCTAGTAATTAGATAATAAAATTCCTTTATCAAAACTTTCAACACATACTTTTTACCAAGTTGAAAAATACAAAATTTTATACACATAAGCTATTATTTAGCATCATGCGGGTCATGAAAAATGGATGTATATACAAAGGTGTAAAGTGAAAAAGATTCAATATCACAAAAATTTATACTCAAGATATACTATCTTATATCAATGAGGTTTAAGATAAACAATAATGTATATATATGACATCTTCTAAAAAAAATTCCCAAGTTGTAAATTCAATTTAGTATTTAAAATTTTCTTTAGACTAAACATTTAATCTCAAAAAGTTTTGATTTAGTTTTTAAAATTTTTATTACAAAATTTAAGTATTATTTCCTTAGTCATTGGTTTAGTAAAGTGATCTGCTAAGTTATCTTTACTATTTACAAATTTAACATTAAAAGATTCATTGACTATTAAATTTCTTAGGAAATGATATCTAACATCAATATGCTTAGTTCTATTGTTTTCAATTGGAGAGTTAGAAAAATTAATGGCTGCTTGGTTGTCGCTAAAAATAACACTGTTACTTTTATTAAAGTTTAACCCAAGTAAATGACATTCTTCAATTATGTTTTGTACCCATACCATTTCCTTAGCGGCTTCAGTTAGTGATACGTATTCAGCTTCCATGGTTGATAAGCTGACACACTTATGTTTAAAGGTACGCCAAGAAATAGGTACATTGTCAATAAAGAGTATCATGCCTCCAAGTGAAACACGGTCATCTCTGTTTGCAGCAAAGTCAGAATCTGAGTAACAATTTAATTTTAACTCCTGAATGTTAGATAAATTCAACATATAGTTTTTAGTCTTTTCAACATATCCTAAAAGTCTTAACAATGCATCCCAATGCTTAATTCCAGGGTTTTCTTGAAATTGAGATAATATATTGATGGCGTAACAAATATCAGGTCTAGTCCGACTAGATATAAAAGCCAAACACCCAATTAAGCTCCTGTAAGGAAAACTTTGCATTTGCTTTATTTCTTCACTTGTCTTTGGACAATCTATTTTACTTAGAATATTCCCTTTAAAAATGGGAAGTGAAGTAACTGGATATTTATACTGTTGAAACATTTGACATACTTTATCTATATACTGACTTTGATGTATAAAAAATTTATTGTCACACTCTTTAAATTCCACGCCTAAAAGTTTTCTAATTTTCCCTAATACCTTGATATCAAATTCTATGCTAAGTAATGAAACAATGTGGTCTATGTCCCTTTGATACTTTGAGAAGAGAATTATGTCATCCACATAGACTAGCATAAGAACTTTGCTATTGTAAATATATGCACAATTACACCATTGAAGTTTTAAAAAATTTAATTCTTTTAATTTGGTGTCAAGTTCATTAAACCATTCTCTTCCACTTTGATGAAGACCGTAAATGGCTTTCTTCAACAAACAAACATAATCAGGCTGTTCCTGATTGACATAACCTTGAGGCTGTTTCATATATACCTTTTGACTCAATTTAGCATAGAGATAGGCAGATTTGATATCTAATTGGAAATGCATCCAGCCAAGCATGCATACGAAAATTGAGAAGAATGCTCTAATTAAGTTGAAGTTAACAACAGGGCTAAAAACTTCATCGTATGATTCTCCCTTTTTCTGACCATACCCCTGGGCTACCAAACGAGCTTTAAACCTCTTGATTTTCCCATTCTCGTCTTTCTTAATGGTGTAGACCCATCTACTGCCTATATGCTTTTGTGAGGTGGATGCAGGAACTAGTTCCCAGACACCCCTCTCTTGCATTACGGCCATTTCTTCATCCATAGCATTACACCATTTTTCGGACTGGGAAGATTTAATAGCAGCGTTGTACCCTTTTGGTATATTTATTTCAATATTGCTTGCTTCTGGTCTGCCTCTGACCCTTTTAAGACCTTTATTTTCCCGAAAATTAAACAGTTGCTGATCAAATTGTATATTCCTTTTATCACAATATTTCTTAACATCATTGTGCGACCTCAGCCTTTTATTATCTCCTTGAGCGTAATAATACACATCGGTTCTACTCCCATCGGGTCTTGGAACCGTCTTTCGCTGCCAAGCAATATCCGAGCAAGGAGTCATACTGGAGTCAGCAGGAGAGTCCGTTTCCTCACTGGATTCAGACGGATCGTCACCAGTGTCTTCACTCTCTCCTGCCCCCCCATCAGACTGCTCTCTCGGATATTCCCCGTCGGAGTATTCTGAAAGGTTATCTCTTGATATCCCTGAGGAGATATTTCTGGGACAAATTGGGTCCAGGATGCCTTCCACTACATCACCCTCATCAAACCTCACATTGCAGGTCTCAATTGTTCGTTTCTCCCCTGACAAAAATATCCTATAGCCCTTAGTTTTAGTAGCATAGCCTACCATCACCCCTTCTGTAGCTTTCATGTCTAACTTCTTTCTGAGCTGACTGGGTTTGCCTACATATGCTCTACAACCAAAGGTTCTAAGATGTTTGACTGAAGGTTTTCTACCACTGTAGAGTTCATGTGGTGTTTTAGTCTTAAATTTGTGACATATTCGATTTTTAGTGTATGCAAAACACAATATTGCTTCCGCCCAGAATCTGTCATGTAATTTGCTGTCGTTCAACATGGCTCTAACACAGTCAAATGCGGTTAAGTTGAATCGCTCTGATACTCCATTTTGCTGTGGGGTATATGTGTTAGTCCTCTCAGCCTTAATACCGATATCCTTCAGGTAATTTTTGAACTTATCATGGCAGAATTCCATTCCATTATCCGTCCGGATACATAGAATTTTAGTACCTAACTGCCTTTCTTCTCTGGCCTGAAACTCTTTAAAATGTGAAAATACTTCGGACTTCTGTTTCATGAGGTAAACAAAAACTTTTCTACTATAATCATCTGTTATAGTTAAGACATACTTGTTCCCACCATATGAGGCTGTGGGTAAGGGACCACACACATCCATGTGTAACAATTGCAATGGTTTAGTGGACCTTATCCTACCGGTGGGTTTATATGATACTCTCCTAGACTTAGCCAATTTACACGATTTACAATTTAACTTTTTGTATTTAAGCCTAGGAAGTCCGTTTACGGCAGAAACTTTGCTGGTTTGGAGGAGATATTCAGCGTTTATGTGGCAATATCGTTTATGCCAAAGACAGTTTGTACTATTAAGTTCAGTTACAGAACTGCTAGGCTTAGATATTGAACTATCCACATTTCTATTCTGCTTAGTTTTTGTTTTGTCAGATTTAAATTTAGTTTCTTTAAGATTAGGTGCTATTTTTACTTTGTCTATTTTTCTGGAAGCACTAGGATCCCTATCCTTGGATTTCTTATCCTTTTTGTGTTTCTTGTCTCCATCTCGATCCCTATCTTTAGATTGACGGTTTTCTACGTTATGTTGTTCCTGGGTACTATACTTAGGTTTTAAAAAATATAACCCATCCTTTCTTTTTGCATAAAAGAATTTCTCCCCTTTAGGTGTAAAAAACCATAGAACCCCATTAGCTCCATTAAAACTAAAATTTTGTTCCTCAAGAACAGATGCAGCTAATAAATTTCTCCTAAGTTTAGGAGAATACATAACATTTTCCAATTTGATAATACTTTGCTTATCCTTAAATTGGACATACATTTCCACCGTCCCGATAGCCTCAACTGGACTTTCGACATCCCCTACTGCTAGCGACATTGAAGTGCCTTTGCACTCATTAAATTTTGAAAATAACTTAATGTTATTACAGAAATGTCGCGTAGCAGCAGTGTCTACTACCCAGCTGAGTCTATCGCTAGGATCGATTACAGTATTAGCCTCAATCTGTGGAGACCCAAGAAATTCCACAATACTAGATCCATTATTTCTACTGCAATTAGATTTAGTATGACCTAGTTTGTTACACTTAAAACACTTAATTTTACTTTTAGAAATATTTACATTATGACTAGAAGTATTTACATTAGACACATTATGAGATACATTTGGAAGTTTAGACACTTTTACTCTATTTACAAATTTCTTAGAAGTAAAATATGCAGAATTTGAACTCACAGTTTTGGAAAAGTCACTTGCTTGCTGCCTCAGCCGGCTCTCCTCCGCTGCTAGCTCTGCTTGTATTTTGCTGAGCTTGAAGTCCGAGTCATTCCATCGATATATAATTTGAACGATACCTCGGAATTCTTCCGGAAGGTACCGAATCGACTGGAATGCTACATACAGGTCTTCAATGGGGTGTTTCGCGTCTTTAAGCCTCGTCACGGCCTTTCGCAGTCTTGAGCAAAAAATGTCAACAGGCTCGTCTGGCTCCGGCCGAACGTCGAAGAACTCATCTAGTAATCTAACCAGGTTGGCTCTGGAAGGCGCTTGAAAATGTTCTTTCAAGGTATTCCATACTTGACTAGGTTCGTCGGTGACGTTTATCAACTCCTTGTATTCCGAGGATAAACTTTGATAAATGATGGCTAATGCTCGGTCTTTCCGGCGATAAAAATCATCGTAGTCGCGGCGACTTGCATCTTCCTCGATAGGCTTAGCACTTCCATCTACGTGTCCGAAACATCCTTCTCCCTTGAGGACGAATGAGATGTCGGTACGCCAGGTGACGTAGTTGTCCCGCGTCAGCAACTCCGTTCTACTTGCCTCCATGGCCACTCGTAGTTTTGAAGAAGCAGAAGTAAAAGTTCTTGTACACTGTTTACGTTTCGTTGTTCACACGAACTTCAAAATGGTGCCAGGTGCGGCCCCCATCTGAACACTGGAACGATTTCTTTAAAGATACTTGCACTTATGACTCTATTGGGCGTTGAACTGGCCCCGTAACCGTTTCTGTTGGAAAATTTAAAATTTGAAGATAGCAAAGCACGCACTGTCAGAGTCAATAAGTGTTGGCTGGGTCATGAAAGTACACAAGTCCAGTTTTAAAGAAAAACTTCGTTCACTTTATTTGGTGAAAAACACAACTCGGCATATTACACGTACCTGGTAATTTTCCATGCCGTAAAACATCAAAAATATACTATGTACAAAAATTTTTTAGTTGTAAATGACTAGACAGAGATTTCTTGAAGCATTTAGTAGTAAGTTACTATACTACCTCTATCACTTGCGTGTATTTCAGCCACCATCACTTGGCAAAGGGAAACCAAAGGATAGAACATCAGGAAAATCTTTAAAGCGGCTTCCGAACGTTTGTAAGTAAATTTAACGTTCAATACATGCTGGTCCAAACTGACCACATCTGCATCCGTTTCGACTATTCACCATCGTCAAACGATATTCCGCAGTGCTTCTGTCAAAAAAACATTTCTGTCTGCCTGCATCAGACCATCAGTGTCTATCTCGTCTGACTTCTTCAGACGTCTGATCTCGATCGACTCCGACCTTCACATTTGCTTCAAGAAACCTCTGCCCTATATATATCCGAGAATGGACAGTTCCGGAAACGCCCCCGGATATGCAAATCAGATGCGTACGCATTGAGAACTGATTTGCATGAAACCTCATGTTGAAAAACGTCACGGTTCACGCCGGTGAACGGGAAGAGTCGTTCATATTAAATTTGCATAAACGCCCGTTCACAGGAACGTGAATCGCGATGTATTGATTATTTCCAACAATATCAAACATGAAATAATTTAACAAAAATTTAAGTTGAAATAGAAAACTGTTTTCAATCTTTTTATTGGCACTAGATCACCCTTTTTCTTTCTTTGAAAGAGAAGGGAGCAAGGAGGGGGGGGGGGGGGGAGAGACACGATCAAAATTTACGGTAATGAATGCAGAGAAAGGGCTCTGGGACTTATCTGAACTGGTTAAATTTTGTTTGAGGACAGACATTGCTCTCTTAACAAAAGGCTAAGCAGGGGCTTAGCCTTTCTGCTAACAAAAGGGCAGGGAGGGCGCTTTTCTGGTTCAAAGGGCAAGGAGGGCGCTGTTCTGGTAAAAAAAAAGGGCAGGCAGGGCGCTGCGCCCTTCCAAAAGTGCCTGGGGGAAACTCTGTTAAAAGGGTCAGAGGCAGACCAGAAGCAAGCAATATTGAAATAAATATACCAAAAGGGTACAACGCTGCTATTAGATCCTCCCAGTCCGAAAAATGGTGTAAAGCTATGGATGAAGAAATGGCCGTAATGCAAGAGAGGGGTGTCTGGGAACTAGTTCCTGCATCCACCTCACAAAAGCATATAGGCAGTAGATGGGTCTACACTATTAAGAAAGACGAGAATGGGAAAATCAAGAGGTTTAAAGCTCGTTTGGTAGCCCAGGGGTATGGTCAGCAAAAGGGAGAATCATACGATGAAGTTTTTAGCCCTGTTGTTAACTTCAACTTAATTAGAGCATTCTTCTCAATTTTCGTATGCATGCTTGGCTGGATGCATTTCCAGTTAGATATCAAATCTGCCTATCTCTATGCTAAATTGAGTCAAAAAGTATATATGAAACAGCCTCAAGGTTATGTCAATCAGGAACAGTCTGATTATGTTTGTTTGTTGAAGAAAGCCATTTACGGTTTTCATCAAAGTGGAAGAGAATGGTTTAATGAACTTGACACCAAATTAAAAGAATTAAATTTTTTAAAACTTCAATGGTGTAATTGTGCATATATTTACAATAGCAAAGTTCTTATGCTAGTCTATGTGGATGACATAATTCTCTTCTCAAAGTATCAAAGGGACATAGACCACCACATTGTTTCGTTACTTAGCATAGAATTTGATATCAAGGTATTAGGAAAAATTAGAAAACTGTTAGGCGTGGAATTTAAAGAGTGTGACAATAAATTTTTTATACATCAAAGTCAGTATATAGATAAAGTATGTCAAATGTTTCAACAGTATAAATATCCAGTTACTTCACTTCCCATTTCTAAAGGGAATATTCTAAGTAAAATAGATTGTCCAAAGACAAGTGAAGAAATAAAGCAAATGCAAAGTTTTCCTTACAGGAGCTTAATTGGGTGTTTGGCTTTTATATCTAGTAGGACTAGACCTGATATTTGTTACGCCATCAATATATTATCTCAATTTCAAGAAAACCCTGGAATTAAGCATTGGGATGCATTGTTAAGATTTTTAGGATATGTTGAAAAGACTAAAAACTATATGTTGAATTTATCTAACATTCAGGAGTTAAAATTGAATTGTTATTCAGATTCTGACTTTGCTGCAAACCGAGATGACCGTGTTTCACTTGGAGGCATGATACTCTTTATTGATAATGTACCTATTTCTTGGCGTACCTTTAAAAATAAGTGTGTCAGCTTGTCAACCATGGAAGCTGAGTATGTATCACTAACAGAAGCCGCTAAGGAAATGGTATGGGTACAAAACATAATTGAAGAATGTCATTTACTTGGGTTAAATTTTAATAAAAGTAACAGTGTTATTTTTAGCGACAACCAAGCAGCCATTAATTTTTCTAACTCTCCAATTGAAAACTATAGAACTAAGCATATTGATGTTAGATATCATTTCCTAAGAAATTTAATAGTCAATGAATCTTTTAATGTTAAATTTGTAAATAGTAAAGATAACTTAGCAGATCACTTTACTAAACCAATGACTAAGGAAATAATACTTAAATTTTGTAATAAAATTTTTAAAAACTAAATCAAAACTTTTTGAGATTAAATGTTTAGTCTAAAGAAAATTTTAAATACTAAATTGAATTTACAACTTGGGAATTTTTTTAAAGATGTCATATATATACATTATTGTTTATCTTAAACCTCATTGATATAAGATAGTATATCTTGAGTATAAATTTTTGTGATATTGAATCTTTTTCACTTTACACCTTTGTATATACATCCATTTTCCATGACCCGCATGATGCTAAATAATAGCTTATGTGTATAAAATTTTGTATTTTTCAACTTGGTTGTATGTGTTGAAAGTTTTGATAAAGGACTTTTATTATCTAATTACTTCAATCATGTATTTTTAAATATTTGGTATATCAATGCAGTCTAATAGTATTAATTATGTATACTTATATTGTGTTAATAGACTAAATTTTTTAAGCTTTTTGAATTATAGTGTTTATACTCAAATTTAAAGTAAACTTAAATTCTATGCTTATACAAAATCTTAATCTTTTAAAGTTGAATTGTTTAATATGATAATGTGCTTATACTTAAATTTTGGATACTTATAATTAAATTTAAACTAAAATTTAAATTTTTGAATGCTGATACTTAAGCATTGAAATTGTGTTGTATATAAATTTCTACTTGATGTGAAATGTTGTTGTTACAATATTGTTGACAATACTTAACTATTTTTCAGATGCTATAAGTACTTATGCATTTTATTTTAAATTTAATAATGATATAATACTTTAAATTTTTCCTTCATTATATGTTTGATAGGATACTGGGGGCCTTGGTGTTTATTGATATACCTTGGTTTCTCAGAGTAAGTTTTCTTTTACATATGCATTGAGACTTAAGGATTTGCATGAGAGGGCCGATTGTTGGAAGTAATCAATACGTCGCGATTCAAGTTCCCGTGAACGGGCGTTTATGCAAATTTAATATGAACGACTCTTCCCGTTCACCGGCGTGAACCGTGACGTTTTGATTATTTCCAACAATGAGGTTTCATGCAAATCAGTTCTCAATGCGTACGCATCTGATTTGCATATCCGGGGGCGTTTCCGGAACTGTCCATTCTCGGATATATAGGGCAGAGGTTTCTTGAAGCAATCAGACGATCGAGTTAAGACGATCGAGATGCGGTCCGACAAGACAGACTTGAGATGATGGTCTGATGCATGCAGACAGAAATGTTTTTGACAGAAGCACTGTGGAATATCGTTTGACGACGGTTAATAGTCGAAATGGATGCAGATGTGGTCAGTTTGGACCAGTATGTATTGAACGTTAAATTTACTTACAAACGTTCGGAAGCCGCTTTAAATATTTTTCTGATGTTCTATCCTTTGGTTTCCCTTTGCCAAGTGTGATACCTTCGATGGTGGCTGAAATACACGCAAGTGATAGAGGTAGTATAGTAACTAAGTACCAATGCTTCAATGAATCTCTGTCTAGTCATTTACAACTGCAAACCTTTTTGTACATAGTATATTTTGATGTTTTACGGCATGGAAAATTACCAGGTACGTGTAATATGCCGAGTTGTGTTTTTCACCAAATAAAGTGAACGAAGTTTTTCTTTAAAACTGGACTTGTGTACTTTCATTACCCAGCCAACACTTATTGACTCTGACAGTGCGTGCTTTGCTATCTTCAAATTTTTTTAATTTTCCAATATCAGATACAGTTGATGAAGTAGCTATCTATCTCAGCTACGTGCTTAAGTTATGGCTAACGATATATAGTTCATCAAGTGGCTGTTGATCGCACCTTTCCGTTACGCGCGCAAGTTATGACTAACAGTGCAGTTTATGAAGTAGCTGTCAATCGCACACCTCAGCTATGTGCGCAAGTTATGGCTAACGATGTAGCAACATGCGCAGTTCACGGCTAATGATGCAGTTTATGAAGTTATTGTTGATCACAAACCTCAGCTACGCGCGGAAGTTACAGCTAACTCATTAAGTAGCTGTCAATCGTGTTTCCGACCGCAATGTGGGCACACTGATAATGATACAGCTGCTGCGTATAAAATGAATCGTCTTTTATTAGCGGGTGCATGCAATCCACGTACGATATATGCAATAACGACAATTCTACTGCATGTAATAACGATATACACGCTGCGCGGGCACATGCAATCTGCATAGATTTGAAATAGCTGTCAATCGCGTTCCAGCCCACTACGAGGGTTCAAGGCTAACAAACACTTTCCCGAAATAAATTGGTTATTAGCATTATTTGCTTTAAGCCATTGGGCATTGGGAAAAAAAATATTCTCAAAGTGGGTGGTGGGCAAAAAAAGGTTGAGAACCTATGGGTTAGACCTTTTCTTTGCAGGATGCACCATTTTCTTTCCCCATTCAGAAAACATTTTTATTTTATTGAGTAGTAATCTCTGAATGTTCTCTGTTACAGGCTGCTCATTTTGACCACAACAGTGTTGCCAGAAAAGGCTTAGCCAAGTTTTTTACTGAAAATTCTGTCGAAGAACGGGAACATGCTCAAAAGTTTATTAATTATCTTAACAGTCGAGGTGCCCGCTTTTCTGGATTTGATGTAAAAGTGAGTACTTAATATTTTAGAATGTAAAATCTGTTTGAGGATCATTCCACAGAATTTCAGCAAATTTTTATTTTTTGGGTTGCTCGACTATTTTTTATTCTTTTCATATTTTGTACATTGAAACCTGTACACAAGAAGTTGAAAACCATATAATTTTTTTTTTATTTTGATGTTTTATTTTAACTGCAGGCAGAGGCATAGCAAGGTCAAGTGGTACCCGATGCGGAAAATTTCTTGTCACTCCCCCCCCCCCCCCCCCCATTGAATTTATTAAAAGAAGGAAAAATAAGATACTTACAGTTGCAAGTGTTATTTTCTGGTTTATTTACTGTGAGCACTTTGAGCTTGATTGTGTGTGTGTGTGATTTTTTACACTGCGAGCATAAGCACTTAAAACCTCTTTTTCCTAAACTTGCTCTCAGCACATTTTGAAATCACATCATCAAAATCAATTTCTTTCGCTACATTGTTTTCAATTGACAAGATAGCTAAGCCAGAGAGCCGAGCTTGACGCATGGTGAACCTAAGATAACTCTTCATTAATTTTAGTTTTGAAAAACTCCTCTCACATGATGCTACTGAAACACACAATGTTAACAAGAATCTTAAGGCTAAAGTCAGATTTGGTACAGAATCTGGAAGTTCATATTCAACAACAAACTCTCAAAATCTTAACCCTTTCGGGACGGTGGCATTCCGGAACTGCTGTGGCCCAAAAGACGGATCGCTTCGCTTCCGAACTTTTCCCAAAGACTGCAAATTTTTTGAACTAAGCCTAACTCTCGAAAAGAAATTCACTAAAAATCACCTATTCAACACAGAAATCTACTTTTTTCAGGAATAAAAGAAATATTTTCTATTTGATGTATATTTTTCATACAAATCTGAATACAAAATACTCGTTAGTTGCTACCATTCTTTTATCTGAAATAAACGAATAATTTCACTGCCTCTAAAACCCAAACAAAAAAATACTCTCTTATATTCCTATGATTCACCAACGAAATCATAACGCTGAAATTAAAACAAAACTCGAAACTCAATTATAAAATTGTTGATGCTGTGAGAATTACTCTGTCTGTTTATATTACAAAATCATGTTTCACCGCTTCAAATGGAGAAATAATTCATTGAATTCTCCTTATGCGAAAGTCATGTATCTGCAAAATACATTGAAGTTAGTTCCATGGATATTTAATGCCATCTAGTAAACAAATTAAAACGTTCCACGTGAAGGCACTCGCCGTTTACTGTAAAGTTTCCTCCGTCACGAGTGCGTGCCGCCCATCCTTGAATGCAAGTTCGCAGCCGACACGCGGGCGTGCCAATCGTTCCGAAAGGGTTAAAGAAGACCATTCCAGAGAATCTTCTTTTGAAATTTCGGCAGCTTGTAGATGTCTTCTTAGTCGTGGAATCTCTCTAAGAATTCCATCTTCAGAAAGTTCATCATAGTTTACGAATAACTTTTGTATTAACTGTGGAAGTTCATCTTCAAATTAACCCAAGGTGTTCCTCAGGGCTCGGTTTTGAGCCCTATCTTGTTCACTCTCTTTATCGCTGGAATTGAAAAAGTCATTCCTGGGAACTGTGAAGTTGGACTTTTTGCAGATGACATTGTTCTCTGGAGTTCCGGCTCTGATATTGGAAAGATGGAGGAGACTGTGAATCTGGCTCTGGCTGACATGTGGGGCTTCGCTATAGACCATAAACTATGTTTTAACCCTTCAAAGTCTGCCGTGGGTTTCTTTACAACGAATAGAAAATTGTATAATTTTCGACCTAGAATACTGTTGCATAGTCAGTCCCTAGAAGTGGAGAAACACCCCAAATACTTGGGCTTCATTTTGGATCCTGAGATTCTGGGTAATGGTCACCTGGATTATCTTACTCTGAGGGCTAGGAAACGCATCAATATCCTTAAATACATCTCGGGTCGAGATTGGGGTGCAGATGCTGGTACCCTCAGAAACACATATGTTTTTCTTATTCGACCCATTTTGGAATACGGCTTCCCCATCTTTTGTAGTGCCTCAGACTCAAACCTGCAGAGGCTTGAACGTGTACAACTTAGTGCTGCAAGGATCATCACGGGCCTTCGCAATTCCTGCCCAAATGATATTGTACTTATGAAGCTGATCTTCAGCCTTTGGGACTTAGGAGAAATGCGTGTTTGGTGAAATATTACAGTAAGCTCTCTAGTCTGGGCTATCAGAACCGTACTTCAAAATTCCTGGGTTCGTAGAGCAGTAACCAGAGGCTCAAACGTGGTAGTCCCTTTGGACAGGTTGTCACTGGCAACCTTATCGCCAGCTCTATAGAACATCACAGCCTATGACAGATTATCGACCCATCTGAGGGTCTCGACGGGGTTCACTTTCATGTTGACCTTCCTGTCAGTGTTAACAAACAGATGGAATTGCCGTGCTACCTGAAGCAGTTGGCTCTCGAAAGAATTAATAGTGTCCCCATGGACGCTGTTCAGTTGTATACGGACGGCAGTAAACTGGATGATGACAGTTCGGGCAGCGGCATTTATATTAAACTTCGGGATCAGGAATTAAAAATCAAGAGAAGAAATCCGGACTTCTGCTCGGTCTTCTGAAGCGAGCTCATTGCAATTCTTGAGGGTCTGGACTCCATCATGTCGCTTTCGCGGTTTATTGATATCTGGATCTTTTCGGATAGTAGGAGTGCCATTCAGCACCTGGCCGACTGGCATGGTGTCAGGGACAGTGCTAGCGCAGACATCCTAAGGAAACTAAAACAACTCTCCCTTTCTCATCAGATCCACTTTCAGTGGATTCCGTCTCATGTCGATGTTGCTGGAAATGAGATTGCGGACAGTTTGGCCAAAGCAGGTGCTGAAGAGGCCATCACGACCGTCGCTCCTCTTATTTATTCGGAGCTCTTTTCTAAGTGTAAGGCAAAAGACAAGGCCGTCTGGATGATACCACCGGTACACACATGGTACCAGAGTAGGAGCCCAGGCGGCTCTTTGGTTTGGGGCAGCAGTAGACGAGATTAAACTACACTTACTTGCTTCCTCAGTGGTCATCTGTCATCAATGAGTTTTATTGGTGGTAGTAAGCATTTCGAAATTTGCACTAAGTGTTCTACTGCTCAAGCCTCCCCTGACCACATTTTATCCTGTCTGGGGCTCACCAGGCAGGACCTGGCTCAAGACCCCCTTTTGGTGTTGGACTTTCTGAGAATGAACGGGCTTATGGACCTGATCTAGCACTGCTGGTCTTGGGGCTGAGAAACAACAACAACAACAGTTCAACAACAACTCCTCTGGTTTTGACAGTTTTTCTGAGTTCACAAAGTTCTTGTATAGCATCAACAATTTTCTTGAAATTAACATATACATGTTTTACAGCTTCGTAGTGAGCACTCCATCTTGTATCTGAAAGTCTCTTGACTGTAACTCCAACATTAATTACAAGGATCATCTATATGTGTGAGGAAACCGAGAAAAAGCAGTACAGACTTTCTAAGGTCCCCAAAAAGGTTACACATTAGCCCCGTTCACATGCAAGCGGGTATTTTCCGGCCATGAAACATTGGGGTGAAAAAGGGGGTATTTTCTGGGATTCATTCTAGACCCGTTCACATGTGCAACCCCCATTACTTCCGCTTAAAGGGCTAGGACCAATTTTTCTTAAATTCTTTTGACATTCATTTTTGGTAAACAATATATTTTTCTTTTTTTTTTTTAATTGCTTTTTTAAAAAGTGTATTATTTTTAATTCATTATCCCATGTTATTATTTTATCTATTTAATATGTCAAATGTGCGGAAATGAGAAACAAAATAATCTTATATATATATAAATTAAATCTAAATAATGTTTATAAATTAAACTTGGATCTTTATAAACTAAACATCAAATTAAAAATAATATGCCAAAATTAAATTTAATATATTTTTAAAACTGTAAATATATGCTTATTGTAATATTTATATATATATATATATATATATATATATATATATATATATAAAAGTTTTGTTCCATGAAACTGTTTAAAGAATTCATTCTTAAAAGTCAAAAAAGAAAGTTTTTCTCATTTAATCTTCGTTTTTAAGCTAAATTATGACATACTTGAATTAGTGGAAAAAGTGTAACATCATTTTAAAAAACTTTATTCAAGACAAATCGATATAAGAAGTTGGCATAGAGAAAAAAATATGCATATTTATACCGAATACATTTTAACTATTACAAAATCGGTATAACTCATTTTTTATTAAAAACACATAAGATCTTACTGCATGGCCCAGATACAAAAAATCTCATATACCACTAATACCACAATTAAAAATGTTTTTAATATAGCAGTATAAAAAATACTTATGATGGACATGTTTCATTGATATGTAAAATAGGTGGTCCTCTAAGTAATCCAAAAATAAAATTAATGAAATAAAATAGTCTTCATATGTAGTTAATATCTAAAATATATAAAAATAATTTATATTTCTGATACTAGCAATCATGGAGTATTCTTTCTTTTTTTAAGGGGGAGGGGGAGAGCATTTTGTAAGCTAATTTACACAGTTCATTTTATTGCAAAATGTATGTATGTAAAGTTATTGTAAATGCCTGAAACATTTTACTTTGTTATTGATATACATAATTATAAAACGCAATTCTCTACTAATCATAATATTGACATCATAATCACATCATCTCAAGTTATGGAACATTTCTCATTGATATGTAAAAGCTTTGAATACAGAACTAAAATAATCAAACTTGAAATATAATGTATAAATAATTTATTTACAATAATTAACAACATATATTCATTTAAATATAAACACATTATACTCCTTTTTAACAATATAAAATAAATGAGTATTAAGATAGATTTATCTAATATACATTCTCCTTATATAAAACTGAGAAAATCTTTTTATCATTTGTTAAAAACTACTTAGATAAATCCAGAAAATTTGCCCAAGAAACAGAACATTATATTTTAAAGTTGCTGCTTCAAAGGAAAATCAGCTGGCTTACGACTTTTAACTAACACTTAATTGTATACGTTTTGTAATTAAGAAACTAACATTTCTATAAAAATTATCCTGAAATCGAGGAACAAATATTTCTAATTCATGAGATAACAGTTAGCTCAAATAAACAAAATGTACATACCCGCATCAGTCTTTTTCAGTAGGATTCTCCGTTCATTAAATTCTGATGTATAATAAGGATCAATCCATTTAATTCGTAAATAAGTCCGTGTAATGAATGCAAAATAATCTATATAACAAGCTATAAATTCATCATTATTGTACAATCTTCAGATAGAATTTGTAAACAAGGTCCGCGAGGTATCTCAGTATCCGCCATGGTTTTCAAGAAATTGCAGTTGCGCGAATGGAATTGTGGGTAAAAATCCCCAATCTACCCCCTTCGTTTCCTCAAATAAGAAGGAAGGAAATCATACCTCCTTTCAACCCTTTTTCGAACCGGTATTTTCCCCGCTTGGACATGAGAATGGTGACACAGTTGAAATGCGGCTATACCGGCTTTAAATTGTGCATGTGAACTGGGCTATTGTGAAACGGTTGCAAAAGAATGCACTCCACACAGAATAAGAGAGTGATTTGTACAAGGAACAAATAATGCTTGAGGATTAAGTTTCCGAATCCTGGCTTGGACTCCAGAGTGCACTCCAGTCATTGTAGAGGCATTGCCATACCCCTGACCTCGTCACAATGTGATATCCAGCTCGTCCTGTTCATTTGCCTTTATAATGTCTTCTGTTATGTCAAGGGCTTTCTTTCCAGTTAGCTGAAAATAGCTTAGAAATGACTCCTTTATTTCTACTTTTTTATTCTCGATATGAACATATCGAACTATTTCACACATCTGATCAATGTGCAAAATGTCTGGTGTACTGTCAAAGATAATGCTATAATGTTTTGCTTCCTTAATATCAAATAAAATCTTTTTCTTAACACTCTTGTTTAAAAGTGTGATAAACTCATTTTGTGTGGTAGGGGATAGCTTGTAAGTATTTTGCCTGTTTGTGACTGACCTGCCTGCTCTAGTTTGATCAAGTGTTCTCTTAGTACCGGATCATACTTTGATACCAGCTCAACTAGCTGTAGAAAATTTCCTCTGTTTTCTGCTAACGTATGCTCTCTGTGGCCACGGAATGGTAAATTTTGTTGAATCAAAAATAATGTTACTTCTAAGAACCTTTTCAAAATATCCCTCCATTTTCTTTTTTCTGTTTCTGCAACAGTCTGTCTAAATTGATCAATTGTTTTGTTAGTAATTAGACTTGCTCATAACGTTTTCCATTTTTCAAAACAAGTTGCTCAGAGTTTTTATGACTTTTGGATGAAGTTTCCACCAAGATTGAAAACCAGTCATAAACTTTGATGGATTACCACTCAAACTTTTATCAGTGCCAAAGAGCCTACAACAAAAACTGTACAAGCTTTTTTTTTTTTTTTTTTTGTAGAGTAGGTCATCAAAGTTCTCAGTATTTTCTCACCATTTGGTAGACTGATATAGAGCCAATCAGATGTTAGTTGGTGGATAGTTAATGATGGATAGTCGTGGATAGAACCCTTTATTTTATCACCTGATCTTGTAACTGTACCAAATGGATCCTCTTTGTTCTGATACGTTTCGCTACACCCCTTTTAGTTATGCCGCAGCTTTCTGGACTAATTATAATGGTTAACATGTTTCCTAGTTAGTTGCTACTCATGTCCTTGTCGACGAGTCGGTCGGTCTGGGTCTTCAACACCCCTTTTAGTTAAATCAACTCTTAGACTATCTGGAACAGGAAAAGGCCAATCAGATATCATTATATAAAATATTACTACTTATTTATTCCTCTTCTGATCTATCATCTTCTAATTTGTCTTCTAACTTGACTTCTTCTAATTTATCTTCTTCACTTTCTCTGTGCTTTTTAGTGAGAAGTTCAGTGGCTTGTCTTTCCTGGTTATCCGTTTCAGTTTGTGTTTGTTCTTCACTTTCGAAACTGCTATCAGAATCAGAGTATACTCTATTTTCAATTTTTGCTTACTGGGGGGGGGGGGGGGGAGTTCAAATTTACAAAAAAAATGTGCTTACGTAATACTTGAACGACCCCCATTTAAAAGCCTTTTATGCGAATATGCAGCCTGAAAATTTTTTTAAATATAGATCAAAATAAGTAGTTTTCCAACTTTGAGCGTCAATAAAAAAATAATTTATGAGTTTTACAGAAATTTGACTCCATATTTTTAATAAGGGGCCCCAAGATTAATAAAATTCAGTAGGTCACCATTCAAAGTTCGAGCGTCAAAAAAAGAGGTTCCCTTGTGAGTGAAGAAAAAATAACTCTTTCATAAGTGCGAACAAGAATACAGTGAATAATACGAAAATGGGAGAAGCCATGCTAGAGAGTCAGTAAAGGGAAATATTTATTATTTCCCTAGTAAAGGGAAATATTTATTATTTCCCTATCTGCAGAGACAGACAATATCTGCAGAAACAGACTTCGGTGGAAAGAAACACCCCTCCCCTTCCTTATCTATACGCTCTCCACTACACAGCATCGAAATCAGCCGTGTTTTGTTGTGTTTGTTGACTGAACTAAAAAATTCAAACTTTCAATGCGTATTATGTAGACTTGTTGAGGTCAATTAACTGTCGGACAAAGTTATTAAATTCGTTTTAAATTATATTACTTTTTCAAAAAAAAGTATTGTGAGCCTCCTAATTTTTTTTGTATTTTAAAAACACATATTTTTGCCATTTTGTCACCCTCCTCGGTGATGACACCCAAGGCAGTCCTCACCCACCGCACCTCCCTTCCTACGCCACTGACTACAGAGTGTTAAAAATGAAACTTTGCATAAAACAGGGTTTACAAAATTGCTTGTATTTTATCAACCAATAAAGATATTTGTAATCAGTGAAAAGATTTAAAATCTGCACATCTTATCCCTTTCGGGACGGCAGCATTCCGAAACTGCTGTGGCCCAAAAGACGGAGCGCTTTGTTTCCAAACTGTTCCCAAAAGACGGCTAATATTTTGCGCTAAGCCTAACTCTCGAAAAAAAAAAATTCACTAAAAATCACCCCGTTCAACACAGCATTCTACTTTTTTCAGGAATAGAGAAAATACTTATTTTCTATTTGATGTATATTTTTCATACAAATTTTCTTTTATCAAAATATTAAAAATTTTAGTGTATTAAAAATGATTAGTTATCTTGATTAAAATAGTTATCAGTTAATGAGAAAAAATATTGAAATGATTGTAATGAAATATTTATATAGCTAATAGAAATTATGTACATACATATACAAGAAAATAGCATAGCTATTTTCATTAACTAATACACCTTTTGCATATGGTATATTTTAAAGCAAGAATCCATGCACAGACCAACATTGCAATCTTTGCATTCATAATAACTGTCTATGCACTTTCTTTTGCCTTTTGTAGCCCACGAATCTTCACTATCTGCATCACTTTTATTACTGTCTGGTTCTAATTACTGTCTTTTACCATACGAGTATATTCTTCCACAGAAAGGAAAAGTCTCAGCCCAGCCATTCTTTTATCTGAAATAAACTAATCATTTCACTGCCGCACATTCCTTTCTCCCCCCCCCCCCCCCAAAAAAATACTATCTTATTCCTATAATTCACCAACAAATTCATTAAACTAAAATCAAAGTGAGACCCAAAACTCGATTATAAAATTGTTGATGCTGCGAGAAGTGTTCTGTTTGTTTATATTACAAGATCATATTTCACCGCTCCAAATGGAGAAGTAATTCATTGGATTCTCCTTATGCCAAAGTCAAATATCTGCAAAATACATTGGAGCTGTTCCCATGGACATTTAACGCCATCTAGTAGACAAATAAATTCAAATAAAAACGTTCCATATGAAAATGCTGTGACGTGATCCTCGTCCTTTAAGGTAAGTTTTTCGTCGATGTGGATACGTGACAGTCGTCCTTGAATGCAAGCTCGCAGCCGACGTGCGGGTGCATCAACCATCCCGAAAGGGTTAAAGAATCAGATAAAGTATGTTTTATAGCTTTAGGTCTATAACCAAAAATTGTACAGCTATGTAAAAGTAATTAAATATTGCTAAAATTACCGGTTTTTGAAAAGAAATTTTCCTATGAAAATAAATAAATGGTAATACAATTTTTTGTTATGTCATTGTATGGCTGAGGTATTCCTACAAAAAATTTTAAGTTTTTCCATTTCCTTCTTTAATATCCCATAGCTGCCACTGCTTCCAATTTACCCAGAAAGTTTCTAATTTTCGGGCATTATTCCGATCTTCTGATCGGAAACTGATTTCTTCAGATTTTTCGTTCACAGGCAAAAAGTCCCTCCTTTTTCTCTATTCCGCTACAAAAATTCCCTAAAAATGTCCCTTCTTCCTCTGAAAATGATAAATGAATTTTCTTCACTTCCTTTCTGGTGACTTGCGGATGTGTTCCATTCACGTGGAGAATAGCAGTCTTGAAGATGTACCAACTTGCACTGAGTACTTATAACACTCAATGAGTGGATGAATTATTTCATGAAAAAGTAAGTCCTGTGTAGAGATGCCAACTTTTACGGAATTTCCGTAGTTTGTACAGATTTTTACTTCATCTTACGATTTTACGGACATTACTTCCAAAACTACAGAAATACCGTGAAATCCATGCATCCTGTCACCGATAGCCTGGACATCTAATAACCTCTCTGTCGTCCTTATAATTAGCGTGCTGATGTCGTTCACTACTAGCAGAGTGTTAGTTTAGCAATGGTTATTTTTAGCAAGTGCAGTTGAGGAAGTGTTCTTCAATAACACGTCAATTCGTCAAACACAAAATCACTTTTATTGACGTGATATCCATTGCTATGACATTTTTACACAAAACATCGTAACGTTGTGGCAAAGTCAAACAATATTTACAAAAACGAGCTAGCAAGCTCATTGAAACGGTTGTCAGATACAGTTCGCATTCTCAGTAATTTTATCGTTGCCTTAACACAGGTAAGTAAAGAAAATTACCTTAAAACTGATGCCGTGTATTTTTCATGAAGCCACCATCTTCAGGTCACACGTCATGGCATCACGCTGAGTCTAAAACCACGGAAATTAACTTGACCTCTTTAAAACTGAAAGAGCCAATACTAGATGGATTTGCCGCACATTCCGAATTAAACTATCGGAACTTAGACTCGCTAGCTATTAAGCAACTTAACGGGCAACAAAATCTATCGTAACGTACTCAAACCGAGTACTTGCAAAGTCAAACATCTTACAAGGTCTATCGATCCTTCAAGATCAGAAGGTCGATTGTTCAAAGGTCCTAAAGGGTTTAAAGTACTGAGAATGCGTCCTACCATATATACACAGTGATGGGTACTCTCCAGAATACAACCGTTGATGGCAGCGCCCTCACAATATGTAGAACAGGATGTGCGCGTGGCGAAAAGGCGATTTGCACGAACGGCCTGTTCTGTTCTTATCATAAGTCGTTCACTTGAACGGAAAAACCATTCTGAAAATGAAAACACGATCCCGCAAAAACGATTATCGCAACGAAAACAGAACTCAGTTTCCAACACATCCCACCATTCAATTTATATTCTCTGCTTTGCTGAGAGTTTTAAATAAAGAAATATTTTACTAAAATGATATTTCGCTTAAATTATAAGATTACGCAATTCAGTCTTTATTTTTCAGGCTTTGCTGAGAAAAATAAAGACTGAATACACAATTGCCTCTTTCCATTTATTTCCATCTCATTATTGCACATTAACTTGACTAAACTAGCTTATTTTCATATTTTGGTTGGTTAATTTTTTAATTATTTTCATATAAATAGTACGATCGTGAAATTCAGTTTTTTTTTTTGTTTGTTTTTTTCTTTGGCCGTTGCCGAGAGTACGCAATCATCCTTTTCCATCGATCTGCATCTCCCTATTGTTGCATATTAACTTGACTAAATTAACTAATTTTCATATCTTTATTGATTATAAAGGTTAATTTTTTAATTATTTTCACATAAATAGTACGATTGTGAAATTCAGTTTTATTTTTTCGCGAGCATTTTCAAGATTACGCAATTATCCTTTTCCATTCATCTCCATCTCCCTATTATTGCACATTAATTTGACTAATTTAGCCCATTTTCATATTTTGGTTAATTATAAAGGTTAATTTCTTAATTATGCCATTTTCCCTTTATTAGTCTTTTTTTTTCTTTTACCTATTTTAGGTTATTTTACCCATTTTTTTTTAAGTATGATGTATTTATTTTACGATTAATTTGCCTAAAGTCGTGAATATTTTCCTGTGAATAAAAATCTACAGATTTCTACCCAAAAATCTAGATTTTCAGCCATTCAGAGTTGGCAGCTATGATATACATGAGCTTAAATATTGAACATTTTCGAAAACAAGACAAATCATTCACAATAGAAACTGGGGATGAGGTATGCAGACAAAATTTGACGTGGTAACACCTCTATGTTATTCATAACATAAAAATTTCTTTCTATAGAATTAATTCCTTGATGATATACCATATGTGCCAACTCTACTGAATTTGGTGGGAGACTCCCGATTTTTTAGTGTTTCTCCTGACTTCCCGCTTTTAAAGTCACATTTCCCGATTTGAACGATTTTTTTTAATAAGTCCCTACATTTAAGGATAATATCCCAGAAAATAGCTGTCCCAAAATGTAGCTATCATAAAACTAGTCTTCTTTATTTCTTGTGTATATGGGTAAATATGTATATAATTCAAATTTAGGGATGGGGAATGGAGATGAGAAAAATCCCTATTTTTCCCTAAATGTATGTTATTTTTATACTGCAACGTTTATGATATTGAAATGTGCACTTTAAGAAATCTACTTAATTTTCTTTAGTGAGGGTTGGCAGGTACAGAGTTTCCCCCAGGCACTTTTGGAAGGGCGCAGCGCCCTGCCTGCCCTTTTGTTACCAGAACAGCGCCCTCCTTGCCCTTTGCACGAGAAAAGTGCCCTCCCTGCCCTTTTGTTAGCAGATCAGATCCCCTGCTTAGTATGACCTCAGATAAGTCCCAGAGCCCCTTCTCTGCGTTCATTACCGTAAATTTTGATCATGTCTCTCTCTCACGCACGAGAAGTCTGCGGCTGGCCAACACGTTCGTCGTCAACGGCACTTTCCTTGCCTTCTCTGAAATGTCTATACCACTCAAAAGCTTGCGTTCGCGATAATGTATCACTACCATACACATGCTTCAACATTTCGTAAACCTCCGTAGCAGTCTTTCCTAAGCGAACACAAAATTTGATATTAATTCTCTGCTCAACAAACGCCATTTCTTTCAATCGCCGGTTACTAAGTGCACCCGTCTACAAAATACAATGCCGCGATGAGCCACCGACCATGTTGTTGGAAAAAAAATCAATACATCGCGATTCACGTTCCCGTGAACGGACGTTTATGCAAATTTAATATGAATGACTCTTTCCGTTCACCGGCGTGAACCGTGACGTTTTCCAACATGAGGTTTCATGCAAATCAGTTCTCAATGCGTACGCATCTGATTTGCATATCCAGGGGCGTTTCCGGAACTGTCCATTTTCGGATATATAGGATAGAGGTTTCTTGAAGCAGACAGGTAGACCAGATCGACAGAGCAGATCTGACTGATGCATGTAGATGGAAGCATGCAGACAGAGGCACTGTGAGATATTGTTAGGCGATGGTTTTAGTCGAGACGGACGCAGATGTGGTCAGTTTAGACCAGTATGTATTGAACGTTAAATTTACTTACATATGTTCGGAAGTCACGTTAAAATTTGCTGATGTCTCATCCATTGGTTTTCCTTTGCCAAGTGTGATACCTTCGATGGTGGCTGCAAATACACGCAAGTGATATAGGTAGTATAGTTATTTACTATCAATGCTTCAAGAAATTTCTGTCAGATTATTTGCAACTACAAACTTTTGTACATAGTATTATTTGATGTTTTGTGGCATGGAAATTACCTGGAATGTGTAAGTTGCCTAGTTATGTTATTCACATAATAAAGTGAACGATGATTTTTCTTTGAAACTGGATCCGTATATCTTAATGACCCAGCCAACACTTATGACTCTTTGACTGTGCGTACTTTGCTGCTTAAATTCACCTTTAAATTTTTAAATTTTCCATCACATGTGATTTGGGTCAAACAACTTTTAGAAGAGGGGAAGAACATAGTAACACAAAAACATTATCGTAGTCGCTCTACTACAAATATTTTTGAAGTTATGGGCTCAGTCCGGGAACTTTTGAATCCTACCTTGTACATTGCCTTAAATCCTTTGGAGGGGGAGAAGAGTGTTACTCCTTCATCTACACCAAGTAACCTTTCCCTCCTATATTGAATGCTGTGTTTTTTGTAGTCCTACAATAGCTGGTAACATGGTAAATGATAGTTACATTCATTTGCAATTAGATAATTTATCAAACCCTTTCCTCTTGAGTCTCCACTTTATACAAGGCGTGTTTGTTATATGTAGAAAATCCATTGCACTTCTTATCATTGGGATAGCTTTCTCTTAGTTGAATGCTTTTTTCCAGTCCTGCAATGGCTGATAACATGGTAAATGGAAGTTACATGCATTTCCAATTAGATAAGCTCTGTTCAGTCTCCACTTTATACAAGGTGTGTTTGTTATATGTAGAAAATCCATTGCACTTCTTATCATTGGGATAGTTTTCTCTTAGTTGAATGCTGTTTTCCAGTCCTGCAATGGCTGATAACATGGTAAATGGAAGTTACATGCATTTCCAATTAGATAAGCTCTGTTCAGTCTCCACTTTATACAAGGTGTGTTTGTACCACTTTATACAATAGATGTTTGCTGTATTTTGGAAATGCTGGTTAGTTCCTTCAATGGAATTTTTGCAGTGTAATGCAGATAAGTGCATATCACTTTATAATATTGTCTTTCGTAACACTGAACCCTATTATCCCATTTGAAATTACTTGTCATCTTGAGCTCATTAGAATGCTTCATTCAAAGTGATAATCTAAAAAAACTGAAACATCTTAACTTTTAGCCTATTTTTTAACAGTTTACAGTCTAACTGGAGCCATCATTAACACTTATAATTATAAAATATAATTATAAAATCTTATATTATAAAATAAACACTTATAATTATAAAATCTGACAACAGTACTTCAATTTTTATAAGGTAGAAGCAAGCCACCAACACTACACTGACTGAGCTAGAGTAACAACTGACTTTGCACATCTACAGATAATACTGGAATATTTTTTGCCCCCAAGAAAACCAGTCCTTTTTAGTTATGTCTTATATTTATCTCCGAGAGTGGAAATGTTTTGCAACTCTACAAATAATGGTCATTTAACCCTTTGACCTTTGTGAACATGTCTAGCATGTTCAGTGAAAACTTTTGTTGTATGTTAGTAATGCGCTAGACTCATTCATCAACCTTTTACCTTCTTATAAACAATTTTAACTAACGTGTTTGCTTTTATTGTTCTGTATCTATAGCTGTAAAATGCATCTATTCAAATGCTTTTAACGTGTTTTACAGATTTTATTATTCTGTTTTACCCTAGACCTATCAGCACCTATCAATAATTCTTTGAGTTCTACTTTTTTTTTCAACTTTTTCTAGAATTTTTGCACCGTTTGACATTTTTCTTACATATATAAAGGTGTGTGATGGTTTCAACATCTGGTTTCCCTGAAAAAAAGAGAAAGTAATAGTTTCATTTTTTTTATTCTGATGACAATAACAGTGAATATTCATTTGTGCAAAAAATTGTGAAATGAAACTCGATTTTGCTGTAAAGACCGTGATGTGAAACTATATATCGCACCTTGTTTTAAAATATATTACAATATGAAAAAATTTAAGAAATTAAGGCCGGATTCACACTGACGCGGTCGTCCGTTGCGTTGGCTATCCGTCAGAGGAGCAACGCAGAGCATCGATTCACACTAATCCGTCAACACATGGAGTTCTCGAGTGCAAGGAATTCTCCTCTTTTTCCACACTGTATGAGGTGATGGGGGTGCAAATGGTGTGGGAAAGAAGAAATTTTTGTGCGGCTGAACTTGATTGGTTAAAATTTGTTTACTATTTGACAGCAGCCGTTCGATTGATTTTCATATTGTTCTATGATAACATATTTACATTGAGGTCTGCTGTGGTCTGGTCCATTAGCGCAGGCCCGAATTGTCCTATGAGTCGGGCCGGTCGTATTTAAGTTTGAAAAAAATTTAAGTAAATTTTAATAGAGTACATGAGATTATTGTGTTGAATTTAGTTATATGTAAATATAAATGTTTGAAAAACTTTTATTTTAGTTCTTTGTACAAACACATTTGAATAAAAATAATTTCGTCCATGACTTAAGGGGCTTCATATTACAGTTTCCCTTGTGAATATTTCCTGTCTTCTCCAGCTTAAAAAAATTACTGGAGGTCTAGGCCTGCCGCTCGAGTGGTGTCCCCTCCCCCTGGCCGGGTGAAGGATGCAATCTCATATTTTCCAGGACATGGCCATATCCCAGTATATATGTAAATCTGTTTTTTCAAATTCTCTATTTAGGGATTTTTCAAATGAAATCCTATTATGGTAAATTCTTGAATTGAGCTTATGTGTATTTACTGTGTATTTTTGACCACAATTCTCGTTTAATATATGAGATTATTTATTTGTGAAAGTCTCTCTCTGTCAATATTGCAAAAATCTTAATTATATTTCTTCTTAATTATTTAGTAATTTCGAAATGCACAGATTTACCAACAATTGAGAATTGATATATTAGCATATATTACATCTTCAGAATTAATATATGTCAGTATAAATTTAAATAAACAGCCTTGGGTTTATATATAGTTGTAAAAATAAAATCTTTTGAATTCCCATTCATTTTCTTATAAAAGGACTCAGATTTTTAATAGTATGTTGGCTGTGAAAAATCACCTGTTTATGGATCTTTACCAGATATGCTACATTTTTTAAAAGTAAAGTTGAACAATTCTTACCTTAAATATAAATGTTATTTTGCTTTCCAAATTTTATAATTTTTGGCTAAAAGGCTTCATGAACCTTGTGCACTACTCAGAGGTTTAAGTGCATATGTTAGTAGATTTACCATTTTGCAAATTTTGGGTGCTTCTTAATGACAATTTCGTGCCCATTCTGATATGCATATTTATTTTACTTAATATTTTGTGTCTTTTGTATATTCATCAGTGTTTGTTAAAGTATTGTTTGGCTACCAAGGTATTACTATTTACAAAATACTTAGACCTTCTTGGTATTTTAAGTTTTACTACTGAGAAGGTGAAAAGTACAAATTTAATCTACTTTTTTAAGCAGTAAATTAATTTCATATTTGATCCAACTTAAGTTAATCCTGTTTTCTGATGTGGAACAATCAAATATTAACATGATTTAACTTTAACTGACTTTACAATTATATTCTGCAACTGTCAGCAAATAATATTGAAATAGACAAATGTGATTAATAAGCGACTGACTCATAGTTAATGAGAATAGTGCTAAAAAATTATTAAATCAGATATTAGCATTTTGTGTGAAGTATAAATATAATCCGATAAGACAAATGCTTATTTCTCTCACATAAACCAATGCTCTTCCTAGCTAATATCTTCAATAAAACAATGCACATTACTACATATTCTTTTCGCTTCTTATCATTATTTGATCCTTGAAATATTAAATTGCTTCAACAGATTAAACTTGGTAAGCTGAAGTTTATGGAAGAAGAAATTGACATTTTAAAAAAATTGCAGTAACTTCTTTCTTATAATATATATTTTTACCTAACATATTCATCAAAGTAAAAAGAAGGCAATCTGAGTGATAAAAATGGCCAATAAAGTACCAGTAAGCTTTCCGATATATTTTAGCAGTAAAATCAGCTTACCTTTAAAAATAAAACCATTTTCTCACAATATTGTAACTTTTAACATTTCCACTTGCATTTATAATTTTCTTTTTTCTATTTCTTTAATCAGTTTAGAATGCTTTCAGGCCAACAACTTTATAATACCAGCCAATGTCAAAACTTTTTGATAACCTCACTCAATTTCAAGTAGGATTTTACTTCATAGAGAATACAAAATGGATAAAAGGAATAATCCACATTGTCGTGTATTTTAAAATTATGATGGTTTGAGAGCAATCAAAACAGGCTGTTTGTTGAAAACCCAGACCAGCCGAGAGCATATAACAGCTGGTGGAGAAGCTGGTAACAAGCTGTTTGTTGCAATATCAATATATATATCATAGCTGCCAACTCTCCCAGTTTTTCGCTATATCTCCCGGTCTCCCGTGTTAGTCGCTCAATCTCCCAGTTTTCACTCAGCTGCCCTTATTTTCCTCCTTTCTAGGCAGAAATCACACGAATGCAAATCGTGATTTTCAGTTGTTTTCTGCGGTGTAGGAATGGATAGCGATTGATGTTTGTATTTTTGTATTTGTATCTACAAGTTACAAAAATAAAAAAACCGGAAATAGATCACGAATTTTCCGAAAATATTACGAAATGAGAAACGAAGTCACAATTTTCGTCTAAAAATGCATTTCTCAGCTGTCGCGTAATTGCGCTCGCAAATGGCAATTATTCCCACAGTGTCACGAGAGATGACCAATGATTATCTAATTAATGTGAGAAAAACGCATTTGCATCGACTAAAATTTTATTAAATTATTTTGCTTTATATACAAAACTATTGTTCAAGCGTATTATTAATGAAATGAAAGTATTTTTTGCAGCAGTAAAAAAACGACGTTTGTGCGCGATCCTCCTTATATTTCGTTTTATTATGAAACTATTTTTCCATTTTTGCAATCTGTCAGCGTCGTCAAATATTTTTATAATTATTTCGCATTTTATACAGAAAAAATATTGTTCAAACGTAATATTAATGACATGAAAGGCCATTTTGCAGCAGTATCGCGCAACATGGCATTTGTGCGCGATCCTCCATATATTTTGTTTAATTGTGAAAATAATTTCCACTTTTGCAATCTCTACATCGTCTAAAATTGGGCTTATCAAAATCTCCCGTTTTTTTCATATTTTTGCACAAAAATCTCCCGGTTTTTCATATTTAGAGGTTGGCAGCTATGATATATATGTAGTTTCATCATCGATGATACAGCTCCATCAGGCCATCTTATAGGTTTCCTTAATATAGTTCCTCTTTGTGGCTACTTCGCCAGTTTTGCTTTTCACATCGACATCAAACCATCAAAATAATATGCAAATTATATTCAACAATGAAAAAAATTTAATCCAATTGGACTTCCAGAATTAACATTTAGTTAAAAAAATAAAATGTACTCATTTTTTTAGAATTCGAGTTGTGATAATTTTTACATTTGTTTAAAATTTCAAAGCTGAGTTCAGTAATTGACATGCTCACAAAAACACATTTTGATTTTCATGATTTTAATAATGATGTTTCAACTTTCAAACCTGTAATGTTATATTTTTTATATCAATATAATAAAACTAGCTTATAACCATTGAAAATCAATGATGCAAGATACTGTATGTGCTTGTATAAATTTTTTCAGATATTGTTTTTACTTCCACTCAAACCAGAAAAATACTGAATAATGAAAAAAGAAAACAAAGAAATAAATTATCATTAAAGGAGAAAAATAAATTTTTTATTAATGTATTAACATTAATTGAATGTAAATGAAGAACAGATGTTTCTTATAATAAATCTAATAGAATATTTCAGTATAAACCACATTTAATAATTTTTTTTAGCAAATTAACTGAAATCCACATTTGAATCCAAACTAAAAACCAATATAACTAACTCTGAATCCAGTTTTGAAAGCATAACTAAATTAGAATTCCAAATTTGTTGATCAACTGCCCATTGCTGAAATATTTTTCCTCTACACAGAAAAGTGTTGAACTTATTGGGTCTTACCGCACTCTGATAAATTTTTTATCATAGAGATATTTCTTCGTTTATGTGTAACCGTATTAGTTTCCATATTTTAAATATCTACAAGCCCGTTTAGTTAGGTGACAGTTTGCTTACAACAATGGTAATATGACTAGCCATTATAAGATAGTTAAAATAGAGTCTAATATTCAGCTTCGCTTCTACAGAGAACATTTTAATAAGAACAGTAAAGCTGAATATTGGACTTGTCTTATTCAATATTTGTCACCAGACAGAACACATATTGGGGCCAGCACACCCCTCCGAAAAACTTTGCATCATGATTACTCATGCACCCCTTTTGAGTAAGAACTAAATACTTACCAAATTTTAGCTTCCTATACATTATGGTATTTGAGATGTTTTTGGGCCGACAGAGAAACCCAACTCAAAAGGTAGCACACTCCCTGGAGAAAATTTCTAAGGTATTCACATCAACTTTTGGGATAAGAACTGATTGCCTACCAAATTTCAGCTTCCTAGGCCTAACGGTTTTTGAGATATTTTTGTCCCAACATTGAATCCCACACATATGGATAAATTCAAAACATACTAATTAACAATAAAATCAAATACATAAATTAAATTTGTTTATTTTTCAGAAGTATACAGCTAAAATTTTTAGATATAAGAAATAAAATATTTTATAACAGATTATGTTCAACAAATATGAATATTTTTTTAAAACAAAACTAGATCCAGTCAAACTTTCTTTAAAATTTCTAGTCCATACTTGAATTCAGAAAAACCTGTAAAAAATAAAATGTATATAGTTTTAAAGAATTCTCATTTTTAACTATTTTACAAAATTAAATGAATAGAATATCAGCAATGGCCTGACATAAACCACACATGGGCAACCCATGTCTTCATTCTTTTTTTTTTTTTTTTTTTGTTATGAATACTTTTTTTTTTTTAACTTTAAAATTCTATTTGAAATTGCATTTGGATTAATGTATACCATAAAGCACTAGATTTTGATCACAAAAGTTGCTTTCAGTTCTATCGTTAGTTGTACCTGATAAGAAAAGTAACCACTGGCTGTTGGCTAGTTATACAAAAATGCAATTTTCTACAACCAAATATGACTTTTATGCAGGAGAAGCAGATTAAAAATAGTGTTGCTATCTTAGCTTATATGAAACATTTTCAAAAAATAATGGACAATGAAAATGCTTAGATTAAAATATTGGAATAATATTAAGCTTTAACTTTAGTGGCAACAAGTTGCTAAATCTTAATCCCCATTAGCATGGCATATTTGGCATGTCACGTTTCTATATATATAATGGTCATTAGCAATTCTTCCTTTTATGCAATATTTTCATCCTATGTTTACAAACTGATCATTGTAAACACTCAGGGCTGTGCAGTCGGAGTTAGTAAAATATACTGACTCTGACTCCTAAATTAAACTATGTAAAAGTAATTTTATCTTGGAATATTAAATTATTTTATTAGTTAAAATAGTTTTAAAAAATCATTAAATGTTTACCAATTAAAAAATTAATGAATTGAAAAATTAAAAATTGCTATCTATGACAGTCACTATTTTAGCAATAACTTTTATAACAAATAATATGTGAGCACTATTTTATTTAGATATAAGTTGCTATACTACACTACCTATTGACCAGATTGATTATTGTAATGAAAATTAAAATTTTAATTTTCAAAACTTTAATTTTTTGAAAATATTTCTTTACTCAGTGAGCTGCTTGCATGCCCAGGTCAGGTGTTTCCAAATGATCATCGGAAAGTCCTCGAAAATGAAATAACTAACCCACATGTGTGTGTTTAAGAGACTGATAAACGAATCACGAGGATTCAAATTGCAGATAATGCATTAAAATTACTACAGCAAGATAGTATTTATATGTTAGATGTGTTTGTCATTATAAAAATTTACTTAGCATATATTATAAATATGGAACAGTTTACCTCACAAAGTCCTATATACAAGTATTTGACTTTTAATAGCATAACAACATCTAACGTTTACTTAAATTCATCCACTTTACACTTTTTAATCACCCATTAAGGAATTTCTAAGTTACAGTGTATCAACTAGGAATAGTAAATGTCAAGCACTGAAATTAATGTGACAAAAACATACCTTCACAATCTTAAGGGATCAGAGCAGAGGACGTGTGCATCAGCTATAGATATTTCAGTTCTTCAAGAAATAGAATTGGGCTCTTTCTACACACTTTAAATTCCTGTAACAAATTAAATCAGAATTAGGAACACTTTATAAACCTTGGTAAAAAAAAAAAGCACATCAAAACTGCTTGTACTCAACTATTAGAATGAATATTTTTAAATTATGGTATCTAGCTGTAGATAAAAATTCATGCTAATAAACATACCTTAACTTCTTCACAATTTTAAGGGATCAGACCAGAGGATGTGTGCATCAGCTATAGATATTTCAGTCCTTCAAGAAATAGAATTGGGCTCTTTCTACACACTTTAAATTCCTGTAACAAATTAAATCAGAATTAGGAACACTTTATAAACCTTGGTAAAAAAAAAGCACATCAAAACTGCTTGTACTCAACTATTAGAATGAATATTTTTAAATTATGGTATCTAGCTGTAGATAAAAATTCATGCTAATAAACATACCTTAACTTCTTCACAATCTTAAGGGATCAGAGCAGAGGATGTGTGCATCAGCTATAGATATTTCAGTCCTTCAAGAAATAGAATTGGGCTCTTTCTACACACTTTAAATTCCTGTAACAAATTAAATCAGGATTAGGAACACTTTATAAACCTTGGTAAAAAAAAAGCACATCAAAACTGCTTGTACTCAACTATTAGAATGAATATTTTTAAATTATGGTATCTAGCTGTAGATAAAAATTCATGCTAATAAACATACCTTAACTTCTTCACAATCTTAAGGGATCAGAGCAGAGGATGTGTGCATCAGCTATAGATATTTCAGTCCTTCAAGAAATAGAATTGGGCTCTTTCTACACACTTTAAATTCCTGTAACAAAATAAATCAGGATTAGGAACACTTTATAAACCTTGGTAAAAAAAAAGCACATCAAAACTGCTTGTACTCAACTATTAGAATGAATATTTTTAAATTATGGTATCTAGCTGTAGATAAAAATTCATGCTAATAAACATACCTTAACTTCTTCACAATCTTAAGGGATCAGAGCAGAGGATGTGTGCATCAGCTATAGATATTTCAGTCCTTCAAGAAATAGAATTGGGCTCTTTCTACACACTTTAAATTCCTGTAACAAATTAAATCAGAATTAGGAACACTTTATAAACCTTGGTAAAAAAAAAAGCACATCAAAACTGCTTGTACTCAACTATTAGAATGAATATTTTTAAATTATGGTATCTAGCTGTAGATAAAAATTCATGCTAATAAATATCAAATTTGAACTTGAATACCTACACGCACCTTGAAAAATATTTCTGTTTATCAATATTGATAGAAAATAATATATAAAAACACGTATCCATCACTTAAAATGAGAATTTGTAAAGAAAAATTAAAATTTCAGAATCCAAATTTTGAGGAAGCATGAAAGAAAAAAAAGGTCAAATAACACTGTTTATTTTGCTTGTTAAGTTTTTACTACAATTAAAATACAAATGTATAATACATGCACACAAACTTTTATGAATTTGGTCACTAAAAACATTCCCTTTCATAGCGGATTTCATATTGTTTAGGTTGCTTTATTTAAATTAAAACTAAAAAATCAGAATAAAATCTGCAATTATTATATCTTTTTAATGGACCAGGTTAATTATTGTAATGAAATATATTCAAGTTTTAATTTTCAAAATTTTAATTTCAAAAATGAAATTTAATTTCTTGAAAATATTTCTTTAGGCAATGGACTGCGCATGCACAGATATTTTCAAACAATCACCAGGAAGTTCTCGAAAATGAAATGCATAACCCATCTATGTGTATTTAATTAAGAAACTAATAAGCAGAAAACACAGGGATTCAAATTGCGAATTATAAGCTACAACAACATACTATTTACATGTTAGATGTATTTGTCACACTAAAATTTTACTTAACATATATTATAAATACGGATTAGTTTACCACACAAAGTCCATACAGGCATTTACTATACAGGCTATAATTTTTAAGAGCATATTAACATTTACTGAAAATAACCTGTTCCACACTTTTCAACCACTGATTAAAAGGAATTTTTAATTTACAACATATCCATTTGGAACAGTAAATATCAGCCACTGAAATTAATAGTTGTGTAAAAAACATACCTCAGCTTCTTCATAATCTTAAGGAATGGAAGGATATGTCAGCCTGTCAACTCCAGATTTTTCAATATCTTCAAAATATGGAATTGGCCTCTATACAAACTTTAAATCCCTGTAACAAATTAAACTAAAATTACTTTCACTTTATATTTCTTGGTAAAATAAAGACTTCAAAACTGCTTGTATACTCAACAATTAGAATAAATATTTTTAAATTCTGGTATCTCGCTGCAGATTAAAAAACTTGGTTTGTATTATAAAAAAACTTTGTATTGATTTATATTTGTACACCACACACACCTCGAAAAACATTTCTAAATAAGATTGCTTATAAACATTGGTAGAAAAATATATAAAACATGTCCATCACTTTAAATAATAATTTGTGAAAGAAAAAAAATTAAAACTACAAAATCTAAATTTTGAGTAAATGTAAAAAAAAAAAAAAAAAAAAAAAATACTAGTATTTATAGTCTGTTAAATTTTTATGATGATTAAAATATACATACATTTATAAAAAAAAATATGCACAGAAATTTTTGTAAACTGGAATTAAACTACCCAGTGGTATAACGACACACGTTAAGCACCCCACCCCACTGAAAAGATGTGATCTCACAGTACATAGCTAATGTACTTCACAAATGTATGATATGAGTGCCCCACCGTCGAAACTTGTAGATTATTACTTCAAAACAAAATTATGAATGTTTATTTCACAATCAAAAATAGTCTGTTTTTTAAGCTAATCCAGCTGTCCGACTTGAAATATGGCACACCCCATCCTAGTCAAGCTGATCAGATATATAACTCAATACCAATTTTACTTCTCACCTAAATTAAGACCGGTCTTGGTCATGTCAAATTTTCCAATTTGATGTAGATTTGGGCCAGTCTAAATTTTCTAATTTAATCCAGGCTTGGTTTCTAAATGTTTTTGGACTTGGTCAGGCCTTGAAACTTTTGTTCTGGACTTATTTTTTAAAAGTAAAGTAAAATAAATTATTTTAATATATATGACATTCCCCATTATATTATGTTAAATAACAACTTTCATATATGCATTAAATATGCACAAATTCAAACAAGTTAGCAAAATGAAAATATAATAAATCTAATTGAAATGCTGTATAATATGCTATAACATTCTGCTAATAATGAGTGAATAATTCAGGGTAAGAAATTTCAAAGTGAAAAGTTTTTTTCACACACCAGTATCATAGTTCCCGGCCACACACTTAGCTACAGTAAACCTTCGGGTCTGTCGTGTGGTCTGGGTTTTCAACACACCAGTATCATATAAATATAATAGCTGTGCTTAACGCTTTGGTATTTTTTCAAGAAAAAAAAAAATATAATAATTACAGTAAAATTTATAGCCAATTATGTAAAAAAATTAACATAAATATATACATAACATATCAGCGATTAAGATGTTGCTTACGGATGTAATGGGCAAAATGTTGTTATACAAATATTGATTTAAAATTTCAAAATCTGCAAGTCACTATTTTCAAGATTCCCGGGATTTACACGTGAAATGCGAGTAAGTACAAACTGCCTGTTACACAGAAGTGTATTGGCACTGGATAGAAGAGAACATACATTTCATATTAACAGTGGCGAATCAGAATGTGGCCCTGGCAATCTTTTCCGAAGAGCCCCCCCCCCCCCCCCCCTCTGTAAACACCAGTTTAGAAAAAAACGAAAAGTACTTAAAAATAAACATGTTGAATCTTGTTCTATACAAATCTTGCTACGCTTTTTTTTTCACCTAATAAACATATTTGAAATATTTGCACCCAAAAGTTTGAACAGGAATTAAATTAAAATGAGAATAAAAATATGTAAATGTAATATATATAAAATCTAACATTTTAACAAGGTCGTTTTCAATGCTAAGAATTGACAGATGATTTAACCTCTTTTCAGTTATTACTCGTTTTTTTTTAAAGTTTTTGATTAGTTTTAATTTAGAGAATGACCTTTCCTCACACTAGCGTTGGAGATCATCAAACACAGGTAAGTATGAAGTACTATTTCAACATTTGGAAACGCTTGAATTATGTTTTCTCCACATAAATATGAATACAAACACTTTAAATCCACTTTCTGGGATTTATTTTCGAGTTCGTCCTTATTTCTTTCTTCACTATTAAAAATCTTTAAGAAATTTTTTTTTCTTAAAGATTTTTTACTTTTATTTTTCGTTCCAAATGAGGCCCTCCTCTGAAGTGAGGTCCCTGGCATTCGCCAGTATGTTAATTCACCACTGCATCTTAACTACTATTACTATTTTGCATGAAACAAACAAGTATATAGTTACAGCCTGCATATCGTGTTAATCGATATTTCACTTTCATGTTAAGTAGTCTCAATAGTATATATTATCACACCATCCATAGCTAGGAAGAGGACCCTGTGTTAAAGTTGATAGATGCTAATGTAAATGCCAGAATAAATTGTGCAATAAAAAAAAATTATGGAAGTGTATAAGATTCCCAAATTTGCATGCCACACAACAAATATGCTATATGTGAAGTCTGCAACAAAATATGGTTTGGGTTGTTCAAAATATGGAATGTTTAAAAACAACACACATTACACTTAGGACTCAAAAACATACAAAACACATTATACAAATAATTATTTAAACCATTGTTTTCAGATATTAATTTAATTATAATTTATTGAAAAACTGTTATATCTAAAGGGAATTTCAACAATTTATAAATAGCATCACATACACATCCTGACAGATTCTTCATGAAAACTATGTGAAAAAGTATGACATCGCAAAACTTGAAATGCCGATAAAGTCCGGAAGGGATAGAAATATTTAATATGGTCATGATGAATAACTGAGTGCGATTATATGTTATGTTTCTATAAAATATTTGCAATAAATTTTACTCAAACATCCATTCATTGAGAGCGTACTAGTTTACATTGTTTAACATTAGAAGTGGGGAAATTACTTTAATCACAGATATACATTTTTAAATTGGATCCAGTCATTTTGTACAGTTCTAAATTAGTAAATTGGGCGCGCGATCGATATACATTAAAATAAAATTTTATGACCACACGTTCAAATGAACAAGTGATCACACAAGTAATTTGTTTAATGATCGTCAAACTGGTATAGATTTAAGAATAAACTTCCTATGTTTCTTTTAAATAAACAAATCATAACTCACCAATCAGAATATTTTTCATATTGTTTTACGTATATCCGAAATCATTCTTGCATTTGGAAATCCTCTGATCAAAGTGACTGCAATCTTGTTTATTAGGAGAAGCCTTTTCATTGGTGTGTTTTCAGCTGTAACGCATCACGTGACCAACACATTCGCCAAAATATGAACTTGAACCATGTTCAACCGATGAACGCACGGTCGTGCGTTTGAGCCTATGATTGGTTGACGTACAGCTCCCAATGGATGGGCAACGCACGAATGGATCAATCTGAATCCGGCCTAAATTAAATGATGCATTTACAGGAAATGACTACATTTTGAACATATTCTATAAAATACTTAAGATTTATTTATTGTATTACTTAATGTTTAATTGTATTCATTTATAGTGATGTTTTGAATGTAGGGAATTTGTTCTTTCTACAGGAAGAACAACATTGCTCGTGCAGAGAAATGCCTAATTCTGGGGAGAAGTTTTCTCCGAGAAAGCGTAATAGCCAAAGGCTTAAATATAAATAACCAATTACAGCAAGAAGATAACAATGGATGAGTAGAAGTTATCTAGATTTCAAGTATATAGATATATTGGAGGAGGGGCAATTTAGATTATAAATGTGAAAGAAAAAGCAATTATAATTTTACTGAGAAAAAATTAAAAACTATTTGAAATACTCTTTTTGAGCTAAAAATTTGTTAATTTCATGTTTGAAAATGATAAAAATGAAAAATTGTAAAGTGATATAAGAATAAAAATGATAGGGGATCATTTTGTTAATCATAAATCCAAAATGGCCCCCTCCACCTTTTAAAATCAATTGTTATGTACATGAAAACAATCAATTGAGATGTGAACTTGTTGCATCCTTGTATCTGGCAGTCCTGTATATGTATTCTCTGTGTACTGCATTAAAATAAATATACATGAAAACAAATTAAGATGTTGACTCATTGCATCCTGTTAATGTGTACTGCATTAAAACAAAGAATCCAATTTTCATTTTCAACAGATGCCGAGTAAAGCTGTTTGGGACAAAGCTCTTGATGCACTCAACGATGCCATAAATCTTGAGAAACATGTGAACAACAAATTGCACCACCTCCACGATGTGGCTTCTTTGCAGTGTGTGGATCAGCATGTAAGTTTGGGGAAACATGAGTTTCTGTTTTCTTCCTAATTCCTAGTGCGTGACCTGGCAAACAGTGGCAATTTGTTAAATTGACTCTTTTCGAGGAGTTTGCAGCACTATTTCAATCAAACCCTTATGATGAAACTTGAAACTGTCGCTAATGTGTTCCGATATAATTTAGCCTATTCCACTCATTCACATTTCAGCCATGAATGTTACACCCAGCTTGGTTGTCATAATACAGAATGCTTTTATTGTTTAAATTATAACTAATTTGTGCATTCATCAAGAGTGTTCTGAACCCATACTATTTCTTTTGCAGCTTCAGTAGGAGATGCACACTCTGCCACCATTGTGGATATATGAACTCACTTATGTGTAAAGGTTCTCCATGTAATTGGCACTATATCCATTAAACACATCATACCACCCAGAGAAACTCTATCATCTCTATTCTCAGCAAAGTCAGAATCTGAATAACAAATTAGTTTAATTGCTTTTATGTTGGATATATTTAATTCAAAGTTTATAGTTTGAGATAAGTGTCCTAAAAGTTTTAGAAGAATGTTCCAATGTTTGATACCGGGGTTTGTGTGAAATTAAGATAAAACATTTAAGGCATAGCACAAGTCAGGTCTTGTTCTGCCAGCTGTAAATGGCAAACACCAGCCAGTGACCCGTCAGCACCAACTGTGAACTGTAAATGACCTAGTCAGCTGTAAATGGCAAACACCAGCTAGCGGTTGGTGCTGACTGGCAGTGCTGATTCATACTAATATCACACCCTTTTGAATGTAGGACTTTATTTTTGTGCAAGAGCTTTTCGAAGAATGCATAACCATTTGCTGTATGGTATTGTCATCACATGGGCTTATTTTCTTAAGAGATCCACTTCTCTTTCGGTCGCTAAAATCACCTGTATCTCGATATTTCGTGAAATTGTGTTATGGATAGCAGTCTTGCTCATATTTATCTTTCTGTTTATGTTATAATAACCGCCTTTGGCGACCAGCCTGCTCACTACCCTTGAAAATTTTGACTGTGGCAAATTCGCTGGCGCGACCTACCAGAAAGGTGTAAGGTAACTATTTGAACGGCCAGGAAGTACCACCCAATTTAAGACCGGAACCCAGTGGAGGAGGCATCCACAGGGACCATACCCTCCTTCCCCTACCACCAACCTCTCGGAAGGACTTGTGGGCCCACATGTTTGCAGCGTCATCGTACTCTGCATGAACATGGCGCCAGTTTTGGCTGTGGCGGGAATCGAACCCGGGCTTACAGAGTGCAACTCCCGCACGCTAACCACTGGGCTACTCTGCCCTCCGCGACAATCTCCATAACTTTCTTTTTATTCACCCAATTTAGACCGGAACCTAGTGGGAGAGGCATCCACATGGACCGTACCCTCCTTCCTCTACCACCAACCTCTCGGAAGGACTTAACGGACCCACATGTTTAACGTGATCGTACTCCCCATGAACATGGCGGCAGTTTTGGGAATCGAACCCAGGCATACAGAGTGCAATTCCCGCATGCTAACCACTGAGCTACTTTGCCCTCATCGACAATCTCTTAACAACTCAAACTTTCCTTTTATTCACCCAATTTAGACTGGAACCCAGTGGGAGAGCCATCCCCAGGGACAGTACCCTCCTTCCCCTACCACCAACCTTTCGGAAGAACTTACGAACCCACATGTTTGACGTGATCGTACTCCACCTGAACACGGCGCCAGTTTTTGGCAGTGGCAGGAATCGAACCCGGGTCTACCGAGTGCAATTCCCACGCGCTAACCACTGGGCTACCACGATTCAACCAATTTAGACCGGAACCCAGTAGGAGAGGCATCCACAGGGACCGTACCCTCCTTCCCCTACCACCAACCTCTCGGAAGGACTTACGGAACACATGTTTAATGTGATAGTACTCCGTGTGAACACTGCGGCAGTTTTGGCAGTGGCGGGAATCGAACCCGGGCCTACCTATTGGAATTTTAGTTCTTATTGCATTGGTGAAAATTCAAAAGCCAGTTGAATAGCAGAGCGTCACAGTGGAGAAAATGAAAGTAATCAGCGTAAATGAAAAATCATTTTATTTCTGCGAACTTAAAACATCATAACGAACAATAACATATCCATTTCCGTAACTTCGGAAAATGGTAACATCGTAAAGTTTAGTTAAACAAAGTCTCATCAATTTAATCATAAGCCTTCAGTTAGGCCTAACAGCATCGGCCAAAAACATCCCCATAACCGGCATACATGAAGATAACGGTCATACGTGATCATGAATACATATCACGAAGACAAAGCTAGATCAAGATACATCAAGAAGCATCAAGATAATCAACTGATACAAGCACTAGCTTAAATAGCCCAGTATCATTGAAGTTGTAGTTAATGTTTTCCTTCCGGAGTATGCTAATCTCTAATTGGTTGAAGTAGAAATTAGCATAAACCGGAAGTTGACGTCTCAATCTGCAGGACCACAGACCATAGGGGCGAACAAGCGATCCGAAAGCGATTAGCCAATTAGAACGAAGTATCTTTTGGATTTAGACCGTACATCGACCGATTCGCGTATGTGCTTGTATACAACCGAAGTTTTTCTAACACTACCGAGTGCAATTCCCACACGCTAATTTAAATTTCATAATTGTTGGTATCTTGAAATGTGTTGGAATTTATACATTCGAAAAACCAGATGTTAGCAGAGTATCGTAGCGGATGTAAGCAGGAAATAGTCTTGACGTGAAAAGAACGATATTTATTTTCACGAACTCAAAACATTAAAATAACATAAGAAGATATCAATTTCCATAACTTGGAAAAGATATTTGCAAAAGTTGAATAGTTTAAACAAAAGTCTTGAAAAATTGCAGAAGATTTAACAGCAGTTAGGCCTAACAACATCCCCCACTAAACATTGCCATAACCGACGTACATGAAGATAACGATCATACGTGATCATGATGATATATCACGAAGACGAAGATAATCAACAGATATAAGCACTAGCTTAAATAACCCAGTATCATTAAAGTTGTAGTTAATGTTTTCCTTTCGGAGTATGCTAATCTCTAATCGGTTGAAGTAGAAATTAGCATAAACCGGAAGTTGACGTCTCAATCTGCAGGACCACAGACCATGGGGGTAAAACTGCTTAACAAGCGATCCGAAAGTGATTAGCCAATTAGAATGAAGTATCTTTTGGATTTTAGACCGTACATCCACCGATTCATGTACGTGCTTATTTACAACCGAAGTTTTTCTAACAAGCGACCGCCTCCTGCAGATTGAGTTGTCTAATCACATAAATACAAGTAGTAATCAAATTTAAATTTCAGTTGAACATATACTACATTATAGAGTCTCAAAATATATATAAATTTCAGTGTATAATTATATTTTCATGACAAAGTTTAAAAAAGAGTTAACAACAACAAAGTTAAGACAAAGTTAAATATTTTAAATTCAAAAACTCTTAAATACTTCGCCACACAGTATAAACCCAACAGTATCTAAACTACATGTTGAGGGAATATAAAAAAGTTTGTATATTATATTGAAAGATCTTGAACTTTCAAATACTTCGCCACACAGTTTAAACTCATAAGTATCTAAGCTACTACATGAGAGATTGAAAAAATGTATAAGATATTTTTAGTATGTATCAAAAACTTTAAAATCTTCGCCACACAGTATAAACACATTGGTAACTAAACTACGCAATGTGGGTTTTTAAAAAGTGTTGAAGTTAATTTTTGAGAAATACAACTATACAATTTAGAAATGAATTTAACTTGTTTACATTAGATTTCAGATTAGAATTTAAACATCTTAAGAAGTTTTAAATACTTCGCCACACAGTTTAAACCACACGGTTTAAGTATCTAAGCTACTACATGAGAGATTGAAAAAAATGTACAAGTTATTTTTAAGATTTCACAGAATTTAGAGATTGCTTCTTTGATGATTGGTTTCGTAAAACCGCCAGCTTTGTTATTTTTGCTATTTACAAATTTAATCTCAAAGAGCTTCTTTTTCACTAGATATCTTAAGAAATGATATTTAACATCAATGTGTTTGGTTCTATGATTCTCAATGGGCGAATTGGAAATGTTTATGGCTACTTGGTTATCACAGAGTATTACACTATTTCCTAACTTAATGCTAAGTTTAGTACATTCAAATAATATGTTCTGTACCCATACCATTTCCTTTGCCGATTCGGTTAATGAGATATGTTCTGCCTCCATTGTAGATAAACTCACACATTTGTGTTTAAATGTCCTCCATGAAATAGGTACCCTATCTACAAAAAATATCATGCCTCCCATTGATACTCTATCATCCCGATTAGCTGCAAAGTCAGAATCAGTAAAACAGTTTAAATTTACAGATTGAATGTTTGATAAGTTAAGTTTAAAATCTCTTGTTTTATCTACATACCCTAGAAGTTTAAGTAAAACATCCCAGTGTTTATGCTTGGGTTTTCCTGAAATTTGAATAAGATGTTTACGGCATAGCTAATATCAGGTCTAGTTTTGCTGGCAAGAAAGGATAAACAATCTAATAAGTTTCTGTAAGGTATATTCTTCATTTGTTCGATTTCTGCATGATTTGCTGAACAATCTGTTTTGCTTAAAACTATACCTTTAGCTATGGGTAAACAGGGCCCGCGCTAGGAATTTAAAACTGTTAGCCAACAAATTAGCCAAATTGAAAAATCATTAGCCAAATTACATTATTAGTCAAAGTTATCGTCGCCATTGGTGAAAAAACTTCTACTTTTAAGCCATAATGCAGCTAATAATATTAATTTCATTCTAAACAAGATATAAAGATGGGTAGATTTCATTTTTTTAATCATTAAATAGGCTATTAGTAAATTAAACTTGTATTTACCAATGAAAGATCTCAATGAGTAACAAAAATGACAAATTTATTTTATAATTCACATAGTTTCATTATCATATAAACCAGGCAAGCGTCGGATTTTTGTATTATAACACCAATTTTCAAAAGCTGCCTTAAAGTTAAAATCTGGCAATCCATATCTGGCCCTTCACTATTTATAAGAATCAAGTCACTGAGATTTTTTACTCTGATGTTACTACTTAATGAAATTTACGTTCTGTTTACTAAAGCCTATTTCAACGATGGATGTTGTCATAGGACATGTGAAACCAATTCTTGCTACATCCATAATATTTTTATATGCAGTATCATCATTATATTTCTTAGGCACCAAAACTATCTAAGGGATAAATTTTTATGTTGGTTTTAAAATTCAGGCAGGCGTAAGGATCGTATAAAAACCATAAAGAAGATGATGAAGATGAAACGAAAACAAGCCAGGCAGGCTTAAAAATTCGCAACAAAAAGATAAACTACGATTCAACTTATGACAAAAACAGAAAACCGCAAGTTGGCATCTGTGATAATATTCAGCAGTGACCTTTTTCAGTTGGTTTTAACTAAAATTAAATGCTTTTTTTTATTTACCGTATATACTCGCGTAAGTCGAGAATTTTTTTGGGGAAAAAAAAACTTCAAAGTGGGGGGGGGGGTCGATTTATATGCGGAGTCTAAAAAAAAAACATCGTAAGTCTAAAAAAAAAAGACATCGTAAGTCTAAAAATTATTTTTTCCCATAAGACAATCGATCCTAAAACAATGCAGTAGTAATTACACAATCGCACACTTCTAATTTCTCTGCCCTCCAGATGCTCCGGACTACCATTGTATACGCGTCATCAAAAAATATACATACATTTTCGTTCGATGTTTATCACTTATTTCTCTGTGTACGGCTGATCGTTTCCGACAAAAAATGGCTCTTTTCAGAAATAATTCTGTAACACTGATTGTTTAAAACTGTAATGCAAGATTTTAAGTTGAAAGTGTTTTTTTGTTTTGTTTATTGGAGAGTATCTAATAACTGTGTTGGGGGTTAACAGTTGTGCGATTCAGGGTTAACAAAAAAAATCGGCTCACATAACGGGCGGAATGCAGATAATGTTTTGATTGCCGCGGTGGGTCAAGGACGCTTGAGAGACAGGAATGCGCTGTCTGCCGTCCGTTTTGAGGAGCAGCGTGCTGGGAATTAAAGAATACCTGGGAGACAACGCTCGTATGTCACAGGCCTACTTGTCTGGAATCAGACTTTTATTCCAAATTAAATAGGACTTTTATTCCATATTACTTCCCAAAAAAATATTTACGAAATTTTCAGTTTCCAAAAAATCCTTCGACATTTTTTTCGCCAAAGTATTTTTTTTATCGCCAATTTTGCGATCTTTTCGCATTTGGCGCGTAGGCGAATGGCTAGCGCGGACCCTGGGTAAACTAGAAATAGGATATTTAAACTTTGAGAATTTGTCACAAATTTTTGCGATGTTAGCATGTTTTTCCTCATATTCAATACCTAATAACATTTTTGTTTTTCCTAACATTTTAATGTCAAATTTATTTTTTAGTAACGAAGTTACAGAATTTAAATTCATTTGATTTTGGGGAAATAATATTGTCATCAACGTAAACAATCAATAAAGCCTTATTGTTAAAATTATATGCACAATTGCACCACTTAAACTTTATGAAGTTTAAGTTTTCTGAGAACCTGGTCTAACTCTAGATACCATTCTCTACTGCTTTGGTGCAAGCCATAAATCGCTTTATTTAGCTGACATATATATCTACTTTTGTTTTTGTCAAAAAATCCTGGGGGCTGTTTCATGAATATTTTTTCATTGAGATTGGCATATAAATATGCACATTTGATGTTAAGCTGAGTATGGAACTACCCTCATAAACACACAAAAATAGTAAAAAACATCCTAACGATTGTAAAGTTAATTACCGTGCTAAACACTTCTTCGTAAGTTTGCCCTTTTTCCTGGTTAAATCCCTGAGCTCTACAAGTCTAGCTTTATACCTGCTAACTTCACCCCTTTCGTCTCTTTTGACTGTATACACCCAACGACAACCAATTACTTTGTTGGAAACAGGTGCAGGCACTAAGTCCCAGACACCTCTTTCCTTCATGACACCTAATTCATCTGCCATAGCTGTATTCCATTCTTTGGATTGAGCCGCTTCCTTGTAGTTCCTAGGAATTTGGACCTCTACAATGTTGGCTTCTGGCCGATCCCATGATCTCCCTTGATCCCCCTTAAAATTGAAAAACTTTTTATAAAATTTTATTTTATTTTTCTCACAAAAATTTTCTATATCTTTTAGTGATCTCAATCTAGGTCCCTTTCATTTATAATAGTAATAAACATCTTTTCTTGTTCCAGTCATTCTCGGAATGACTTTTCTGATCCAAGTAGTATCTGGATCGGGAATTTGACGATCATCACCAGAGGACCCCTTTTCCTCATTACTTTCAGTAATGTTTTGATCTTCCTCTGATGAATCATCTTTTTCCCTCTCCACATACTCCTCGTCAGACGAGTCTGGATAGGCGGGTTCTTGAGATGAAAAAGTAAAATTTTCTTTAGGATTTACAGTGGGTCCCAGACCGCCTTCCTCTGCGTTGCACTCTTCATTAAATCTAACATTTTTAGTTTCCACAATTTTTCTCTCATTCAAGAGCCATATCCTATACTCCCCGAGTTTTCAGTACGTATCCCACCATAATGCCCTCTTGTGCCCTCATATCAAGTTTCCCCCTAAGTTGTTTAGGCTTGCCTACAAAAACTTGGCATCCAAATGCTCTGAGGTGAGAATCTGATGGCTTTTTGCCGCTGTACAACTCGATCGGTGTCAGATTCTTAAACTTGTGGCATATCTGATTTTTAACGTATGCAAAACAGAGTAAAGCTTCTTCCCAAAAATTATCCTTTAAATTGCTATCGTTTAACATTGCCCTAACACAATCTAAAGCAGTTAAGTTAAATCTCTCGGAAACCCTGTTTTGTTCGGGTGTGTACGTGTTTGTTCTTTACGCTTTGATTCCCTGTATTTCTAAAAACTGTTCAAACTCAGTGTTACAAAACTCCATACCGTTGTCAGTTCTGAAACTTAAAATTTTGGTATTTAGAAATCTCTCTGATCGATGTTGAAATTGTTTGAACTTATCAAAAACTTCAGATTTTTGTTTCATAGGATACACAGTTACTTTGCATGAAAAATCATCGGTTATGCTAAGAAAATATTTAGCACCTCCACGCGATGGTTTTGGCATTGGCCCGCTTACGTCCATATGGATTAGTTCCAATGGTTTTTCCGATCTTATTCTGCCTATGGGTTTGCACGAAATTCCTTTTGTTTTTGCCAATTTACAACATTTACAGTTGATTTTCTAAACACTGATTTTTGGCAATCCTTTAACAGCTGACACTTTACATGTGTGACGTAAACATTCAAAATTGACGCGACAAAACCTTTTATGCCATAACCTTGTATTTCCCCCGACTTCAATGGGGGATTTTACATTGCTTGAACTTTTAAAAACATCAAACTTACAAGGCTTGCTAGGTTTAAAAATACTAGTATTAGAGTTTACAATTTTACGTTTAAAAACTTTACTGGCATTTCTATTTACTTTATTACTTTGATCTTTATCACAATTTTCAACAAGTTTTAAACTTACTTTTGTTACTTGAATTTTTAAAACATGATCGTCATTTTCAGTTTTGCAAACAGATGACTTATTTTTACTTTTACTTTTAAAATCAATAGATTTTTTGCATTTTACATTTTTAGTTTTAGGCTTAGTATTTACATTTCCTGTAGACTTCTCAACATTAAAATTTTTAGATTTTGTCTCGTATTGAGGTCGAAGGAAATAAAAGCCGTTATGTCTTTTGGCATAAAACCATTTACTGCCGTCAGACTTGTAAAAAGTAAGGAAACCATTTTTTCCGATGAAAATGCAATTTTGCTCTTCTAGTAGTGAAGCAGCAGTTAAATTCCTCCTTAATTTCGGGGAATACATAATATCTTTCAAAATTATTAGATTTTTAGTATTTTTCATTTTCACATACATGTTGATCGATCCAACACCTTCGATTGGGCTTTCTTGATCACCGGCAGCTAAAGACATTGTTGTTCCTTTTAATTCTTTAAATTTTTCAAATAATTCGAGATTATTACAAAAATGTTTCGTTGCTGCCGTGCCATCAACCCAACCGAATTTGTCGGTCGATTCAACATTACAATTTTCTATGCCATGTTGGATTTCACTTATCAAGATAGGATTTACAATTAGCTTTTAAATGGCCATATGCTTTGCATTTATGGCAAGGGCCTACTTGTTTACTAAAATTTACATTTCTGGAAGAAGTACTCTTATATTTAAACAATTTTGTAGTTTTAGAGTTACATACATTAAATGCTAAAGTCTTACTTCCGTTCTGTTGTTCGTCATGCTTTTTCTGAGCTATCTGGTCCTCTTCGGCGAGCAGTTCTCTCTCGAAGTGTTTTAGTGTAAAGGCTCGTCCGGCAGTCTGTAAAGGGTCTGTACAATACCTCGGTAGTCCTCATCGAGTCCAATTGTTTGGAAAGCTACCAGGACCTCGGCCATTGGGTGGCCTGCGTCTTTCAGCTTGGAGACCCATCTTTTAATCCTTGTGATGAATAGTCCATTCGGTTCTCCCGGCACTGGTTTCTCACTGAAGAAGTTGTCAAAGAACCTCATGAGTCCAGCCCTGGATTTTGGTTCGAATTGGTCTTTCAAGATGTTCCATGCTGTCACAGGTTCCTCCACTGATGAAATTAAATCACGGTACTCCGCCTCTAGACTGTAGTAGAGTGTTGAAAGCGCTCTCTCTTTACGTCTCTGATATTCCACCTTTTCTTTCCTGGTCATTTCCGCATCAGGTTTTTCCTCTGTACCCGTGACGAATCCATAAAGTCCTTCATTCATTAACATGAACTTTATATCCGTACTCCATGTGGAGAAATTATCTTTCCTGAGCTTCTCCATGTCCAGTGTCGCCATTTTCTTACAATGCTGCTGCGGCCCTCGTCTCAGGGCTCGTTCTTTTTTCCTTGATGTTTCGAAACTACTTCGTTGATATTAGTTTGCTGCTATACAAGGTCTACTAGGGCCATAACCCACTTGCTGGTATCTTGAAATGTGTTGGAATATATATATTCGAAAAACCAGATGTTAGCAGAGTGTCGTAGCGGATGTAAGCAGGAAATAGTCTTGACATGAAAAAAACGATATTTATTTTCACGAACTGAAAACATTAAAATAATATAAGAACATATCAATTTCCATAACTTGGAAAAGATATTTGCAAAAGTTGAATAGTTTAAACAAAAGTCTTGAAAAAGTACAGAAGACTTAACAGCAGTTAGGCAACAACATCCCCCACTAAACATTGCCATAACCGACAAACATGAAGATAACGATCATACGTGATCATGATGATATATCACGAAGACGAAGATAATCAACAGATACAAGCACTAGCTTAAATAGCCCAGTATCATTGAAGTTGTAGTTAATGTTTTCCTTCCGGAGTATGCTAATCTCTAATCGGTTGAGAAAATCGTGGAGAAAAACGGGCAAAAAACTGTCGAAATCTCATAAAACATTAAATAACAAAAAAAAAAATTAAAATTTTAAAAGTCAGCTTTCACGTGTCACCTCCCCCCCCCCCCCCCCCCAGGTCTCCGATTGCCAAATTTCGTAGCTCTCCAATGCACGGTCACGAAACGTATAGTGTATAAGACACACAGACATTGCCTTTTATTATTTAAGATTTAGAGTATTCCTCATGATATTATGTTCCTGTTTCTGACCTTTGACCTTATAGTGCTTTTTGTCCAATTTTCACTGACAAAATATACACAACCTCTCAGTGTGGGTCCGAAAGTCCTTCCAAGAGGTTGGTGGTAGGGGAAGGAGGGTACGGTCCCTGTGGATGCCTCCCCCACTGGGTTCCGGTCTAAATTGGGTGGCACTTCCCGACCGTCCAAACAGTTACCTTACACCTTTCTGGTAGGTCGGACGGTCTGGGTCTCAACAACACAACCTCTCAGCATGAAAACCAGAAGCAAACTGATGCCCCCCCCCCCCCAACTCAACATCTGCTGCTGTAAGATGATGCAATGCTGACAGGAAGTTGAGCACTCCTAATACAAGCAGGTGGTCTTAAACTTTTGCAACTGACTGTAATTCTTTTATTAAACAATAAGTGCAGATTTTCCCAATAGTTTTGTTGGTTTCTTTTATAGTTGTAATAAATAACAATCCATCTTAAATTTGTTATACCAAGCGTGAGTAGAAATGTCTCACAAAATGCACCATTTCAGAAGCCAATTGAGTGTGGAAGTGAAACGTGCGTGCATATGCTAGAGATTGATAACTAAATTTTTTTTTATCTGCCGTAAAATAATTTTTTTACTTTGCAACATTATGTGAAAAAAAGTTGCTGTGATTATTAATTTCAACCATAAAAGGATAAGGGATACCTATAAGATTTTTTAAAAGAAATTTTACCAAGTTTAAAATTTTCATCTTCAAAATATGCTTTGAGATTTGTTCAATTTCTCCTATTTCCGTAAGATGCTTCTTGTTTTATCTTAAGATGCTTCTAGTTTTATCTTAAGATGTTTTTAGTTTTATCTTAAGATGTTTCTAGTTTTATCTTAAGATGTTTCTAGTTTTATTTTAAGATGCTTCTAGTTTTATCTTAAAATGCTTTAGTTTAGTCTCTTGATATCTTAGTGACATAAAAATTAAAGTACTTGAAGTTACTTTTTCAAAGGTTGACAAATAATCATTCATTTCGGGATTGCAGATGATTTTATAATTTAAATTAATGTTAAGACACAATTATACTGTTATGTTACTTCCAAAACTTGGGCACACTGCAGTTAATGCAACATAACTCAAAAAGCTCTGCTTTGATTGACTCCAAAAGACAGTCCATTGCGTGATATACTGTCCTACCGCCATGAGAAAGTCTCTGAACAGGGTTGCCGCAAGTAGACGAGTCGAAGAAAGGAGGGAGAAAGGTTTAAAATCGACTGCAGCATTTGGCAAATCAAGCACACTTCGTTAAGCGAAGAATCCGTTTCGTTTATCATGATGTACTAAAAGAAAATAGTAGATGTTTTTTATCCGACAGTTGAACAAAATTTTCGTATTAAATGACATTAAATTATAAATTAACTTAAAAATTTCTCATCATTTAAACTCAGAAAATAATTTATTATTATAGACGGCTACGGGAAGCCGTCAATCTATTAGAACAAAGTAGTTTTAGATATTTTCTTTTACGTTCGGGTGATTTTGGGAGAGAAAAGCTTACAATTTAAAACTAGAATTTATATCATTTTGTTTAAAACTAAATTTCGAATTAAATGAAAATTATTACAGTTTTCAATCAGCAAGTTACACAATTATTAGCCAGCAAAAAGGAAAAAATAAATTATAAATGAGCAAAATTATGACTTTAAAATATTCATTCTTTTCATATTTTTCAATCAATTATAAAATATTCATTCACATTCATTGGAATAACTATTATCTACTATGTCCGAATCACTTGAAATGTTTTTACTTGAAGAAGAGTCTGAATTGCTATCTGACAGATTTATCACTCATTTCTTCCCAATATCTTCTATCAGTCCATCCTTCTTCCAATAAATATTCTCTATTTTTTCAATGTGTTTGTTCACAATGTTTTTTCCATTCATTTTGTGTTACTTTTAAAATAGCTTCTTTAAGCAATAATTGTAAATTGTTCAAATAGATAAAATACTTATCTGAGTGTCATTAAGCGTTTTCCCCTCACGTTTTATCTTTTTAACTGATGACGCTGAAACCTCTGTTGCTTCTGCAGTTCTCTTCATTGCATTTGAAATTGGTATTTTTAAAGAATTTGCGGTTTTTCTTCTTCAAAAAATGCGGTAACATTGTGGACTATTGCACATGCTTGCAAATGCAAAGTCTTTCCACTTTTAAATGTAGTCATTTTTCAACTAGACAAAATCCACAAAGTGTGCAACACAGTACAAGTTACTTCACAGTTTTAAAAATCACAGAGTGCGAGCATCTAGCATTGACCCCAGTACAAAGCGAAATGCGACTTTCGTCCGTTCTATCTGCACCAAATCGAAAAAAGTGCTTTCCGTCACACCTAAAATGCAGTGGAATAACCTGTTTCCATAGCGACCGCCACCAAAACGTCTGCTGTCTGGGGACTTTCTCGTGGCGGTAGGACAGTAGTCATGAGTGTAATTGATAATAAAATGAATGCAAATATATTTCGGTATATTTGCCCTTACTTCACACTTAGTACATTTAAAAAAAGTTTTCAAATAAGCCTTAATATGGGATGAAGAAATGCTCGATGGGTGAGGGTTTCGAATTGAACTCTTTTAATCATCAATTCAAAATCAAATAACTTCTTACCTTGTTCCAGTTCACCAAGTCTGCTGGAAATGCGGGTAACTCTAACTGGGGTTTCATTCATTCTTTTTGGATTCACACTTACATCTGCCAGAAAAGGGAAACACCATGTCATCACCTGAGAGGTTCAGAATTCAACATGAAATGTGACCGCTACTGACTTTGACAGAAGTTTTGTCCCTTTAATTAGATGATCCAGCACAGCAGAGAGCAGTAGCAAACATTTCTGTAGAAGGGCAGTTAGAAGGGTAGACGGGCAGAGATAGCCTTTCCGTTCAGAATCATCCAAATGTATTCTTTTAACCATAACAAGGTTAATTGAATCCAAAATCAATCTTTGAGCCTTGAAATGCTTAGGTGCAAATGAGTTGTTTTCATATCATGTCTAATTTTCATATTGTTCGAGGAGCAGATCGCTGTTGGACACATAATTTTATGTTTGCATATCCACATTGACAGCACCCATAAGTTTAACTCAATAAAATCCATGGATGTGTTTGCTATTTGAGAATTTACATTGTGCACTTAACTTTTGGAAGGCAGCTAACCCCCTTACTTTAATAGTGAAAAGAATTCTTGGCTTATATAATGGAAATATATGGTAATTTATCTGCCTATTGTGTAATAATTAGAAGATGGGAAAAGTTGTTTGTGGACTCCCAGTAATGCATGGGGTATATAAACTGAATCACACTATTTATACGAAAATTATTTAGTTTAGTAAAATATTTAGCGATTTTTACTTACACTATAAAATTATTGCTCTAATGTGAAAATGTACAGAATCTCTGTTTTTTAGCCTGGCACAAGTGAGCCATTTTCACCTCATGCCTAATTTACATATTGTTCGAAGAGCAAATCATTGATTTGCATATGTCTATTGATAACGCCAATAAGTTTCACCCAATAAAATCTGCTGATGCATTCACCTATTTGAGAACAGGGTTCGTACGCCTCCTGGAAATCCTTGAAAACTCCTGGATTTAAGATTTTTCTTATAAGAGCCCTTGAAAACTCATCATTTTATACGTTTTGGCTCTAAACTCCTTCGAAAAATACTCCTGGAAAATCGACATTGTGATGTTTTATTTCATAATCTAATCAATAAGTGGTGCCACCAAACCAACGATAGTGCATAAATACTGATGTTGGAAATACAGAGATGCCAATCCTTATGGATTTTTAGTAATTCTTTTGGATTTCTGAACAAAGTTACGGACTGCGGAATAGACCTGTAAAATTACGGAAATGCACCTTAAATTGACAAAACTTGTTTATTTCTATATGTTGGTTTATTATTCATGTAAATATTTTAATTATTTTGACACATTTAGTATGATTGCACAATTCAATGAAATCTCCTGTAGTCCTGGGCGTCCACAAGTATCCTTTTCCACCCATACCCATCCTCTAAATATTAGTCATTAGATGAACTCAGCTAGCCTATTTTCACATTTTGGTTAATTATGAAGGCTAATTATTTTCTTATAGAGGGACTGCGTAATTCCGGTAGTATCGCGTACATTGCTGAGCAAGCATTGACTAGTATCTTTTTCCATCCATCTCCAACCTGTAATTATTGCACATTAATTGTTTTATCTTTATGTTTTGGTTTATTATTCTTGTTAATTTTATAATTATTTTGACATATTCAGTACGATTACGCAATTCAGGGAATTCTCGTGTAGTCCTGTGAGTCCACAAGTATCCTTTTCTAACCATCTTCATCCTCTACATATTAATCATTAGATTGACAAAACTAGCTTATTTTCATATTTTGGTTATTTTTTAAGGTTATTTTTTTAATTATTACTTTTTAATTTTTTATTTATTTACATAAATAATGTGATTGCACAATTCAATTTGCCCAGAAAAATTTAACAGTTTATCTAGAAGAATTCAATATTATCTGGTGATGAAAGCAATATTATTTGTTCCCCATAATAATGTTGTCTCAAAATGTATATTCTGTGTTCTTGTTAGAAAATATGGAGCTGCTTTTAAGCTAAATTTAAGTGTAGACACATTATATTTTTTATTACTTAAAAAAATAAAAACCATGTCAAATTTTCTTTATTTTTCATGCTTTAGGAAGAAATTATTAAAGTCTGAGTTAGAGCAGGCTAAAAATAAATAAATAAGTAAACAAATACATTTAGTTTAAGCTAAGCATATTCTGTTTTCTATTAAGCTAAGCATGTTCTGTTTCCTACATATTTTTTAGTTTAAGCTGAGCATGTTCTATTAAGGATTTTGAAATTTTTTTTTTGTTTAGTAATGAAGACTAATATATTCATATTTTGTTTGTTTAGTTTAAAAATTTGAGCATTTCATATAAAAAATATATATAAAAATTTTTAAACGTTTGATCAAATATTTTTCTGATTATCATTGCAAACAATTTTTTTATCGCAAATCGAACCACTCTAGTTATTACTGAATGAAAATTTCTTGTTTAGATTACTGAAACTGTAAATAAGCAGCCATTATTCATATAAATCTTGTGAAAATACAAAGCAGCAATATACAGCAGTACAAAGCAAATGTGAGCAGAGGCATTGCTGAAGGAGGACCCCTCCCCAAGAACCCACTGAGTTTCAAAGAAGTTATATGTGGAGAAATGGAAAACAAAATATTTGGTTACCAACCATGCCAGCCAAGTTGATGTTGGATTCATTTAAAAAATTATAAAAGGCATGATTAAGAAGAAATTTGTTAATGGACTTGGAACATTCTCTGATGTTTAATAAATTTCTCATCACTGATATTTAATAAATTATGGAGTGTAAATTGGCAAACTTTTCCTTTATTAGTGCATTGTAATTCAAGACAAATTTTTGTATGGCCAGAGTTGTGTAGTTAGTATAAAACTAAGCGATGTGGCTGAAAGAGAAACGTCTGTAGAATCTTGGTTTTGCTTCTACTTTTAATGTGTAGTAAAACTCCCGGAATAATGCTCAAACCCTCCCGGAAAATTCCTTAAAAACTCCTGGGAATGGGTTCTTACAGAAGAGTATGAACCCTGTGAGAATTTGCATCACATGCTTAAATTTTGAAGGCAATGTACAAGAAAGGGAAAATTTTTTAATTGTCTTGAAAGTGAAATTTTTCATAATGAAAATGTAAATTTTACAAAATATACAAAAATTTTTTTGACTTATATTAGATGTTAATGTTTAAAAAAAATTCAAAATTTCCAAAAGAAAATAAGAAAAAAATTTCTCCCCTCCCCCATCCAAGTTTTTCTTCCAGCTTTTAGAAAATTAAATAAACCTTAAAAAATAAAGAAATCTAAAGTGTCCTCATCTGATGAATATTGAAAACACAATTACATGCCATGCCATATTACATTTTATGCATGTTAGTCAATCCTAAAGTGCAAGAATTTTTTTAGTTAATTTCCATTTGTTTATCATATTCAGCATTCGTGGACATTCATTGAATACAAAAATGAAATTTGGGAGTATCAGAATCAATATTTTCTCAGAGAATGTTCTTATCTGTAACTGTAAAAATGTTTTAGAAGTCTACATATTACTCTACAGAAAATTGATTTTCAACCCTAGAAAATCACTCTCTGTGTAGAATCTTCACCCAACCCTGCCTTGTTGTGCTTTAATGGAAATATTAAAATCAACAAGGTTTGAAATAGGACTTGAAATTTAGGAGGGATATTCTCCCTTTAACAAAAATTTTAGGGGGGCGGGGTTAAAAATCCAGGATTTTTATTAGTAAAATGTAAAATAAGGATATTTTTATATTACAATACAGAAGACTTACAAAATTGACATTTAGTATTTTAAGCCTTGATTTGAAAATAATCAACTTTCTTTTTTAAATATGAATTGAAAATTATCTTTTATGATTGAAAATGGAAAGCATTAACAAAAGAGAAAAAATATATTCAATTCTTTTATAAATCGCATAATTTTAAGATACAGCACAATTTGAATAGTCTATATTTGCACCTCACCATGTTATTTAAAATATTTTTAAGTACTTTTAATAAAATTAAGATGAGAAGGATGTTCATTTTTAATTGAAATGAGAGATTTAATTTTGGGTGCAAATATATCAAATTCTAATTTATGCTCTTCAAATGTATTTCTAATGAGCCTTATAATTCTAATTGCCTGAAGAAATAAAAAAATTTTAATTTCGTTAACCTAAACATATATCTCAATTTCATCAACAATATGTTTAAAAGATAATATCCCAACATAAAATGCACAAAAAATATAAAAATATTAGTGGATGGAAACAGATTGAAAAAATGGAAAATATTTAAAAATAAAACGAAATATATCGGCGATCGTGTTTAAATAAAAAATTCCGCGATATTGCTAAACTGTCTTTTATAAATTACTAATTAATAAATGTAACACATTAAAAACCCATAATTATACTGCAATGGAACTTTTTGCTAGGGTCAATTTTCAGTCCAAAATAGTCATTTTCATCCAAATAATAGGATTTCATTGAAAATGATTTTGATGTTGGAATTCCATCAATGTGCTTTAAAAAATTGAAGATATGTGTATTTCCCCAGAGATGGAAAAAAAATCTGGTTTTCCCGAGAAAAGGACAAGTTTATTGCTTAGGTTAAGTATTTAAAGAGGTCAATCAGAAGCCCTAAATGACTTTTTATAGCTGCTCTATATTTTTTTTTCACATTTTAGCAAAAGTTAACTCTCATTAATTTCGGGAATTCCTTACTTAAACATACTTTCTATCATCTCACAAATGCACTGACTCTTTTTTTTCATCTTTTCCAATAAATGTTTATTAATAAACTGTGCAAAATAGCGTGAATTCTGTGCGGCACATCGCGTATGAAGAGCGTAGACAAAGCAAATAGGATTTCTTTGGCCATATCGAAATATTTCTAGCGAAAAAGTTGGAATACCTTTTACTGAAAGTCAAAGTCCCGGAACAAAACGCAGAAAGAAAGTGTAACGAATTCAAAAACTTTGTGCCTAGTATGCTCTTCCCTATGCACCCAGAAAAAATGAAACACTATTAAAAAAAGCACCTTGCTGCGACTTGTCCGTAACTGGAGAAGAATGGAATGAAGCGTTGCACTCGTGCCGGATGCAGCTGCTTAGGAAATTTTCGGAAAAGAATGGTGCTATTTCGGATGCTTTCCAGAAAAGAGGAGTTGCGCTATGGAGATGCGGAACTTCTCGGTGAAAACACTATCCACGGAATATTTTCATTCGTTCTTGTGAGAATTCCTCGTGCTCGTTTTCGAAATTTAAGAAGGATCAGCTGCAACGAATGCGCTCGAATTCCTGCGCTGGACGAAATATTCTGGAGACGAAACAGAATACATTGAAGAATGGGATTTGTACTACGAAGTGAACAAAATTAATTTCCTTAAGCGTTAATATGAATTCTCGGGATTTTTAGATTTAATTGAACAATCTGTCATAAAATGTTATGATAACGTTTTAAAGTGTTTAATATTAAAAATTACATTGTTTCAGAAAAATATCTTTTCCAATATGAGAAAAGGAAATTTTGATAATAAAAATTCAGTATTTAAATAACGATGAATATTTTACGTGAAATAATTCATCGGGAGTTGTGGCTTGAATAAGGGGGATGAGGGATTAACTCTGACAACGTAATTCATGCTCTAACCACGAGCCCTATCTACGGCCGTCCATCTAATTTTTTGTTTCATTTCGGGGTTCAGAAAATCGACTGGAAAATACGGTATTTGTTTATAAAATATAATTCCATATAAATAATCTTACCCTGTTGTTTTAATTTCGTGACTTCGTCAGTCCGGGAAAAAAAAAACCCTGAAAATTTGGAAAACGTCCAGATTTTCGAGGTTGTACTGTATATATTGTATCATTGGATTTTCAAATTTTTTTATTATATTTATGTATATATACTATATGTTTGATTTCTATTGAATTCTTTTGAGGTATAAATTCTACAAGCAATTACATTTTAAATTCACAAAAGCTATTCTTGAAAGTGTTTGATATTTTATTCTGTATTTGTGTAGTTTATTTATTTTCAGGCATAATCTCATAATGCCTGAGAAATGCAAATTTAATGATTTATGGCTGTGCTCTGAAGATAAAATCCTATTTAAATGATTATCTCCAGTGACTAATGATATATATAAAGCATATTGCAAGATATGCAACTCTAAATTTGACACAAGTCATAGTGGTATTGGCTGCATTAAAACACATGCTAAACGGGAAAAACATTCAACTCTAGCAAATGCATTATTAAATAGAATTCAAATGACTATTGCTTTTAAAACTTCTGAAAAGCAAGATAGAAAATGTTCTGCAAAGGAAGGAAAAAAGCAAGCTGTTGATCCAACTGTAAAAAATATAGAAAATAAAAATATACAGCCTTCTGATGGGATGAAAAAATGATCAGTGGAAAATTTGAGCAATGTATTTAAGCGCAAATAAAATAATAATGCAGCATGCCGCTGTTCATATGCTAGAGCTCCTTCGTCAGCACTAGGAAAAATAATTTACTTACCTTTTGCAAGTGTTTTTTACTTATTGATTTCCTTGGTTTCAGGTGCCCATTTCATTTTTCTTTACATCGGGTTTGTTGATTCTTTAGCACTGACGATGAGGTAACCAGCATATCCTTGAAACAGTTGTTTGCTGCATTATTATTTTATTTGTGCTTGAATATGTTGCTCAAGTTTTTCTTATCCTTTGCACATTGTGTTTTTTTACTTATAAATTCCCGAGAACTGTGTCATTAGCAAAAAATCCAGTTCAATTTTTATTAAGAAAATAAATATATGAGAGTGTTGGGAGTTATGGTGTTTTATACAAAGTGTTAATTGTTCTATATATTTTAATATCAGAGGGTACCATTTTTAAGATATTATAATTTTATATTACACCTTTAATTTTTCACTTAAAATGCTATTTACATATCAATAATTTATTTAGGCCAGCAAAATAATTTCAATATAAGTTATTGAACTGAAATTTTTATTTGTTTTCGTTTTTTCCTAAAGAGAATCTATAATAAGTGCAATTTAAGTTTCTTGTGATCCGACTTATGCTTTGTCTTCATTTTGAAAACTGTTTATTGATTAAACCTAAAATTTGATACTTCAGTAATATTTTAATTAATTTTCCAGACTAGACTATGAGCAATAAGTAAAAGAATAGTGTTTTTCAAAAGATATTTTGAAGTATAATTACATATAATTGACCCACATAATTAAGTAAAGTCAGGAATTTATTTTGGTAAGTCCCCAAAAAGTCAAGAAAAAGTCATGAAATTGACTTTTAGAAACTCTGTAGATACCCTGTAGTAGTATAATTATTGCATCTTATATACATGACTATAAAATAGCCAGACATTAGAAGCCCATGAAGATGGGGGAATGTTGATGAATTTTATGATTTATGGTTGACTCTTAGTTTTTAAATAGTCAATGGAGTTAAAAAAAAAAGTACTGATTGACAGGGCCTGCTGTTGATTCGGTGATCATAATCCCATATGCTTGCCAAACTCATCTGGGATCACAACCCCAAATTTTGTACATGTAGAAAACACCCAAACATTTTATTTCAAAATAATATAGGACTCTGAAGGATGTATAATATTTAAAATTACAACATATTTTATAATTTATATTAAAAACTAATATTGCCATATGTAAATTAATTAGAAAATTATTTCTGCTTACATTTTTTATCACATACAAAATGTTTTAATGAGGCCCATTAAGAGTGAACGGGAGCCCTGTGGGATGAAATATTATTGCATCATGTATTAATTCATTCTTGGTTAGAATAAATAAAAATCTGTTTGTTTTATTCCTTTCTACAGCTGATGGATTTTCTGGAAGGCGAGTTTCTGGATGAACAAGTCAAGTCCATTGACCAACTGCAACGCTACAGTTCCATTTTAAATGGAATGGACACATCTATGGGAGAATATCTGTTTGACCAGCAGCTGCAAGGCTCTAAAACAGAGCTCTGACATCCATATTCTACTTGGAAATCCTAGATCTACTTATATTATATTTTACCTACTTATATTATATTTTACCTACTTATATTCATTGCGTTAGGGAAAAATATGTATTAGCTATTGCTACACTTTGTGTCAGTCATTTGGATGGATGTTATTCAACATTGATTGGCAGTTGGCTGTACTGTTTCATGGTATTTTATTTGCTTTGAGTATTAATTTTTTTTTTTTACAACATTGCTTATCAACTTATTTCTTTCAATGCAAGAATTATTTAAGTAAACATGCATTTTATGTACCCATACGTAAGAGTTCCAGTATTTTTCTGTATATCATAGTAAGTTTTCCTTGGCTTTTTTGTAACATACCAATTTTTATTATATATCTAGTTGTGTACTTGCTATGTCTGCAGGTCATCTGTTGTTGATTTGTTTATCTATAAAAGCAAATAGTTGAATGTGATAGGATTATGCATCATCTGACCAGTGCATAGTGTTAAACATGTAAAAATTGCTAAGAATCTCATGCTTTATTCCCCCCCCCCCTCCATGTCATTAAACTCGTTACCCTTTTACTTATGAACTGTGGTTTCAAGCCTTTTTTGCATACACATTATTTTTGTCATGCTTTACTTACATTTGTAGTTGTCCCCTCTTTTTAATTCCTTTTTATAAAACATGTTTTATAAATAAATCCAATGTTTCAGTTTGTCAACTATTTTTAGTCTGATCTCTTCATTTCTAAATCTTGACATATTTATGTTCCTCTCCATTCACAGCAGAATTCAAGCTGTGAAATGCAATCCACTGTGTATGACTCGACATTTGTTGATGCACATTCCTATTGGGGAACACAATCTCTTTCTAAAGATAAAGGCAACTGTGCTCCATCCTATGCACTGAATCTCCTTTTTTTATTGTCCTTCAAGTTGTTTGTATCGGCTTTTGTCACATTTTATGAAATGCTTAGTTCTGGATGCCATTACAAAATATATACACATAATAAGATAATCAACATGGAATTATATAATTTTGATATTTTTTTTTCCATTATTTAATTTCACTTTTATCGGTTTGAAAATCAAAACAAATTCAAATTGGGTAGTATGAAATAACTATAATTGTCAAATTAAATGCTCTTTAGGGTGCTTGGTAAATTTATGAAATGTGAACATTGTTTATAAACATTACTGAGTCCTTTAAGCTACTAAAGAATTGCTTTATAAAAAGAAAAGTAAGACCATGCTTCAAAAATCAGTAATCTAGGAAGAAACATTTAGAGACTGATAAAATAATTTTTTCCTGGATTTTTTAATTAAATTACTAAGGATTATTTCCTACTAGAAAATGTATCCAGGATTTAAGTTGCAAACCTCTGATTAAAATCAGACTAGAACTTAGAGAATTCTCAAAAACTTTAACAATACACCTGCTTATTCCCCCCCTCGGAAGGAAAACCATTACTCTGATGGTGTTAAGATATCTTGGGGGAATCCTATATGAGAGTCGCACAAATTTTTGAGATATGGTTAAGTGGTACAAGTTAAACTTATCAACTCTTAGGAGTGTTCAAAGTACTCCCCTCCAACATCAATGCACTTTTGTAGGGGAATTTTCCAAAGATTAAATGCTGCCATTTCTTGGAATCGATGAAAAATATGCTTTTATAGCTTCATCAATCTCATCTTTGGAATGAAAACGATGCCCACGTAAAAAAAATTTTTAGATAAAAAAGTAGCCAAAAGTCACATAGCAAAATCAGGAGAATAGGGTGGATGTTCTATCACTTTGTTTTCTTGTTCAAGAAATTCGACTGTCATTCTTGCTGAATGAGAAGATAAGATACATTGTCATGGTGAAGCATGAGTCCCCTAACATTCACTTCCTAAAGAATTTCTGGAAGACACTTAGTGGTGTACCGGTTAGCTATAACTGTCTTCTGTTCCTCTAGCTTTATGGCTTTGACTAGACCTGTACTTCTGAAGAACATAGCATACATTACTTTTTTCATTGCTCGTTGTCTTTTCACCATTGTTGATTTGGGGTAATCTTCAGAGACCCATACTTTACTTTCTTGATGTGTTTTTACATCAAAAAACGGTATGTATGTTTCATCACCATTTATGATTTTAGAAATAATGTGGTGTCCACCATCATTAAGTAATTTTAGGGTTTCTTTACTGATTCTGACACACTCTGCTTTTTGGTGTTCTGTTATTATGGGGGACCCAACAACAAACTAATTTTTTCATATGCAGTTCCTCATGAGTAATTTTATGTATAGGTGCGGATCCAATGTTAAGTTCCTTCTGTATCATTTGGTAGGTACAGCGATTATCATCGATTAAGATTTTTCGAATGACCAACACATTTTCTGGGACTACAGCTGACAAAGGTCTTCCTGTTTGTTCTTCATCCAGAAAAGAATTTCGACCTCTTCTAAACTCTGTAAACCATCTGAATACAGTGTCACGAGACGGAGCATAATTTCCATATGCTAATTGTAGACGTTGAAGACATTCTTGATTTAGCCCACTTTAAAATCATAGAAAATCATAGCTTGATAATGCTCTCACGTCAACTCCATTTTCTTTTCTTTCAAAATTTATTCTACAATAACTAAATTGTAATTGTTGCCACAAATTATCATCTACGGACATAAGAGTTCAAATTTAAATCTGACCAATAATCATTTTTATACATATCGTCGTACCCTGTCTCAAAAATTTCAGTATAACAAGAGATTAGATCTTCAACACACGAACAGTGTATATTCTTTGAAAATTCTTCTATTGATAGTATGGATTGTGTTCAGCATGTGTTTGCAACAGAATTGTCCAATGGTTTCAGGATGGAAACTTTGTGATAATATTTTCTGTCACTAAGGGAAGCTATTTGTGTGAATGTCACTCAAAATCAGGCAAAATTGTGCTACAACAGAATAATTAAAAACTAATTGGTATTTAAAAAAATAATGCCATGATGCCACTTTCCAGGTCCTGAAGTATCTGTATACCAAATTTGAAGGCCATGTGCATGCACCAATTAATTACACTTAGCTGCTACAAACTGCTACAAAAACTATTTTCAGTTTGATTTGCACCAATTTTACGATCTGTCTAGAAAAAGCTGCAAAAATTCTGAAAAAGAAAATTGGTAACATTTAAAGATTTTGTAAGATTTTAACAACCTTTAGCAAATACAATGAATGCCAATAGCTTTAAGCTTATTCCGTTGTTCAGCCAGATGTGTGTGAAAAACAGGCAGCTTTTTCTTCTCTCTTTTACAATTTCTAGATCTGCTATGGTTGGGGATGGAAATAATTTTCGAAATCAAACAGATTATTATACAATGTGTTGACTCGTTAGTTCATGTATGTGAGACTGAAGTTTCAGTTTGAAAGGCTTTTGGTTTCTTGCTTGAATTGTAGTGCAATTGTAGATGCATCATACAAACTTCATTGTAATAAAGTGGAGGGCATGCAGAAAATTACATTTTAAGACAAGGTGTTTGTAAGGATGTGTACTAATAGCAAGATATATGTAAACTAATGCTTGTGTTTAGAATTTTTATGTCATGTTCAAAGGTATACACGGTATAAAGGTATCACGTTATGGCTCTAATTATAAACAATGATGTGACGATAATGCAAAAAACCCGAAAGTGAATTTTTGTCTTTTCAGCTCCATTAAAGGTCTGAATGGGTCAGAAATTTTCAGTATAAACTCTGATTGAGTTTGGAAAATTTGAGGTCTCATTAAAAATGTTCAATTTCTTACACCATTGAATTAAATATTTCAAATTTGATCATTAAATTCAATACTTCAAATGCATAGCATCTGGAGATTTGGTTTAGAACGGGGAAAGTACAAACAAGGTTTGTGGTACACTGCTGTTCTTATGACATCCTTTGCAATCACGTCTATATGGATGAAAATTAGTTTTAAATGCTATTAAGTAAGCAAGCATGACATATTTATCTTATCTAATCTAAATTTTCTTAAATAGTTCATGTCAAGTTATCTTAGTACAGTCAACTCTCCTATGATGCGGTACTCTCATAACTCGAAGCAAAAATTGCGACAGCCCCCTCATAATGCGGTACTCATAAAACACTGTTTTCATATAACGCAGTAGTCTTATAACATGGTTTCTCTATAATACAACTCAATTAGCTTAAGCAGTCTCCCTATAGTAACATGGATTTTTCTATTACACTTTTATGGTTGAAATTAATAAGGTAATCTCTTGTTTTTTCATCCACGTACGTCACCATTTTTCAATTTCAGTTATCGGGGAAATCCTCTGTAAATGCAGAAATATACACCATTGCTGTGGCAGGTCGACAATATTATTGGCTGTACCATAGTACTCGTGTGACTTTCTTTATCTAATAATACCACCGAACTGCTGTATTTATCATAGCATGATGCTCTAAAAATGCAGTTTTATATAACGTAGAACCATCAGCCTGATTTATATGTTCTGAGTTTGACTTAATGTCGTTTTCATGTAACGCGATACGAATTGTTCTGTTTTGTACTAATTCTGAGTTTCTTATAACACAGTTTCCATACATCACGGTATGCGGTTTCCATATAGCACAGTATGAATTACTGATTTGCTCTAATTTGAATTTCTTTTAACGTGGTTCCTATATAACATGGTACGAATTAATCATATTATAGGAGAGTTGACTGTATATGCTTGATTCATTGTCAGAAGATAAAAAACATCTTCTTTAAAATATATCGTTGAAAATAAATTGCCTTTCTTTCTAGAAATTTTTGTGGTATACAGGGTGTCTAGGAAATTTATCGAGAACAGAGGGAGTTGTCCTTATTTATTTTAATGCAGCTGAATACAAAACCCCTGTGGCACTGCACTATGGCCTCCCTATTTTTATGGAGGGGCCATCTCATTCCCTTCTAGAAGTAGGGAAAAAAGTCAATCATAAAATTGTAGAACATTGCTAAATTAGTATAAAAATGTGCTTGACAGAAAAAGCTGCAAAAAATATTTTTGAATGCATGCGATTCTTTAAATTGCAATATCGTCAAACAACGATTGTATAACAAATGAATTAATACATTTAGTTTAATGATTAACTGCTTTATTTGACAGATGATGTATCGGTCAACATCATCGGCATCGAAGCCAGAAAAATAAATAAATAAATAAACTAGTCTGAGATTGAAAGAACATTCCATCTGCAGTATTGTATCCTCATGCTGTGTGTTTATCACTTAGTCCTATTTTTATTTTAATTTTATGAACCTTGTTCACTAATGAAAAATATTGCGAAAGGTCCTTATTTTGGGAGAATGTCAGTACAGCCGAACGATTGATTATGCACATAGCATTTCCCAAATGCAAGGCATCCTAACTGCACGAGCACATTAATGTTGTTATATTTGGGGGATCATTCCATAGTTTTTTTTTTCCCCGGACAAATACATTTTTATACTAATTTGACTATGCTTTACAACTTTGATATTTTGTCTGCCTGTATCTTTAAAAGGGAGTGAGATCCCCCCCCTCCCCCCCCAAAAAAAAGTTGTCTCATCGGGTAGCAACTTTCTATGCAGCTGCATTAAAAAAATAAAGATAACATTCTTCGTTCTTGAGAAATTTCTGGGATTGGTCTTATTCCTTTCATCGTCAAAAATTACATATACAACAAGCTTTTAATTGGTACATTTGAGTATGCGTATTCTTTTATTTTCAATTTTTGCGGGCCATTTCACAGAAAAAGGAGGTTATTTTCTTTTCGAATCGTTCCAAATCTAATCGGCACCGGAATAACCCACAAGTGACTTATCTACCAAATTTTGCGAAATTTGGTCTATTCATTTTTCAGCTAAAGTGGATACATACGATTTTTGCAAGCCATTTGGCAAAAAAAAGACAAGATTTTTTTTCCAAATCATACCAAAATCTAATCAACACCAAAGTCCCCTTACAAGTGACATATTTACCAAATGTTGTGAAATTTGGTCAATTAGTATTTCAATGAGAGTGGATATATATATATATTGCACCCAGAAGTCGTGCTAAAAATAGTTTTTTCAGGTTCTAGAACCCGAAAAGTTCTAGTGCTCGAAAAGTGTAGATCCGTCGAAAACTCAAGTCATAAGATTAGCCAGTAATCTAAAGCTTCAGAAAAGATAATAAACATCCAAGTCATCGCTTCTTTTCACCATTTAATGAAACAAAATAGAAATAGCTGAAGAGTGAGATTATTGAATAACATTCCCCCTTCAGCAATAAATGCTTATGAGATATAGGAGAATTTATTATTTCCTCTCGTATTATTATTATTTTTTTATCTTTTACCAGTTAAACTTTTGTTTTTGGGGCTCTATTTTGTTTTAATCCACAGTTCTTAAACATTTTATATGGTATTATTATTTTTTTTTTTTGTACTTATAGTTTTGAACTTCAAAATTTGTTATTAAAAATTTCTGCAGCAGTGTTGACACGATGAATTCCTTCAGAACTCCTGAATGGTATCGACATTTCATTTGTTTGCAGGCATAGCATCTGTATGAAATCACTAAATTTTTTTTTCAGGAAAACCAAGAATATTTTTGCGCATCGCACAGGATGAGTGCTTCAAAATTTTATGTATCCATTTTCATTTTACTGGGTATTTGACGTATTGCAATGCTTCGGCAGCATAACATATATCTTCTCTCCAAAAAGCTAGTTTGCTGCATCAATTTTACGATTTCCCTGCTCCAAAGCATTAGTCTACAGCACCAATTTTATTTCCTTGTGCTAAAAATCTAATTTACTGCATTAATTTGGTGATTTCCCAGCATCAAAATGCTAATTTACTGTGCCAATTTCGTGATTTCCTTGTGCCGAAATGCTAGTTTACTGTCCCAATTTAGTGATTTCCTTGCGCCAAAGCTGATACAAAACACCACATCTGGTGCACGCTCCCTGTGTATGACACTTAGATTTTCCGCTACAAACTGTATAAACACACGCACATACAGACATCATCCTTTATTATGTAAGATAGATGATAGATTTTTCTATCGTTTATTATATTACATCTATTTGTGCGAAAATAACTCAAAATCATGCTAAAACATTACTCAAAAACTATTAACGCAAAAACTATTTCGAATTTCAGAAAATCTCACTGAGGAGCACCTTTCCAGGTTCTGCAGTGTCGAGACCCAGACCATCTGACCTACCAGAAAGGTGTATGAAATTAAATGAAATGAGAGACGGGTGGCTCAAGAAGAGCCCAGCACATCGACCGGTCTATTGTACTACCCCAGACAGAACAAATCCCTACGAAAAGAGACCAGTAGCTGATGCAAAGATGAGCAGGCACTTGACAGGAATGTCATTCAGCTCCCAGGGTTCAATCAAATGTCGACCAATGTGTTTGAATCTGTGAGCAGAGTAAACCACACATTCGCAGAGAATGTGAGCAGCAGTTTCTTCGCTGTATTTGCAGCAAACCAGAAAAGTGTAAGGTAACTGTTTGGACAGGGTTCTGCAGTGTATTAAACTTCCGGGCCATATGGCTACAGATCAGGTTCTGCAGTGTATCAAACTTCTGGGCCATATGGCTACAGATGAACAAAGACATCTACCTGTATTATCATAGATAGAAGACAGATTACGGGCCATTCCATGTCAATTCAACCCAAAATAAATAATAATACACTCACCCTTAGATTTTCCTCAAATTGTTTTGAAAGCTACATATAGCAGAGTTATAAATAATTTTAGTTGATTCCATGCATTAGTTTTTTAGCAATAAATTCTCAAAGTAATAACGAATTTACTAGGTAATGCTTTGTGAGTGCAATAAATAAAAACATCGTGTTTCACAAAATCCTTTCTTGCTTTGCATCTAATTGTTGGAAATACATAATTTTTTCTGTGGATATTCTGGAATATATCGGGGTCCTTAAAAACTCCCTAAATTCATGTTTCGTTGACATTGAATTCCAATAATACCTCCTTTCATTTTCAAGTAAAATAGAGAAGGAATCAAAAGTGGGCTGTATTTGAATTTTATGAAAAAGAAATGGGACTTGAGTGGAATGGAAATTTCAAAATATACATATTTTTCTATAAACTGTGTATCATAACATATTTTCTTATAAACTAAAGTATGGGAAATAAATAAAATTATACCATATTATAGTGCACAATATAAATTGTGCATTTCATTATAATAGTTTGAGAGATCTTGTTGCTGATAATTTGCTTGAACAGTATTTGAAATAAGTATTGTGAAACTAAAAAACTTGTAAACACAAGTCAGTGCAGTAGGCTAACCCAATGTAGTATAAAAGTATTCAAATGTTGTACAATTATATTAAAATCTCATAGCAAAAATTGTGATTGCTATCCAAAAATATTTCCAAAAAGCTTTTTAAAAAACTAAAGCATTATAACTATATGTAGAATTTAGATTTTAGTGGCCATTAAATAAAGTTAATTTTGTTCTACATTTATTTTTTTTAAAAACTGGGGAAATCAGCTGATGCTCACCAACATGTATTTTTAATTATTTAAATCAAAAATTTAAATATTACTTCTTTTGAGATGACAACAGCAACAATGAAAGATTAGATTTCGAAGATACATGACAGGAAATAAAATGTTCATATAATAGTGTAAAATTATTTTCACTTTAAAACTGTATACAAAATAGAAATTTTTATCATATTGTCATAGCTGCCAAGTCTCCCGATTTTTCCGGGAGTCTCCCGAATTTTGAGGCAATCTCCCGAACTCCCGAAAAATTCTTAAATCTCCCGAATTTTTACAATAATTAGAAAAAATCCGTACAAAAGGGATTTTCCTAAAAAAATCCCTATGCAGACGTGCCAACTCTCCGGATTTTGGTCGGAGACTCCGGATTTTTCATTACTTCTCCGGCCTCCGGATTACTAACGAAATTCTCCGGCTTTATTTGTTGGAAACTTATCAATTAACCAGACATGGTAATAATTCCTCGAAAACACCAATTTTCCGAATTTTTAGCACTGATTTTTATCATTCCCGGGATCGTAGCAAATCCATAATACAATGCAGGGTAATGCCAATCAAATTAACGGAGATTTACGGCTGCGTGTATTGTAAATTAAGATCTCGATCGCTTATTTTATGAAAGTAATAAACATACTTCTTCAAAGGTTATTGAGCATAAATCGCTAAAATGTTATTTTGTTCATTAATTTCGCATAAACACTGCGATTGCGCAATTCAGTTTGTTCTCATGAATCGCCGAGAGTACAATAGTATCTTTTTCCATCCATCTCAATCTTCTAAATATTGCATTTTTGATTGACTAAACTAGCTTATTTTCATATTCTGATTAATTATTATGGTTAATTTCTTAATTATTTTCGCATAAATAATGCGATTGCGCAATTCAGTTGCTTCGCGTGAATTGCCGAGAGTAAGTTAGTATCTTTTTCCATCCATCTCCATCATTTAAATGTTGCATATTGGATCAACTAAACAAGCTTATTTTCATATTCTGATTAATTATTGTGGTTAATTTCTTAATTATTTTCGCATAAATAGTGCGATTGCGCAATTCAGTTACTTCGCGTGAATTGCCAGGAGTACGTTAGTATCTTTTTCCATCCATCTCCATCATTTAAATGTTGCATATTAGATTGACTAAACTAGCTTATTTTCATTTTATGGCTAATTATTAAGGTTAATATTTTAATTATATTTGCATAATACAAATTTTTCTATTTTGAAAAATCGGTATGAACTCTGTGAAGGGAAATTGAAGAAGAATTTAGTAAGGAGTTCTTAAAAAAAGCAAAAAGAGCTACTACTTTATTTTTAAGTAGTAAGAAGGATTGAATTTGACATTTTTTAATTATATAGAACTTTTACATGCTGTATTTTTACTTACCAAAAGATTTCTTTCATTCAATATTTTATCTGCAGAGAAGTGTTTCTGTGTCAGAGACATGTCAATGATTATTAAACAGTAACCAATGACATTTTTCTTTATGCATCATATTCAGTGTAATGAATATTGTTATAGACTCTGATGAGAATAACTCTAACGAATGTGCTTATTTTTTAAAAGATGTTTTAATTCTTTTGTATTCGTTGAAATTAAATTGTGTTTATAGATACAATACAGATTGTTTATCATATTTGTCTATTTTTTATGGTGCAGTTTTGTAGTAGAGGGAAAAAATCCCTATTCTGTCTTGAAAATTCCCTTTTATGCTTTCTGTAAAAAAAATAAATTGTTATCGCGCTGTGCGATTTTTCGACTTTTGTCGCGAATTACAAATATTTAAAAATCTCCCTAATTTTCATTTTCCAAGGTTGGCAGCTATGTATTGTAATCAAAATAGGAAGAAGCAGTACAAGGCAATGTAATCTAAATGATCATACAAAATTGCAAACTATTGGATGCCATAGGTGACAGAAAATTTAAAAGGATTTGGTTAGTGGCTGGCACTCAAGGTCCGTAGAATATCTTATATATAAGGTTGTCTCGTTCAGGGGAAAACGTGTCCCAGGAAGGAAAGACGAGTGACGTCACTGCTAGACCCGTTCTCTGTCAGAGGCGAGAAAAGCTATTGAGAGACGTTGATAAGAAACTATTTAAACATTTACTTAATATTAAGTGTGTACATGCAATATAGAAGAAAATTAAACAGTGTAATGGGAAGTTTACGGATATTTAATAAATTCTGTACATATGAAAAAAAAATTGCAAATTTTGGATGAGAGGGAAAGTCATGCGAATTTTAACATCAAGAGAAGTTTATACAAAGATTACTGAATGCTATGTTCAAAGATTATTGAATGATCAAAGGTTATATATAAAAGGATATTGCATTATTAGAAAAGAGTCACTAACTGTTAAGTGCGTTATCGGAGTCTGTTTGGGAAGGATATAAATATATATTTCTAATCTAAATAATGAAAATCAGTCGTCATTTAAATATTGAATGTATTCTGAATTTTACAAACATGAAGAATGCAGGTTAAAATAGAATATATAATATTTTCAGGCAATTCAGTGCATGGCTTTTATCTAGCTCAAAATTTTACATGTTTTAGAAAAAATATATGAAAATTTTAATATCGCATGATGTTAATACAAAAATAATTGAATGACATGTTCAAAGATGATATTGTATGATCAAACATTATATATACAAAGATTATTGAATGTCATGTCCAAATAAATTCATGATTTTTGATGCATAAATAACAATATTACCTTTATATTTAGGAGGATCTTTATGTTGTAATTTTCATAATTTTCCTTTTTTTCCTACCATTCGTATCTTTTGACAGTTTTGTAAACTCGGTTAATTTATTATTTAAGTACTTCAGACAAATAATTGTTCGCATCTTAACATAAGTTCTTATAGCTTCGAGGGGAATTAAAAGAAGTTGCTTGCTAACATTTTCTGATAAAGTTGCGACAACACCTGGTTCTTTTATGAGATTTGAGGCAGGATGAAAACGAACAAACTCTCGTTCGATAATTTTGCATGCCGATCTCCATTCATATGATGGTTCTGTAAGTCCGCCAAAAGACAAATGTTGCAGCCATGATGGAGTAGTGGAAATAAAATTAGTATTTTTGTGCATAAACTGTCCTAGTTGTAGATATTTAATCCTGTATTTTTTCACCACCCAACCTTGTAAATAGTCTTGCGCAGCTTCTGCAATTGGTGTAAGGCTTTCTTCAGCTGTTTGAGATCCGTCAGTGTTTAATTTTGTATAGAAAGTTTCGTCTTCCTCACTGAACTCTTTGATTACAACTTCATTGTAATTATTTGCTAAACCGCTTTTATTTAACACTTTGAATACAATAAACGTTTCGCTTGAGTAACTAGGATTTTCAGTATTCATTCCTTTTTGAATTATTCCGGGATTTTCCCCCATTAAAATCATGCAAATACGGTAAATTGCATTAAGAGGGGTGGGATGATCATTAAGTCCACCGTTTGTTCGTACTTGTGAAAAAAAGTTTTCCAGAGAATCTTGATTTAAACGATGGGTTAGAATATAAGAAACCCCAGTATGAGGAATTAAATCCTGAAATAAGCCTTTTAGTGAATTTATAGATATCAATATGCCCCTTTGGAATAATTAAATGTTTTTTTCCCCACAGCATCTCATGCCTGCTACCATGCTATATGTATTATCCAGCACATCAAGTTGCTCTTTTGCAAAGATACCAAATCCACACTTTACCGGAAATCCAAAAATTTCAGGAATGTAACTATTCATTACATCAAACCAATTATTTATTATTGTAATAACATTTGCTAAATTAATAGCAGCTTCAAGCAAATCACCGGGTAAGAAATGTTCCAGAGCTTTCGTGGTCGTTAGAGAAAGGAGTTCGGCTGCTAATCTCACATTTTGTCATTGAGGACCTTCACAATACAAATGTTTGTCTGTAAGTTTGTGACACATTTTAACTTCATGCTTATCCATTTGAAAAAGGCATAATAATGGATTTTTATCAATTCGTGTTTTGTTCGATAACTCAAATCCAATATCGAGAAGCCAATTTCTTAGAAACTTTAAAAGATGAGGAGCATCTCTAAAGCAAAATAGTTTCTGCTCTTGAATAGCCGGATTTTCAAACCACGGTTTCTCTATTGAGATTCCCAGTTACTTCCAAAGGCCAATATTTCCCCCACCCATATCAGATACACAGGCCACAACATTTATGTCAACACTTTGAAGCCTCTTTATATTGCTGTAAAGAATTTTTTCTGTCATTTGACAGTCAAAGTCAACAAAAATGGGTTGTTTCCAACTTGAAAATAATCCCCTTGCCATAACAAGCCGCATTTGAGAAAAGGAGCCCATAATTTTATCTAATTTCTAATCATACTCGTAGCCTTTTTTCATTTTCATTTCATCAAACAAAAGTACAGCAACTTTCTCATTAGCATTCATATTCGATGCAGCAACTTTCATTAGTTTCATGACACCATCAATAATTCCTTGTCGAATAGTTATAGAGGATGCCCATTTATGAAGAGTTGATATTCCTGGAAGAGGAAATTTCTGTTCTTTTCTTAAATAAATGTAGGCTCTTTTACTTAGATATCTCAAACTTATGGCAATCGCAATATCCTTGTTTGACCAATACCTTTTTTTCTTTCAATTTAAAATTATATCTACTTGATTTTTAGTAAATATTTTCTCCAATTCTTTACGAATATTTTCTATTTCATTTTCTGTGGCATTTATTTTTTTCAATTTGCTGCGTTTAGTTCTATTCAGCCTCTGAATCTGAAGTTGTAAATGCTTAATTTGTTTCATGTAGTTCATCCGAATGGAAATAATTTGTTTTTTTAGGAAATTGTACTTTTTCACCATATTAGCATAATCAGTGGCTGAAATTTCAATATTTTCTTTATTTTCATTAGTTGAAATCAGTTCATTAACTAAATTACGATCATCTCTTTGTTTAAGCCGAAATTCACGGTCAGCCCTACTTTCGGCTACTTTCATTTCGTCAAATGAATTTTTTAAAAATTTTGAAGGAATGGTTGTATATTTAAGCTTCTGTTTTGCTTGTGTATTCAAGAGCTTCCTTGGCTGGCACCTAGCTTTTGTTATTATAAAGACATTCAAATGATATGGATTTTACTAATGGTACTTCATGGTTTTGTATTAAGCCATGGTCTGAAACAGTGTCATTTAAATTTGAGAAAAGCTGTGGATTCATCTGCATCACTGATCAAATTATAAGTGTTTGTATAATGTTGTTTGTTCATAGCTTCAATTATACAAAAATATTTTTCTGCAACTTTACAATTTTTTTGTACATTGTGACTGGGAGATGTTATTCCACCTCTACTTTGCATTTCAATTAAATTGGAAAAAGAACTTAATGCCAAAATACATTCGAGATTAATCCTGACGATATCAGTAATAGAAAGGCTCAAATTGATTGCATTCATTTCAAATTCTCTGTTATTTTGTTCTATCATAAAAAAAGTAAAACAGGGTTTGCATGGTCCTTAAATTTATATTTTATTTTTAAGGGCTCTTAAAACTCCATAATTTTGCCAAAAACTTCTCAAAATTTTTGCCTTTCCAATTCCGAAATGCAAAAGGAAGTTAACATTATCGTGCTGTGCTTTGAATCTGAAAGCTATATATATACAATAAAAATAATTTGAAAATCCAATGATAGAATAGAGAGAAGTTGTAATATATATATATATATGTGTGTGTGTGTGCTGAGTTTATTTCAAAACAATATATATATATATATATATATATATATATATATATATATGCTGAATTTATTTCAAAACAAGCCATTTCACCCACACTTCACCCATTCTTAATGGCTAGTGGCCACTGACTTACATTTACACACTGAATAAAAGTTCAGAATATCATATCTGTTTCAATTTTAAACAAAACAAAAAAAAATGGATAGGAGCACATTTTTAGAGCCAAAATGATGTAATTTTTTTTATAAATCCCTTTGTATAGTCACACCTAATTTGAATTTTTCATTGATCTGGGAGCTGAGATGGATCAAATGAGACCCAAAACAAAATTCTAGCTTGAGTGAAAGTACTCAATCCTTTTGAAAAATTGGTTTGACTTGTTTAATTATTCCTTTGCATCATTGCCCCTAATTCAATATTTTGGAATTTTTGTTTTTCCCCTTAGTCTTGAGATGGATTGGATTCCATCAAAATCAAGATTCTAGCTATAGTAAAAATGCTTAAAATAATTTTAATACATTCACTCAGTCCGGTGCATATAGGTATATTTTTTTAATTGATAACATGTTAAACATTAAATAAAAAGTTAAAACTTAGTTAATAAAAATTTGTTTATTCTTGTGCAGAATTGTTATGTAAATTTATGATAAAAATGCTGCTACAATTGACTCGAATTCATTGATCTGCTACAAAACTGATACGAATCTTCGTTTTAACCAATACTTATTTATGTTATTAATATAGCACTTGATTGGAATTATTTAAATTGCAGGTGTTGATTAATTTTTCTGAAACCTATTTTTCTTTGTAAAATAATGTTGATATAAAGTAGAGGGTTTGAGCGTATCATCTATAAACTCCTTAAAAATTTTTAATATGCCATTAAAAACTCCTTAATTTTTGTATTCAAAATTGGGCATGAACCCTGTATATGCTTATTGGCGCATGTTATCAAAATGCTTACATGCATTTTGATTAAAATATTGTTATTTTTTTGCCTCAAAATTTAAACATGTCAAAAGAAAATTGTTTTTAATTTCAGCAAAAGGAATTTTTTCAAGATGAGCTCTATATATATAAATTTCCTGATAATTTTTTTTACATATTCTTTATGTAGTAACCTTACCTTAAAAAAGATGAAAAATGAGAGTTGTTTTTGGAAAATGTAAAATGACTGTATTTTCATTAAGTCAACAGTGAAAATAATTGACCCTAGTAAATAATTTATTAATAATGGATCACATTAGTTTATATATTAAAAATATAACATTTAAAAAATATTAATTCAAATCAATTTTATAGAAGGAATGCAGTTATAAATACAAGGAAATATTTTTCTTTAATTTACCGTATTGATAACTAAACTACCATATTTTGATCATATATAGCTATTTAAACAGTAAACTATTTTCTGTTATTGGTTTAACCCTTTCTGGACGGCGGCATTCCAGAACTACCATGGCCCAAAGAACAGAGCGCTTCGCTTCCGAACTGTTCCCAAAGGATGGCTAATTTTTTTAGCTAAGCCTAACTCTCGAAATAAATTTACTAAAAATCACCTATTCAACACTGAAATCTACTTTTTTCAGGAATAAAAGAAATACTTATTTTCTATTTGATGTATATTTTTCATCATCTCAATACAAAATACTCGTCAGTTGCTTTTACTATGAATTCTACTATTCATCATTGGAAAATATGCTAAAAAAATTAATTTCCTTATCTAAATTAGGCTGCATAATATTGTGATTGATTCCAAGTATGCTCAGAAACTCAAAAGAATTCAGATCTTTCAAATCTCCCGTCCAAACATCATTCGCAGAAACAGCTACTGAAGCTGGCGGCATTGTAATAATTATATACTCAGAATCTGAAGAATCACTTGCATTTCCTATTCATCTTCAGAAATACCACAGTTCCTCAAATCTTTACTATCTGCATCACTTCATTACTGCCCGGTTCGTTTATCATATGAGTATATTCTTCCCCAGAAAAAAAGCATCGTGACCGAGCCATTCTTTTATCCGAAATAACCTAATAATTTTACTGTCGCGCATTCTTCTAAAACCCAAACTTAAAAAAATATTGTCTAATATTCCTATGATTCATCAACGAAATCATAAAACGAAAAACAAAACGAGAACCGAAACATGTGAACCGATTGCACATGTGAACCGATTTTAATTTCGATGTTATCAAAATGCATATATTTTGAATATCCATAAAAAAAATGTGTTTCTGACAATTGGTTACAGAGCAAGAAAATATTTTATCCAACACAAGGTTTTCATTTCATGAATCCGCATAGCTTCACCAAGTGAATTCTCCATTTCCTTTAAAATTTATTGCAAAAAAAAAAAAAAACTAATGCATGGAATGAACTAAAATTTTGCATGGTGGTATAAGTTTGTTGTATGTAACTTAGTATAAAGAGGGGGTGAGACACATGCCTTGATTGAAGTGACATGGAATGCCTTCTTCAACACATGAACAGTATATATAGGTTTCATACGGTTCTTAAAAACTCCTTAATTTTTGTTTGCAGCCAGAACACTTTTCAGGTTCGTTGTTCAAACATTCTGAATATGTACTATGTTTCATGTGACCGACCTTTTCTTCTGGGGTGAGTGGGTCCGTTATGGTCTGTAGATATTAGTGGACTGATGGTGTGTTCTTGTTGGTACAAAACTTGTTTTTTAAGTCATTACTTTTCGTTCTTCATTTCCGTTTGCATGTGTAGTTATTCTTTTTATGTGTATTATTGTTTTGAGTGCTCATAATGCCCAGTAGGTGCATGTTTAATAAGTTGTGGCTTTAGAATGATGAATACAGAAACTGGTTGTTGATATACTATGATTGCTATAAAGAGAAATGTGGCTTTGCAAAAAAAGTATTTAAATTTCATGAATGGGAGAGTCTGCAATCAAAGTTCACATGAAAGGTAAGTTTTAATTCATATGTATTAATTTATCATTTGTAATAAATTAACATGCAATCAAATCCCAATTAGACTTTTAAATCATAGTTCAGCCCTTATGACCTAAATTTATTGAAAAATTTAACAACTGAAGTATTAAATTTTTTTCAATTTAGTAAAATCATGGTCTGATTGCATTCTATTTTTTCCCCTGAACTTAAGATTGAGGTTAGAGATCAACAATTTTTTCTGACTGACTATATAAGCAATATAATGCAAATAAGGCAATTTTATGGATAACAGAATGGTACTTTTTATTTATATTACTAATTATGATCGTATATCCGAAACTGGTGTGGTAAAAATGTTTTTATAAATTCCCAAGTTTATTTTTTCCACGTAAAATTCCAAAACCATTCTATGTGCCTTGCTTACATTGCAAAATTTGACATTCTGTAAAGATTACATTTTACAGTTATTTCATTTTTCAAATATTTTGATAAATTTCTATTTGGAGCATCTGCCATTGCATAATTTCCAGATATCATGATCAGAATGCATATAATACTTCTATTAATTCATTTTCTCTTACCTTCAACAGTAGAATAATTGATAATTGTTATGTTGGTAAAAGTTTGAATTTTAATACAATTTTTTTTATCTCCCCCCTCCCCCTCCATACACACACATAATTTCAATTTATTTTATTAATTTAATTAATTAATAAGAATTTTTGTAGCCGTATCATGGAAAACTGTGACTGCACGCGATCCTCAGTACCGTTTATTTTTTAAAAATATTTTCTACTTTTACAGTCTGTTTGCATTGATGAAATTTTTTATTACTTTTTGTGTTATATACAGAATTTTTTTTAAAGATACTATTTATGAAATGAAGAGTTATTTTGTAGTAGTATCTGTAAAAACATACATTTGTATTTACCTACATTATCCTTGGTATATTTTGTTTAATTGTGAAAATATTCTCCACTTATGGAATCAATTTGCATCGACTAAAATTTTTATATTATTGGGTGGTATACATAAAAAAGAAATTTTCCAATGTATTATTAAAGAAATGAAGAACTATTTTGCAACAATATTGTGGAAAACTGCATTTGTACGCGATCCTCAGTACATTTCGCCACTTTTGCAATTTTTTTGCATCTACTACAATTTTATTATTCATTTCTCATTTTGAATGGGAAAATTTAATTTTCAAACACTTATTAATTAAATGAAAATATGTTTCTTACTAATCAAATATTTTGTTTAATTGTGAGAATATTTTTCCAGTTTTGCAATTTGTTTGCATCAACTAATTTAGCATCCATTATTTTTGGTTTTATACTACAAACTATTTTTCAAACATTATTAATTAATTAAAGGGCTATTTACTGAATTCTAAAAGGTATTAAGGTAATTTTAATTTCTGGAAAAATTGGTTTTTGCAACACAATTTATACATTAATATGAATTTCACAAATGTTTTGCAATTTTAAAAGTGAGATGTATGGGGTTTTTTTAATCATCAAATATTAATATGTTTTGTCTTAAATTTTTTTAAATTGGGATATGGATCATTCTCTGAATAATGTACATTTTATGCCTCGCTGATCTCGGTCTTGCATGAAGCAATGGGAGAAGAGTCGTTTTCACCATCACACAGAAACAGATTACTAGAAGAATGAGAAAACTTCGATCTCAGAAATGGTGTCATTGTTTTCAAATTCATAACATTTTCTGGAAATTCCTGACCAATTTTTTCTCCCACAAAATCAATGATTAAAAATATGCCTTACTTAATTTTCAAACTGTATTTTACTATTTTATAGCATGAAATATGTGTATAGAGACGTTATCTCGATCTCTACCCTTGCATGTTGGGAAGATATTCTCAACATATCTAAGCTGAAAAACTTTCAGAGAAATTAGCTGGAACACATTCCAGCTGCTAAAAGGGCCATTGAGATATGTTCTGATACAATCTCTTATATTAAAGTTATAGAAAGGAAAGGGAAGCTTCTCAAAAGTGAATTATTTTTCAGCAGTGAGAGACCCTTCAACAATCATTAAGGCTTTAAATATTCTCAGATAAGCTCTATCAATCAGATAAGCCTTGCCTTCCCTCTTTTGCTGTAAATACATCAGTTCATCGGTATTTTGAAGCTTACGTAATTACTGATTCTTTAAATGTGGGTACTGTAGAATGAGTCCCTCTGCAAATTCAGGATTTTCACTAGAAGCAGGGTTTTATAGGGGACAAACTTTTGAAACAGAAAGGAGATGGTTTACAATTGCAACAACTTACTTGATGATCAGACTTTGCTCAAATGCAGTAATGACATGAAGAACAAACGTATTGACGATGTTTGCTCAGAAAAACCAAATTCCAGGCCCTGAATGATCCAGCCCAGTTGTAAGATAGGATTTAGCAAAATTTTTCAACTTCTATCCTGAAACTATGTCACTGGATGAGTTCCTTACACTTTACTTCCATGACAAAATGGATTTAAAATCTGGAATACCATAAAGATGATGTGGAGAATAAGGGGAAATTTAAAGCATCAGTCCAACATTTCGCAGAGTATTATTCATGAGTTTATACAGTTTCCTGGAGGGTTTAATAAAATTAAAATAACCAAAGGGATGAAGCTTGCAGCATTGTCTGCACACTCAAAATACATTCAACATTTGGAAGAACAAAAGGCAATACAGAAAATAGAAATTGCTGAGGGAGAAAAAAGAAAGCTTATTGAAGATATACATTATCTGTAACAGGAAAAATATTTTTTGGAATCAGATTTAAAAAAGGATGAGGCTGAAATCTGAATCTGGAGAAAAAATATATTTCTTTTGACTTGTGCATATTTTTTCTTTAATAGATTGTTTCATAAATGGTGCTAGGATAGATTTCTTAAAAATTTTATTTAAAATAAACATTTCCACTGCCCTAAATATCTGATAATCTGCTCCAAAATACCAAATTTTATAAAAAGTGTGATTGTTGTTAACTATTTAAATTAATCCCCAAACTTCCATTATATGTTTTAAGTCTGAAATGATTTATTTATATGTTTTGAACTTTGTACTTTTTAGAAAGTCCTTAAGAAGTACTTAATTGTAGTATAGACAAATGAGTATGAACTCTGAATTATATATTTTTTAAATTTCATGAAAATTCATCTATAAATGTATGGATTTCGTTCAAAATTTGTTTGAAAAATAATTTTTTTATCTTTCTAATGGAAACTTAAAAATAAGTAAAATTTTCTGTCCATAAGAAACTTATTTATGTGAAAATCACTCAAAATCATGCTAAAACATAAAATAACTCAAAAACTTATTCTAATTTTAAAAAAATCTTGATGATATGCACCTTTCTGTGTCTTGAAGTATCTGTGTACCAAATTGCATTTCCATACACTGGTTAGATTTTCCACTACAGACTACACAGACAGATATCCTCCTCTATTACATAGGCTAGTAACTTAAGCTTTTAGAAAATAATACACAAAATATTTATGCATGGAAATAAATCTATTGCTTTTCAAAATATTCTCCATTAGCATCAATACATTTTTCATTCAAATAAACCATTTTTCAATACAATTATGCCATTCAGAAGTTGGTATAGCAGAAACATATGATTTATAAACTTCTACTGCTTCTTCTAGACTGTTAAATCGTTGACTTCACATTTTATTTTTGATTGTTGAAAACAATAAAAAATCATTGGTTTCTAAATCAGGTGATTAACAACAATGACACATCAAATCAATTTTTTCATACTTCAAGTAATTGTTAGTTTGAAATGCAATGTGTGAGCTTGCATTGTCCTGATGAAGAATGATGTGACATTTCACATTGTTTTTTTTCTGATTTAAGCAACTATTTCTGGCAAGCAAATTGTCATATACTACCGATCAGCATATACTATTCTACAATCCTCCAAAGCAACTGTTGCAACATGGCCGAATTTATCAAAAACAAAGCAACCATTTTCTTTAAAACAGCTTATGCATGACAAACTTTTGTAGTATTTGCAGGCCCGACTCTAGGTATTTTGCCGCCCCAAGCAGAAAGCAATTTGACCGCCCCCCTCCCTGAAATTCATTTTTCTCTTAACCTTTATAAATGCAATAGAATAGAGAAACACTGCTATCTCGCCAGTTTTTAGTCAATTTTGTTCCAAATGTTTTTCAAGTGAATGGATCCTTCGTAGGATTAAATCTTTTGATTATTCGTTTTGAATAAAAAAATTGTGCATTATCTCAAGAACGAAATGTATTAGTATCATACAAATGATGCTACTCAAATTTAGATTAAAACAAATCTCTTGTCTGATGCATGCCATTCCATATATATTAATGCATTTTGCTATTAAATGTATTTTATTACTTAACTCATCATGAATGATGTGTATGTGTCTGTCTGTTCCAACTTCTTTGATGGCATTTCAACATACTTTCCTACGTCCTAGAGAGCTGACATTTGGGACACAGCGTAGTCTAGAAGAACATTACAATTTATTAAAGTCTGTCACATCCTCAAAAAATAGAACCGGTATTTTTTCTTCTGCGAAATGGCCTGCAAAAATTTCATTAATGTAAAATAGTTAAAAAAGACTTGAGGGGCTGTACCAAAGAAACGTCCACAGCGTAGAATACGTGTTATCACATGGGTGTTTGTAAATGAAGCAACGGCTTACATAAACATTTCATTTATTTCTACAAACTGCCAACAGTGGTCTAATAAGTTATAAAGTTATGTATTACGCGAAATGTTAATTAAGTACCAGAATTATAGAAATAAAATTTAGCAATCTGATTATTGCTTGATAATTTTTATCTTATTTCGCGGTCGGCCGCATTCATCTCTTGAACGTGTCACCCCTCACAATACGCGTACATCCCCAGCCTAACACTTGGTACCACTGCCGTCCCCCTCCGACTACTACACGCCAAACTACAATCCTTCAAAATCTCTCTCTTTTCATTACGCCCGATTTGCTGACATAGACCCCATGCTAGGTGCCGACAAAGACGTTATACATCAAAAGTGTCCAATATTCAACACTAATATATATATATATATATATATATATATATATATATATATATATATATACATATATATATATATATAATATATATATATATATATATATATATATATATATATATATATATATATATATATAATAAAAATAATTTGAAAATCCAATTAAAGAATAGAGGGAAGATGAAATATATATAATATATATATATATATATATAACATTGCCAAGTTTAACTGTATAAATTAAGCTCATTTTTTTTGTACTTTGCAGTAGAACTGAAATGATTTTTTTTTTATTTAGAGTTCCCATTTTTTAGATGTTTCTTATGATGTGCCTCCATTGAATCTGTTATGCATAAAATCTTTTAGCCAAAAATCAAAGTTTCTATATTTATTCGTTTTTAGAAAACAATTACAAAAAATTAATACTTTCTTATAACTAGATATGACTGAAAATCAATAGGATTTTATTGATACCGATTTGGTATGCTTCTATTATGTAACTCGCTTGATTATTTCGAGATATGCATTTCTACCTGTCGGAAAGTAAAATTTTCTAATATCTTTAAAACGACTAGTGATAACTACTAAACAATGTTGTCTATTTCTTTCTGACTAGAAGTACCTGCAAATCATTTATTCCTTTAACAATAGTGAATAGTATATATAATGCAAAAAAAAAAGTCTATTTTAAATCAAAAACGTGCAATACCTCAAAACACACATTTTATTGTGCTGTAAATGGTGTAATATAAAAAATGAAATATTACATAAAAAATTAATAATTTTGTAACAAATTATAATATAATCATTTACAAAAAGTTTTTTTTTTTTTAATTATCGAAATAAGAAAATTTGAAGATCCTGGCCTTCGAGAAAATTAAGAAGCTGTCAGTTATTGATTGTATACCAAATATATTTTGATTTGCTTAATTTGTTTGATAAAGTAAAATTTTTAATGAGAACTTCTAAACAATGGTATTCATTTATTTTCTGTAAAATGTAATTGCAAAATGTGCAATAACTTAACAATGTTGATTGTATTTCATTTTTTTTTATTTTTCCTGTTTCAAATAAAAAATGCAAAATATCTCGAAAATGGTGCATATTAGCGTCCTATATAAATGATAATATTCGCTTTTCAGTGAAAATTGAATTAAATATCTATTTTTGTAACAGTTTTAAACATTATACTTTTGATGGTCATCTTATTACTTTCCTTATATACAATAATGTATAAGGAAAGTATTGTGACGGGGTCGAAAATTCGAATTCGAGTTTTCGACGGGAAAGCACGTTTCAAGCATCCCTGATCACGAATCAAACATTTTTGAAGTGATGTCTGTGTGTGTGTGTGTCAGTGGAGACGATAACTGACGAACTAATGGACCGATTCGAACGAAATTTGGTACAAAAATCACAATCCGTAAACACTGGAGGCTTATTGTTTTTATACGCAATCGGATGTTCAGAACCCCCTAAATTTTCGAGTGAAATTTTGAAAAAATCGTCAAAAAATCAAAACCTCTACTAAAGTGGCGAGATTTTGGCGACGAATTTGGTGGAATGTCGCTAACTTGGCGACTTTTTAAATGTTGCTAAATTAACGAAAAACTCGCCAAATGGATAAAAATAACGCTAAATCAATGACGACGACATGGAAAATGACGACTCATTGACGAAAATTCAATATCTTGGAAATAATATAAATAACTACTATAAAAATAATCTTTTTTTTTTTTTACTGTAAAAGTAGTAAATTCATTGCATTATATAAGGAAAGTCATGTGATGCCCACATCAAATTTTTTTTTATTTTAAATGTTCGAAAAATTGATGGCTTTCTTCTGTCCCATTCATCAGAAAATGAATGAATCTCTGATATTTATTGATTGAAGAAGTATTACCAAATTGTATTCTATTTTATTGATTTGTTATAGAGATATCATTGCCAAAGACTCTGCGTGTCTTTCAGAAATGCATTTGGGGGGGGGGAAGTCCCCCCTCCCCGCCCGATACATTTTATGATACCAAACCAAATGCTAATAAGTTCAGAAACTCACAAAATACTTTTTGTGAATTTAACCTAATTTCCACTTCTTATGTGGCAGCATTTGAATTATTTTTATAATTTTATTTCATGCATGATTATTTTCAGAATAAAATTTTGTAGTTATAATTCAATTTACATTATTTTAAAATTTCTCATACTCTTGTTTAGCCGGAGCAAGTTTTTCTCGCAATGTTTGAATAAGTGTTTGCTATACATATTCATTACTTCCATATATGTATATATATGGTAATTACTTCTATATAGTAGTTAGTTAAAATTATATTAGATAATTTTACCCCTTTGAGGTTCCATTTTCTCCTCTCCCCTCAGACAAAATGTCCTGAAAGAAACACTGCCCATATTGATAGACATCATTGAAAATATGGTTGATTAGTATTCAAGGATGCTCAACACTGATAAATTTATCAAAATCCGAGCGTCCGATTTTTGATCCCCATCATAATACTTTTCCTTTTCTATGTGTGTTGCTGGAAAAGAAATTAGATATAGAAAGGATATTTTTGTAACTCTTGTTGTGATATTTATTATACTTCCCTGGCTAAATAGAAGTAAGTATTTTCACATATCATTTTTAAAGATCTATACGCTTTTGAAGGGACTAATTACAAAACACTAAATATTCTTTATTTTTTTGTTGTCGGTCAGTCTATCGCTAAATCGTGGTACCCTGCTGTTCTCCGAAACTACTGAACCAAATGAAGTCAAATTTTGAACATAGTCAGTTGTTACTCGATACAGTGAATAACGTCATGATTTATTATTATTATTTTAATTTTTCACTAGTCATTCGCAATTTGAACAAATGTCGTTTTCGAAACATTACAATACTACTACTCAATCGACTGAAATAAAATTTTCTGAAAGAATATGGCCTGTTATATGCTTGAAAAAATAATCTAAGAGGACACTTCTATGCGCCACACTGCAAGTATAATATAAAAAAATATAAGAAAAGTACATGCTTAAAATGCAAAAATTAAAAGTTCCAATTAAATAGTAACATCATTGAAACAATTCAGAAAGTTTAAGAAATTTACAGTACTTTTTCTTTTACTTTTTATTTACCAGAAAGAACGAAATTTTTTTGAGGTTCATAATTTTTTTTCTGATGTCTTAAATAAAAAAATAAAAATTAGAAAGTTTGGAGTTCTACATGTGAGACAGTTGGTTTAAAAAATAAATTTTAATTGATTTCCATTAATTTTAAAACTAAATTCCTTCCTATTAACTTTCGTTGTAAATACTCAAATGCCACAGAATGTTATATTCCATTGAATTCTTACTCCATAACTTAAACACAGAATATAATATATGTAAATGATATTTTTATGATCCGATATATTTCGTTTAAAGAATTCAAGTTTATAAAATAACAGAGGTTTTGAAGCGGCAACATGTGAATATGCTGAATATTGCCTTTGTTTTAAAAATTACCTCATTCAAATTATAGTAGTTATTTTTCAAATTAAACGAAGCTTTAGCTGAAATCCTGATATTCAAAAGTTTGAATAATTCGAAAAAATAGAAATTGCCCGTAAATAGCGTAAGTAATATTAATACATACTTTTAATTAAAAAAAAAATAAATACTGTATTAGATAAGGAGAACGTATGCAGAAAAAAAAATCTAAAAATTGAGCAAAACGAGGAAACAATTGCTATGAAATTTCAAGGAGCTAAATTTAATATAACATCCTAAGGGCAAACAAACACTAATCTGTGCGTAAAATTTAAAATAGTTTTAGCTAAAAAGTGACTCGATATAAGTCGGTATAATCTATATATAAGTCGTTTTAACGAAAACTATCACAAGCTTTATAAAGAATATACCGATTTTATACCTGGAAGTTAGAATAATCTGAATCTCCTTGATGGGGGTCTAATATGTTATATGTTAATAGAAACCATTTTTAAACAATCATAAAACAATTATATCTTGCTTACCTTAAATTTTAATCTTGCATAAAATGCTAGATGAATATTTTAGATAATATCAAATTAAACTGTATAACATTTAGAAAGAAAAATGATAAACTATTCTTTGCTGCAAGAAAAATGTTGTTTGACGTTTCTCACCGAAACGTACGACTTAACTGATTCACCCCAGAACAAATTTCTCGCAAAACAAAATGATTGATAAACACATGTTTCACAGTCGATGGGGGGGGGGGGGGGTGTATGTCCCATAAATTCTACAGTGGTCCACTGATGTCTCAAGATGTCTTTTGAGACCTGTCCTCGCCCAGTTTTCTAATTACTTTCAATGTGGACACCTGTCTCCGGATAGATGTGAAAGAAGTCGTTTATTTATGGGTCTAAGTAATTGGGAAGATGATATCCGGATTTGAGCTTTGGAGAATAATTAACAAAGGATGGGTATCCTGGCCCGGCAATTCTGGGTGGGACCCCCATCGTTTCAAGTAAAGTGCCCTCTCTCATCGAATTTTTTCATGGAATAGTCAACAAAAACCAGTTTCACATAAAAACTTTTGCAGTTCACAGATAATGGTCAATATGCCGCCCCAGACGTGCTGTTGATGGCTGTACTGGACGCCCGGTGCGCTAAAGTAGTTAGTTGTTACTTGTGTTGCAAGATAAACAATTAGGGGAGACATACTGGAAGCGATCCCATTTAGCCCTCCGGTCCTCTTTTTTCACGGGGAGAATGAATGATAGCCGTTTTCACTCTTTTATTATCTGGGACCAAATGTTTAATACTTTTTCAGTGTTTTTGTTTTGCCTACATCTGCCCTTGCTCGCGCCCCAGAACTGTTTTATTTAAGACCTAGAACTTTTTTTTATTTAAGAAGAACGTAACAAGATTTTTTTTAATTTAAGTTGACTGAAATGCCGCCCTTAAAATGTGCCGCCCCAAGCAAGTGCTTGTTTTGCTGGTGCCTTAAGCCGGCCCTGAGTATTTGGTTCATTTTGAAACACCCAAATAGTAGATTGTTGTTTTGTTTTGGTTTCATAGGAATAAATCCACATGTTGTCATCTGTTACAATGTCATATATATGTTTTGAGGCACCACATATATATGTTTTGAGGCACCACATATATATGTTTTGAGGCACCAGAGTTGAATCTTTTGAGATTTTCCTTGCACCATTTGACACAAGCATCCTTTTCAGCTTGAGTCAAATAGTGTGGAATCCAACGTGCACATACTTTTTGACTTTTAAGTGATCATCTAGAATTGAATGCACTTGGGTCCTTCAAATGTTCAAAGATACCTCAATTTCATCATATGTGACATGACGATCTAAAGTGATCATTTGTTGCACAGCATCAATGTTTTCTGGCATCACAGCAGTTCTTTGTGAACCTTCACAAAATTCATCACTGAGACTCTTACATCCAAGATGAAATTTTTTAAACCAGTTGTAAATTGTTGCTTTGGTACTTCCTCACCAAAAGTCAAATTCATTTGATCGACACACACTGTTGGTTTTTCAACCCTTGTCAAAAGTCATACTAAATTGCAACTCAAAAATCCCTTCAACTTAGATCCATTGTCACTACCATATTAATTTCAAAACAATGCTATAAAAATAATTTTAACTTCCTTTAGGGAAATTAATTTATGAAGTTATACACTTTTGAATGCATTTCACAATCTGCATGAGGGGGCTGAATTTGTTAGACACTTAGATGTAAACAAACAACATATTGCAATAGCATTATGGTTAATACTTATTCTGTGGATATTTCTCAAGTAACTGTTTCGGTTACAGAGCATTTATTAGTGTCTAAAATGAATTTCATTTGAGTTGATGCAAATTGGGGTTTGACTTACCAAAATATGCTAATTTTCCGTATCTCCAGAAATGTCACAGTTAAATATGGGTATAAATATCTGGTGCCGAGAAGTGCACTTCAGAGAGAGAATGATTTTGCTCAGAGCAGTATGCTCATGGTTTCCATCACATCAGTATCAGTTTATACGCTTCTTGTCTAGATGCTCATTGTTTTCAAGCTTGAGTTAGCAAGTTGTGATGTTGACTTTGCTCAGTTATAGCAGTATTTGTGAATGAGCTGCATGTGTTTCTACTTTTCGATGTCTTTGGAATCAAAAGTGTATGATGTTTGTTTCTTATGTTAAAATGTTTCTCTTCTATTCATGCATTTTATATAATAAATGCATTTTATTTTCTCTTACCTGGTGTTCATTCAAACACATAGTCCATTGTAACGAATTCTGTACTCCTGATAGCATTTCTTATGCTGTTATGAGAATTGACCGTATAGAATCAGCAAGAATTTAAGTTTCTCTAGTAGCAGCTTCTTTCACCCATGAAGAGCTCTTTAATCTACACAATGCTCACATGTAGGAACTCGTAAAGAATTCGAGCACATGGTGCACAACAATAATTCACCGTAAATGCTGCATGAGCAGCTAACGTTTGTGCTTGTTTAATAGAGCTTTTTCACCTGACGTCACATCGCCAAGCTACCACCTAGCAACCGTTGCTGGTAGTCATATATTGCATGCTTTGCGTTTGAGTCAATTGTAGATATACTGCCGTGTATAGTGGTACAAAATTTTATATTTGTCATTATGCCTGCCGCTTGTGGTGTTTTCAAATGCGGAAGTCATTCTGATCGAGACAGCAAATCGTTTTTTAGACTCCCTGCTGTATTTATTAGAGGAAATGAGTCAAAAAGACTTCTTAGTGAAGAGCGCCGGGAGAAGTGGCTATCGGCCATCAAAAGAGCTGATCTTAATGAAAATAAGAAACAATGGCTAAGAGTATGTGAAGATCACTTTATTTCAGGTAATTATTACTTATTTTTATCGACACTCGATTTATTAAGAGGAAACTAAAAATTGTTTCTTCTTTAAAGTAATGATGCATGTGTATGTTGTCAACTGTTGGGATTTCAATTTATGCTGATTCGTTAAGAAACATTAAATATTATTTAGAATGCTAAAAGCGCGTCAACGATATATGAAGCAAACATAAGTGTGTGCTTGAAATTTTCAAGTTTTATAAACTATCACAAATGTGCAAAATAAAACACTAAAACAAAATTCAATTTACAATCTATCAAGTTTTATCGACCCTACAATGCATAAAATTGCATTATTTTTGATAAATAATTTATCTATTGTAGGTGTTTTTCATGTACTTAAGAAATATCCCTCAATAGTATTTTGTTTCATTGTTTTGAATTCCTTCATGACAATTTTTTTTTAAACATATTGAAATGTTTCAATATGCTTTAATAATAGAGTTGCAATCATTTTGTTGGTTAAATTGCATGATTCTAGTGTTATAACTTATCAAATGTGGCAAGTTATTGCAAGTGTGTTTCTTTTTCTTAGTCTGTAACTAAAAATAGCATTTCGGTGTAATAGAATCACTTTCACAAACTGTGTGTATTGGTTCTCTGCGGTAAGCTGCGAAATGTTACCAGAGCTTATACCGTTCGACTCCAATGAGAAGGCATTTGGGTCACGTGATTTTGGATGAGTCCATTAGTTAAATTCAATGACAGGTAAAAACGTACTAGACGAACGTAAAAGTTCCAAAAAATTTTTGGCTGACATCCCCCCCCCCCCCCTAAAAAAATAATATTTGTTCATTTTAAAATACATTTTAGTAATTTAATTAATTTTAAATGTTATCTAATCATTACCCTTGTTTGTGTGCCACTATTTGAATAGTTCTGCATTAGAGCTTAGATTACATGGCCATGTCAACTAAGGAATAATTTTAAATGTTATCTAATCATTACCCTTGTTTGTGTGCCACTATTTGGATAGTTCTGCATTAGAGCTTAGATTACATGGCCATGTCAACTAAGGAATCATTGTCAACTAAGGCTTTTAGCATTAAATATTATTTAGAATGCTAAAAGCGCGTCAACGATATATGAAGCAAACATAAGTGTGTGCTTGAAATTTTCAAGTTTTATAAACTATCACAAATGTGCAAAATAAAACACTAAAACAAAATTCAATTTACAATCTATCAAGTTTTATCGACCCTACAATGCATAAAATTGCATTATTTTTGATAAATAATTTATCTATTGTAGGTGTTTTTCATGTACTTAAGAAATATCCCTCAATAGTATTTTGTTTCATTGTTTTGAATTCCTTCATGACAATTTTTTTTTAAACATATTGAAATGTTTCAATATGCTTTAATAATAGAGTTGCAATCATTTTGTTGGTTAAATTGCATGATTCTAGTGTTATAACTTATCAAATGTGGCAAGTTATTGCAAGTGTGTTTCTTTTTCTTAGTCTGTAACTAAAAATAGCATTTCGGTGTAATAGAATCACTTTCACAAACTGTGTGTATTGGTTCTCTGCGGTAAGCTGCGAAATGTTACCAGAGCTTATACCGTTCGACTCCAATGAGAAGGCATTTGGGTCACGTGATTTTGGATGAGTCCATTAGTTAAATTCAATGACAGGTAAAAACGTACTAGACGAACGTAAAAGTTCCAAAAAATTTTTGGCTGAGATCCCCCCCCCCCCCCTAAAAAAATAATATTTGTTCATTTTAAAATACATTTTAGTAATTTAATTAATTTTAAATGTTATCTAATCATTACCCTTGTTTGTGTGCCACTATTTGAATAGTTCTGCATTAGAGCTTAGATTACATGGCCATGTCAACTAAGGAATAATTTTAAATGTTATCTAATCATTACCCTTGTTTGTGTGCCACTATTTGGATAGTTCTGCATTAGAGCTTAGATTACATGGCCATGTCAACTAAGGAATCATTGTCAACTAAGGCTTTTAGCATTAAATATTATTTAGAATGCTAAAAGCGCGTCAACGATATATGAAGCAAACATAAGTGTGTGCTTGAAATTTTCAAGTTTTATAAACTATCACAAATGTGCAAAATAAAACACTAAAACAAAATTCAATTTACAATCTATCAAGTTTTATCGACCCTACAATGCATAAAATTGCATTATTTTTGATAAATAATTTATCTATTGTAGGTGTTTTTCATGTACTTAAGAAATATCCCTCAATAGTATTTTGTTTCATTGTTTTGAATTCCTTCATGACAATTTTTTTTTAAACATATTGAAATGTTTCAATATGCTTTAATAATAGAGTTGCAATCATTTTGTTGGTTAAATTGCATGATTCTAGTGTTATAACTTATCAAATGTGGCAAGTTATTGCAAGTGTGTTTCTTTTTCTTAGTCTGTAACTAAAAATAGCATTTCGGTGTAATAGAATCACTTTCACAAACTGTGTGTATTGGTTCTCTGCGGTAAGCTGCGAAATGTTACCAGAGCTTATACCGTTCGACTCCAATGAGAAGGCATTTGGGTCACGTGATTTTGGATGAGTCCATTAGTTAAATTCAATGACAGGTAAAAACGTACTAGACGAACGTAAAAGTTCCAAAAAATTTTTGGCTGAGATCCCCCCCCCCCCCCTAAAAAAATAATATTTGTTCATTTTAAAATACATTTTAGTAATTTAATTAATTTTAAATGTTATCTAATCATTACCCTTGTTTGTGTGCCACTATTTGAATAGTTCTGCATTAGAGCTTAGATTACATGGCCATGTCAACTAAGGAATAATTTTAAATGTTATCTAATCATTACCCTTGTTTGTGTGCCACTATTTGGATAGTTCTGCATTAGAGCTTAGATTACATGGCCATGTCAACTAAGGAATCATTGTCAACTAAGGCTTTTAGCATTAAATATTATTTAGAATGCTAAAAGCGCGTCAACGATATATGAAGCAAACATAAGTGTGTGCTTGAAATTTTCAAGTTTTATAAACTATCACAAATGTGCAAAATAAAACACTAAAACAAAATTCAATTTACAATCTATCAAGTTTTATCGACCCTACAATGCATAAAATTGCATTATTTTTGATAAATAATTTATCTATTGTAGGTGTTTTTCATGTACTTAAGAAATATCCCTCAATAGTATTTTGTTTCATTGTTTTGAATTCCTTCATGACAATTTTTTTTTAAACATATTGAAATGTTTCAATATGCTTTAATAATAGAGTTGCAATCATTTTGTTGGTTAAATTGCATGATTCTAGTGTTATAACTTATCAAATGTGGCAAGTTATTGCAAGTGTGTTTCTTTTTCTTAGTCTGTAACTAAAAATAGCATTTCGGTGTAATAGAATCACTTTCACAAACTGTGTGTATTGGTTCTCTGCGGTAAGCTGCGAAATGTTACCAGAGCTTATACCGTTCGACTCCAATGAGAAGGCATTTGGGTCACGTGATTTTGGATGAGTCCATTAGTTAAATTCAATGACAGGTAAAAACGTACTAGACGAACGTAAAAGTTCCAAAAAATTTTTGGCTGAGATCCCCCCCCCCCCCTAAAAAAATAATATTTGTTCATTTTAAAATACATTTTAGTAATTTAATTAATTTTAAATGTTATCTAATCATTACCCTTGTTTGTGTGCCACTATTTGAATAGTTCTGCATTAGAGCTTAGATTACATGGCCATGTCAACTAAGGAATAATTTTAAATGTTATCTAATCATTACCCTTGTTTGTGTGCCACTATTTGGATAGTTCTGCATTAGAGCTTAGATTACATGGCCATGTCAACTAAGGAATTCAATTTACAATCTATCAAGTTTTATCGACCCTACAATGCATAAAATTGCATTATTTTTGATAAATAATTTATCTATTGTAGGTGTTTTTCATGTACTTAAGAAATATCCCTCAATAGTATTTTGTTTCATTGTTTTGAATTCCTTCATGACAATTTTTTTTTAAACATATTGAAATGTTTCAATATGCTTTAATAATAGAGTTGCAATCATTTTGTTGGTTAAATTGCATGATTCTAGTGTTATAACTTATCAAATGTGGCAAGTTATTGCAAGTGTGTTTCTTTTTCTTAGTCTGTAACTAAAAATAGCATTTCGGTGTAATAGAATCACTTTCACAAACTGTGTGTATTGGTTCTCTGCGGTAAGCTGCGAAATGTTACCAGAGCTTATACCGTTCGACTCCAATGAGAAGGCATTTGGGTCACGTGATTTTGGATGAGTCCATTAGTTAAATTCAATGACAGGTAAAAACGTACTAGACGAACGTAAAAGTTCCAAAAAATTTTTGGCTGAGATCCCCCCCCCCCCCTAAAAAAATAATATTTGTTCATTTTAAAATACATTTTAGTAATTTAATTAATTTTAAATGTTATCTAATCATTACCCTTGTTTGTGTGCCACTATTTGAATAGTTCTGCATTAGAGCTTAGATTACATGGCCATGTCAACTAAGGAATAATTTTAAATGTTATCTAATCATTACCCTTGTTTGTGTGCCACTATTTGGATAGTTCTGCATTAGAGCTTAGATTACATGGCCATGTCAACTAAGGAATCTACCCCCCCCCCCCCCCCCCCCCCCCCCCCCCCCCCCCCCCCGAGATACAAAATTTAGGAAATTTATTTAAAAATATATAAAACATTTAAACAATACGATAAAATATTATTATTTTATATATATAAATATTTAAAATAATGTGTCACTGTCATCATTCTCGAAATTTGAGTCTGCAAAATTGCTTATGAATTTTATTATTTATAGAAATTATCAATTATCAACTTTGTGAAATATCACATAAAATCTACACAATCATAAAAAATAATAAGTGCAAAAGTATCACAAAACTTATTCCCCCCCCCCCTCCCCAAATAAAGTGTATGAGACAAATTTCATAGAAACAGTTTTCATATTTTACAACATTTGTGTTTACATATATATATATATATAAATTTTAGATTTAAATAATATGCTTAAGTGAAAGAAGGTGTCATAAATTCTTACATTATGGTTTAAAATAAATATATAAAATATGAAAAAATACAATATCAATCTAAAAATCATCATCAAAATAAATAAAAACTAGCATGTACTTTTACCTTTCCAATTACGAGGCATAATCCTGAGATCTTGACTGTGTATACATCTTTCACCCAGCCACAAGCAAACTGATTAAAAGCTTCTAGACTTTTAAATGCCTTAAATTCGTCGGACGTATATGCACTTTTCCCGAAAACTAAGTAGTTTACCATATCGAAAAAACTAAGTTTTGGAAAATCTGATGCACATGTTGTAAATTCACTTTTACACATTGAATAAGGATCTTTGTTTCCCATTGATGCAATTTTTAGTAAATATCGAACTTTAGCTCGATCATCCATATCCTGAAAATATTTAGATGACATAATTATTACTTAAAGTTTAAATTGATATTTTTGAAGCAACGTACAACGTGTATAGCAATGGCCTATCTATGAGTTGTTTGACTACCAGCAAGCGTTGCTAAGGCTCGTTACTAAGATAGTGCCACGTGGTTGAAACAGCTCTATTGGATTATACCGTCACCTCCGAAAGCAGAGGCCGGAGCACTAACTTTTGACGTCTTGGCTTGTAGGCCCACTGCGAGTAGGTCTTCCAGATCGCGATTGAAGCTTTTGCTATTTGCTTCCCTTTTAATTCTCTGTTCAATGTAAAGGAATCATAATTTATCAGTAAATCAAATAATATTCATGAAATTTGGAAGTATTTTCGATAATGTTCATTAAAATGGGTGATTTAAAATAATAATATTGCTGTACATTTCTTTAAATAAAATATTTATAATGACTCAAATTCACTGTGGGAACAAAGATGAAAGGATTCCATTCAGTTAGTGTTTTAATAAAAGTTTGAAAAAGAACCCTGTGTATTTATTGCTTAATCAGGCATTTTATTTAAATAATTCTTCAGTACATTCAGCTAAAGTATGCATACTTACGGATAAAGTATGCAGAAACTAAAATGATTACTGAATACTATATCTTTAAATATCATAAGACAATCATTAAAAAGAAACTCAGAATTTAACTTTTAATATGCTTACGTGTTTATTTATTTTTATTTCATTTTATTTTATTCATTTTTTGTTGTTATAAATTGTAAAATTATTTAGAATTAAGATAAAATACTAGTTGAATGTCATTCATTAACCTATGCACTATAATTTGTAGAAGATCAAGTTTTCTAATATAGCACATCTTATATTCCTTTTTTTACTACCACACATTAACAAATTGTAAACAATTTTGCTTAATCATAGAGTTTGAAATACCTCAGGGGCTTTGAAAACTTAATAAAGCTGTATAATAGAACTTTTTGGTATTAATATTTCATTTACAATTCCATTGAAGTGAAAATGTAAGAAAGATTAAATTAGCTTTGTATTATTAAAATAACATTAACTATAATATAATGAAATATACAATGGTAACTTGAAATTGTAAGTTAGTTACTTTGCTTTTTTCCAAGTTATTTTAACAATTTTCAATAACATAATAACTCGCTACATAACAAAAAAAAGTGTGCTCAACCTAAACACAAATGACTTCTTAACCCATTCTTTTAAAATTTCAGTATGCCATAACAAATAATAAAAAATATACATGCAATATATTAAGATACTAAATCTTTTATATGCAATTACTTACTTATCAAACGTTTAAAAATATGTTATTTGATGTGTGAAATATTACATTTTACATTATTTTACTTTCATAACTTTAGTGTAGCATTTTTATTGCTACAATTTCTTACTATTGACAATATCTTAAAAAGAGAATGACATTTTTTTATCTATATAAATAAAATTGAAAATACATCTATCTGTCTGCGTGTTTATCTATGTCATCATCACAGTAGAACTGTTGCATCGAATTTCATGAAAATTCTGTGGGTAGCCTTGAAATAGCCCTACTTAAAATTTAGTCCATGTTTCGAGTTTCTAGGATCAGGGATTGTCGAGATATGAATAAAAATCCCACAATTAAACCTTCCATAAAAATAGAATTATGCAGATGATATATTTTCTGCAAATTTACTAAGAAAATTATATCATGATGCTTAGCAATGCAATTAAATCAAATGTGTTTATTAGGCAGACGATTATTAAATTTTTTAAGATTTAAATAATAAAGAAATTGATATAAAAGAAAATTTTATAACCATTTTTATACCATTTTAGCGCTTTCATTTTAGTTTATATTGATCCAATTTCATATATATTTTATAATTTGTTTTCAAACGAGGATGTTTTATTCTTCAGATCTGCTTGAAGATAATTTTGTATAGAAAACACAGAAAGGAGAATTAAATTTAGAAGAATTAAGTGAAGGGAGAATAAAATAAAATATTTTAATAGAATGTTTTGAGTAAGAATGTCATTTAAAATACTGCAGGAATTTGCACATATTTTAAATCATGGGCAATGTCGGGTATATCTGCTATTAACAATATACATAAAATTGTATGTTGTACATCTATCTGTCTGTTTATTATCTCAGCACGGTAGAGCTCACCTGTTTTCTTTTCATTAGAATTATTATAAAATTTCAAAAATAGACTCCAAATATAAAAACTTCACATCAAATTCTAAATTTTAAGTTTCTTGTATTATATAATCAGTACGAAGAACGGACATACTGCTAGTCTATTATAAAATATCACACAACTAACAACATTATTAAAGTAATTTTAAAAAATTTGCAAGAAACTGAATAATTTATGACAACATATTAAGTACACTAGGTAAATGCAATGAATGACACAAGCTAACTTGATAAAATATACATTTTAAACATTGAATGATTTTAAATACTTCACAATTACTTAACAAAGCTTAATTTTACAAGTGCCTAGGCAGTTTTCATAATTAATATGACAACAATAAAATTTTAAAACAAACTAAGAAAACTCTAAAAGGTTTGTTGACGTTATAATTAGCAACAAAACAATTTAGAATCCAGTTAACTTTAATTGAATAGCAATAATTTTATTGCCATATATTTAAAATTCTAAGTAAGTTTAAATGACATGATAATAAGCAAAAAATGGTAAGCACTTACTTCTAAATAGCATTTTCGGTATCTAACATTAGGGTAATAAGGTAATTAGTGATCCAATGTTATAAGGTATGTAGTCAAAAGTATGCAGGTCAAAATGTTTATTAAATCATGAACTAACATATTATACATTCAAAAATACGATAAAACAAACCTTTATGTATCCATGACCACAAGCCCACGTACTGCACTGCACATACGATACTTCTTTGTGTGGGCTACTCTACTAGGGGAGAACTTTCCAGAAAAGTTGAGATGAGGGAATTCGAAGGCCAGACTTGGGCCTACAGCTCATACGTTTCGAGGTGCAGAGGGGGGCCGTAGTTTGGCCTCTTCTATCGGGGGTGACGGTTATATCTGTTACCACCCCAACAGGACTACTGGAAGTACTCGATTTTTCTGGAAGTGCTGCCGGATTTACTAACAGTGTTCCTGTGTCTATTAGATGTCAAATGTGGTTCCAACACATTTTTGCATTCTTGCAAGTGAGTATTTGAACAGGATTTTGGAGTTCAATGGATTGGGCATGGTAGAACTGTCACATAGCCACCATGATCACCTAATTGATCTACCATTGATTTCTTTCTGTAAGGGACCATCAAGACCATGATATACAAGATGTTTAGGGACTCTGTAACTGACCTAGTCACAAGAATTGTCATTGCTGCTTCTAATGTCCATAAAATGCCGGGTATTTTTGAAAATGTATACCTATCAATTTATCACCACTATCAAGCGTGCTTTACTGTTAATGGTTGAAACTTTGAGCACCTGTTGTGAAACAGTATGTCTACAACTACTGTCAAACTATTACATTACGTCTAATAAAAAAATGTTCACTACTTATTGTTTTGTCATTTCTGTATCTTGTTTATCCTTTAGCACATCAGAGTGACGTTTCTGGTCACACATGTTAGACACCATAAAGTAGAGCTCCTCTACTACAGGCTGACTTATCAAGCATATTGAAGCCCATAGGGTTCCATACTATAGTTACAGAAATTGTAAAATGAGTGTTTAAAATAAATACTTTATAGAAAAAAAGAAGTTTCAATTAGAATATTATAAAATTTAGCTCGCACAAGTATGCTCCAGTACCGGGTATCCAATTATTTATTAGCCATTGTTTTCTTCTTTCTTCGTTTCTAGGAAAGCGAAATAGCCTAAAACCCTTTCTAGAATAATTAGAGCAGTTCGACGCAGAACAACTACCCATAATTATTTTAATTATACTTCCTAAAGTGAAAATTAGAATAGAGTTAATGTTAATGGATTGCGCTTCCAGCTATGGTGGGCTTCAATATGCTTGATGAGTCAGCTCGTATATAGAGGAGCCTTACCATAAAGTAAACAAACGATGTATCGTGATAGTGTTACAGTTAAAACTTTAGTCATAGATATTTCCCAGTTAACTGTTTTGTTTACGGATCATTTGTTTAGTGTCCGAGCTGAATCGCAGAGTTCCTGCAAATTATATATTGACATACTCCAAAAGCATCATAAACAGATGAGGGTATAAAGGAACATTGGTTGGGCTCTTGTAAGAGCATGTTAATGCTCTTTAAGCTTGTCTTGAGATGGCTTTTTAGCTCTTAGTTTGTTGAAGCTGATGTCCAGCTATGTTATGAGAATAGCAGGTATATATGTTATAGCTATGTTTATGCTTAGTGTGTGATCAGTGTTGTTTCTGATGTCTTCTTGTAAGCTGCATCACAGTCAATGATGTATGCTACTATTATTTATGTCTGCCTAAGTTCGAGAGTAATAAATTCCATTTTTTATTTTTAGTCACTTTGTGAACTTCTTTCTCATCACTACATTACGTGTCACACCCACTCTTTAGTTAGAAGGCTTTAAATTTTCTATCTTGGCTAAATTTGCTGACAGTATGTTCCTATGTGAATATGGTTTGTTTTTGTGTATTCTACCTCCCTAAAAGTTTGTATGTAGAGTTTTGAACCACCCTGTATACAGGGTGTCCAGGAAAGATTGTATTAGGGGAAATTTCTCAAACGAAGAGCATTATCTTTATTTTTTTTTAAAGCATAGGAAACCCCTATGGCACTACATGACAAAACTTTGTAGAGGGGGAGATCAGGGAACTACCTTGCTCTCTTAGAGAAAAAAGTTAATTATGAAGTTGTAGAGTATTGCCAAATTGGTATAAAAATGTGCTCGTTCAACAGAAATAACTTAAAAGGACTCTGAAAACTAGAGAAAACTCCAAATCCTCCCCATATGAAACAACATTAATGTATTCAGACAATTTTGATGCCTTGCAGTAGGAAACGCTATCTATGTTTATAACTATTTGGCTGCTCTGGCATTTCGGTTATATTTTCCAAAAATAAAGATCATTTTGCAATATTCTTCATCAATAAAAATAGCTCATAAAATCGAAATAAAAATAGGGCAAACACATAGCATAAGGATACAATACTGTAGATGGAATGTTCTCTTAACCTCAGATTAGTTTATTTTTCTGGCTTCGATTACAGTGATGTTTACAGACAAATTGTCAGTCAAATAAAACAGCCAGCAATCAAACTAAATGCATTAAATCGTTTGTTATAAAACTGCCACCAGACGAATTACCAGTTTAAAGAATCACATGCATTAAAAAATATTTTTTGGACAATTATTTGCAGCTTTTTTGTTGGTATAAATACATTTGCATACTAATTTGGCAACACTTTGTAATTAACTCTAAAGGGGAGCAAGATAGCTTCTGCCATAAGAAGGGGTGTCACCTAAAGCTGTCTTGTGTAGTGCCCTAGGGGGTCTCCTCTGCAGCTGCATTAAAAAAATAAGTATAACTCAGAAATTTCCATTGCTACAGGCTTTCCCCGACATCCTGTACGCATATAAGGGATGAGAATTGTGCAGAGAAGAAATACATACTAAACTTCTGATTAAAACAGATTGGTAATATTGGGAAAACTGCCCAGAAGTAAGTAAACTTCTGTACAGTTCTCTGAAGAGAATGAGGGATGGGAGTGATGGCTGGTTAGTTGTTTCGTTCAATCATCACACTGCATTGTATAATTGACCTGTGACTATTTTCAGGTGTATGTACATCAGTATAGAAGGCAATACCAAAGAACACACTTTTTCAATGAAACTCACTGAAGCAGGAGCATAGAATAATCTGTATTAAAGCACAGCTTATGTGTTTTAGAGACCTGTCAACCTTGGAACTTCAAAATTAGGGACAGTCATACAAAAATTAGAAACGTGATAGCGGCATATTATTTTTGATATGCTTCACCTAAAATGCCTTAAGGATATTTTTTCCTAAAAAGAGAATTTCAGAATCAAATCAAATGCCTTTAGAGTTAAATAATTACCTAGCATAATTTTTTTTTATATATAAATAGTGGTTAAAAATAGAAAATTCTCAAAGTATAGAAAAAAAAATAGGATTATTAAATTCAAAGTATATATATAAAAAATTGGTACAGCTTCAGTATAAATACTTTATTTGGCAATATTTTTGGTGTGATCTGGTAATTCTGTTTTGTTCCGGGCAAACCCTCCTTGCTTCCTGAAGAAAGAATTGATTATTTTAATCAGTTTTTGGAGCATGTTAGAGAGATTGATTGGAAAAAGCGTCATGCATGTGGAAAGAGGGAAATTTTCTGTTTCTACTTTATTTTATTCATTTTTATAGTGTTGACATGTGCTATCTTTTGTTTTTATATATTTGTTTGTAATGCATTTTTATCTTTTACTTCTATATTACAATTATTTTCCCACTAAACCTAACATGGTGTTCATAAACATTTTGTAGTTTTTACTTATATTTTTCAATTATTTACTTGTTAAGCCTAACATGGTGTTTGTAAACACTTTTCAAACACTATCTTCCTTGGCAACTTTTTGCGTTGCCAAAAAATGGCCAAAAGTCTTTATACAAGTCTGCCAAAAATCTTTAAACTGAAGCTGTTCTGAAAAATTTACCATATAACCTTTGAATAACAAAAATTATTTCAATCAAATTAGGCTTTCTTTTTTTTTCACAATTAATCAAATTACAAATAAAATGTTCAAAATGTTATAAAAAATTAAAAACTTTAATTTCTTTTATGTACAAGTAGTGGCCATATTAAATTTCTGGTGATCCTATGTGGGCCACTCAAATATATAAAATTTGAAAAAGAAAAAGTTAGATTTTGCTATATATTTTTATTAACATAATTGCTAAAATATATGCACGGCAAAAAGATAATTAACAGCTGAATTGGCTATATAACAAAATGCTTTATATAAAAATTCTCAATGTAAGTGGGGTTTAAAGCAATCTTTCATTCTAGTTGCAATTGTGGCACCACTGCAACTATATCTGAAAGAGTTTTATGAAACACATTGTTTTCAATGATAACAAAATTATTTGCATTTCTTGTTCACTTCAGTCCTTCAACCCATATTATTTTCTTTTTCATTTCTTGAATCGCACATTTTTATGCATTTCATTTCTCCTCCAAGAGTGACACAAGTACAAATTTTCCTTCCTGCCCTCTAAATTTTTCAAAATAGATTCTCCTTCCTCTTCCACCACACTTATCTGCAACTGACACCAGAGCATTGTAAATACTTGAGCTATTCGCATTAGTAGCGAGTGGCACTAGATCAAGAAGTTCCTCTTGGATGGAAAATGAATCATGATTGTCCTTAAAAAATTAATAGCTAACATGCATCTGTAATATCAGTGTTTTCACCCAACGTGATTAAAAAATATACACTTTTTTCAATTTCTTAACTGCATATCAATTTGGTAGCTTATTTTCACAATTTTCCTCCAAACAGTTTGGTGGGAAGAACAGATACCATTTCGAAGTTTTTGACAACTTTATCACTAAATGATTTAGCCATTTTAATTGTACACTGTTTAATTACTTCACCCAATCTAAATGACACACCTCGTATAATACCTAACTCGATTTCTGTGCATGTGTTGTTTTGAAGGGTTTTTTTTTCGTCTTTGTACTTTACATTGCAGTTCCCTGACCAAATATAGTCATGCCTCGCTACTAACATTCCCGTATTTCACTTTATATGTCATATCATAATTGCGACAAATATTATATTATTTCATTACTGACACCACTTGCGAACATATGAGACATTGTGGCCTCCCTCCAAAATCCATAAACAAAAATTATTTTATCTATCTTTCATTGAACTGAACTTTTCTTTTCTTGCTCATAGTACTTAAACTAATGATGATACTTATGAGACACACTTTGCTCTCTTGCCTGTGACGGACTTGACTGACCCTGAGACAGAACAGAATGGTTGAAAATTTTCACTTGATTTTCTTAGATACGGAAGCAATGAAGCTGTAAGACATGACAAGGTGGAGAGGCAACAGGGATGATTTATTGTTCTCCAGTACATGGCCGCATGGTTTTCTTCAAAATGGAAACAATGGAGATGGTGAAGAATGAAATTTGACACATATTTTCCTCAATCAGTATATAACATTACTAGTTTCTATGAGTACAATCAAGGGCCAAGAAGGCAAGTGGTAGAAGAAGTGGCAAGTGGTTGCAGGTAGAAGGCTGCATGTAGACCAATTGAAGCACACTCTCCTTCAGTATACAGAGTTCCTATTAGAGAGTGAGAATCCCTCTCTCAAAAAAAATTGTTAAGTTTTCTCACTCTAGGAAGAGAGACATTTCTCTTCTCCTTTGAGTTCAACGATCACAAGCCAAATTTGTTCTAAAATCTTGTTACCAAACATCAATAACATTTTTTATTTTCATTTTGCATTTTTAGCTCAAACGAAATTTATTTTACCAAAATACTGATAAGAAAATTCCCATATCTATAGGACTCTCCACAATAATCTTAACATATAAGAAACATTACCCAGAAATGACAAGTGTATAGCTGAAACAGACTTCCAGCATTCACTGAATGCGGATCATATTTTGTGTACATAATTACACTTTAACATTATACAAATGTCTCAAATGAAATTTATTTTACCAAAATGCTGAGAAGAAAATATTGCAATTCCCATATCTATAGGACTCTCCACAATAATCTTAACATATAAAAAACATCCGCTGTCCTGTGGCAGCAAGAAACTGATTTGCCACCTGCTGAGCTGTGGTGCGCCAACAATGATCATTTTCCATTTGGAAATTCTGGCACTAACACATGCACACTTTCGAATAGATGCCTGATGTCATGAAACCATTGGCTATATGACATCTTGTTGTAATATTAATAAAACATGCTTTTACCAATTTCAAATTGTTTCTTCCATATCACTGCTTCAAATTGGCTGCATCTGTAGCAAAGCAAAATCCTGTTTTAAAAATACTTTGCAATGTCTTATGAAAGTATTTCCATGCCACGCCGATTCTGTAGGCAGCACAAATGCTGCACATACTTAATTATTTTTGCATGTAACAAAGATGAAAATGTTACATGGAATCCCCTTTTTTGGTTTTTTACCGAGAAGTTTCATTTTTCTTGAAAATTCTTTCTATGTCTGTTTCGATGCATTTTTCTTCCATTTTTCTCTAGGTACTGATGAGGAAGTTATTTCCGCGTGATACTAATAAGAGTGTGATCCCTGGAAAGTGATTAAGCGTGTTTTCAGATGGATGGTTCGTAGTTCGTTTCCATGCCGGAAGTGGTTCTTTTCTTGTCATTTTTTTATTGAATCATATGGCTGAAAACTATAATTTTCTGAAAGGTTGTCAGGAATGTTTCCCGCTACAAATACCTTCTGACAAAAGATTATTAAAGGATGTTTACTGCAATTTACCATCATGGATATAATTAGTAATGCACAAATATATCTCCTGAGAAGTATGATGGATAGAAGAGTTTTGATGTAAGATACAGGTTTTTTGTTCATGTATTTCTATTCTCTTTTATTCGTTATTACAATTCGAAATTTTGTATTTTATACAATTTTTTCTTCTTCCCTGTAGAACAATATTTTCACTCTGTGCAGATTAATGTAAATTATTTAATATTTCACAATCATTCTTTTACTCTGATTTTCAGAAGAGCTTATAAAATAGGTGACAAGTGAAAACCGATTTTTAAAATTTGAATTATTTTTTTTGCTATTTGATGTTTTATGCGATTTTGACCGTTTTTCTCCCTTTTTCTCCACCATCCAGACGACGTAGAAAAAAAAATCACACGATCGGACAGAAGAGTCATTTGCGAGTAAAAATATATCAATTTCAAATCTCAATTTTAATTTCTAATATTTTTTAAAGATTTTAAAACAAAAGTCACTTTCGGCTCAAAAAAACGAACTTTTGTTTTTAAATCCTCGCATCCGAAAAAGTACCGACAATTTCAACTAATAATTAACATTTTTAGAAAGCTAAGATCTGGTTTTCTTACATACCCAATCTGGTCAAGAAATAATTATAAATAGCAGCCCAATCCTGATTTTAAAGAAGTAATGATTTTAAATTTCTCGGCGATTTCTTGGGAAGTTCCGATCGACTTCCCACTTACCCTGAGCGCACAACCGGGGACGCCACACCGTTTCCATGGAGATTGTGAATCGGATCGGGTTATTTTAAATGATGGAATTAAGAGCTTAGCATATGATCATTATAAAACTTAAATGATTGAATTATGGTGGATTGAATTGTGGTGATGTATTGATGTGGATTGAATTGTGGTATTGTATACATTGAGTGAAATTATTATATTTATATTTTAAATGTATATTTTAATTTATGGATATTTTAAATGATGGAACGATGGAATGAGGATGATGGAATCGGAAGTCCTTCCGAGAGGTTGGTGGTAGAGGAAGGAGGGTACGGTACCTATGGATGCCTCCCCCACTGGGTTCCGGTCTAAATTGGGTGAATAAAAAGAAAGTTATGGAGATTGTCACGGAGGGCGCGGTAGCCCAGCGGTTAGCGAGCGAGAGGATTCAAACGAGAGCATTAAAAAAAAAAAAATTCAGGAAATATTTTATTTTGCTTCACAGTTTGCAGGGGTAGGTTCCAAACTGAATTGAAGATTTCAAGACTGACATTAAAGCAAACAACACGTGCAAATCCTCCAACTACTTCTGTTGAAGAATACTACAGGGTGACTTTCTTCATTCCTTGTGTTGATAGTCTGATTCAAAATTTACGTGATAGATTCGTTTCAAATGAGGATATTCTACCAAGTTTCCAGATACTTCCTGGTTTTACTTCTGTTGATAACACAAGCAAGTTGGAAAGTCTGTCTTTTCGACGATAAAATGTCGCTCTCAAAACTGAAAGCTGAATATTAACTGTGGTGTGAAAGAGTTTTAACTATTGACACTAACATTGAGGTCCTGAAAGTGTTAGAGCATTGTAATGGTACCTGTTATCGTACAATCAGGTACCTCCTTACTGTCTTGGCTACATTACCAGTAACAACTGCTAGTGTAGAAAGATCATTTTCGACGCTGAAAAAAGTGAAAACTTTGCCCGTAGTGTAATGAGTAATGGCAGACTGAGTGCACTTGCCATGATTTCAATTCACTCCAACATTACTATGGAACCGGATAAGGTTATAAATATTATGGCAGGGAAAAAGTCGAGGAGATTGCTTCTGTAGCAAATAAAAAATGTCGATCTGCGATTCAGCTTGTATGGCAGTTAATTCGCTGTTGGAATTTGAATAAGTAAAATATAATTAAAATAAGTAAATTAAATTATAACTTTCCACCTTCAAAGTTTCTGTAATTATAGGTATCTGTGGTAATAAATTTTTAATTTAAAAATACTGTAGTAATTAATTTTACTTCCTTAGAATTAAATAATTGAGGTGTAACAAGTTTAAGTTGTAATATATAAAATCAAAAGGAAAAATGAAATTGAAAAAAAAAATCTGATGTGGGCAACACATGACTTTCCTTATATAATGCAGTGAATTTACTACCTTTACAGTAAAAAATATAAGTTTTTCTTATAGTAGATACATATATTCTTTCCAAAATATTGAATTTTCGACAATTAGTTGTCAGTTTAATTGATTTGGCGTTATTTTTATCCATTTGGCAACATTTTAAAAGTCGCCAAGTTGGCAACATTCCGCTAAATTCGTCGCCAAAATCTCGCGTTATGGGCGGAAAAATAAGTTATTCTTATATAAATGACTATTAGCGTTCAAATGCAAAAGCATTACTCAAAGTATTTTTTCTCATGAATAGAACGAGCTAGATCAACGAGAATGATGTCACCCAATTTATCGCATTTATTAAAGATTTTGATTTTCTGATGATTTTTTCAAAATTTCACTCTAAAATTTAGGGGGTTCTGAACATTCGATTATGTTTAAAAACAATAGGCTTCAAGTATTGTGATTTTTGTACCAAATTTCATTCGAATTGTTCCATTCGTTCATGAGATATCGTCTCCACAGACTCCCTGACACACAGACATCATCTCAAAAATGTTTGATTCATGATCAGGGATGCTTGGAACGTGCTCTTCCGTTGAAAACTCGAATTCTAATTTTCGACCCCGTCACAATACTTTCCTTATACATTATGTATATAAGGAAAGTAAAAAAACAACCGCAAGTGGGTGGGTGGAGGGGGGTCACAGTTCGGCACTAATTGAAAAAGTTAACACTAGAAAGGTAAAGGTCCATTACGGTTTCAAGCATAAGGTTCTGCGATTATGTTTAAAAACAATAGGCTTCAAGTATTGTGATGATCAAGTATTGCGTTCATGAGATATCGTCTCCACAGACTCCCTGACACACAGACATCATCTCAAAAATGTTTGATTCATGATCAGGGATGCTTGGAACGTGCTCTTCCGTTGAAAACTCGAATTCTAATTTTCGACCCCGTCACAATACTTTCCTTATACATTATGTATATAAGGAAAGTAAAAAAACAACCGCAAGTGGGTGGGTGGAGGGGGGTCACAGTTCGGCACTAATTGAAAAAGTTAACACTAGAAAGGTAAAGGTCCATTACGGTTTCAAGCATAAGGTTCTTCGATTATGTTTAAAAACAATAGGCTTCAAGTATTGTGATTTTTGTACCAAATTTCATTCGAATTGTTCCATTCGTTCATGAGATATCGTCTCCACAGACTCCCTGACACACAGACATCATCTCAAAAATGTTTGATTCATGATCAGGGATGCTTGGAACGTGCTCTTCCGTTGAAAACTCGAATTCTAATTTTCGACCCCGTCACAATACTTTCCTTATACATTATGTATATAAGGAAAGTAAAAAAACAACCGCAAGTGGGTGGGTGGAGGGGGGTCACAGTTCGGCACTAATTGAAAAAGTTAACACTAGAAAGGTAAAGGTCCATTACGGTTTCAAGCATAAGGTTCTGCCCCCCCCCCCCCCCCCCCCCCCCCCCCCCCCCCCGAAATGAAATCCTGGCAAGACTCCTTCTGTGCTACTATGAGGCCCATTGTATTTTTTCACTCAAACATTTACTTCTACAAGATTACATTTTATTTGTATTAGAATAGTTAAATAATTAAATCTGAAAAATTAGTTTACAGATACCTCCCCATGAACTGACAAAAGCTCCAGTCCCGATGGTGTGCGCTATCGAGGGATTTGACTATATTATTTATTTTAATACAATCATTTTTACAAGTATCGTTGTTTAAAAATTTTTTTAAGTATTGTTTTTCTTAAATTTCGTTAAAGTACAATCATTTTTTGAAATTTTGGCAAAATATAATAATTTATCATTTCTTTTTTTGTAATTTTGGCAAGTATCGTTCTTTTAAAATTTTCAAAGTATCAAGTTTTTTTAATTTCTACAAAATCCCAAAAATGTAACTATTGTAATGCTAGAAGTCACTGGTCTTGCAGACCAGTGTGTAAAGGAAAACACTAGTCCACTAAGATTATAAACAACATGGCAGAAATATACAAATAAATACTCTGATATTTAACACAATAATATACATGTGCAAATTTGACTTATTTTTAAAGAGGTGTACAATAAATCATCCTAAATAGTTATCAAATCAGTTAATATACGTATATACTATGAATAATAACAAAAACCACAAGAATCCTACATTTTTTTTTCTGTCAACATTTTCAGATTTCAGAATCATATATTTTATTTTGCCATTTTGAGTGAATATAAATTGAATTTATTAAGTTGCTGACTTACAAAAAATATATTTTATTTTTTTTAATTGCTAAAATTTGTGATTTAACCTGTTCAGGATCATTGTAGCATATATGGAACAGAAAGATTTTCCCTTTTCAGGCCCATGGATGCATGGCTGCTAGGGCCCAGTGATGCCAATGTGCAACGGTGAATTGGGATGTTTCATTAATATTTTTAATAACACTAGATGGCATTAGAATCCTATAGTTTTTGCAAAGCTAGTTAGTTACTTGAATCATTGACCTTTACATATTTGCTTTTCACGAGAGTACTGACTGAGTTGATTGTATAAACAAACATACATGCAAGCTGTTGTGGTGGTCTTAATTTAAAAGACACGTTGACTGAGATAGTTTCTTTCATGGCAGTTATTCTGTGTTTATTTTAACGATGAGAGTCTTGGGTGGTACGTTTAGAAGGGCATTAGGGCAGAAAATTCTTATCGTTGGTTTTCAGGGGGAGTGCGTGTGAGCTTGTATTTAGTCAGAAGAATTTCAATAATCATGTCGAAAAGAGTAAAATATATTTCTGAAAGTAAAATTTAATAGTTAATGAATGAATCTCACAATGATATAAGAGAAATAGTTGCTATGTGCTTTAGTGTGGAAGTTTATTTAAAAAGATAATCAATGTTTTTGATACTTTGGGTATGGATAATTAGAGTTCAAATTTTAAAGATCTGCCATCTATTCAGTTTTCTGAACAATGAACTAAATATAAACAGTTCAAAGCCTCTTTTAAAGAAAATTAATTTTTAATCTGTATTTCGTTGATGATATTATACAAGTAATAGCAAATAAAGCATTTTCAAACATGAATTTTCAAGGCTCATATTTGAAAAACAATCCCTCAAAATGCAATAAAACCAGTCTATTTCTGTAATAATGGTAGATTAATTTTAAAGCAAAGCTTATTTAATACTATGTTTTCACCACGTTAAGCTTAGCATCAAAAAGTGCCTGGGCCTTGAGCAGCAGATGTGAGGAACCCTGTTATTTTCGAGGCATTTTCCATAACATCCAGAGAGGTCATAAACCTTGGGACTGCAGGCATCGCCAGTCTTCGAAAACAAAGCTATAAAATCCATCAGCACGCTCTGATTTCGGTGAAATGCATCCATTCCAGCCATCATCAGAGCGGGGAGAAGATAATCTCGGAGAGAGATGCGAGGGTGGTCTGTGACAAGAGGAGCCTGGGAAAATTCCAGAGGGGCTTAGCACAGGGTGATCCTGGAATAGGAAAGTGGAATATATATGCAAAAAGGACGCACAATCGAGAAATGCCCGATGATTTTCATATAGTTAAGTCACAGGTATCGAGCTCTCGAGCCGACTTCGCGAAAGGAACTCACATGCCTCAACCATCAGAGGGTTGTTTGTAAATTATTATGCAATGAATAAAAGTGAATGAGTATATAAATAAAAGTTTGTTGCCAATATGCAAATTTTGCCTGGTTATTGAAGCCTATTGAGAGTCCATTTACTTTAGCATTATATCACGGATTCGAAACTTACGCATCTCGGAGAGGAAACAGTCAGGTATTTTACCGGTGCATTTTCATCAGCACGCACCAAAAGACCAAACGCTACTTAAATAACAACGAACGATAATGCAGGCAGGAGATCAAATGACAACTTTCATGACAGCAGACGATTCTCACTATGCATGGTATCACAGAAGCACTTCTTTTACTCAATGGTCATGAACCTTTTTATGAGTTTAATGGCAACCTTTTCTGATCCTTCTGCTCCATTTCAACAAGAGGGATGACATAGCAGGTACAATATCAAAAGTTTCCATGTTAGGTATGTCCAAATGTCTCATGAGGTCTATTACTTTATTTAGTTGGTTTCTCCAGTTGGTTTTTACTTTATGTATAGATGCCCAAAGCATCTTTGTGCATCAATTTACATATATGAAATGAAGAGCAACATCTACAACAGCCAACATGTTTCCTTGCCTAATATAGTATAGTGCATTTGTGCTCTCACAGAGTTCATTTATCTTTCAAGAAGCCAAAATTAGATTTAAGACTTCAAAAGTAAATTTCCATTTTGTATTTATATTTTGTCACCTTAGCTAAATATCACTATTATTTTTATTTCATATTTTTACTTTCCTTATATACATATATGAAATGAAGAGCAACATCTACAACAGCCAACATGTTTCCTTGCCTAATATAGTATAGTGCATTTGTGCTCTCACAGAGTTCATTTATCTTTCAAGAAGCCAAAATTAGATTTAAGACTTCAAAAGTAAATTTCCATTTTGTATTTATATTTTGTCACCTTAGCTAAATATCACTATTATTTTTATTTCATATGTTTACTTTTCTTATATACATATATGAAATGAAGAGCAACATCTACAACAGCCAACATGTTTTCTTGCCTAATATAGTATAGTGCATTTGTGCTCTCACAGAGTTCATTTATCTTTCAAGAAGCCAAAATTAGATTTAAGACTTCAAAAGTAAATTTTCATTTTGTATTTATATTTTGTCACCTTAGCTAAATATCACTATTATTTTTATTTCATATTTTTACTTTCCTTATATACAAATATGAAATGAAGAGCAACATCTACAACAGCCAACATGTTTCCTTGCCTAATATAGTATAGTGCATTTGTGCTCTCACAGAGTTCATTTATCTTTCAAGAAGCCAAAATTAGATTTAAAAGACTTCAAAAGTAAATTTCCATTTTGTATTTATATTTTGTCACCTTAGCTAAATATCACTATTATTTTTATTTCATATTTTTACTTTCCTTATATACATATATGAAATGAAGAGCAACATCTACAACAACCAACATGTTTCCTTGCCTAATATAGTATAGTGCATTTGTGCTCTCACAGAGTTCATTTATCTTTCAAGAAGCCAAAATTAGATTTAAAACACTTCAAAAGTAAATTTCCATTTTGTATTTATATTTTGTCACCTTAGCTAAATATCACTATTATTTTTATTTCATATGTTTACTTTCCTTATATACATATATGAAATGAAGAGCAACATCTACAACAACCAACATGTTTCCTTGCCTAATATAGTCTAGTGCATTTGTGCTCTCACAAAGTTCATTTATCTTTCAAGAAGCCAAAATTAGATTTAAAACACTTCAAAAGTAAATTTCCATTTTGTATTTATATTTTGTCACCTTAGCTAAATATCACTATTATTTTTATTTCATATGTTTACTTTCCTTATATACATATATGAAATGAAGAGCAACATCTACAACAACCAACATGTTTCCTTGCCTAATATAGTATAGTGCATTTGTGCTCTCACAAAGTTCATTTATCTTTCAAGAAGCCAAAATTAGATTTAAAACACTTCAAAAGTAAATTTCCATTTTGTATTTATATTTTGTCACCTTAGCTAAATATCACTATTATTTTTATTTCATATGTTTACTTTCCTTATATACATATATGAAATGAAGAGCAACATCTACAACAACCAACATGTTTCCTTGCCTAATATAGTATAGTGCATTTGTGCTCTCACAAAGTTCATTTATCTTTCAAGAAGCCAAAATTAGATTTAAAACACTTCAAAAGTAAATTTCCATTTTGTATTTATATTTTGTCACCTTAGCTAAATATCACTATTATTTTTATTTCATATTTTTACTTTCCTTATATACATATATGAAATGAAGAGCAACATCTACAACAGCCAACATGTTTCCTTGCCTAATATAGTATAGTGCATTTGTGCTCTCACAGAGTTCATTTATCTTTCAAGAAGCCAAAATTAGATTTAAAACACTTCAAAAGTAAATTTCCATTTTGTATTTATATTTTGTCACCTTAGCTAAATATCACTATTATTTTTATTTCATATTCTTACTTTCCTTATATACATATAATGTATAAGGAAAGTATTGTGACGGGGTCTAAAATTCGAGTTTTTGACGGGAAAGCACTTTCAAGTATCCCTGATCACAAATCGAACATTTTTGAGGTGATGTCTGTATGTGTGTGTGTCAGTGAGACTGTGGAGATATCTCACAAACAAATGGAGCAATTCGAATGAAATTTGGTACAAAAATTACAATCTATGAACACTGGAAGCCTATTGTTTTTAAATACAATCAAATGTTCAGAACCCCTCTAAATTTTCGAGTGAAATTTTGAAAAATTCATCAAAAAATCAAAACCTTTAATAATGTTATGCAAATAGACATTTCTTATGTAATTTTTCCTTAGAAAACGATTGACATAAACTTTAGAATGACATAACATGAACCGTTCGTTCTTGAGATATTGCACATTTTTCGAATAAATTTATAAAAAAATCCCATAAATTAAAAAAAAATGTTAACTGTTGAGAAACATGTTCACTTTTCATATGTAATATCATGCGATAAATTTGGTGACATCATTCTCATGGATCTAGTTCGTTCCATTCACGAGAAAAGATACTTTGAGTAATACTTTTGTATTTGAACGGCAATTTGCTATAATAACTTATTTCTCCATTTACAATGCTTGGCAAGATTTTAGCGACGAGTTTGGCGGAATGTCGCCAACTTGGCGACTTTTTTAAATGTTACCAAATGAACGAAAATCTCGTCAAATGGATAAAAATGATGCTAAATCAATGAAAATGACGACTAATTGAGGAGATGTCAATATCTTGTAAAGCATATAAGTATCCACTATAAGAATAACATATTTTCTTTTACTGTAAAAGTAGTAAATTTATTGCATTATATAACTATATAAGGAAAGTCATGTGCTGCCCACATCAGATTTTTTACTACAAGAGAGCATGAGCAAAAATTACAATTCAAAGTTTTAATTTGTTAAACTTTTAGCTTGCACTAAAATACTGTTTGTCAATAGGTATAGATAACAAAATATATCTGCTGAGGATTTTTGAGAAATTGCTTAAATTTACAATTTTATTTAGGGCAAGTGTTCCAGTTTTGGCTACATTGTAACAATTTTACAAATAATTAATGATTGAATGTGTTATTTAACAGATAAATTTTGTTCTTCCATTTTGTAAACATTGTTTTGATTATACACTTGCGGAAAATAAAATCCCAACATTAAGAAGAAATTAGTTTAGAGGAAGCAAATTTAGGCAAAGCAATTGTGTAGGTAACATATTTATTTGATTAAAGTTTCAAGGTCACAGGTTAAAGTATGCGCGAGAAGAACCATTTCAAATTTGAAATGGTGGTACATTAATAACTGCTGTAGTTGTCACGATTTTGAATGCAAGCATGCAAACGTGCATGCATTGTGTCATACAGGTGCCGTATGTCATTTTGTGGGATGGAGTTCCATGCCTGTTGCACTTGGTCAGTCAAATCAGCAACGGTTAATGCTGGTTGTGAATGACGCTGGATTTGTTTTCCAATAATGTCCCATACATACTCGATGGGAGAAAGATATGGTGATCTCGCAGGCCAAGGCAACATGTCGACACTCTGTAGAGCACGTTGGGTGATAGTAGCTGTATGAGGACAAGTGTTATGCTGTTGGAAAACACCCTCTTGAATACTGCTCATGAATGGCAGCACAACCAGTTCAATCACCAGTCTGATGTACAAATTTGCTGTCAAGGTGCTTGGGATAATGATTAGAGTGCTCCTGTTGTCATAAGAAATGGCTCCCCAGACCATAACGCCTGGTGTAGGTCCAGTGTGTCTACCCTGCAGACAGCTTGGTTCAAAGCTCTCACCTGGCCTCCTTCTTACTAGCATATGACCATCATTGGCACCAAGACAGAAACGGCTCCCATCTGAGAATACAACAGATCTCCACTCCGTCCCCCAATGAGCTCTAGCTTGACACTACTGACATCGCAGATGGCAGTGATTCGGAGTTGGTGGTATGAACACAACAGGCCTTCTGGCTCGGAGCTGTCCCTCAAGTAATAGATTTTTTACAGTTCGTTCTATCACTCTGGGGCCAACAAAAGCTCTAATTGCTGCTGCAGATGCAGTACAATCTGCTACAGCCATGTGGCAAATACGGCGATCTTCCCTCTCAGTAGTGGCCTGTGTGCGGCCAGACCCCGGTCTTCTTGAAACAGTGCCTTCCCATGACCACTTCTGCCAACAATCATGCACAGTGGATACATCCCTGCCAAGTCTTTCTGCAATATCGCGGAAAGAAAATCCACCTTCTCGTAGCCCTATTGTACGGCCTCGTTCAAACTCAAAGCTGCTAATGCTGCCTTCGTCTTCTTAAAGGCATTCTTGACTCAAAAACCTAGAGCACAACGTCCAACCCGGACGATAAATAACACTCATGAAGTCTACATCGCGTATTTAAAGCAAACGTGATTTGCATTTTCATAGTGGTGCTACTAGTGCTACTCTTATTCATCTAGTGCGAAATTTAAATAGGCGTCATCTTTCATATGTGCAAAAACGCGCCTCCCAAATTTTGTTTATATAGCACAATTCCTTCTTGGTGTTGGGATTTTATTTTCCGCCAGTGTATGTACCATCGTTGGTTAATAGGACTCACCAGAAGAAATAAATCTGTGTATGCGTTTATTCTCTTTTCTCATAGATCTGAAGGATTTTACTAAACAACAAGATTTCGAAATTTTTATTCTTCTATTGTTTTGAATCATCAATTTTACAAAAGTTAATTCAAATGTAAGATTTATTCCTTAATTAATTCTATAAATAATGAAATATTTTTAGGATTTATTCTAAAGGTGGCCAAAACTGGTACAATAAATTCCAGATACATGCCAGTTTTGGCCATCAAAGTGATCAAAAGTGGAACAACATGTGCCCCAGTTTTGGACATGTACGTTAAGCACTTTTATTTGACAATTTAATTTCAAATAATGCTACAATGTAAATTTATGTTACATAAACAATGTAATTAGTAGTTTTCTTGGTTTTACACTAAATTTGCATACAGCAAGACAGAAAGTGGGCTTATGTGCGAAAAGGCTGTGCTGTTCTTAAGTGGAAAGTGCGATAAAAGCAATTAAGAACGGTATGTCAGTTTCAAAAGCTAGCAAAGCATTTGGTGTGTTTCACTCTACAATAAGGCAGGTTTTCTCCTCATACACCTGACCACATAGGTCCTCAAGCTGTTCTTGGAGATGAAGTAGGAAAACACTAAAAAGATTGAATATTGTAAGAAAGGGATTTCCCATTACTAAGGAATTTACAGGAAATATTAGAATTTGGAAATTCCATTTCTAAATAGACCAGGCCGAAAGTGGTTTGATTCCTTTATGAAGCGGCATTCACATCACTCAGAAGAAATCAGAATATCTAATCTAAATGAGGGCCAAGGTGGACAAAAAGCAAAATTGGAGACTGGTATACCGAAGTGAAAGATTTTCTGATAATAGCATTCTAGAAAATCTTCATCTGCTTATAACACTGATTAAATATATTTCTTTTATATTCTTCTTATCTCTAAAACGTAGTCTTATCTCGGTTCCAAAAAATGAAAACACATATGATGTGGCCATAAGTTCAGATAAAGAAAACATAACAACTTCACTAATTGTTAATGCTGTATGCGAAATAATTCCTCCTTTAGCCGTTTTTAGATTTTCAGATTGCCAAAGCAAATTATAAAATCATCATGGTCATTGGGGAGTAGATACTATTTTAAGCTGGAAAGACATTTTACGAGTATACTGACCTAATGTTTTTAATCCGAAAAACAGGCATCATTTCCAGTAATAATTTTTTTAGATGGGCATAAATCCCATATTACTTTACATATTTGCAATTTTTGCAGAGAAAAGAACATAACCTTAGTTGCATTGACACCTAATGCAACTCTCGTTCTTCAACCTTTGCCAGACTCTGATAATGATTGTTTTTTCCTTGTGCAGGAATTATGCCAATCTAAATAAAGATTCTGATGCTCATAGTGAAGAATTTGAATAATAGTGAATGTATAACCCATTTTATATTATATTTACCTCATGTTTTCCATATCAATTTTGTGATTAATATTTTTTGTAATAACTTTCTTTATTTAATTATTTTACAACTACTAGATAGGCCTAAAGTTATTAAATATCCACTATGCTCATCAGAATCTTCATTTATCTACATTTTTATAGATATACATACCTGCTAACTTTTACGCATTATGCATAAAATTTACGCATTTTAACTGCTCTTTACGCTTTTACGCATATATTGCTATATTTTCCGCATTTATTTGAATTTTTTAACATTACTAGGAAATCAATCTCCAGCGAAATTCTCCAGCTTTTTTTTTTAATTTATCAATTAACCAAATATGGTATAATTCCTCGAAAACACCGATTTTCCGCTTTTTTAGCACTGATATCTACTATTCCCGGGATCTCAGCAAATCCAGGGTAATGCCAATCAAATTAACGGAGATTTACGGCCGCGTGTAATGTAAATTAAGATCTCGATCGCTTATGTTATGAAAGTAATAAATATACTTCTTTAAAGGTTATCTAATTCAGCATAAATCGCTAAAATGTTATTTTGTTCATTAATTTCGCATAAACACTGCGATTGCGCAATTCAGTTTGTTATCATGAAACGCCGAGTACAATAGTATCTTTTTCCATCCATCTCAATCTTCTAAATATTGAGATATATTGCATTTTTGATTGAGTAAACTAGCTTATTTTCATATTCTAATTAATTATTACGGTTAATTTCTTAATTATTTTTGCATAAACAGTGCGATTGCGCAATTCAGTTACTTTGCTTGAAGTGCCAAGAGTACGTTAGTATCTTTTTTCATCCATCTCCATCATTTAAATGTTGCATATTAAATCGACTAAACTAGCTTATTTTCATATTATGGCTAATTATAAAGGTTAATTTTTTAATTATATTTGCGCAATATAAGTTTTTCTATTTAAAAAATGGGTATGAACTCTGTGAAGGGCTATTTTCCAAAAAGTGGTATCAAAGCAATGATTTAGGCAATTAGAAAGGAAACCATTTTGGCAGGAATTTAATTCAGTGCTATATTTTGTTTTTGTCTTTTTTAATTAGAGACCAATATTTGTTACTCTCTTTAGTGAAAACCTGTGTTTTGCCAAACATAAATATTTGTTTTCATTATAAAGTAATTCTCACCAGATAAAACCTTTATATATTTTTTGTTTTATAATTTATTGTCCTGAAATTTTATAAAATTGGTGTCCTAAATTTTCATATTCTACCACTACTATGCCTGATATTTAATGCAGGTACTTGTACATAGTTAAATTCATTAGAAATGTCGTTTGCACGTATAGTTTAAAAAAAAATCATTATAAATGTTATTCACGCAAAATTTTACACATTCCAATTTCCCCAGGTTGGCAGGTATGGATATATATATAACATTTAATTGTCTTGGCCAAAACTGGTACAAAGTGGAAGATGGTTTTTATAACGAAAACAGAAATTTTGTAGAATATTGTTATTACCTGAAAGTAAATTAAATTTACTATTAAATGTCATGTGTATCAATTTATAGTGTTTATTTAAACTTATACTTATTTTTAAACTTAAACTTATACTTTAAACCATAACTGTAACACTCACCCTAAAAAATTTAAAATTATCGATATATAAGACACCAGTGGATTATAAATACGTAATGAAATTCTCAAATTCTTTTTTTCTAATTTCATTTTAATCAAAGCAATAAGATGCGATTAGTATAGGCGTAGAGTTTTCGAAAATATTGGGGGAGGGGGGGGGGGGCTGAGGCTCCCCATTCTTTAATGTGAGATAGTGTAAAGCCTTTATAATGGACACGCCTCAATACTGGGCACCTTCATTTAACGGACACATTCATTTAATTTATATTTTGGAATTTCAGACATATTGTATAATTTAAAGGGCATTTTCAAATTGTCCCACAAAATATAAATAGCTCTTCAACTGCAGAATAGCTTACTCTCTCAGGCCAGCGACAAATATTGATTTATGTCAAACAAATTTTAAAACCTTATGTGGTCAGCACATGATTTTCTCTACAGACTCAAAATTAATTTCTTATTTTTTATTTCATGATGCATTAAATTAAATTTAATTGCAGAAAATAACATGGATTCTTTTCTGATATTATATCAAATTTGTATTTCTAATGCATCTTTATTTCATTTGACAGTTTAATGCATTTTAAAACTCATTTTAAGCTCCTCAAAGTTCCAAAAATTTAAACAATCTCGAGAGCAGTTTATCTTAGTGTCATGACTCATGGAGTCAGTCTTATTCACTCTGTTGTCAAAAATTACATGAACAAGTAATTTTTGTGTATAATATTTTTATATAATTAATTAATTATATTTAATAAATTAATATATTTTAGCAATTTTAGCTATTTGTTATAGATTTTCACAATCTTTGCAGGCTATTTTGCAAAATAGGGTCGGTTATATTTTTTCAAATCATGCCAAAATCTAATCAGCATCAAGATAACCCTCAATGGACTTTACTACGAAATTTTAAGAAATTTCACCAAACCTTTTTAACTACAGAGTGAGTACAGTTTTTAACTACAGTCTTCAGCTCCTCAAAATTAAAAAGCTTAAATATCTCAAAAATAGTGCAAAAATAGTAATGAGGTTGGTCTTATTCTTTTCATTTACAAAAATATATATAAAACAAGCATTTAATTGATACATTTAAGTAGTAGTCTTTTATTTTAGATTTTGATTATTTTTGTGGGCTATTTCACAAAAAAAGCAAATTATTTTTGCTGAATCGTAGCAAGATCTAATCAGCACTATGGTAACTCACAAGTGACTTATAAACCAAATTTGGTCAATTTTTTTCAGATTTTTACGGGCTATTTCGCAAAAAAAAGAAAAAAGACTGATTATTATTTCCCGAATTGTACCCAAATTTAATTAGCACTAGGGTAACCCTCATGTAACTTACTTTTCAAATGTTATGAAATTTGGTAAATTAGTTTTCGAGTTGGAGTGAATACATACATTACACAGCCAGACATACCAACAGACACGCACAGGAGTCACGTTAAAGATTTCCATGTTCTAAGCTGCTCACAAAGTGTAGAGCCATAAAAAAAACTCCAGTTGCGATTTTTGACATGATTCCAATATTTTCCCTATAGATTAACATGTATTGCAGGGAAAATAAAAATCATGCATTCAAGGAAAACAACACACCCCATGGTGTGGAAACCCCAGGCCGTCCGACTCATCCAGAGGACTTGAGAAACTATTTGGGGTGTTATTTCGAATCGTACGAATTAAATCAAAATCATACCAAAATCTATTCTACAATAGATTTTGGTACGATTCAAAAAAGAATAATCTGCCTATTTTTTTGCAAAATGGCCTGCAAAAATCCTCAAGACCTGAATTAAAATACTAAAAATGTATCAATTAAATGCTTGTTTTATATGTAATTGTTTGTGGCAAAAATAATAAGATCACCCCCATAACTCTAAGATAGATCATTCTTGAGATAGGTAGGGGTTATTTTTATTTTGAGGAACTGAGAAAGTTTTTCACTGTAGTTAAAAAACTATTTAATGATTTTTTTTTTAATTTATTAGTTACATTCCTTGAGAATTTTTCTGATACTGATTATATTTTGGGATGATTAGGGAAAATATAATCAATCTTTTCTAAAGAAATGGCCAGCAAAGGTCATGAAAATCTTAAATAAATGACCAAAGTTGCTGAAATATATTAATTAAATACTTGGTTTCCATGTAATTTTTGGCAGGAAGGCGATTAAAACAGACCTCATGACTCAAGAATAAACCATTCTCAAAAAATTTAATTTTTTTTTTTTTTGGAATTTTGAGGAGTTGACTTTAAAGTGCAAAGTTGTCAAATGAAACAAAGATACATTAAAAATGCAAATTAGATACAATATCATAAAAGTATCCATGTTAATTTTTGCAATTATACTCAGTTTAAGGCTTCGTGAAATAAAAAATAAGAAAACATATTTGAGTCTGTAGGAAAAGTTGAATGCTGCCCACGTCAGATTTCTTAAATCTGCAAGCATGCTCATCTTCTCAAAAATTATTTAAAAATAAAATGAAAAATGGGCAAACAATATCTTCATGTTTTGGTGAAATAAATATAGTTTTGGAGAAATAATTTTCATAGAACATTCACAGGACATAGCATCTTTGTTATTCAACTTAATAAAGATAATTAATTAAAGTTTAAATAATCTATACATCATTTAAAATAATGAGTGAGCATTTCTTTTAGTCTTTTCTAGAACCTCTTGTACCTAAAATATTTGGATTTAGCCAGACTCCCGTAAAGTAGAGATCTAACCAGGGGTGGTTATTCAGAGGGGCCGTGCGGACCCCCTTGATCAAGCACTTCAAACTATTTTAGTTATATAGGTTAATTACAATTTTTAAGGAAATTATCTGAATTTTATTTTAACTGAAAGTCGAATTATTGGAAATAAGTGATGAAATTGTCACTAGATGGCAGCACTAAAGCTTTGACTCAAAAAAGTCTCATGCCCATTTCATACTATATTAAATCCAAGGTATTTAGAAAGAAGGTAGGTCAAACAGCGCAAGACAAAGCGATTGGTTCCCGCTCCTTGATGTTATATTTGGACTGAAGGGAATTTCTTCAGTAGTTTCTATGTGAGGGTGCACTTTTCAAATGATTGCAAATTTCAATTATTATTGAACTTTTAGAAAATGATGTTATATTATAACAGATTTGTGAATAATTTTAGCCCCTATGTTTCAATGAATTATCATAAACTTGCATGTTTAAGATACAATAAACACAATTTCTCTATTTGAAAATGATAGAACACAAATAATTTTAATTCTAAGGAAACTTAAATAGAAATCACTTCTCCGTAATTGGAATTGATTGAACAATAATTATACGTTTTAATAGAGGAAAACGGTATTACCGTGTATTTCTTATTTTCAATGAAGTACAGGTTTTAATACTAAAATAATGTATTTAATATATAAATTTCTGCTGTCACTTTTTGAATTCACAGGGTTCACATCCTATAAGAACATAACAATATCATCCCACCAGCTTAATGAAAAGCACGTTATATGGCTATTTTTAACTTTTGTTTAATATTAATTTTGTAACTTATCAGTCATACGAATGAATCCCTTGGTGAGGCTTGAGCGCTTTTATAAATTACACCTAATATGAGGACAAAATTTTCTAGCATTTGATTTAATAGCAAGAAAATTTGTAATTAATTAGTAAAATGAATCCTATCTTATTGAATTACAATAAAAGTGTTATTACTTTCCTTATATGCATAGTATAATGTATAAGGAAAGTATTGTTACTGGGCCGAAAATTCAAATTCGAGTTTTCAACGGGAGAGCATGCTTCAAGCATCCCTGATTACGAATCAAACATTTTTGATGTGATGTCTGTGTGTATGTCAGTGAATCTGTGGAGACGATATCTCACGACCAAATGGAGCGATTCGAATGAAATTTGATAAAAAAATTACAATCCATGAATACGGGAAGCCTATTATTTTTAAACACAATCGAATGTTCAGAGCCGTCCTAAATTTTCGAATGAAATTTTGAAAAAATCAAAACTTTTAATAAAGTTACGCAAATAGACATTTCTTATGTGATTTTACCTTAGAAAACGATTGACTTTAGACGATCAAACTTTAGAACCCTAGCATGAACCGTTCTCGAGATATTGCACATTTTTAAAATAAATTTATCAAAAAATCCAATAAATTAAAAAAAAATATATTAACTGTTGAGAAACATGTTCACTTTTCATATGTAATATCATGTGATAAATTTGGTGACATCATTTTCGTAGATTTAGTTCCATTCATTTTCGTTCCATTCATGAGAAAAGATACTTTGAGTAATACTTTTGTATTTGAACGTCAACAGTCATTTATCTGCTATAAGAATAACATATTCTCCGTCCATAACGCCTGGGGAGATTTTGGCGACGAATTTGGCAGAATGTCGCCAACTTGGCAACTTTTGTAATTGTGGATAAATAAGGAAAATCTCGCCAAAAGGATAAAAATGACTACTAATTGATGAAAATTTAATATCTTGGAAAGAATATAAATATCTACTATAAGAATAACCTATTTTTCTTTACTGTAAAAGTAGTAAATTCATTGCATTATATAAGGAAAGTCATGTGCTGCTCACATCAGATTTTTTTGCATTTATGATTGGCTTTCTTTTTCAAGAATGTAGTTTTTAAAAGGTGACGTTGCTACATTTTTAACATGCATAATTTTGATTTATATCTGCAATTCATTCACTATTCCTTTAAAGATATTTATGTTTTGTTTTGTAAAATAAAATAAATTCAACTATTATTACTGTAACTTTTTAAAAGAGTTATGTATTACACGAGCGTCTACTAAAATGAAAATTGTTTCGCTGGCAAAATATTTAGATATTGCTACCATTTATGTAGATTCTAAAGCGAACTGCAATAAATTAGTATCCGATAAATTTGTATTATTCCCGTATATCATTGATTTGTGGGCGCTTTAAAATTCTGCAGAACTAATAGTGAAATTCTGAAAATCACAGTAACTATTTAAATCAAAAAGTATGATATGGCAGCACACAACTTGCCCTATATAATGCAATTAATCTATCTTTTTTTCAATGAGAAAATGATGTATAAGATCCACAGCACTGGGTTTTTGATACAGGATTGTACATTTGACATTTTTCTGGGTGACAGCTATTTCGCAATACCCAATTAACTTATATTTCACACAACTCTAAATTAACAATTATCAACATTGATGGTATCCACAATAAGCAATGGACTCTAAATATTTTATAAATTAATCCATTAATTTGGCATCATTTTTACAATTTTTATGACAATGGCGATATTTCGCCAATTAGGCTAAGTTCGCCAAATTTATCACCAAGTGTCAAAAACAGACGAAGAGAAGAGCATTTCTTACATACAAATGACTGCTGTTGAATTGTTATACGTCAAAATGCAAAACTATTACTCTTCTCCTCTCGTGAATAGAACGAACTAGATTCTCAAGAATGATGTTAACAAATTTATCGCATATTATTACATATGTAAATTGAACAATTTCACAATAATTTATACATTATAATTTTATTGGATTTTTTTGATAAATTTATTTGAAACATGTACAATATATTTAGAACGATTCCTGCTAGAATTTTAAAGTTTATGTCATTCGTTTTCTAATGAAAAATTATATAGGAAATGATCCTTTGTGTAACATTATTAAAAATTATAATTTTTAAATGATTCTTTCAAAATTTCATTCGAAAATTTGTGTGTGTTCTAAACATACAATTACGTTTAAAATCAATAGGGTTCTAGTATTCACTGATTTTAATATTTGTAACAAATTTCATTCGAAACGCTCCATTCTTTCGGGACATATTGCACAGACTCACGGATATACACATACATACATCACCTCAAAAACGTTCGATCCGAGTTCAATTCAGTAATAATTGAAACTTGCCTTTCCGTTGAAAATTCAAATTCGAATTTTCAACCCCGTCACAATACTTCCCAATGCATTATATACTATGTATATAGGTAAAGTGATGACTACATCATCGTTTTTTCCTACCAGAATTTCATATTTGAAAGCTAAATTATTCATGGAATGGAAAATGCATTGAATTGCCCTGTAGTACGATTAAAAGTAATTTTTCCTTTCAGCATTTAATTATCCATTCATCTTGCAACTTTGGAGCTTTAAAAAACTTATTCAAGCATACATCCACTACTTTGGTTTTCTTCATATAGCTATATAGCTAATAGTAGTACAGCATAATTCATCACTGCTCCATCAATATTATAACTGTTATAAAACTAATCAATTACATGAAAATAATAGTAGCTCATTTAATTTTTCCAAGATATTAATGTAGATTATTGCTATATATTCAATCAAAGCTTTTTGACTAAGGCAATACTAAAAAAGAACAGAATTATTTGACAAAATAAAGCCTACAATTTCCATAGAATCTTCATATCTTTCTCTCTGCTTGTCCCGTTGTGACGTCAAAAAAGTCAAGACTTCTCCCACCCCTAAAAGCGGCTTTCGGGTGTTTGATGTCTGACCACCCCTGTATTAAATCTATAGGGGAAAATACTGCATTACAGCGAAAGACGAGGGATTTTTAATGAGGCCCGTGTCCCTTTGGCTGATAGAACGAATGGTATGTTAATATAAAAGCAAGATGAAATTAAGAGTTAAAAAAACAGACATTGCAATATTGCAATCCTATGTGAGCCATGTCAGTTTCCGCACTTTTCGCCAAAGAAGAAACAAATACTGTGAACGACTGACTCGAATTGGCTAAGTTTCACAAATTTGGTCTCGAATTTCCTTTGATAAATGTGTGATCTCTCTCGCTTCTTTTTAAAATAATAAATTTGGATGTTTAAATAAATATTTGAAAATAAATTACTGTATTTCTAGTTCTTTCAGTTTTGTTTCATGACGAAATAGTTTAGCATTAGATATAGATACAGAAAATAGAAATTCAAAAAAGTTTCAATGCATATTTTGTGCTTTTTACTTAATTGAATAAGTGGAGGTTATTTATGGTATTTTGGCGGTTTCTGTTCTTCATCTTTGGTAGAAAAATGCATTGTTTGGGGCACTCTGGTTTGGGGCACTGGGGTTTAGTTTTGACCCAGCCAGCCGTATTGAATGAATGAATGAAATGAAGGTGGGTGGCTCCAGAAGAGCCCAGCACATCGACCAGAGGTCTATTGTACTACCCCAAAAGAAAAAAGATCTCTAAGAAAAGAGACCAGTAGCCGATGCGAAAACAAGCAGGCACTTGACAGGAATGTCATTCAGCTCCCAGGGTTCAATCACATGACGACCAATGTACTCGAATCTGTGAGCAGAGTAAGCCTCACATTCACATAGAATGTGAGCTGCAGTTTCTTCGCTGTAATTGCAGCCTCTGTAAAGCGAATCCTTAGTGACACCCATAATATTCAGGTGTCTCTTGAGGGTGCAGTGCCCAGTAAGGAGCCCAACAGTCTTCCTGATGCCGGTTCTGCTGAGCCTGAAAAGTTCCTTTTGACGTGTACTAGGGCAATTGCAGTTGAGAATTTTCGCTTGCCTTTGTCCCTTAGTGTCACGCCAGTTCTTACATTGAAGCTTCCTGAAGATGTCATAGACAATTCTTCTAACAAGGTCATTGGGAATTCCCAAGGCCAGCTCAGGGCCCACAAAGGGAGTACTTGAGCCTTTCCTAGCAAGTTCATCCGCCAATTCATTGCCAGGAATGCCCGAATGACCAGGCACTCAGTAAAGAATGACATTATTGCTAGCGATTTCACAGAGTGCATTATAACATTCCCAAACAAGGGAAGACATCACAGTGAACTTCCCCAGAGCCATAAGAGCAGCCTGACTGTCAGAACAGATGAAAATCTGGCTATTCTTATACTTCCTGTCATAGCAGATTCTGCAACACATAAGGATGGCAAAGACTTCAGCCTGAAAGACAGTAGCAAAATTGCCAAGTGGATAAGACAGCTCAGTACCATCATCAGGGCAGCAAACACCAGCACCAGTACTTGTGCCAATCTTCGAGCCATCTGTGTACCATACAAAACAGTTCCGTTTATTGTAAGTGGGAGTCCTCTTCCAATCGTCCCGCGAGGGGACTTGAATTTCATAAGGCTTATCAAACGTATATTTGACATGGATGCCATCAGGTGGCATACAGAAATAAGGATGACTAGCAACATTACTGTTAAGTTCACCCCAAGATAGATACCTTGAGTAATCTTTCCAGTATTTCAGATATTTAAGTCTGTTCATGCAGATAAGTGCTTCTGCTTCAATACGCATGTAGAGCAGATGCAAACCAAGTAAAAGTTCAAGAGTTGCAGTAGGAGTAGTTTTCATGCATCCAGAGATTGCAATGCACACCATCCTTTGAAGCTTAACTAATTCAAGTTTAGCTGTTTCACATCTAATTCTGGACCACCAAACAATGGATCCATAGGAAATGATAGGACAGACTACCATCGAGTAAATCCAATGGATAGCCCTGGGATTTAAGCCCCAGGTTTTCCCAATAGCATTCCTACAAGACCAGAAGATTCTTCTGGCTTTAGTCGTGCAATAATCCAAGTGTCTCTTCCAGTTGAGTCCCTTGTCAAAGTAAATTCCCAAGAATTTAACCTCCTTGGAGCAAATAAGCTTCTGCCCAAAGAAGCGAATATCTCCAAGATTAAGTATACGTTTCCTAGTAAACGCAACCAAAGCAGTCTGATGCGGATTAACCGTAAGACCTGCATTTTTGCACCATGTCTCAACCCTCCTGAGAGCAGTAGACATCATGTCGGAGACAGTGTTGCCAAATTTGCCCCTGGCAATGATGACAACATCATCTGCATAACCAATGCAAGAAACGCCAGAAACATTGATGCTCTCCAAAAGAGAGTCCACAACTATACACCAAAGAATTGGTGAAAGCACACCTCCTTGTGGACAGCCCGAAAGTGCATGCACAGTCATACTATCACCGAGTAAAGATGCACAGATATACCTATTAGATAACAGGTTGTTGATCCAGTAAGAGATCGTGTTATCAACACCTTTTCTATCAAGAGCATCAAGGATGGTGTCTATGGTACCTTATCAAAGGCACCTTCAATGTCGAGAAAGGTGGCAAGCGCAACTTCCCTGGCATTGAAATTTCTCACCAAAATAAATTTGAGACTGTAAAGGGCAGTGTCCGTAGATTTGCCCGGTTGATAGGCATGTTGAGAATTTGACAAGGGCTTAGAGGCCAGGATCACTTCTCTTAAGTACCTATCAATAAGCTTCTCAATAGTCTTTACCGGAAAGTGAACCCTGAACAGCTCAGTCAGGGGCTCTTCACCAGTAACAGTAAAGTCACCATTTGACTTCTTGACAGTGTTCAAATTACAATTTCTGTCCCTTGCCATCAGCTTAACAAGTTTTGCTACGGCAGGGGCATCTTTAATACTTTCGCAGTACGTTCTCCAAGAATTTCTCTTGGAGTCCCTGACTGCTTTATTATAAGAGGTAAGAGCAGATTTATAAACCTGCCATTCACCATTCTTTTTAGCTCTATTAAAGAGCTTCCTGCATTTCCCACGCAACCGGCTGAGCTCATTAGACCACCAAGGAACAATCCTTGGGGAGTCAGCAATTGTGGTTCTACAGTTACTATGACAGGTCTGGATAATGGCCTATTGCACGGAGTCAACAGCCAAATCCAGTTTTTCAATAGAAGAATACTTACCATTGTGGCTGGCTAACCTGACCCCGAGATCATCTTTGTAGGAACCCCAATTAGTATTTCTAGGGTTCCTACCCTTGTCAGCTGCAGGTTTTACAGGACCTTTAACAGAAAAAGAAATTAATTGATGGTCAGACATTGATATGTCTAACACTTCGCGACGCTTTGCCGTCACGAAGGTCGGAGAATTACCCTTATTGAGTACAAAGAGCTTATAGAGAAGGATTTGTTCTAAAAGATCATCACCCCTACGGTTGCAATCACTACTACCCCAAACAGTGTTATGGGCATTCGCATCACAACCAATGATCATTTTTTTGCCATTACAATACTCAATAAGATTGATAATGACATTAGAAAGAGTTTCCTTATCTTCATAAGGAAGATAGGCCGAAGCAAAGATGTATTCCATCTTGTGTTCATCAGTTTTAAGATTCACACTGATGGCAACATTGTCACCATCGAGGAACTTAACAAGATGAACAGCATTGAGCTTGTTGCTAATGGCAATACAGGCTCTAGGTCTGATACAGGATGTATCATAAAAGACATTGAAACCCTTGATCCCCAGACCCAAAATTTTTCCATTGCAGGTCCAGGGTTCCTGGATGAGAGCAATATCAGCTCTACCATTTAACAGCCTTTTGCTAAGAATAGCAGAGGCAGAACGACTGTGATGCAGATTTATTTGCACAACGTTAAAACAGTCCATAAGCAGGGACAAAAAGAGGGCAGAGAAAACCTAGGAGAGAGAGGCCCTCCTAGTAACATGACAATGATCAGCGTCAAGCACATTTTCATTGTCAAAATCCTGCATGCGTTTTTCCAGCTCATCATCAGAAATCAGAGGGTTTGCATGAAGTGTAACATCAGAACCAGAAGCAATTTCTAGATCATTAAGTTTAGGTATCATAGTCTCAAGACTACCGATACTTACCTGAGAGGAGGTTGCCCGGTCTACTGGCTGTTCCTCCATCTCCATCTTCCCTTTGGGCTTCTCGTTTGGATCCCGAAGAATCTTAAAGACTCCACGGTCCAAACCGGTAAAGACACCAAGGTCAGGTTTGCGAATTGCATCCGCAGCCTCCGAATCCACCTCGAAGATCCATCTTACAGAGTGGGGTTCCACAAAATTTTGCAGAACACGCCACTCCTCAGACTTCAGTTCCGGGTTGAAACGGTTCAGCCGTTTCAGCAAAACGCTCGGCTCCTTGGTGTACACATCTCTGGTCTTAAAGGCCACCTTGACACTTTTGGGAAGGTCATTGGCACTCAAGAATTTAAGTGCCTCTCCCAGAACCTGACTGTTATTGTGGAAGGTTCTTTTAACCCATTCCACATCATTGCACTGAAGAACCAAGACTCCAGCGTTTGAGCTAAAGCCATGAATCTTCGGAAGTTGCTCACCAGTGGGGATCTCATCTATCTTATCGAGAGTCACCATCTGGATGATATCAACCTCTTCCTTCCTCAGCTTACTAGAAGGGAAGGAATTCTTGAAGATTGCCATCTTAATAGCCTGGACTGCCTGAGCATATGTTCCAGGTTGGATGTCCGTCCTTGATCTTTTCTTAACGACCAGATCTCTTGGAGAAGGTGTGGCTCCTTCCGACCTAAGTTGTTTGGTGCATCCGACCTTCTCTGTGACAGCGCCAGCTTTTGCAAGCCTCTGGTCCAGCTGCCTAGGCATGCGCCTCTGTGCTTTAGTGAGTATACCCTGCGTCACAGCCATGGTTTCAGTGTGTCGGTCACCGAGGCTCGCGATTCCACTTCCTTCCACAGCCAGACTGCAGGTTTCCTCCTTTTTGCCAAGATCCAATGCCAGAGGGGTTGTTTCAGTGGCTGATTGGGAAACACCCGAAGATGGACCCAATCCTTTTTCAAAACTTTCACTTTCACTATTGCAGCACGGAGAACCAGGAAAACTCGGAAGAGTCTCATCTAATTGCTCCATGCTGTAACCACTAAAGAGAAAAAGACCACGGATTACTTCCAGTTCGATCGAAACCCCCGCTAGGCTCTGTCTCTCCACAGTTTTCTGACGTGAAAAGTGTAACCGCCGGAGTAATTCGCAAAGCTAGATGATAAGGAGCGGGCCATAACGTGCACCAGGTACACAGGGCCCAAGGATCAACAAGGATCCAAGGGGGATTTCTCGATATGAAACGCTCCCCACCATCCAACCAACGCAACCAAGGGACTCAACCTCTGGAACCGTTTGCTACAAACGTTTCTTGAAAGCAAAACTACAGACACACGCCGCTTTGCCCTTTTCGCAACACAGCCACTTGGTCCCATTCCCGAGCCCAAACGGCATACCTTACGGCAGAGGCCGAAGAGTGGTACTAAGGCCCATAAAGCAGAAGTGAAGTTTACTAGGAGCTTAGCATTGATGCAATCTGCAGCTAGAAGAAAAAGTTTGATCGCGTATCTCGGGATAGCAACACCCGTATCCACAAAAGAAATGGATCCCTGAGGATTTTACAGAGTGAGACTAGGTGCCTCACTTCCAACCCCCAACCTGGAGGACCAGGATGCCTCATTTAGTCCGGAACCTCACCTTCGACCTGTCCGGCAAGGGAGACCCTACCAGTAGCCGAAGCTACTGCCGGCATAGCTCTTAGGATCATCGGAACCCGCAAACTCCACCACCTCGTCAAGGCACAGGCATCATTTAGTGGAGAGCCAGCCGTATTACTTAATGAAACTGTTTTGCTCCGTAAGTGTCTGGGGGGGGGGGGTCACTGTCCTTCGGAAATTGGATCATTTCTGATTTAGGGTAGTCCTATGCTTTGTTTGTGATGAATTTCAATGCGTTTGACCTCTTAATTGTTTAAAAGTCACAAGAATTGTATTTGTGGCATACCCATGGATATGTTTAATGACACTTTTAGAAATGTGTTGTCTGAGGTGGTGGGTCTCTTGACTTACTTAGCTGTTAATATTAAAGATTGAAAAAATTATAAATATTTGTTAAAGAATGTTAAAAATCAATTTTTAACCTGATACTTGATTCTTTGATCTGACGTTGTTTTCCTTAAAATCTTCCCCCCCTTCACCAGCGACTACTCAATTCCCCTGGTTTTGCTTCTAATTTCATTGAAGACCAATATTGCTCCGATACTCTCTGGGCGTAAATTTTACTTGAGGTAGTCCTAAAATTTCTCATTTCACTTCCTAATTAAGCGATTTTAAATCTACTGGTAGCTATAGTCTCTGCACTATCTATACATGTATTGCCTGGACATGTATATTTTTTTATTCAATCCCCCTGAGCGTAACTTTTAGTTTAACTAACCCGCATGGTTTTACATCTCGGTTTCTAAATTGAGCGATTTTGACTCTTCTGGTAGCTACAGTCTTTGTACCATCTGAATATACATCTCTTTCATATCAATCCCCTGGGCGCAACTTTTACTTTAAGTGGTCCCCCTCTAATTTCACATCTTGGCTCCTAATTGAGCAATTTTGATTCCGCTGGTGGCTATAGTCCCGGCATCATTTGTACATGTAAACTGGATATACATATTTATTGTGTCAGCTCCCTGGGTGTAACTTTCAGTTCGGTTAGCTCCCCCACCCCCAAATTTCTTATTTCGTCTTCTAATTGAGCAATTCAGATTTTGCTGGTGGCAATCACTTAGATATACAACGTTATTATGTCAACCCCCTGGGCGTAACTTTTATTTTAAGTAGCCTCAATTTCATATTTCGGTTTTACAAAAAATGCATCGCCTTGGTACCTGAAATATACGTGTACAACATTTCAAGGCCGTACGATGTTTACATTTTCCGCTACAGACCTTACACACACACACACATGTCAACACACAAACATTGTCTGTTATTATGTAATATGAAACAATCGTGGTGGAAGAGGGGAGACCCTCCTCTTTTTCATATTTACATTTTTATCTATCTTAGTGACTCTTGCTCCGATTTTGCTGCAATTTTCACACTGTATTTTCTACTCTACAATGGACCCACTCGATCTGCTCACTCTAGACTTTGATCCACTTTTGTTGCACCCGCGCAACAAGCTAACTACTTATTGCTATAAAAACTGATTGCTATTTATAGTGACTGCTAGCAGGCAGAACTCGCTAGTATCATTTTAAAGACGAATAGAGATAAGCATAAAACATAAGAATTTTCTGTAAATTTCAAATTCATTCTTAAACTTGTATTAAAAATAGTTCTTTCGTTTCTACATATAAACGTCAGTAGATTTAGTTGGTTTTTGCTCTCTAATTATGTTACTGTTTGGGTTACAAAGACGATCAGGTATAAAACTATTAGCCATAGAGTGTATATAAGAAAAATTGTGTGCATTTTGGGCGTAAAAACATTTGTGCTAATCATAAAAAAATACTGCACATGCATACGACTGAGAGTATCTAATTTTTACAAATTTATTTAGAAATGTATTCAAATAATTTCCATGGTTGCAATAGGCTCTTATTCATTTTAAGGAAATTTGCACAACATATATCAGTGCAAGTAAAATAATAATTTGGCGTACAGCTGGTTCAAGGTAAAACCCGAACCAATTTATTTATCAGTGCCGGACAAACAACGAACTCGAAGTCCAAGGGATATATATACATAGATGAGCTCCTCCCTCTACATGTCGCCACTGGATCCAACAAAAGATAAATCAGTGACCGTCTTCTTTGGGTGTAATCAATTACTTGTAAGACATCTGGTCAGCATTTTCCTTACCCAAAAGGAGCATAATGGCACATCTACCTGCTTATAAAAAGCAAACAGGAAGAATTTTTACTCTCAGGATATATCTGTGTCCTTGTAGTTTAAGCTGTTTTCTTTGGAAAGATTCTTCCAGGGAAAATGTTATGTACTGTAGAATGAAAAACTCTGAGTAACTGCTACAGATTAATATTGGCATAAAAAGTGTAGCTATTTGAATATTGGAGTTAGCATACCAGACTATCTAGCAAATGAGATCATGGTTTCGGTTAATCCGGAGAATACCCCCCTCCCACACCTTTTAGCTCGCTCGCCAAGTGTTCCGATTGAGAGCGCTTTATGTTGTAATCTGGTAACATCCAATAAGCACACACTTCTAGGGTTGCTACAATTTTCTGATGTAATTTGCATTTATTTGTACGTTATTTCCATAGTTGCAGATATTTTATTATTATTTCTTTCTTTAGTTACAAATTGATTTTAATTTGATAATTTTTATTTTTGTGTATTTGCTTTTATTGTTGATTACGGCTTCCTTAATAAGAGTGAGCAAATGGATGGTGAATGTAGTTTTGTGAAACGTAGTCGAATTGATACTGAAGGGAAGTGTTTTTTGTTTAATTTATCCCATGTTTTGAAATTTTGGTTTGTATTTTTCTGTGTTTAGTAAAGTGCTTTCTTCCCTCTTTTAAAAATTTTAAAGTTCTTAATCTTTTAATTTTAATGCCATTTTTTCTTCTAAGTATCACTTCTTTGAAATTTTGTTGAAGTGCAAACTTTTTTTCTAAGCATCGTATGCTTTCTAAAATTTTCAGTTTTTTTAAAATTCACAAAAATCTTATTTTGTAACATTTTTATGAGTACTATTCATTTTATTCTGCAATTTTACAAAGTTATGCAATGGTAATAGTTTTGTACTTTTATGATCAACAATTTGTCATCTGTGTGTAATGCTTGGTGACTAAAGAAATATCGCCAATTTGACAAGATTTCACTACAGATTTATAAAAATATAGGATCTACTGAAAATCACACAATCAAGATTCCACTGTAATAAAATTACAAAATGTCATTAATTTATTTTCATTATAATTCAGTTATTACAATAAACTTCGGTTTATCCGACACACAATGTTTCAAAACGCCTCAAACCGCTTTCAGCTTCATTTCGCTGTACTAAGCTATATTTACTGTTGTAATGTTTGCACCAGGTTGTAATGGTTATTGATTTTTAGTGTTTTGCTAGTATTTTTATTTTTTAATTTGAAATTTTTAGAAAGTACAATAATTTCTCTAAGTGTAGTTACCTTAAACATGACGCGAGTATGGTATATGAGATAAAAAAAACTGTAACTGCCTTTCTGAAAGAGAACTACCGACACATAACAAACATTCACTACTTCAGTGACAGATGTGCTGGGCAGTATAAAAATAAATACAACTTCATGAATCTGTGTCTGCATGAGAGGGACTTTCAACCAAAAGCCCAGTGGTCATTTTTTGCAACCAGTCACGGTAAAACTGAATGTGATGGAATAGGGGGTACTGTAAAACGTTTAACTAGGAAAGAAAGTCTTCAACAACATCTGGACAGACAAATTATAACAACGAATGAACTTTTAGAGTTTTGCAAATCCAACATTACAAATATTAATTTCCAACTTATTTCTAAAGAAGCGGTTGATTCAACTCGCCTGGCTTTGGAAAATCGTGCCAAAGATCTTCAAACTCTTCCAGGAACAAGATCATTCCACAGCTTTCTGCCAACAGACGATTTGGGAACAATTGAGGCTAGAAAAATCAGTAGCGATGAAACACCAGCTCTCATTTTCAACTTATGTAACAAGCAGAAAACTTTACCTGTGAAAATAGAAGACTTATATCCTGGATGTTTTATCGCTTGTGTTTATGACAGCTTATGGTATTTTGGTATGGTGAGTGAGGTGAATACAGAAGAAGATGTAACTGTAAAGTTTTTACATCCTCATGGACCATCACCATCATTTTTCTGGCCCAAAAGGGAAGATGAATGTGTTGTACCCATCCCTCATGTCATTGCAATTGTGGTACACCCCCCCTCCCCCCCCCCCAAAAAAAATGACTGGAAGAACTTACCAATTCTCTCAAGAATGCATGATACATGTTCAATCAAGCTTATGAAAACACTGGAGAGAATTAAAGAATAATTTCCTAGAATTTGAAACATTTTAATGGTTTTGTAATAATACATTTTCCATTCCAACAAACATTATAAATATATTCAAATTTTAATATAATTTTACTGAAACTGTAATTTTAATTTAACGATTTCAAGAAAATGAGCGAGTCAAGTGATTTCTATCTTTGAAGTGAGAAAAAATAATGAAGGAGTGAAAAAACCATTCATTTTATTTTTTCGTGCGGTAGAGCATATCTTTTAGAACAAAAATAAAAAAAAATTCTTTTGATTATCCTTTTCCCTTTTGAAGATATTCCACTTAGCGTAGAACTCAGTATTTTATTTAAAAAAATCTATAAATAAAACTTTAGGATTTTTTTCAGAATTCCTTACATATTGATGTATACTCATAAAAAATTTCATCAACATTGGTTGGTAAACAAGGGAGATATAATTTATTTTCTATTGAAGCACAAATTGCATTTCCTCCGCCCAATTTATAAAAACTGCGAAATTCCAAAAACTTTAACAGGCTGTAAAACCTAAACCGTGTGAGATAGAGCAAAAAAATTTCATATGCTTACTTAAATCTATAAAAGGAACAAACATGCCAAGTTTTATCAAAATCTGAGATCATGGGTGTCAAATCCTTTTTTTTCTGGTTGATTTGACATGGATTGACCCTTTCTTGAACATACACGTACATTCAACACCGCAGCACGTTTTCTTGAACATACACGTATATTTAACACCGGAACCTGCATATTTATTGAAAATTTGCGCAAAATGTTAATGTTCATGAATTACGAGGAATGTTTTAAATATGTATTCCAAAAAGTTTGTACATGTTTAAATCTTTGCAAATCGATCGAAAAAGATCTGTAAAAACAAGAGTCAACGAATTCGATCGAAAAAGGTCTGATGAAATACACAGAAGACTATTACTGCCTATTAAAATGCAGATTCCCAAACAGCCGAGCGCTGATTGGATGTCAGTGGGTTACCAGAAGCCGTGGTCTAGCAGAATTGGCGAAGTATACGAAATGAAATTGCAACCCGATGAATCGTGCCAACTTGGCGCGGGATCGTACTTTGAAAAATGAGTGGGGGCCTATTTTCCGATTCAACCGCAGAAAATTTACATAGAAATAATTAGAGTTCTTTGATGATCACAATGTGGAAACAATTATTTGTGCAATTTGGATATTTACACATGTTTTTCTTAGAAAAGTTTTGGATTTCATTAAACCAGGTACTGTGTTTTGATTTTGTTGTAAAATTAATAAAATTTAAATTTCTTTAAAGTACAAACTTTTTTCTAAGTATCGTTTCTTTTAAATTTCTTTAAAGTATTGTTTTTTCTTAAATTTAGTTAAAGTACAAACTTTTTTTTAAGTATCGTTTTTCTTAAATTTCTTTAAAGTACAAACTTTTTTCTAAGTATCGTTTTTTCTTAAATTTTGTTAAAGTACAAACGTTTTTATAAAATTTTGTGATTAATTCGTCTAATTTCGTTCAAGATGGCGTCCGTTAGGACTTTTCAAACAAACGTTTTTATAAAATTTCGTATTTTTTCTAAGTATTGTTAAATCGGCATTTTTAATTATATGTTTATATTTCTTACGTTCAATGTTCAAGATGGCGTCCGTTAGGACTTTTCAAACACTGTAAGCATTGGCGCCAATCTTGGCGACAAAAAAAAAATGGCGGATTTAGCCAAATTCTTTATATCAAATCTGTTCCGGAAACTGTAATCGACAATAAAAACAAATCTGCAAAAATAAAACTAAAGTAAAAAAATTATGAAATTAAAATCAATTTGCAACTAAAGAAAAGAATAAAATATGTGCAACTATGGAAATAAATGCACCGTTGGTAGCAACCCTAGAAACATGTACTTATTGGATGTTACCAAATTACAACAGATATACGAAAAGTAACCAGATTACAACAAAGTGCTTGCAATTGGAATGCTTGGCAAGCAAGCTAAAAGAGAGGTGGGTTCTTCTCTGGATTAACCTTTTGTTTTTCCTCTTCTTTTAATCTGATAACTATAACTTATTTTCATGCTAAGACTTAGTAATAGTTCTGGTTGTCAAAAAAATAGTGGCTTTCCTTGGAGTAAAGCTGTTCCGACACTGTTTCAGTCCTGGATTATCAGAAGTGCTAAAATATATAGTATGAAGCTTATTTGCTAATTTTAGTCTCTCCAAATTATTTTATCACACTTTGTTACTGATGACTCATCATAAGAAAGTCTGTAAACATTGATGTCAATCACAATGCAAGACAATAAGGTGACCAATCGTCCTCCTTTAGGGAGGACAGTCCTTCTTTTGTAGGTTCTGTCCTTCCTCGAAAAGTGCCCTCCTACCTGTCCTCCTTTTCGATATTTTAAAATTAATCTGTTAATCTCTGTATTCAGAGATGTCGCGCCGAACTGTTACGCGTCATATGACGGTACAGTTCGGAATAGAGCTCCTCTACTACAGGCTGACTTATCAAGCATATTGAAGCCCATAGGGTTCCATACTACAGTTACAGAAATTGTAAAATGAGTGTTTAAAATAAATACTTTATATAAAAAAAGAAGTTTCAATTAGAATATTATAGAATTTAGCTCGCACAAGTATGCTCCAGTACCGGGTATCCAATTATATATTAGCCATTGTTTTCGTCTTTCTTCGTTTTTAGGAAAGCGAAGTAGCCTAAAATCCTTTCTAAAATGATTAGAGCAGTTCGACGCAGAACAACTACCCATAATTAACCACTAATAATTATTTCAATTATACTTCTTAAAGTGAAAATAAGAATAGAGTTAATGCTAATGGATTGCGCTTCCAGCTATGGTGGGCTTCAATATGCTTGATGAGTCAGCTCGTATATAGAGGAGCCTTAGTTCGGAAAGACGCGATTATGAAACGCATGCGCAGAGAACTTCACGTGTCTCGCACCATTGCGCACTTCACTTTGTTTACTTTATATTATACTTCGTGTTTACTTCTAACGGAAATACGAAATTATTTCAATTCTTTTTCAATTGGTAACGATTTTTGGACAAGTGAGAAATCAAGATTGAATGTTGATACTCTAGCTGCAGCACTTACGGTACAATTCAATATGAAGGATATTTCTTGCTCCGAAATTTCCAATATATTATTACTGTTAGAAAATGATATATTGACAAAAAATATTCATTCAATGGAAAGTTAGACTCGTTTAAGTAAATAATTAAAAGGGATGCAAGCATAATTAGTGCATTTTTGTTTGAATTAATAAAATGTTTCATTTATTTTTGTTGTACGTTTTTCTTAAATTTTTTCGTCCTCCTTTTCATTGTAAAAAAATTGGGTAAATCCGGAGATTAGGTCACCGCAAGTTTTTTTCTAAGTACAAAATCGGGCCAAGTTGGCCTGTGGTTGGCGCTTTCTTCCGTGTTTTGAAATTGGCTCCACCCATCATCAGTGATGTCATTTACCGTCATTAGAAATAGGCTCCTCCTACCAAAATGATGTTTTGGTAGAAGAACACTATTTCTAAAGACAGACGATTGTGTTTGTTCTAAACAAGATTTTCCAATATAAATGATAATTTAATTTAACTTAAATAACAGCGAATAATACTCAAAAAAAGTTACAAAATCAGATTTTTGTCTTTTTTAAAAAAATTAAATAACTTTATAAAACTGCAGAATAAAAAAAAATGAATAATACTCATGTAAACGTTCCAAAATCAGATTTTTGTAAAATTTTTATGTTACAATTTTGTCTGTGCATATCGCTTTATCCATCTAACTGAGGATCCAGATAAAGGAAGGGGTTCGACCTACAGGTCCGTGTGGGGGCAGGGATTCGACCTAAAGATCGAAAATTGTGGAACGGATGTATCAGTGGTCCGTATGTACCAGTGGTCCGTACAGGGGTTCGACCTAAAGGTCGTTCTACACCGGAATGGGGCCCCCAGTGATCTCCGGTTTATTAGGAACGGTCGCCTGCGGCACCCAGACACAGAATATGCTACAATTTTATTTGTGCATGTCGCACTAACAAAATCACTTTCTTCATGCAACCGAGAATCCGTACAAGGGCAGGGATTCGACCTAAAGGTCAAAATTTGTGAAACGGATATACCAGTGGTCCGTGTAAGGGCAAGGGTTCGACCTAAAGGTCGAAATTTGTGAAACAGATGTACCAGTGATCCGTGTATAGGCAGGGGTTCGACCTAAAAATCGACATCTGTGGAACGAATGTATAAGTAGTTCGTGTAGGGGCACCTAAAGGCCGTTTATTTTAAAATTAAAAAAAAAGAACAAAACTTAGAAAGAAATTTGAACTCTAAAAATTTTTAAAAATTGATACTTATAAAAAGTTTCTACTCTAACTAAAAAGATTAAGAACTTTCAAATGAGGGAGCAATTCTCTAAACACTGAAAATATTAACCGAGTTTCAAAACACAGGATAAATTAAACAAAAAACACTAACCTTCAAGACTCATCGTCCGACTCAGAGTCGGAACAATGCTGAAATTTTTCTTCTGCCTGCTGCTTTACAAGATCATCATCATTTGTATGGGGAGGAAAGATGGAAATGATTCCCTTTATAAATATATTCCATGCTTCCTCCCCAACCTCATGTCCGAGTCTTCTTTTATACATATAAGAATATAAATATGAATCGAATTGATTTTTCACTTTGCGAGATTTGCTTTTTCTTTTAATCGCCGACCACGTTCCCTCAATCGAATTAGTATGCGCGCCTGTCTCGGGATCCTTAAATTCGTAACTGTGATTCACTTGAAGGTGCTTGAAGCCTTTATGCTTAAGGCAATCATACGCCTTCCAACAGTCCGAAATTATTAAGGTCCCCTTCTCAATATACCTTTCAATCACTTCCAGCAAGCATTCACGCGATCTATTAGGCACCTTAGCAAAAAAACATTTATTCGTTCCTCTTTCAATTCCTCCAAACACCCACTGTCCAACCACAGGCTTTCCTCTTCCATACTTATTCTTACCAAACTTACTTTCTTACCAAACACTCGCACAAATATCCCGGCAAAACTGTTTCCAATCAGTAACAGTTTTGTCGGAAATATTTAACTGATTCATAATAAACTTGCACTCACAATCATTAAACCACAACAAAGTCATAATTAAAATATCAATCAAACTCAACTTACTTTTCTCAAACCATGTACCCCTCCTTATACTCCTACAGACATCATGTTGATTCATTCCAGATCTCTTTCGGCACCTCCATTCGAATCCATCAATCCTTCTATCTATCTCACATAACTTCATTTCATCTCCACACTTAGGACAAACATATTTATCACTCATAATCCCTTTCATAACACACCAATTAATCACTTCTTTCAAACCTTTATTCTCCAAATCATAGTAAAATTTTATTCTAGATTCATTCATACCAACATCCATTCTACCACGCTTTACAAAACTACATTCACCTTCCATTTGCTCGCGCATACCAGAAGCCATAAGGGAAATATGATCGACGACAAAAGCAAATCCGCAAAACTAAAATGAATAATTTTTACAAAATAAATCAAAGAACAAGCAACCACGCACAACAATGGCCAAAAATATTGATAGAAATGTTCTTTTACATCAAAAAACTGTAGCAAACACAAAACGTATTCTTATTGGATGTTACACAATTTCCGCCGAAAACATCCGATACAAGAGGTTACCAGATTGCAACATAAAGTGCGTGGCGTCTTCTCCGATTTAACCTCACAAAGTGCGTGGCGTCTTCTCCGATTTAACCAAGGTGACCTAATCTCCGGATCAGCCAAAAATTGGTCACCTTAAAGACAAGGACTTTTACATTATAAAACATGAAATTTAGCACACAAATAAAATAGGGCAATACACATTGACTACTTTAATTTGGTATAATTAGCAAGAAATACAGGCCATGGACTTTATATAATATACAATTAAGATTTGTATTTTACTTCGAATAACACATGTAAAATTGCCTTTACTAATATTCTAAACTACACGACACAATTTATTTGCACATCTGAATTTAGTAATGATAATAATGAGCTTGGAGAAAGTCAGATATGATGCGACGTTAAATTTTGATTCGAATTACAAATTCTGAATTTAAGATAAACAGAAGTAATCAACAATCTAAAAAGTTTGCTGCCATAAGTAATTCCAATGCTATCTCAGGAGCAATCGGGAACTCTGGAATTTCAGTTGAACTATTGGTGTAACGTACTTTATAAGCAAAGTACTGGCACACTTTCTGCAACACATGAGATGGAATTTCTCTGAAGTTTACCTCATTCGTCTCATTCTCGGCAAATTGTCCTGGGCCACTGAGCATAGCTTTTATTGTTCCAGAAGTAAGCACATATTCGCGTTTTATAATGAATTCATGCCCATCGGAAGATATAAGCTTCACATACATAGCATCAGGACCCTCACAGCCGCCATAAATTGTTTCATCCTTGCTATCAGGCATTTTACCGTCAGAAATGAAAATAATTGGTATGACAAAACCTCAATTAGGATTAGAAAAGATTTTTTACAAATTTTAAACTAGGGTTACGACCTACGCATAAATCGCTTACTTCAAATTACACAGTGTTGCCAAACGTAAAAAAAGTTATATTGCATTCCTGGCTAAGAGAAGATTGCGTTGAAAAAGCCTCTGCGGTTATAACTGGTAATCGTTTGTCATGCATGTTCCGAAAACGTACCCGCTATACCCCGTCACCATCGTGCATGTTCCGAAAACGTACGCGCTATACCCCCTGCTGTGAGGCCGTTTCTTCGCTATTGGCTAAGTTAAATGACGTCATGGGCGGAGCCTAGTATTCACTTTGAAGTTGTCGTCTTCGAGATTATACATGAAAGAAATAGTGCAAAGATATAACCATGGAGTTAGAAGTAAGGAGGAAAATCTGCATGTTGAAAAAACGCCAAAACCATTTGAGACAGTAATTCAGGGGGCGCTAGTGAGTGTTCTGACGTTATACATTGTATGCAGTTCTACGGCAAAAAGCTGGTTTGCATTAAATAAAATTTATTTAAATTGTTTATTTCGAAGAAATGAATTAGCGGCTCAATGTATATTATAGTTCAAACAATGAAGAAAATTTCTATGCACTAATTCACGGGAAAAATAGTTGGGAAATATTTTTTTTTTTATTTTAAAATAACTCATTCATTTGCGAGAAGTGTCATGCGCAGTGCGTCTGAACATGACGTCATTGGATGTGGCAAAAGCAGGAAAATGAAAAATTATTTTGGACTTTGGCGCAATATTGGGATGTCAATGATTTAAATTTAGATCAACACAAGTTTTTAGAGGTATGTTTATTTTCTTCAATCTAGTATTTAATTCTTTTAGATAAATTAATTATTATTCAAAAACTGTCCCATCCATACTTTATAGATGGAATACATTCTTATGTATATATCGTAAAAATTGGAAATAGCAATCATAACAATCGAGCTGATGTTCTGTTTATAGCTGAATGTGATGTTGACGTTTTAGTTAATTTAGAGCATTTGCTGGTACAAATGATTGCTAAAAAAAAGTATTTGTCAATTTACTTTAATGCATGTCGAACTATATTGTGTTTTCACTTTTAAACAAAATATGTATATTTTGATTTTACATGGATAGGGAAATTCAAAGATAATTTAAGTTTTTGTAATCGAAAATTTTTTCCATGTATTGAACAAAGGTATATATAATTTGTTACATAATTTGTGCAATAGTATGAAATAAAATTATTTTATTTTAAATGTGCTTTTTAACTTTTAGAGTGTGTGTGGTTGTTCTGTGTTTTTATCCCGAAAAAGGAGATTGATTTTGTTTCTCAAACTTATATGTTGCAAATTTTGTATCAAATTGCACATGTTACTTTACATTCATTTTTAAAGCATTTGAGCAATTTATTTTAAAAGATCTCCATTTGATTGGAAAAGTGTTGCATGTAAATTACATATACTCAGCATTGGAGTGCAGTAGTATTATAATCACATTTAGAATATATATATATAGTAAATTCATATTTTATCAGTTTTACTAAAGAGTTGGAGTATTTGAATTCTTTTAGAATGGTCTGCTCTATCAAGATATCACTAACTAAATGTGTTACATCTTTTGGAGGTGCCAACTAATGATATATCATCATAGAGTGGAGTGGAGCGAGACCGTTTCAGGGCATGAAATAAGAAAGGGGTGTTGTATAGGGGTTTGCTCTATCAAGATATCACTAACTAAATGTGTTATATCATTAGTTGGGACATCCAAAAGATGTATCATCATAGAGTGGAGTGGAGAGAGACCGTTTCAGGGCATGAAATGAGAAAGGGGTGTTGCATATAATTACTTTGAAATTTTTTTCTTTTGGACCAGTTTAAAAAACCAGCTCATACAAAATTATGATTTTTTATTCAATATTTCTTTTTAAACAACTGTGCTTATAAATATTAGTAAGGCCCTTGAGTGTTCTGCACATAAGTAATTTAAAAACTGATTTATTCATGGAATATCTACTATAATAGAATACAACGCTCTATCACTGTCTGCATAGCCACAACACAAAAGGATATATTATAACATCTATTGTTGTGTTGTAAATAAATAAAAATGAATTCAATATCCAGCTTCACTTTCAGTATCTCATGTCATACGCAAGTTAAAGCACTAGAATTCTCCACTGTTGTAAAAATGGCTTCATTTTCAGTATCCGAGGTCGTCATTCAATATAGAACTCCAGAATATTGTTCTTTCTATATAGATTTAAGGTGTTAAAATATAAAGCCACAAGTTATGGCAATATTAAGTACTGGGAGATGCATCGCCATACAATTCGTATTTCCAAGATTAACAGTGATTGAAATAACAATGATAGAAATCAAATAATGCAGCTGTTAAATATGGCTAATAGAATTTCATCATTACATTACCATGTCAGAAATAAACGTGTAAGGATTGTTGAGCACCAAAATTTGAACTAACATTGGGAAATAAATTATACACTAAAAGGAGGTATAGTATTTTAAAATCTTCATTGCTGTTAAAAATAATTAAATACATGTCAGAAATGACAGTTAATATATATCAAAATGAGTAATAAAATTGTGTTTTTATCTTATCTGTTAATAGCAAAATCCTAAAACTTCAAACATATATGGAACAAAACTAGTGTTCTTCAACGGACTTAAAATATTTTATTTTAGGTCAGTTGCTATGTCGCCATCTAATGGATGAACAGGATGATTGTTTGGGCAATATCGTAATGTCATAGATTCTCAGAGACAAATGTGTTTCAGCAATTTCACTAAATAATATAAAAATTTTATAAAAATATTTTTTTCACAAGTCAATATATAATTTCTTAAACGTCACCCAATTTCCATTGTGTAAGTTTTTACTGGTGTAATTAGAAGATGAAAACACATCCCTGGGTATACAGTGACAGAAATGACAAATTTGCATTTTTATTCAAAATATATTTGTACAATGTTTCAATTCACCACATTTTATTTGCATTTGAAGTCAAAAGTGCATGTAATACTATGGAAAAGTATTTTTTGTTGAAAAATATGTGGAAAAGATTGTATTCTAAACAAATACTAAAAAAAAATATCTACCTTATTTATTTAAAACTCAAGGGACACAAAATTGACAATTATCAGATATCCAGCCATATATATACTATTTTTCCATTTTACAACTTGAACTTTAAACTCGCAATATGCTGCTTTTTTATGCAAGCAGTTATGTGAATTATATTACATGAATTGTCCCATATGAAAACAACAAAATAAAAATATACAGTTACAAGATTATGCCAGTCATTAGTTACTTATCTTTTGATTTTTTTTTAGTTCATAAATGTAATTAGACATTGAAGTTATTAAGTTCGCAGAATTGTGGATGTCATATAATAATTAGTCCACATTTGTCCATGGACATTAGGAATGCAAGAGCTATACTTTTATTCTGATAATGATTGTGAGACAAATAGAACTAAATACTATGGAATAATGTTTGAAAAAGTTGAAGACTCACTCCAGAGACTGAGTAGTAAGTTACCAGACACTAGAGAGCAGATGCTCTGGGACAGCTAGTATATTATATTTACTCATGGGACAGCTAGTATATTATATTTACTTAAAAAATATATATATACAATATACATATTATTCATACTATTACTTCTATGATATATTTCTTTTAAACCCATAATTTGCATTATTTTTGCATACTCGATGAAAAGGATGAATAAAAAACATAATTAAAAAATTTATAATTGCATTTAATTGCATTATTTGAAATGAAACAATCTCTACATACTAATTACCAAGTGTTTGTCAGTCTGTCACGCTTTTAGGCACTTCCCGAATAGATAGAGACTTGTAATTTGGTACACAAGTCAATCATTCGATAAAATCATCTGGAAAAATTGTATTTCCCAAATGTGTTCTGTAGAGAGGGTGCTTCACACCAAAACGTTCGAAAAGTGAAATGTTACAAAAGCATGCTTTGCGATGAGAGACAGACTTCAAATTTAGTGTATAGGTAAATTTTTTGAAAGGAAGAAAATGTGCAATTTCAGATTTCCAATATTTTCTACTAAAGGGGGTGCCGCACACCAAAATGTTTGATTTGCTGAATAAATAAGAAACAGATCCTTTAAAATTTGATAGAGGTTTGAAATTTGGTATATGGGCTAACCATTTAATGAAAACACCCAAGACGAATATAGTTTTTCAAAAATGTTTGTTGAAGGGGATGCTCCAGAGAAAAGCATTCGAAATGTGAATTGATAAAAAAACATGCTTTGGGATGAGATAGATTTTTCAAATGTGGTGTATGGGTAGATAGTTTGGAAGGAAGAAAGTGTACAATTTCAGTTTTCCATTATTTTCTACTTTAGGGGTGCCTGACCACAAAATGTTCAATTTTCGGAATAAAGGAGAAACACCCCTTTTAAAACATGATTGAGACTACTTGATATTTGGTATATGGGCGAATCATCTGATAGAAAACCCAAGAAGAATGGAGTTTTTCAAAAATGTATACTTAGGGGGTAGGTACTTCACACAAAAACATTCGAAAGGTGAAATAATAGAAAAAGCATACTTCGCGATGAGATAGACTTCAAATTTGGTGTACAGGTAAATAGTTAGAAAGGAGGAAAGCATGCAATTTCAGTTTTCCAATATTTGCTATTGTGTGTGAGGGGGGGGGGGGCACTCACTAAAATATTCAATTTGATGAACTAATGAAAAATGTCTCCTTTATAGTGTGATAAAAGCTTGAAATTTAGTATACAGGCATACATTTGATAAAAAAAACCGAGATGAATACGGATTTTCAAAAATGTTTATTTAAGGGGGTGCTACACAGAAAAACGTTCGAAAGGTGAAGTGATAGGAAAAACATGCTGTACGATAGAATAGAGACTTCAGATTTGGTGTACGAGTAGATAGTTTGAAAGGAAGAAAGTGTGCAATGACAGATTTCCAATATTTGCTACTTTAAGGGGTGCTGCACACCAATATATTCAATTGTCTGAATATATGAGACACGCTTCCTTTTAAATGTGATAAAGGAGTGATATTTGGTATACGGGCCAATCTGATAAAAAACTCAAGGCGAACCAAGTTTTTCAAAAATGTTCATTTATGGGTGTGCTCTACAGAAAAATGTTTGAAATTGGAAATGATAAAATAGTTTGCTTTGGGACGAGATAGAAACTTGGTGTACGTGTAGATAGTTCGAAAGAAAGAAGTGCACAATTTAAGTTTTCCAATATTTTCTTCTTTACCCTCTAAAGATTTCTGCACACCAAAATAATCAATTAGCTAAATAAATGTGAAACACGAATTATTCAAAATTTCACATTATTCAGGGGCTGCTTATTGTGAGACCATTGATTTCCAATGGGTATTCGGCTAGTATATATACTAATTATTGTGCACAACAAACAATAGATGCAAAGGGTATATAAAAATATCAACAATACTTTGTTCAAATTATCAACTTAAATTATTTAACATTTTAAACGGATTAACAGTAGGTGAAAAGATAATTTATTTCAAAATATTAAATAATATTTTTAACCTAACTAGATTAACAGTAGAATAACATTTTAAACAGGAAACTTGCCAGCCATGGATTTGGAAATGATAACTTGCCAGCATGGAACACTGCAACATTCCTAAAATTGTAACACTTAAGTGTTACAATTACATTTATTTATTTTCCTTAAGGAATATAAACTTCAAAGTGCTTAAATTTTATGGGGATAAATTAGTGGGTACTTTTTTTACTTATGGATATGCAAAAACAAAGAATTCAAATAAAAGTATACAATGGTATCCAAAAATAAATATACTTAATATGAATTACAAATGCAGGATTTTAAAAAACATGTTAGACATAAATGAACTTTTCCAATTTTAAAGACTAAACAGAAATTAATGACTATAAAAATATACTATTTTCCACTAAAACTTTTAGAAGGAATGTGAATAATTGAACCAGGTTTATTTAAACAATGATTAATGGGGAAGTTGCATAGGTCAGCGACAAACACACAGAATAGCATGACACATATACAACTTAGCCTAAACAGATTTTAAACAAAATATACATGAACTACTTAAAGTGTGAAAAGATAATAATTTGGCTATTTTTTACATTTTAACTTCCCCTTTAACTTTTCCTACCTATAAAAATTCAAACAATATGGCAGTTTGATGAGTAATGTGAAATGTGTGCATTAGATTTTAACAAATACACTTTGAGAAGTATTTTAAGAATAAATTATTGCACTGATTATAAAGTGAAAGAACAAAAAAAAAAAAAAAAAAAAAACTGCCTATTATTCTTACAAAGGGTTGATAATAATAACAAAACATTCTAAATATAGTGTGATGCATTACTTTCAAACATAAGACATGATATTTAGAAAGATGAGATATTCTTTAGTACATTTTTTGCATACCAGTAAACCATTCAGGGCTCCATATTAGCTACGTGTAGACAGTTGAAATATTAATTAAGGAGATGCTTTTGTTTACTGCACCAACCCTTAGGAATCGTTTTTAATGAATTATGTAACCAATTAAAACCGAAACTGAGGCAAAAACCAAATTCTTCATGTATAAAAATATATGCCCATAATTATGACTTCAACATTCTTCTTAGCATATGTAAATAAAATGTATACAACTTCTGAATATGTTGTTGTTGTTGAAACCCAGACCGTCCGACCTACCAGAAAGGTGTAAGGTAACAGTTTGGACGGTCGGGAAGTGCCACCCAATTTAGACCGGAACCCAGTGGGGGAGGCATCCACAGGGACCGTACCCTCCTTCCCCTACCACCAACCTCACGGAAGGACTTTCGGACCCACAAGTTTAACGTGATCGTACTTCGCATGAACACGGCAGCAGTTTTGGCAGTGGCTGGAATCAAACCCGGGCCTACCGAGTGCAACTCCAGCGCGCTAACCAATGGGCTACCGCGCCCACAACTTCTGAATATGTAATAAAATATCTAATTATTCCTTAAACAAAATTTGTCAGCTAGGCAAAGGATACTGCTGTATTATTTTGGCTGTTGAAAAATACATATAACAAAATGCAGGTTATACATTTAAACACTGAACACAAATGAACTGAAATGTAACTTACTGCTAAAATCTTAATTTGGTACATATAAATACAAAATAAATTTGAAATTATTCATACCTATTAGTTCAAAATACAATGCGAACCGAGAATAAATATATTTTTAAGAGCAAACTAGATATTAAAATTTAGTAACATAACAGTTGTCAATATTTTGGCAGTTTACTATTAATTGTAATGAAAAAGTACTAGCATTTTAAATATCAACTATCCACAAGAATGTCAAGTTGATAAAATATAATTTTTTACAAGAGGGAAAACCATAGTCACAGAACCTCCCACCAGCTGTGGTGGAGGTGTTTGTTCTCAAAGCATGAAATCATGCTCTCAATGCAGTGATTAGCAATGTTGATCGCTGCACTGAGAACACGAGAAAAAAGTATAAGGACTGCATCAAAATATGTAGAATATACTTTATTTTGAGCAATAAAAATATCTTAATGTGCTCCTTTTCCCACTTTTTTGTGTAAGATATGAAACTTTTAAACAAATTTCTGTGCATGGAAAGAGTATAAATTTAAACAGTATGGACGCTGCCCATAGAACTTTTTCCAGAGTGCTGGGGAGGCAGACCACTGATGTCAGTGGGGAAAACTCAAGGATAAGACGTACAACATTCACTAGATTTATGTCCACCTTTGTGACCTTGAATGTCCCGGGGGGAGAAAAGCAAGTGCCCCCTCTTGCAGTTCCCTATGGACACCCATGATAAATAGCTATAATTTTCACAAAACTACAAGTTGCACGCTACACAATTGAATTATGAGTGAAAATATACATAAAATACAGTAATTTTTATTTAGAGGAAGGGAGCTTTTTAATGACAAGATCATGTACTTTAATATGAAGGTGGGAAGGCTTTGAGTATTATTCTTAAATATTCAACTAATATCCACTAACACTTATTAGCTTTTGCCTAATCAAATACCAAGTATTAACTATATGCTGCCAATGTTATTAACTGTAATTACATATTGTATATTATTATTACCTATTAACATGTCTATTTTCAACATCTCGCAAAGATAAGCATAAATTGAAGTCAATATACATATATATACTGGTAATTTAACTATTTATAGAATACTTCAACATCAACTATAATTTGTTACAGTGTACCCTGCAGAAACAGATTCAAATTTCTTAAAGTTGAATTTTATAATATACTACTACAACCTGTTTTATGGTTTTTCTGACAAAAGTGTTCTTAAAATTATTTTTATTAAAGAGAAATATTGAACAGAACAAAGTACAGTAAATGTATGAGAGTTTAAAACAAACTCAAATTTATTTTTCCTTCAGCTTTAAGTTTTGCTCGATTTACATTGTAGCCTGTTTTATAACCAGGAACAAAACAGTGACATCGTCTATACGTAATTAGAGAGATGTGAAACGTAATCAATTAATTATGCCTATTGTTTCGCATGTGAACAGAAGACATTAAGCTAGAAATGACAGAAACAAACAAAACGTAAACAAGCAGACGAATGAAAAAATTAATCCCGCCATCGGTGTAGTATCCAATCAAAATGCAAAAGATGTGATGTCATTGGCTAAAATGCTTCGTTGCCAAATTACAGAATGCTTGCAGATTAAAGATTAAATTACAGAATAAAAATTATTTTTTTCTTGTCAAATTTTTGCAATATAATTACTTTAATTATCTATAACGATACAAAATCTTCCATTTTCAACAAATAATGAAGGTATACACACTTTGTTATCCGAATTTGCATTTATACGGGTAAATCTAACTTCAAATTAGTAAATCTAAATTGTTTTAAATATAGAAAAATGATATGTATATGATAAATATTTGTGATGTATTAATTGTCATTACATTTTCATTTCATTCACATTTTTATAACATTTATCTGTGCAGAAATGGCAACACCAGTATCTCGAACTACTTAAGCAACACGTTGCCTACGTGATAATAATTATTATCACGTGATAATTATTATCACGTAGGCAACGAGCAACACTAGCGGCGCGTAGATATAATTCTCAAAGCATTATGGTATTTTAACGCCTTGCACCCATAGAAGATTTTCCTCCTTACTTCTAACTCCATGGATATAACGTTGTATGACAATATACGGAGATATATATACACGTTCGTAAAACAACAAAAATGTCTTAATATTAGGTAAGTAGTTTATGATATATTTATTACAATCTTTGCGAGTAAAATGCTGACATTGGAACGTTATACCATATACATCTGTAATAATCCAATTGAATGATTTTCTAACTTATTTTTTATAGTACCTAATTTTAGATAGAAGATCGCCGACCAAATATGAATATATCAAAACTTGTACTGCAATATTTCACCTGGCCTGTTTAAATAACTTAAGTGGTCAGATGTTTTTATTGTTGTATCAGTTAAATTAAAGGAGAAACTTTGATTTATTTCCTTCTAGGCTAATTAAATTTGTATAAAAGACAGCAATGTAAGACATCTCTGCTCGGTTCTAGGAATGCGTTGTCGCAAAAAGGACACCGGCAGGTTATCTCCGTTGAAGTAATAGTTTGTAAGCTAGGATGTCGGTGCCATACGAGAACATCGACTGATTGTAGGTAACGTCACTCCGAAAGCTTGAGTATCGAAATCAATGGATAGATGAAAATATATTCTAAGATGAATCAGGAGCTATTCCGTGCATAGATAAAAGGCAACTTTGGTTGAAAACAAAACAAGTTTATTGATGAACAGCATATCTGGTAGAATTAATATATATACAATGCTAGGGTATACAAGGAAGTATTGAGACGAGCAGTCGAGAACAGTCGACCTGCTACTCTCAAGATGTTAAAGCGTCTCCCCTTTTCGTGCCCTCAATTGTCTATATATTCGGGCCTTAATCTCGAGACCACCTTGGAATAGAACATTGGAATCTTTCCCAGGCCCCCGGTGTCAAGAAATACCACCCAATGTTCGTATCATGGGAATCTCTCTCCCTCCTCTTGGTGACAACTGCAATTGCGCGCTTTTCTCCGAAATCTGTGGAAAGTTTATAGCTTTGTTTTCCACAGATATCTAAGTTGGAGGTCTCGGGTGTATGACCTCATGGATGTTGAAGAAAATGGCGAGCATTTAGCCTCGAAAAAGAACAGAGTTTCTCACATGCCCCTCCTAAAGAAAAATTCGGGTTAAATCACCCAGATTTTTCAAACATAGTATAAGAAACTCGACAAAACTCAGATTTCTCACACACTACCTGTGTCGGCACATCTGGTCATCTATGGCCGTTGACGTGGACGCCTTCATGATCACAATAAAAGAAACACAACATTATACACAATCGGAATAAAAAAAATCACGCAAACATTTTCCTTTTATAGGGGCCTCCAGACCCCTGGTCCATTGATTTTACCACTAAATTCTTGGTCATGCTAAGTCCTTGACCAGTCACCAACAAGTCCGGTAAAGTTTGTGTTGTACAAGTTCTATAACTCAGACAGTCTTATGTATTTCTTAAAAGAAATCACCAATATTGTAACACACAGTTTGAAGTAAACTCAAAGTCTGAACACACACCAAGAAGTCGATCCGAACTCCAGAGTTTCTGGTATAAGTTCGAGCGTTGTTTACTTTTCCAGTGACCCTTTACCCTGGCTGTCCCCTCAGGATTTCGTGCTTATATACACATTTTCATTGCAAGAACAAATAAACATTCCCCGAAATCCCCTCCAAAAGGCCAAAATAAGACTCCAGTAGATAAAGTACTTTAGACGTATTCATAATATCAAACACACAAACATAAATTTCAATTTCACTATATCCCCACCTATTTGTATATATTTATCTACGTGTTTACGTAACATACCCCTTTAAATAATACTCAGTTCCGTTCGAACGATCCTTACTTGAATCCTTCCTTATGCTCATTCAAAACCCGTATACTAATATATAAAAAAACAAAAAAAATCACGCAACAAAAAAAAAACTGTACACCGATATATCTTAAATCGAAACTAATTCTCCCCTTTTTTTTTTCCTCGCGCTTCTTCACTCAGTTTCGCTTTCTCCGAGGTCGCGAGAGATCCGCTTGACCTAATTTCAAGCCTCCTATCCCCCTGCCCCTCCTGGCTTCAGTAAGCTTCCTAACCCATGCCTCTCCGCTGTCTGGCTCTACTACGACGAGAGAGTTTCTTCATCCCCTTCCGACTATCCACTTCGCTTGGCGTTCGATTACAGCCTTTAGCTCGTGCCGAACCTGCGCTAGGACTTATCCCCCTTCTGGCATCTCCGGTTTCCTTTTTCGAAAGTGAAACTTTCGGCTTCTCTTCCTCCCGGTTCAAACTCTGCTCGGGATGTCTGCCATTTAAACTATCCTGGGTATCCATCTGCCCACTTCCTACTTCCTGCTTTTCGTACTGCAGTAACCGAATTTCTAGCGGCCTTAAATGTGCGCGCTGTCGTTTTTCCGACCGGCTCCTCCACGGAATACCTACTCGCCTCTCCTTTTCAGCTAACCCTCTACTGGAGCGTTCCCCCTTCGGTACCTCTCGTACTGCTGAAACATTCACGCGTTTCTCCGCGGAACACTGCGATTGTGGGTACTCAGCCCCTTCCGTTTCCTTCCCCCTTTCGGTTTCCTTTTCTGACCTCGAAACGGACCGTCCCAGGTTTTCTCCCTTGCCACTGCATCTCGGTATGAGGGTTAACCTGCCTTCCCTCTCCTCCGATTCCGAAACTAAATTCTCAGAAGTGCTCAAATTTGTTTCGCTTTCCTTCCCACTCGTTTCTGCGCTACCTTCTAACTCCGCACAACTGTTTTGCACTTTCTCGTTTGCGCCCTCCGGAATAGGTTCGCGCCTACCTGTGTCTATGGCGTTCGCCTTCCCAGCTCTAGAATTTTTCTCTAATTCCCTCTTCACCTGTGGCGGTAACAATACTTCCTCTACCATATCCTTCACGACCGCGCATAAAACTTCCTGTTGGGGTGCACTATCGCTCTCCCCCCTGACCATTCCTAAAGGGATATTTATCAGTGGACATTCTACGGCCGGCCCGAATACTCCTTGTAAACGTATAGCCGCCTCCGTCCGCGATTCGCCTGGCGCTACGTCGCTCCTCACGACCGTAATTTCCGCGCCCGAATCCACTAGAGCCCACGCCAACCTACCGTCGACGCTCACCGGCACCCTCTCTAATTTGCATAGCGGTCCCCTCTCCGTAACTTTCGGATACTCCGCCCTAACTGCATCCACCATGGCTACGACTCTGTGGTCACCAGCTCGTGGAGCGTTCCTCTGATCGGCCGCGCGCCTGTCCCTTGGACCATTCGCTCTCCCCTGCCTCGTTTGAGGGCAGTCCCATTTAAAATGATTCCGAGAGCCGCATCCAAAACATTGCCCTTTTTGGCCCCCCTTCTCGGGTCCCCCTTTAAAATGTCGTGCCTTTCCGCCCTCGGGTCGAGATTGGTCACGCTCCTCTTTTGTGAACATACTGGACCTTTCCGTCCCCTGTCCGGACGCCGCATAGGACTTTCCCCTGGCCGCGAAGAACATATCACATTCCTTAGCCAGTTCCCTGGGCCTAAACCAGCCCTCTCCTTGCCTGATGCCTATATGTGCGTACGTCTCGACGTCCAAGCCTTGGGTTATCTTGTCTGCTACTATTAAATGATTTACAGTTTCTAAATCCTTAGCCCCCTTTAAGCTACAATAGTACTCCCACATGGACGTCGCCCGAGTCGCAAACTGCACGAAGCTCTCGTCAGTTCGACGGCTCGCCTTCCTGAACTTTTCCAGGCACACTTGTGGTGACGGTTGGAAATTCTCCAACACGACCCCCTTCACAATCGTATAATCCCCATATTGCTGCTCTGATATCTGCGTCAGCAAGTCAGCTGCCTTGTCCCCTAATAAATTTAACAAGATGGTTGCCCTAAACTCCATCGGCACGTTTTCCGAAGCGAACGCTCTCTCTAAACTTGAAAAAAAATATGGCCACTGGTCCGCCCGTGTTGGTACCTTGACTGTTAGCAGTCTTATGATTCGTACCGTTTCCTCTACTGTCCTGAATCTCATCGGCGCTCCCGTTTCTAGGCTAATAACCGGACTTTCCGTGCTGCTACGACTACCGGCCCGAATTTTCTCTAGCTCCAACCTTTCTTGGGATTCTAGATTTAATTTAAACTGTTCCTGTTCTCCCCTTAATTTTGCTTCAAATTGTTCCTGTTCTCCCCTTAATTTTGCTTCAAATTGTTCCTGTTCTGATTTTGTTTTAGCCTCCCGTTGTTCTCTCTCCAATTGTAATTTATTCAGTAATTCTTCTTTTTCCATTCTCTCAGCCACAATAGCTGTTAGCATCCCCTCTACTAACTCTTCCTCATAATCAGCGCTTTCCAAAATTAACTTTCTTAATTCAACAATTTTTAAATTTTGTGGTACCTCCTCTACGAGTTCGGTCGCTAATTTAGCTAAGTCTGCTTTTCGGGCCCTTGCAAGAAATGCCATTTTCATATAAAATTATAATTATACTTATGCAAAAATAATGTATTAAATTTACGAGGCTATATTTCCCGTACTCAATTCTACTTAAATTAACTCAATATGTATTAAAATGAAAATAATATGCGTTACTAAAGTTTACAATATATTAAACAAACCGCTATGCATTAAACAACACATACAATATTTTTTCACACCTAATTGTTCAATCCTAATATCCTTAGTTAAATCCGAGCTTTGGCTAACCAATTTTCCTAAATAAACTGTAGCTCGGTTAAAAGATCTATCCCTGCCTAAATATCACGAAATCCTGAGTTTTGAACAAGAAACAACCAAAGTAAAATAAGTCACTCACCCTTTCGCTGGACGGTTGGCTTCGCGTCATACTGAGTCGTGGTATCAGGTTTCATCTCATTGCGGGATACTGTAGGGGTCTCCCTTGGAAGGCATCGGTTGGAAGGCAATATTTTTCGTCTGCTATCGTCCGGTCGTTGACCTCCGACGTTTCTCGGATGCTGCTGAATTTCAGGATCTCAATCGCTCCTTTCGCTGTCTGTATAGCTCAGATTCCGGTGTATCATTGCTTTCTTTTCATCGATCCAAGCGGTTGCCACCAGGTTTGTAAGACATCTCTGCTCGGTTCTAGGAATGCGTTGTCGCAAAAAGGACACCGGCAGGTTATCTCCGTTGAAGTAATAGTTTGTAAGCTAGGATGTCGGTGCCATACGAGAACATCGACTGATTGTAGGTAACGTCACTCCGAAAGCTTGAGTATCGAAATCAATGGATAGATGAAAATATATTCTAAGATGAATCAGGAGCTATTCCGTGCATAGATAAAAGGCAACTTTGGTTGAAAACAAAACAAGTTTATTGATGAACAGCATATCTGGTAGAATTAATATATATACAATGCTAGGGTATACAAGGAAGTATTGAGACGAGCAGTCGAGAACAGTCGACCTGCTACTCTCAAGATGTTAAAGCGTCTCCCCTTTTCGTGCCCTCAATTGTCTATATATTCGGGCCTTAATCTCGAGACCACCTTGGAATAGAACATTGGAATCTTTCCCAGGCCCCCGGTGTCAAGAAATACCACCCAATGTTCGTATCATGGGAATCTCTCTCCCTCCTCTTGGTGACAACTGCAATTGCGCGCTTTTCTCCGAAATCTGTGGAAAGTTTATAGCTTTGTTTTCCACAGATATCTAAGTTGGAGGTCTCGGGTGTATGACCTCATGGATGTTGAAGAAAATGGCGAGCATTTAGCCTCGAAAAAGAACAGAGTTTCTCACAAGCAATATATTTTTTAATGTGATTCATAGTTCATTTGTTTATCGCAGTAGTGTGTTATAGTATAAGAGTGTAAAGATGTTATACAAATTAATGAAATTACTAATAAAATTAATATATATTCTATATGTATATACCTACCAAGTTGTAATTTAAATAGCATATATATGAAGTTTCATTTCAATTGTATGGGTGTTGATTTTGAAATTTTATTGATATAAGTAACATTCTGAAGAAAGCAAACATTAGATAATGGCATAATAGCCATTATCTAATGTTTATGAAATACTTTGATGTTTGATCTGTACCCAGTAGTGAGCTGCCAAATTTTTAACAGCCAGTAAGCTATTATGCAAGATTATGGTTTCAAATGCTATCATTCTTCGCAGTTCACACTAACGTAATATGCATTTATTGTGCGTTTAGAATTCATTTGGTGTTCGAGTTAAAATTATTTACATTTTAACTCGTTGTTGTTGTTGTTGTTTCTTATGACCGCCTGATTTCGACGGGCATTTTAACTCTTAAACATGTTTATTTTAAATTATGTTTAAAATTTAACAACCAATATTTAAACTTTGGAAATGTTTAATAACAATTACATGTGTATTATCCTACACTTTGAATTTTAAATATACAAAATTTTGATATTCAAATTTAAAAGGCATGTATTGATACATCATTCAAATTTTTCAGAACATTTTGAATTTAACTCAACGTTAATTCAATTAAAATCCTCTTTACACTTGCTATTCTGTATAGCACATCTGAAATATAAAACCTGAAGTTTTATTTTTCAATCTCTTGAATAATTTCAGTTTGAAACATTTAGTCAAAATATTATTAATTTCTAAACCCAAAATTATTTATTTGGAACAAATATTAATTTTAATATCTTTATTACTTCAACAACTATAATTCGATTTAGATAATATATTACTATCAAATCTTAACGAAATACTTTAGCATCGGTTGGACGCAGTGATAACTAGTCAAACTTTTAACTGGTATATGTATTTACAGCTTCATTATATCTCATTACATCAGGATAAATCAAATAACATCATTATTAACTAGGTAAGTCAATTTACATCTATTCATGCATCCTAGGATATCAAATCCATCTTCATATAAAATTAAATTAGTAACTACTGTCTATTATTTTCAAAAACAGCATTCAGTAAGTAGATTTAAAATATCTGTTGGATAAACTCCTTCTTTATAAACATGTTATAAATTGAAATTAGGTAATATCATGCAACATTATTATTATGCAGTTAAAGTTGTTCAAACAGATTGTACTGTTAAACAGAAAATGCATATTTTTAACTATAGTAAAGCACTATTTATACACTACTCTAGGGTACAGTTACCTTACACCTTTCTGGTAGGTCGGACGGTCTGGGTCTCAACAACAATCAACACTACTCTAGGGACCAGTGAAGTAAAGCGTATATACCTGTGAAAATATGTTATTGAAATTAATGTCCCTGGATAGGAATGTTTGACGAGCTATGTAGAAATGCATATAAATGATGTATGTACTGTATTTCAAATATTTGAAATTTAATATTCACTGATTAGAATGGGAAATTAGACTATATAAGATTTAACAAAATATTTGAAACATTTTTATGTAAATAAAATTAAAATTTGTTTTGATTTAACAACAAATTATGAATTTTATACAAATATTGAAATTAAAATATAACTATCCATATTTCATTACCTGATGATAATTCAATTGAGTAGTAGAAAATTAGTACTAACTTTTGAATCATTTGTAAGATATCAGTTATTACAAAAGTACACATGCTTATCTCAAAAGCATTCGAAAATAAGAATATTTAAAACAAAAACATGTAAATTCATTGATAGTTCAAATATTTGATCCTATTACAATATTTTCCTTTAACGTTAGTATTATGTGTGTAACAGTAGCATAGCATCCCCAGGCAATTCTTTTTTTGAGGAAGAGGAGGTGGGGGGGGGGGGGTGAATTGGTAACCAAACAGTTTGCTTCCCATTTCACTAAATATCATTTCTCTGAACTTAAATGGGTTTCTAGGGAATATGATTTCCCTACTTGGTAATGCTATTGGTGTGTAGAGACAAAAAATATTTCTTAAATATATTTCTATAATTTTAAAGAAGGATGAATCACCAAGCGTCTGAGATTTATCGCCAAGGTAGGTTGTAAAATCTCACCAAACGTTTGCGGTCCTAAAGAAACAGCACTTGTTTATATTATTGTCATATTGCTTTTTCGTTAATGAAAACCTTGGCGAAATCTTAACTGCGACCTTGGCTCAATCGGGTTTATGGGAGCCACTATAATAAGATAGTACTGAATCAAGCTATATATACAATTTCTTTCTAATAATACAATGATTCTAGCTAAAACTAAATCTGCTTTTCAATTTCTTCGTCTACAGTTACAATTGCAATATATAGATATTAGTTTATTAAATGGGATGTTTTTATTTACTTTTGAAATTTATTTTTACCTTTACTCTAAGGCAGGAATTTACTTTTATGCATCAAAATTCTATTATCTGTACTACTGATGGGAAAAAATCAGTACAAATAAGATAACCATATGCATTACCTAAAAAACATATTTTATTTCATCCGATGAACAATATCTTGAAAAATTATAAATATTTAATCAACTGAACCTGATTGACTAATACCTACTTAATCAAATTTAAAACATTTTAATTTTTATTACATAGTGTTTATGTTAATCCATGTCTAGCCAATCCGGATTTCTTATAGAAAGCTGAAGGTTAATTAGGTCCTTGTAAATTGATCATCATTCAATGAATCGTGAGTAAAGTTAACCAAATTTAAAAGGTAGTTGCAAAGTTTACAGTTAGTACATTACAAGAGCAGATTCAGGCAGAAATAAAAAGGGATTTACTTTGACACGTTTCTTTTATTGAACATTTGTTTTTGTAATATATCAGTAAATAGTTATCGAAACTCATAATTTTTTTTTGATTAATCATAAATATCATATAATATAAATCATCATGATAAAATGAATTTTATGTCATTTTGGGATTTATGACATTGCAATAAACTTTTATAATTGAATCTATAGAAATGAATCTATAGAATTGAATCTATCACAAGAAATGACACATATATCTGAAAAAGGAGGGGGGGGGGCGTAATTGCCACAATGACCCATACCTGGATCTACATTAAGTTTCTTGTTACCATTATAGATATCAGATATTCTATATTGACGAATGCATAATAAGCATGAAACCAGTCCAAGAATGCTCATGCTGGTATCTGTAGTAGGAATATCACCCATATTTTTTAGAATGCCTCTTATAGATGGGCTTTGTGTTTATAAACTTTGCCTTTGCAGCTTCATGTGACCTGAGCTAAATTGTATATGAATTTTGAGCCGGCCACGTGGAAGAACTGAAAATGTTAGTTCCCATAGAAATTCTAAAAAATTGTGGTGCATGCTAACTTTCATGCTACCACTGCAAATTTTGACTATTTCATGATGACGAGCATATAATGAGTAAGAAACTAATCCATGGATACTAGTATCTGCAATAGGAGTGTCTTCTCCATTATATCCTATTCACAAATTCATATATTAGAATGTTGAAAAACTATAAGAGCAAAACAGTTTTATCAAGCTATTTTCATAAAAAATATTATGACTGGAGAAACAAATATGAGCAAGATAAATAGCAGATCTATTTTGAAGTTGAAATTGGGGCTGCACCTAATATATTTCACATGACGTCTTTGATGAACAAGTATTTTAGCTATATTTCAGGCATTTAAAACTAACTTGAATGTACTCGGAAAGCTGTATCTATTTACTCATATTTGTTCCCATTCACCTATTACGTGTACATATATTACGTAGGTGGTTATCATAAAGAAAAAATATCAATTTAGAATGCTCTGGTATTAAAATATGGAATTATATGAGGGTTTTGCTGTCTAAGAAAAGTTGAAACCAATTTATGTGAAATATCAGTTAGCACGAACTGTAGGCTAGGCACTATCAGTGCCTATTATATATTTATTTGTTACATATAAAGTAGTTAACTTGAAATTTGAATTAATGTAAAAAAAAAGCTATTCCTCTGAAAGTCAAATTTTTCAGGTAACACACTAAGTTAGAGTGCAAATCTCAACCAACTTGTTTATTTCTGGTGATATCAATTCAAATCCATAGCATCTATTCTATTGGTATATAACTTTTTAATACTTCTGTAAAGAAACCAGGCATAAAAAAATTAGGTGACAAATCAGATTCTTCAAGAAAGTATTACAAATTTATATTCTAAAAAGCAGCAGTTTATTTATTTTGATCTATTGGTATCTTTCATTCACATAGAAACAAGGAGCGAGCATTAAAGGAGAACTAGAGTCAGTATGTACATACTGATTGTCAAAATTTTAAATGTTCAAGTATCGGTTGTTACATTGAAAATGTTTGAAGTAAATAAAAGTTTAATAAAGAATGCCAAGAAACTAACTTATATATTTAAAAGTATGCACTAGTTGTGACTGATGGACTTACCTGGTTAAAGATACCTCCCCCCCCCCAACTATAGGAAAAAATCTATTCGAATTTTTTTTTTAATTACACTAAATCAAGACACAAATCATATTTTAATTGTTAATGTGTTGAAGACCCAGACCGTCCGACTCGTCCAAAGGACTAAGAGCAACTATTTGGACGGCCGAATTGTTAATGTGTGTAAAAATTTCCTCAAAATCCAGAAGAAGGTGTATTGAAGTACTTTAATTGTAAATCCATTGACGCAGTTCTATAAAAACATAGGTATGTCATTCTTTTGGTTTTGCCACTTTGTTATCTTTCGGTTAGTGACAGTGGCATAGCATTAGCATTCATCACACCTATTCAAATAGTAAAGAAACCAATATGCATATCTATTTGTTTAGAATTTAATGGGAACAGCAAACAATTTATATATATAATTTTCGAAGCATATCAGTTATTAAAAATTTTTAGCATAGAAAATTATTAGCACATCATTGGGTATATAGAGTGGGATGGATTACCCACCCTCTACACTAAATATTTTACTCAGGATAACATTGTAAGCCTGCATTTTTATTAATTTTTTAGAAAAATTTCCACATTTTTTGTCCAAAATATTCCATTGTATGGCTTTTTCTTTTAAATCAAACACATAGTTATTGTTTACAAACTTGCATAAATATTTGAAACCGACTTCAAAAAAGGTTATGGTAACCCACATTTAAACAGTTATATATTTTGTTTTGGATAAACTTGCTTTTTTGTAGTTAAAACATTAATAAAATAAAACAAATTGCCTCAAGTGCTATAAGTCATCAATAAAAATAGGATTAAAAAAGTTGCGATACACGTACGGAATACCCGGCCACACAGAAAGCTACCATTAGCCTATGGGTTGGTCGTGTGGTCTGGGTTTTCTACACGTACGGAATACAATATAAAATGGGCATAAGGTGCCTTTAATAAACATAATACATATAACACAAGCATTTTAAACTGTATGCTGTATATAATTTTTTTCCCGTAAATGAAGCATTTTTATCATTGATCAAATAGTAATAATAATAATATATTTTATTTAATTCTTTAGTTTAAAATCATATCAAAAGCAAATAAATATGTGTGTATGAAGTAAAATACATGATGAAATGTATGTAAGGAAAATGTAAACACGTATAATCTCGAAGACCACAGATTTTGTCTTAAACTGTCAAACTTCAAAGTGTACTAGGCTCCGCCCATGACGTCATTTAACTTAACCAATAGCGAAGAACCGGCCTCACAGCAGGGGGTATAGCGCGTACGTTTTCGGAACATGCCACCATCGTGAATAGGGTACCGATCTATTACACCCCTCAAAAGTACAGGTTGGCGAGAAAGTAGATAACGGCTACATCGACCGGCTTTGAGCGCCAAACAGGTTTCCTACCACCCGGTTTCTTCGTTTCAAGATGGCGTTTGTTTACATTTGGTGTCGCGCGTGCATATGATGGTACTTTTAACTTTTAAGATAAGAAAAACATTTAAAATGATTGAAACTTGTTTGAAATGTAATTATTAATATCAATCTACGCATTAACTTACCTTCGAGCGCTAGATGAATTCTGATGCAGATATTGCTGTAATTATAAAAGCATTATCTGTATGAGATATTTTTCTGGATTGGCATTCCCTACAGACTAGTCAGCAATTCTTGTACCTGCATATGTTTCTTTTTTGTTTAAATTATTATAATTCAGTTTAAATGATTTTGAGCTAAATTCTCTATATTTCCTTTTTATACGAGTATGTATCATTTCGTTGAATGATGCATGTACTTAATAATATTTCGCATGCTGTCGTTATACTTCTGTCTATATCCACTATTATGAGACACACATTTTTAATAATTGTCATTAGGACAAATAAAACTGCAGAATCTTTCAAATCAAAATTAACAGGAATTAACTATCAAAATTAAAGGGTCGAAAAACTCTTTCAATTGATACCAAGTTTGATAATGTGACCCCAATGGGCTAACTTACCCCCCCCCCCAAGGGGGCCAATAACGCCACGGACACAGAAATTGTTTTGCGACTATTATATGCTATAATGATTGAAACTATTAAGTTTCGTAATCATTAAGCCAAAGATAACCCTTTTTATGTATGTTTATGTCAAATATTGACCTATGCTGCCATGTTAAGAAAATAGAAAATTTTGAATATTGTTTTTTAATTTCTTATTTTCGCTCGTATTTAATTTTTTTTATCTAGTTCTAGATTTTCCGTTATCAAAGCAGAATTTAAAATTTCGTGAAAATCAATATTGATATATGTGGCACAAAAAGTCGACCACAGACAGGCGGACGTCACTCCAAAAACAGTCAAATCGTGTTCAGGAGATCCTAAAATATATATTGGCACAGAAATAACAAATTCAAAAATTGAGTAAACAATGTTTTCTCTATACTATATTGCATAGTCTGAGAAAGTAAATATTCACAATTTGATGGGTGCTGATAACAAAAGAGAAAAGACTTTAACATTTCATTCCAAACAAATTACACTTTTAACATTTCTGTTTACTTACTCAATCCAAATTTGGTACATGTTTGTAATGTTTTTGAAAATTTATTCATGTTGTATGTGTTAGCAAATTTTGTACTATATTGCAAATGACGTAATTTTCAAATATGAAATGTGCGACGTTGCAATGTAGTACAAAATTTGCTACAAAAGTATTCAATTAAATTATTATTATCCAGTTTTTAATAAATCTGTTACAGCACTTAATTTTCCTATAAAAATAAACAATATATAAGAATTTGAACTCATGGGACAGAATTATAGCGAAAATAAAATCTAGATAAAATTGTTTAATTAAATGCATTTTAAAAATAAATACTATTTATAGAATAGAAACTATTTAATTGCTATGCAGCGAGCAATAACTTTCTTCAAATTAAATGATCTGTTAAATGCTATTTTTATTGAAGGATAATTTTTTTGTATTTTTATTAATATCTCCATACCAACTTTGCTTAAAAATTTAAAACATGGATAGTTTCCTGTAATAAAATAAAGAATAATCGCAGTATTAAGAAAATATTGTTTCTCCTAAACATGTTTTCATTAATTTTAGAGTGATGTCCGGCTGACTGTCGTCGATTTCTTGTCTGCACGATAGCTGCCGCATATATTAATAGATTTTCATGAAATTTTAAATTCTGCTTTGACAACGGAAAATCTAGAACTAGATAGAAATATTAAATACGAGCGAAAACTAGAAAATTAAAAAAAAAAGGAAAGAAGGAAGAAGAAAAAAAAAGGAAGAAATTAAAAAAAAAACATTTAAAATTTTCTATTTTCTTTAACATGGCAGCACAGGTCAATATTTGACATAAACATTCATAAAAAGAGTTATCTGTGGCCTAATGATCACGAAACTTAATAGTTTCAATCATTATAGTATATAATAGTCGCAATACAATTTCTGTGTTCGTGGCGTTATTTGACCCATCGGGGGGGGGGGGGGGGGAAGGGAAGGGGAAAGTTAGCCCATTGGGGGTACATTATCAAACTTGGTATCAATTGAAAGAGTTTTTCGAGCCTTTAATTTTGATAGTTAATTCCTGTTAATTTTGATTTGAAAGATTCTGAAGTTTTATTTGTCCTAATGACAATTGTTAAAAATATGTATCTCATAATAGTGGATATAGACAGAAGTATAATGACATCATGTGAAATATTATTAAGTACATGCATCATTCAACGAAATGATACATACTCGTATAAAAAGGAAATATAGAGAATTTAGCTCAAAATCATTTAAACTGAATTATAATAATTTAAACAAAATAGAAACACAAGCAGGTACAGGAAGTGCTGACTAGTTTGTACGGAATGCCAATCCAGAAAAATATCTCATACAGATAATGCTTTTATAATTACAGCAATATCTGCATCAGAATTCATCTAGCGCTCGAAGGTAAGTTAATGCGTAGATTGATATTAATAATTACATTTCAAACAGGTTTCAATCATTTGAAATGTTTCTCTTATCTTATAATTTGAATGTACCATCATATGCACGCGCGACAATGTAAACAAACGCCATCTTGAAACAAACACACCAGGTTGCAGGAAAACTGTTTGGCGCCACAGCGCCAATCGATGTAGGGACTATCAACTTCCTCGCCAACCTGTACTTTTGAGGGGTGTAATAGATCGGTACCCGTATTGTCCTGTTTAGCGTTCAGATTGAAGAGGTCCCGCCCCCAGTGGGCGGGGTTGTCAGCAGCCAGTAGAAAAAGAGCTGAAGACTTGACGATACAGATATGCTGAAGGGCAGACTGCCAGTACTACAGGTATCATATGAAGAACCAAGTTGGCCAGCCAAAACAGAGAACCTCAGTTTTGGGGGGAAATAGGTTTTTTAAGTTCAGCTAACATGCTAACAATTTGGAATAACTGTTCAACGGGAGATTCGTCAGATTTGAAAATTTTGAGGATTTGCTTTAAGATATTTTGAACGTTGTTCAGGTCAAATATTTTGCCCATCTCTTTATAAAATTCGAGGAGTTGTAAGAACAGATTAGAGGACTGTGGGCCATTCTTTCCAGGCTGCTCATGAGACGAATAATCTGCGGATTTTCCTACATCCGTCTTGTTATTCGTCCAAGCAGTCGGGGCATTTTTAGTGGGAAGAGCTGGGAAATTATCATCATCAATATTGATGGGGGGGGGGGGGGTTAGGTTTAGATATTCTGTTAGCGGGCTCCTGGAACTTTTTACGGTTCCAGGGGTTTTGTGGGCAGTTTCTGAAGTTAGCGGGGTGGTTACCGTTGCAATTGGCCGGGGTTTCTAGGGACTTTTCGCACTCGCGAGTTTGATGGTTTTCGCCACATTTAAGGCAGCGGGGGGGAAGAGAACACTGGTCTGAGTGATGGTTAAAACCCTGACAGTTGTAACACATCTTTATTCCGCGTGAAATGAAGTTTTTAACCTGAATTTGCATGCCTAATAAGCTATCAATTTCATAAATTTTATCCCAATTCTCGGCCGGCACAAGTCCGACCAAGAATATGGGGAGGAGAGCCCTATCGCTCCTACCGCGGAGCTGAGTTAACCTGTCAACTTGAAAACCTTTATTTAAAAGGGAAGTTTTGATATTGTCTACGTTTGCATTAGCAGGGAGTCCTTTAATAATTACTTTTTACCCAGGAGTCAGCCTAATCACCCTTCCCGAAAGAAAGCCTTGGATTTTATTGCTAAGAATATTATTATTTAAGTCCTCTATGAGGGCTCCCCAATCACTTGAGGAGTCCACATAGAAGGACGAGACCCTTTCTTTAGCAGGGGGGGGGGAGCTATCAGTCATTTCGACCGCGTCACAATTAAGAGCTTGAAATTGATTTCCTACAGGGACCGGCTCTCTAGGAGTGCTATCCGCGGTATCCTCATTTCTTTTAAGCTTTTTGCTGGGAGCCTGATATTTGAATCCTTCAATTTTGCTAAAGTAATTATGCTTGAAATTTAGGAAAATTTCCTCTTCCGATTTAGAATCGCATTCCCTAAGCAGGGTGGAGATGCTATCGTAAGAACCGAGTTTTTTAAGACTATCAAGAAAGGGACAGGTGGCCAACGAGAAACATTCAGAAGTAATACCTGTAAGTAGTTTCTTTAACTGCATGGCGCCTTCAAAGGATATGTCATTCTCTTCTAGTTCTTTCTCCAGCTTGCGGATGACGAAGTCAGCGGCTCTGAAGTAGGCTTGTATTTCTTGAATCACAGGACTGGAGAAGCTTCCTCCTCTTGATTTCACCCATTTGGAGTAGGAATCGGCATAAGTAGCAGCAGATATGAATTCTTTAAAGTCAACCTTGGCAGCGTCAGATGTCTTTTGGTCGTGGATATCCATGGTTTCAGCCCAGCTGGTCGAATTCGTAGTCTTGGAGTTCGAAGAATAAACGGTACTTACACCCTCTGCCATGTTGAACGCCTATGCAGAACAAGCATGGACAAACAAGTGTAGCACGTGGTAGTCAGGAGCATGTGGTAAGCAGGAGCGGAGCACTAGAATCACAGAAGCGGAGCACTAGAATAGCGCCATCTGTCGGAAAAAGAGATTTTTCTAGCGTTCGTGACGTCACCTTCGTGAACTTTAGATTTCGAAGGTGACGGTTCGTGATTCACCGTTTTCGCCATGGATCATCTGGCGGCCATCCTGGGTTCTGAAAACACGGCGGCTTGACGTCAACTGAAACAGCTCTATTATATCTGGCATAATAACCATAATAGCATATAAGCTATAGAAAGAAAAAGGATGTATTAATCTCCTATACTGACTTTAGACACCCCGTATCAATATATGCTTCCAGGAACCCTGTTATTGACAAATTACTGGATGGTGACTGTCAGGACACATGATGTGCGTGCTGAATCCTCAATATGTGACATGCCTCCAGGGAGAAAAGTTTCTTCGACGATAACCGGGGATCTGGAAGTAACTGACTGATTAACAATTATTTATTTATTTAAAATATTTTTAAAATGAATTGTATACAATTTGCGAAATTGCAATACTTGCCTGTGCTACGAAATACTCTGATTAGAAATTCTCTTACAATTGAATGCCTAAAGGAAGTCTATGTAAGTATAAATTGTGTCTAGTACTTATTAAGCACACGTTAAAGAAAAATATTAAAACAACTTACAAAGAGTGGTAACTTACACTTGTGAAAAGCAGTCATATGTCAATTAAGTGACTACAATTGTGTTGAGGACATTTCATTCTGAGCACCCTTAAGTCCTCGAAACAATTGTAGTCACCTAGCTGACAAGACTGCTCACAAGAAACTGCCTGTTTTAGTGTTAAAAATATTAATATATGTTGTAAAAAATGTAGCCTGTTGACAGCTAAGGACACCCTTTAAGGTTATTTGTTTAAATGCCCACAATAACAACTAATAAAATCAGCGGTACAACTTTTGGTTCAATATATATATACAGTACAGGATTTATTATCCGGACTGCTTGGGACTTCAGGCATTCTGGATAAGGGGTTTTTACGTAATTCGGAACACTTTTCTGAAACTTACTGGAATGGTCTAAAATGTTATAGAAAATTATAATTCATTTTAAAACCATGTATTAAATACAGATTTTTTACAACCCATATGAAAAGATATACTTGGTTAACTAAAATGCAAATTTCATATAATTATAGTATCAAATTTAGGGATTAAGAAAATTTTTGAAAGAAAAAAATGTTGATTATTCAGGGTAGTTATTAGAAGTCCTTTTTTTGAACATTTTAATTAAAGTGGGCCCTCACCATATTCATCTAATATTTTAGCAGAAACACCTTTGTTCATATGTTTCAAAATATTTTAAAGTATTTTTAATAAAATTGAGAAGGATGTTCATTTTTAATTGAAATGAGAGATTCAACTATGGGTGCAAATATATCAAATTCTAATTTATGCTCTTCAAGGGTCAATTTTCGGTTCAAAATAGCCATTTTCATCCAAATAATAGGATTTCATTGAAAATGATTTTGATGTTGGAATTCCATCAACGTTTTTTAAAATATTAAAGATGTCTATATTTCCACGGAGATGAAAAAAAATCGGGTTTTTCCGTGAAAATGCCAAGTTTATTGCTTAGGTTAAGTATTTAAAGAGATCAATCAGAAGGCCCTGAATGACATTTTATAGCTGCTATATTTTCCTTTGCATTTCGGCAAAAGTTAATTCTCATTAATTTCGGGAATTCCTTACTTAAACGTACTTTCTATCATCTCAGAAATGCGCTGATGACCTTTTTTTTTTCAATCTTTTCCAATAAATGTTTGTGCAAAATAGCGTGAATTCTGTGCGGCACATCGCGTTTGAAGGGCATAGACAAAGCAAATAGGATTTCTTTAGCGATATCGGAATATTTCAAGCGAAAAAGTTGGAATACTTTTACTGAAAATGAAAGTCCTGGAACAAAGAGCAGAAAAGAAAATGTAACGAATTCGGAAAAATCGAAACCTTTGTGCCTAGTGTGCTCTGCCCTATATACCCAGAAAAGAATGAAACGCCATTAAAAAAAGCACTGCTGCGATTTGTCCTTAAATAAGACTTAACTAAGGCTGTCCTTAACTACATACAGGAGCCATATTCGTAACTAGTGAAGAATGGAATGACACGTCTCGTCATGAAGACGATAGATGCTTTTGGTTGATTGGGAGATTAGCGCACACCCCAGATTTCAAAGTACAAAAGCGCGCTAATTTGGCGCGATGCACCGGGTTACAATTTCCCGGGTTCGGCTTTCTTCACCAATCTGGTAGCCGCTTTCCGGACATCCAATCAGCACGTGGAATATTATTAGTATAGTAATCTGTGTATTTCATCACATCTTTTTGCACAGATCATTTTGCGAACGTGTTTTGTGGATCTTTGTGGAAACTTTGTGGAAAGTTCGTTTTGTGGATCTTGTTCAATCAGTCTCGCTGATTTGTTTTGCAGCATTTATTTATTTCCACGTAATTGACGTGCATAAAGAGTTAATTAATTTTTCATTATTTTGGATTTTGATTGCAGATAGTTTCTAAATGGCATCTGGTAAGCGGAAAATGGAATCGAGCGAATGTTCTAGAAAACGTGGTCGAATGAATGAAAATGAGTCAGGCATAAAATTTTATTTTATGCTTGAAGCGAAAGGTCAGAGAGCAATAATTGATTGGTGTGTAATGAAGGGATTAATGAGTGATAGATATGAATGTCCAAAGTGTGGAGATGAGATGAAATTGTGTGAAAGAGTAAAATCGATTGATGGTTTTGAATGGAGGTGTAGAAAGAAATGTGATGATAAACATGATGTATGTAGGAATGTGAGAAAGGATACGGGGTTTAATAAAAGTAAATTAACTATAATTGAGATTCTAATTTTAACTTTAATGTGGTTTGGGGGTATTGAATGCAAGGTTGTGATGGAGTATTTGAATGTCACGGGAAAATCTGTTACCGATTGGAAACAGTTTTGCCGTGACATTTGTATGAGTGCTTTTTTTAAAAATAAAAATAAGATTGGGGGGGAGGGTGTGATTGTGGAGATAGATGAGAGTAAGTTCGGGAAAAATAAGTATGGAAGAGGAAAGCCTGTGGAGGGACAGTGGGTGTTTGGGGGGGTTGAAAGGGGAACGAATAGATGTTTTTTTCCGAAGGTTTCTAACAGGTCGAGAAAATGTTTGATGAATGTGATTGAGAAATATGTTGAGAAGGGGACATTGATAATATCGGACTGTTGGAAGGCTTATGATTGTCTTCAAGATGAAGGCTTCAGACACCTTAAGGTACATTCCATACAGCTACCATTTCAAAGACCCCGAGACAGGAGCGCATACCAATTCCATTGAAGGAACTTGGTCTGCAATCAAAAGAAAAGTGAAAGGCAGGAAAGTAAAAAATTATTTTAATTCCTACTTGTACGAATATTCTTGGAAGCAGAAGCATGGTCATTCTATTGGGGAGGAAGCTTGGAATAAATATTTGCAAGCTGTCGCTTCCATCTTCCCTCCCCATAGACACGATGAAGATGATGAAAAAGAAAATGGTTTCATACATCACTCGGATACGGAAGAAGAGGATGACGAGGAATAAGGTTAGTTTCTTATTTGTTAATCCCATGTTTTGAAATTGTCTTTTGTATTTTCCCGTGTTTTTAAAATGGGTTTCTTAATTTTAAAGTATCGTTTTCTCTTGAATTTAGTTAAAGTACAAACATTTTTCTAAGTATCGTTTTTCCTTAAATTTAGTTAAAGTACAAACTTTTTTCTAAATATCGTTTTTTCTTGAATTTAGTTTTATCCGTGGATCGTGTTTTTTCCGGGAAGTTCCGTATCTCCATAGTGCAACTCCTCTTTTCCGGAAAACATCTGAAGTAGCACCGTTTTTCCCGAAATTTTTTCAAAGCAAACATTTTTCATTTCTAAGCAAACAGCATCATCAAGTACAAACATTTTTCTAAATATCGTTTTTCCTTAAATTTAGTTAAAGTACAAACTTTTTTCTAAGTTCTGTTTTTCCATAAATTTGGTTAAAGTACAAACGTTTTATTAAAATTTCGTATTTTTTCTTCTAAGTATTGTTAAATTAAATTTTTGATGTTTCCAGTTATAACTTTTTGATATTGATTTAAAATCAAAAATCATTTTACGTTTTTCAAAATCCCAGTTCATAAAACTGTAGAAGACCTCAGATTGGTAGGAGGAGCCTATTTTAAAACACGGGAAACTACGTCACTTGAGTTGGGAGGAGTCAATTTCAAAACACGGGGAAACAGGCCATCTTGGCGCAAATTTTGTACTTGATGTTTGTACTTGATGTTTTGTACTTGAAAAATGGGGTGTGGGCTATTGTATCGATTTACCATGCTTTTAGCCTTCATGCATCTCGCCCGTGCCGGATGCAGCCACTTCGGAAATTTTCGGGAAAAACGGTGCTACTTCAGATCTTTTCCGGAAAAGAGGAGTTGCGCTATGGAGATACGGAACTTCCCGGAAAAAACACGATCCACGGAATATTTTCATTTGCTCTCGCGAGAATTCCTTGCGTTCATTTTCGAAATTTAAGAAAGATCAGCGAAGGAGAGTGCACACGAATTCCCACATGGCATTTTTTTCTGCCCGGGATTTTTGAATTTCGTGTGCGGATATCGCATACCCTGGAAAAATGTAGGCTTCAATGCATTTTTTTTTAAATTGATATTACTAATTAAAGCAAAAAAGCGTTTGACGGGATTTTAAACAAAAAATCGCTATTTGGCAAATAATCGCTTGTTGGCGCAGAATTTGGCATTATTTTGCTGAATTCTGGTTTTGGGAGAGTCCGGATATTGGGATGCCGGATAAGAGGTCGCGTACTGTATATGTATATAATAATAAAATTTAATTTCCAGAATAAAAACTTCATTATAACTTTCTAAAGTCAGATTCCAAAGGCCTATGACATATGAGCATTATTTCCCGTCCATTTTGAGAACGCTCATTCTCGTATGACAAGCTCCAGGCATTCTTTAACTCCTAGCACGCAGCATCCTCAAAACGGATGGGAGACCGTGCATTCCTATCTCTCATTCGTCCTTGACCCGCCGCGCAATCAAAACAATATCTGGCTTCGGTCCGTCATTTGAGCTGATTTTTTTGTTAACTCCCAATATAGTTGTTATTAGCTTCAATAAACAAATCAAAAAAGCACTTTCAACTTAAAATCCTGCATTATAGTTTTAAACAACCCGTGTTACAGAATTATTTATAAAACGTGCCATTTTTTGTCGAAAACAATCGGCCGTATTCCGAGAAGCGAGTGATAAACTTCGAATGAAAATGTATGCATATTTTTTGATGACTGGATACACTGGTAGTCGGGAGAGCAGTGACTCACAAAGTTTTAAAGTGCAGAGAAATTAGGAGTGCATAATTGTGCATCATTTTACAGGGTTCCCATTTCAGCGCGAACCCGCGAGATTCTCGCGAAATCCATGAAAAATCTCGCGTAAAAATTTAGACTGCGCGAGAATTTCTCTCTCTCCAGTTTCAGCCTAAAATTATTTTTTCCTTCAAATTGGATACCGAGAAATCCGATGCCCAATCGGAGATCGGGCCGATTGCTTTGTGACCGCAAATCGCGATCAGTTGCCTCGTTGTTGCGAATCGCGGGCCGATTGCCGAGAGGTCGCGGACCGCGATTTCGTAGCTACGTCTGAATTGTTGGAAAAAAATCAATACATCGCGATTCATGTTCCCGTGAATGGGCGTTTATGCAAATTTAATATGAACGACTCTTTTCGTTCACCGGCGTGAACCGTGACGTTTTTCAACATGAGGTTTCATGCAAATCAGTTCTCAATGCGTACGTATCTGATTTGCATATCCGGGGGCGTTTCCGGAACAGTCCATTCTCGGATATATAAGGCAGAGATTTCTTGAAGTGATTATACTGACACCCAGTCTGATCCAGAACGGAGCGGAGAAGGCTTTGTTAGACATAGACACTGATGGTCTGATGCAGACAGACAGAAGCACTGCGGGATATCGTTTGACGATGGTTTTTAGTCGAGACGGACGCAGAGATGGTGAGTTTAGACCAGTATGTATTGAACATTAAATTTACTTACTTATGTCTGGAAATCACGTTAAATATTTTACTGATGTCTTATCCTTTGGTTTTCCTTTGCCAAGTGTGATACCTTCAATGGTGGCTGCAAATACACGCAAGTGATAGAGGTAGTATAGTTACTTACTACCCATGCTTCAAGGAATTTCTGTCTGATTATTTACAACTGCAAACTTTTTGTACATAGTATTTTTTGACGTTTTGTGGCATAGAAACCTGGAATGTGTAACTTGCCTAGTTATGTTTCTCACGAAATAAAGTGAACGATGTTTTTCTTTGAAACTGGATCTGCATACTTTTATGACCCAGCCAACACTTATTGACTCTATGCCAGTGCGTACTTTGCTTCTTCAAATTTTAAATTTTCCAACTAGAAACGGTTATGGGCCAGTTTAACGCCCAATAGAATCATAAGTGCAAGTATTTTAAAGAATCATTGTTCCAGTGTTCAGATGGGAGCCGTGCCTGGCACCATTTTGAAGTACGTGTGAATAACAAAAATGAAACGTAAACAGTGTACAAAAGACTTTTACTTCTGTTTCTTCAAATCTACGAGTGGCCATGGAGGCAAGTAGAACGGAGTTGCTGACGCGAGACAACTACGTCACCTGGTGCACCGACATCTCATTCGTCCTCAAGGGAGAAGGATGTTTCGGACACGTAGACGGATCTGTTAGGCCTATTGAAGAAGACGCAAGTCGCCGAGTCTACGATGATTTTTATCGACGGAAAGACCGAGCGCTTGCTATCATCTACCAAAGCTTATCCTCTGAATACAAGGAGTTGATAAACGTCACTAACGAACCTAGTCAAGTATGGAATACTTTGAAAGAACATTTCCAAGCGCTTTCCCGAGCTAATCTCGTGCGTCTACTAGACGAGTTCTTTGACATCCGGCCGGAGCCAGACGAGCCTGTTGACATATTTTGCTCAAGACTGCGGAAGGCCGTGACGAGGCTTAAAGACGCGAATCACCCGATTGAGGACCTATATGTTTCATTCCAAGCTATCAGATACCTTCCGGAAGAATACCGGGGCATCGTTCAATTAATTTATCGATGGAGTGACTCGGACTTCAAGCTCAGCAAAATACAAGCAGAGCTATCAGCTGAGGAGAGCCGGCTTCGTCAACAAGCAAGTGACTTTCCTAAAACTGTGAGTCTAAATTCTGCATATCTTACTTCTAAGAAATGTGTAAATAGAGTAAAAGTGTCTAAATTTAAATCTCAAAATGTATCTCAAAATGTGTCTAATGTAAATACTTCTAGTCATAATGTAAATATTTCTAAAAGTAAAAGTAAGTGTTTTAAATGTAACAAACTAGGTCATACTAAAGCTAATTGCCCTAAAAGTAATGGATCTAGTATTGTGGAATTTCTTGGTTCTTCACAGATTGAAGCTCATACAGTTATCGATCCTAACGATAGACTCAGCTGGGTAGTAGACACTGCTGCTATGCGACATTTCTGTAATAACATTAAGTTATTTTCCAAATTTAATGAGTGCAAAGGCACTTCAATGTCGCTAGCAGTAGGGGATGTCGAAAGTCCAGTTGAGGCTATCGGGACGGTGGAAATGTATGTCCAATTTAAGGATAAACAAAGTATTATCAAATTGGAAAATGTTATGTATTCTCCTAAACTTAGGAGAAATTTATTAGCTGCATCTGTTCTTGAGGAACAAAATTTTAGTTTTCAAGGAACTAATGGGGTGCTATGGTTTTTTACATCAAAGGGGAGAAATTCTTTTATGCAAAAAGAAAGGATGGGTTGTATTTCTTAAAACCTAAGTATAGTACCCAGGAACAACATAACATAGAAAACCGTCAATCTAAAGATAGGGATCGAGATGGAGACAAGAAACGCAAAAAGGATAAGAAATCTAAGGATAGGGATCCTAGTGCTTCCAGAAAAATAGATAAAGTAAAAATAGCACCTAATTTTAAAGAAACTAAATTTAAATCTGACAAAACAAAAACTAAGCAGAATAAAAATGTGGATAGTTTAATATCTAAACCTAGCAGTTCAGTAACTGAACTTAACAGTAGAAACTGTCTTTGGCACAAACGATATTGCCACATAAACGCTGAATATCTCCTCCAAACCAAAGTTTCTGCTGTAAACGGACTTCCTAGGCTTAAATACAAAAAGTTAAATTGTAAATCTTGTAAATTGGCTAAGTCTAGGAGAGTATCGTATAAACCCACCGGTAGGATAAGGTCCACTAAACCATTGCAATTGTTACACATGGATGTGTGTGGTCCCTTACCCACAGCCTCATACGGTGGAAATAAGTATATCTTAACTATAACAGATGATTATAGTAGAAAAGTTTTTGTTTACCTTATGAAACAGAAGTCAGAAGTGTTTTCACATTTTAAAGAGTTTCAGGCCAGAGAGGAAAGGCAATTAGGTACTAAAATTCTATGTATCCGGACGGATAATGGAATGGAATTCTGCCATGATAAGTTCAAAAATTACCTGAGGGATATCGGTATTAAGGCTGAGAGGACTAACACATATACCCCATAGCAAAATGGAGTATCGGAGCGATTTAACTTAACCGCATTTGACTGTGTTAGAGCCATGTTGAACGAGAGCAAAATGCATGACAGATTCTGGGCGGAAGCAATATTGCGTTTTACATACACTAAAAATCGAATATGTCACAAATTTAAGACTAAAACTCCACATGAACTCTACAGTGGTAGAAAACCTTCAGTCAGCCATCTTAGAACCTTTGGTTGTAGAGTATATGTAGGCAAACCCAGTCAGCTCAGAAAGAAGTTAGACATGAAAGCTACAGAAGGGGTGATGGTAGGCTATGCTACTAAAACTAAAGGCTATAGGATATTTTTGTCAGGAGAAAAACGAACAATTGAGACCTGTAATGTGAGGTTTGATGAGGGTGAGGTAGTGGAAGGCATCCTGGACCCAATTTATCCCAGAAATATCTCCTTAGGGCTATCAAGAGATAACCTTTCAGAATACTCCGACGGGGAATATCCGAGAGGGCAGTCTGATGGGGGGGGGGGGGGGGGGCAGGAGAGAGTGAAGACACTGGTGACGATCCGTCTGAATCCAGTAAGGAGACGGACTCTCCTGCTGACTCCAGTATGACTCCTTGCTAGGATATTGCTTGGCAGCGAAAGACAGTTCCAAGACACGATGGGAGTAGAACCGATGTGTATTATTACGCTCAAGGAGATAATAAAAGGCTGAGGTCGCACAATGATGTTAAGAAATATTGTGATAAAAGAAATATACAATTTGATCAGCAACTGTTTAATTTTCGGGAAAATAAAGGTCTTAAAAGGGTCAAAGGCAGACCAGACCAGAAGCAAGCAATATTGAAATAAATATACCAAAAGGGTACAACTCTGCTATTAAATCCTCCCAGTCCGAAAAATGGTGTAAAGCTATGGATGAAGAAATGGCCGTAATGCAAGAGAGGGGTGTCTGGGAATTAGTTCCTGCATCCACCTCACAAAAGCATATATGCAATAGATGGGTCTACACTATTAAAAAAGACGAGAATGGGAAAATCAAGAGATTTAAAGCTCGTTTGGTAGCCCAGGGGTATGGTCAGAAAAAAGGAGAATCATACGATGAAGTTTTTAGCCCTGTTGTTAACTTCAACCTAATTAGAGCATTCTTCTCAATTTTGGTATGCATGCTTGGCTGGATGCATTTCCAGTTAGATATCAAATCTGCCTATCTCTATGCTAAATTGAGTCAAAAAGTATATATGAAACAGCCTCAAGGTTATGTCAATCAGGAACAGCCTGATTATGTTTGTTTGTTGAAGAAAGCCATTTATGGTCTTCATCAAAGTGGAAGAGAATGGTTTAATGAACTTGACACCAAGTTAAAAGAATTAAATTTTTAAAAACTTCAATGGTGTAATTGTGCCTATATTTACAATAGCAAAGTTCTTATGCTAGTTTATGTGGATGACATAATTCTCTTCTCAAAGTATCAAAGGGACATAGACCACATTGTTTCATTACTTAGCATAGAATTTGATATCAAGGTATTAGGAAAAATTAGAAAACTTTTAGGCGTGGAATTTAAAGAGTGTGACAATAAATTTTTTATACATCAAAGTCAGTATATATATAAAGTATGTCAAATGTTTCAACAATATAAATATCCAGTTACTTCACTTCCCATTTCTAAAGGGAATATTCTAAGTAAAATAGATTGTCCAAAGACAAGTGAAGAAATAAAGCAAATGCAAAGTTTTCCTTACAGGAGCTTAATTGGGTGTTTGGCTTTTATATCTAGTAGAACAAGACGTGATATTTTTTACGCCATCAATATATTATCTCAATTTCAAGAAAACCCTGGAATTAAGCATTGGTATGCATTGTTAAGACTTTTAGGATATGTTGAAAAGACTAAAAATTATATGTTGAATTTATCTAATATTAAGGAGTTAAAATTAAATTGTTACTCAGATTCTGACTTTGCTGCAAACAGAGATGACCGTGTTTCACTTGGAGGCATGATACTCTTTATTGACAATGTACCTATTTCTTGGCGAACCTTTAAACATAAGTGTGTCAGCTTATCAACCATGGAAGCTGAATACGTATCACTAACTGAAGCCGCTAAGGAAATGGTATGGGTACAAAACATAATTGAAGAATGTCATTTACTTGGGTTAAACTTTAATAAAAGTAACAGTGTTATTTTTAGCGACAACCAAGCAGCCATTAATTTTTCTAACTCTCCAATTGAAAACAATAGAACTAAGCATTTTGATGTTAGATATCATTTCCTAAGAAATTTAATAGTCAATGAATCATTTAATGTTAAATTTGTAAATAGTAAAGATAACTTAGCAGATCACTTTACTAAACCAATGACTAAGGAAATAATACTTAAATTTTGTAATAAAATTTTTAAAAACTAAATCAAACTTTTTGAGATTAAATGTTTAGTCTAAAGAAAATTTTAAATACTAAATTGAATTTACAACTTGGGAATTTTTTTAAAGATGTCATATATATACATTATTGTTTATCTTAAACCTCATTGATATAAGATAGTATATCTTGAGTATAAATTTTTGTGATATTGAATCTTTTCACTTTACACCTTTGTATATACATCCATTTTTCTGTTACCCGCATAATGCTAAATAGTAGCTTATGTGTATAAAATTTTGTAGTTTTCAACTTAGTAAAAAGTATGTGTTGAAAGTTTTGATAAAGGATTTTTATTATCTGATTATTTGCATCATGTATTTTTAAATATTTGGTATATCAATGCAGTCTAATAATATTAATTATGTATACTTGTATTGTATTAATAGACTAAAATTTTTAAGCTTTTTGAATTATAGTGTTTATACTCAAATTTAAAGTAAACTTAAATTCTATGCTTATACAAAATCTTAATCTTTTAAAGTTGACTTGTTAAATATGATAATATGCTTATACTTAAATTTTGGATACTTATAATTAAACTGAAACTAAAATTTAAATTTTTGAATGCTAATACTTAAGCATTGAAGTTGTGTTGTATATAAATTTCTACTTGATGTGAAATGTTGTTGTTACAATATTGTCGACAATACTTAGCTGTTTTTCAGATGCTATAAGTACTTATGCATTTTATTTTAAATTTAGTAATGATATAATACTTTAAATTTATTCCTTCATTATATGTTTGATAGGATACTGGGGGCCTTGGTGTTTATTGATATACCTTGGTTTCTCAGAGTAAGTTTTCTTTTGCATATGCATTGAGACTTAAGGATTTGCATGAGGGGGCCGATTGTTGGAAAAAAAATCAATACATCGCGATTCATGTTCCCGTGAACGGGCGTTTATACAAATTTAATATGAACGACTCTTTCCGTTCACCGGCGTGAACCGTGACGTTTTTCAACATGAGGTTTCATGCAAATCAGTTCTCAATGCGTATGCATCTGATTTGCATATCCGGGGGCGTTTCCGGAACTGTCCATTCTCGGATATATAGGACAGAAGTTTCTTGAAGCAATCAGAAGACTTAAGCAGCACGACGATCGATTAGACAAAGACACTGATAGTCTGATGCAGGCAGACAGAAATGCTTTAAATTGAGGCAGGCGAGATATCGTTTGACGACGGTTTTTAGTCGAGACGGATGCAGATGTAGTCAGTTTAGACCAGTATGTATTGAACGTTAAATTTACTTACATACGTTCGGAAGTCGCGTTAAATATTTTCTGATGTCTTATCCTTTGGTTTTCCTTTGCCAAGTGTGATACCTTCGATGGTGGCTGCAAATACACGCAAGTGATAGAGGTAGTATAGTTACTTACTACCAATGCTTCAAGGAATTTCTGTCTGATTATTTACAACTGCAAATTTTTTGTACATAGTATTTTTTTATGTTTTGTGGCATGGAAAATTACCTAGAATGTGTAATTTGCCTAGTTATGTTTCTCACGAAATAAAGTGAACAATGTTTTTCTTTGAAACTGGATCTGTTTACTTTTATGACCCAGCCAACACTTATTGACTCTATGCCAGTGTGTACTTTGCTGTTCATCTTCAACTTCAAATTTTTAAATTTTCCAACAAGCATGACCTTCCCTTTAGAGCGATCTTGGCGGAATTTCTGCTTGCGTGGAGATTATGGTGATTTCCACATTGCCGATGCTCTCTTGGATTGCGGGTCGTATAAAAAACACCATTTCTCATCTCCAGTAACAATTCTGCCAAGTAGGGAAGGATTTTTGTCAACAGCTGAAGTTAAGTCTCCCTTCCATTTCCATTCGAATTGCCTTTTGATCGCCAGATTGCAGGTTCGAGTCCCGTCTGCGGGCATGGATGTTGTAATGTCTTATTTGGGGCATAAGTCAGACTTCTACCTTCGGGTGCCCCGGGTCATTAGACTAAACAGAAGCAGTGCACACATTCTTTCTTAAATGTAATGTTAGGGACACGACAACAACAACAACATCTTCGGTTAGCATGCAAGGAACGATGTGTTGACACACCCTATGCATGTTCAGATCCTTAGTCAGTATCCGTTGACATGTGGCCTTGGATATCCCAACTGATTTTGCTATTTCCGCTATTGTTTGTTGCCTATTCCCATGTACCATCGCAGAAACCTTTTCGATGTTTTCAGCAGTGCGGGAAGTCTGCGAATGGTCAACACGTTAATAGTCTTCAACACTTTCCCTGCCTTCTCTGAAACATCGATACTACTCAAAAGCTTGCGTTCACGATAATATATCACTGCCATACATATGCTTCAACATTTTGTAAACCTCCGTAGCACTCTTTCCCAAGTGAACACAAAATTTGATATTAATTCTCTGCTCAACAAACGCCATTTCTTTTAATTGCTGGTTACTAAGTGCACCCGTCTACAAAATACGACGTCGGGGCGAGCCACCGACCACGTGATTTGGGTCAAACCACTTTTAGAAGAGGGGGAGAACGTAGTAACACAGAAACATTATCGTAGTCGCTCTGCTGCATATATTTTTTAGGTTATAGACTCAGTCCAGGAACTTTTGAATCCTCCCTCGTACATGTTACCATGCATTTGATTTATACGAAAAAAGTAGAAATATATTTTTATTCCAACGCAGAACATATAAAATTGCATACAAACGATGGATGGTTGTATTTACATAATTGTAAATATTTTAAATTCCTTAATCATAAACAGTGTAAAATACCTAATTATATTCAGTAAGGAATGTATTCTCATTACATACATATTCAAGTACATATTTATGTGCCCCCAGGCAAGTTTATAGATTATAGGTCAGGTTGATTTCAGGTCAGATAAGTTTAATTTATATACTGAAAAACAAGTTCGTAAAGTAATTTTATAATTTAACCTGAAGTCTATGGTCGAAGCATCCAGATAAAATCGTTGTGAAAACTAAAGTACTAACTAGCTATAAACAGTTATTGAGTCATTTGTAGCACTTTGAAATCCTGTAAACAATATAAATGAATCTGAAAAAATCGAATAGCTTTATTGAACTTTACTGAAGTTTTATTTTACAAAATGTTATTCATTCAAAACCATTTTGGCTTCATCGGACTGGAGCTAAGGTATGAAAATGTTTCTTTTGTTGAGAACAAATTTATCATTGAATAGATGCTATTTTTATATCAAATACAATTATAATCTTGAGCAATTGGGTTTATTAGCAATCACAATTATTGAATTTATATAAATATAGAGTTTATTAAATTTAAAAAGGAGAATATTAAATTTTGATCTTTAGTATTTTCTTATTAGTCAATGAGGTTTGATGATTTTAAGGGATAAGATATATTTAAACGTTGAAAATATTTGTTAATTGTTTATTATATATTGATTACAAAAAGAAAGAAAACCTGAATTAAATAACTAAATAAAATACCAGAATGCTCCCTAAAATCACCGTATAAAGTTTTGAACTATGGATTAGCAAATAAAATCATTGTGAAAACTAAAGTACTAACTAGCTATAAACAGTTAGCGAGTCATTTGTAGCACTTTGGAATCCTGTAAACAATATAAATGAATCTGAAAAATTCGAATAGCTTTATTGAACTTTACTGAAGTTTTATTTTACAAAATGTTATTCATTCAAAACAATTTTGGCTTCATCGGACTCGAGCCATCACCACTAAGGTATGAAAATGTTTCTTTTGTTGAGAACAAATTTATCATTGAATAAATGCTATTTTTACATCAAATGCAATTATAGTCTTGAGCAGTTGGGTTTATTAGCAATTACAATTATTGAATTTATATAAATTTAGAGTTTATTAAATTTAAAAAGGAGAATATTAAATTTTGATTTTTAGTATTTTCTCATTAGTCAATGAGGTTTGATGATTTTAAGGGATAAGATATATTTAAATGTTGAAAATATTTATTAATTGTTTGTTGTTATATATTGATTACAACAAAAAAAAAAACCCTGATTTAAATAACTAAATAAAATTCTAGAAAGCTCCATAAAATCACCATATAAAGAAAGTATTGAACAATGGATTAGCAAATGTTTAGCTGCTAAGTTAATCATTATTCCATGGAGCAGAGCTATTAATAGCGCAAGCAACGTACATATGTCTGCACAGCATCCGTATCTTTAGCCGTAAACTCGCATAGCGAGTGAGTATGCGAACTACAACTGCTGCATACGTCCCTAAAGCGGGCATATACAGTAGTTGGGTTATTGCATACGTCCCTAAAGCGAGCGTATCATTATTAACTGAGCTTGATTATTATTATTGCATGCGTCCACGGAGCGGGTCAAAGACGAGTCCGCTAATATAAGGGGGTTATTTTGTGTTTCAAATCTGCTATGCGGATGTCGTGCAACGGACTAATCTGTTAATCCATAAGCCCGCATAGTGTGTGTGTTCATAACACAATGTCACATGATTTGCATGCGTCTGCACAGGGTATATATATTGTTATTGCATGCATTGTATGCAGATTACATACACTTGTTAAAAGAAGGCATTTAATTTTGTAAATCGGCTATGCAAATTAAATATGTCGAAAATCATTATTGCTTGGAGCGGAGTTATCGTTATATTATATGTAACGCGTACTGCATCCATCTATGTAGTAGTTGGGTCAGCACCGCTCGTACAAATTTCTGGGTTACCCTTCATATTTCATTTTTCTCTTTTGTGCATTTTTCATGTATTCTCCTCCCTCAAAAAGTTATTGGGGGCCCCATCACTTGAGTGGTGTCTGACCCTCCTTATGGGCGGCCATATTCATATACACAGCCAATAGCTATTGCATGACCTGCATTGGGAGTAAATCTGCTACACGAATTAAATATGTCTGCGCAGGCCACGTATCATTATTGCATGGAGTGGAGTTTTCATTATATTGTATATAATTCATAGTGGTCAGATCAGGGCCACCCATACAAATTCCTGGATTACCCTTCATATTTCATTTTCCTCTTATGTGAATTTTTCATGTCTTCTCCTCCCTCAAAAATTGTTGGGGAGTCCGGGTCCCACCACTTGAGTGGGGTCCGATCCTCTCTAAGGGCAGCGATAGACAAATACACAGTCAATAGTTATTACACAAACTACAAATGGGAGTACCCTTAGCCGTGATTTTCGCGCATAGCGGAGATACGCAGTCTACAGCAAGAAAGCATATTAAGAGAATTTTCAAAAAGTGACTAGGCTGGTAGCTAAAGGCAATTAGTAAACAATATAAAGAAAATAAGCTCTCCCATATTTCATTCAAGCCAGCTAAAATCACCGCGCTAATCTAACAACTTTTCTCCCCCACCCTTTCTGTCATCCTCCAGTTTTGACTGAATCCACAGAATCAACGTAAACATCTACCTGCAAATGGCACAAAGAACCTTAGTCCAAAAATGTATATTTTTAAATATTTGTTTTAGAGCAAATATGCTTACAGGGTTTACATTTACAGAACTTTATAACTCAAAAGCATATCAAACATGAAATAATTTAGCAAACATTTAAGTTGAAAAAGAAAACTTTTGAAAGTTTTCATCAAATGGAAGAAGGAATGAATGTACATGCTTAATATTCCCCTTTCCATTTTGTTTCTTTTAGTGGAGGAAAGAAGTGATATGGGGCTGTTAATCCTTTTTTTATTGGCACTAGATCACCCTTTTTCTTTCTTTGAAGGAGGGGAGAGGGGGGGAAATAGACACGATCCAAATTTACGGTAATGAACATAGAGAGAGGGCTCTGGGATTTATCTGAGGTCATACAAGAACTGGTTGATTTTCGTTTAAGGAGAGACATTGCTCTCTTAACAAAAGGCTAAGCAGGCTATCTGATCTGCTAACAAAAGGGCAGGGAGGGTGCTCTTGTACAAAAGGCAAGGAGGGCACTGTTCTGGTAACAAAAGGGCAGGCAGAGCACTGCGCCCTTCCAAAAGTGCCTGGGGGAAACTCTGATACTTTTCGATAGTTTGTGAAGTCACGTAAAGTGCTTTTACGGTATCAGTTTTATTTGGAAAATGCTTATCCAAATGAACTGTTTACGCTAAGTGTGACACCAGTCCAGGTGGCTTCGCAAATGCACGTATAAAGATTAGGTAATGTTGTTAATTTTATTACCTTGATAATCTGAAATGCCTTTGAGATGATCTGGACAGTAATGAACGAAAATCTTTTGAGCATGTTCGCTCATACTGTACATACTCCTGCTTTACCATAAAAATGTTACCAAGTGATGTAATACTATTTTGGTAATGGATTCATTTGGTAATACATTCACTAATAAAAGTGATTTGGTTTTCTAATATGACTCAGTCTTTCTTTACAACCATGGACATTTATTTTTAAAGTTTACTCTGCTATGCAGTTACGAATTCAATATTCCAATCTGCACAACGAAGATATCTCTTCCATAATACGTGTAGTATATTTGGACGTCAGGCTGAATGAGATCGCATGCTTTTGTACTTTGTACAGAAATGGGTGACCATCCTTTTTTTCTGAGAGTCATAAATCCCTTGCCTAATTAAGGACCTTAAATGTGTTTTAGTATTTTTCTAACTTCCGATTGCATAGTGAAGAAAAGCGGTTTTGTCAAGAAAATTTGTACTACAAATGATCTGCACCCATTGGATGCAAGATCCCCATATCCGAATTTCCTCAATAAAAAAAGCCGATAATGTATGGGGACTTGCTTGACCTCGGGCTATAGATAACACTCTGCTGATCCTCTCTTCCCCCCCCTCCCTAGATTATACTCATCAGCATTGCCCTCTCCTTAGTGGCACATCTGTGCTTGAATGGAATTTCATCCGAAAGAAACTATTGCCCCCGTTCATAAATGATTTTGCATGTGCATCAAGGATTTTGTCTTGCAAAAAAGAATTATTTCCTAATGGACATTTATAGAAAATTAAAAGAAAAATTATTTTAAAGTGGATTTTATAAGGTATAAAACCCACTCCAATTTGCGATTTCTTCGAGTGATTACAAACTTTTCTGAGTTTTTTGCGTAAGCGTGTGTGTGATCCCCCCTCCCCCCATCCCAGCACTTATGTCCCTGGGCCCATGATAAAAGTTTGTAGAGGAAGCCTATGATAAAAGTTTGTAAAGGCGGCCCATGATAAAAGTTTGTATTGGAAGCCCATGATAAAAGTTTGTAGAGTGAGCCCATGTTAAAAATTTGTAAAGGGGACTCCATGAGAAAAGTTTGTAAAGAGGGCCCATGATAAATGTTTATAAAGGAAGGAATCCCATGATAAAAATTTATAGAGGGAGCCCATGATAAAAGTTTGTAAAGGAGGTCCCATGATAAATGTTTATAGAGGAAGCCTATGATAAAAGCTTATAAAGGGGGTCCATGATAAAAGTTTGCAGAGGGAGCCCATTATAAAAGTTTTTGAGGATCCCACAATTTGTATGGGTGGTCCTGCTCCTTGGAGGAGCTCCTGTTCAACTGCATATACCACAGTTATTCAGTACGGAGTTGTATAACTAATTTTCAGCATTTACTAATTATTATCTAAGTTTTGGTTATTATTAAGTAGACAAAAATCTTGAATGATATGATATGGAAAATTGAAAGGGGTAAAGCACATTCGAATACTAAAGAGTTAAGATATACGATGAAAATGATAATTTTTTCAGAGCTTTATTAAAATTTGCTTAGCCATAAGTAACATCATGATCGTCATGAATTCATTTTTATATTTTTTATTTCGAACACTTAATTAAAGTTCCAAAACTAATCAAAAGTCAATATCTATACGTCATTTCAAATAATGGTTCCTATAATAAGTGAGCATTTCTTTCAGTCTCTTCCAGAACCTCCCCCACCTGGAATATTCGAATTTAGCTTTTATCCCCGTGCACTAACAAAAGATAAATCAAAGACCGTCTGTGAGTATAATCAACTACTTTCAAAACATGTGGTCAACATTCGCCTTACTGAAGAAGAGCATATAATGAAATGTCCTCCTGGATATAAAAAGTTCACACCCTCAGGCAATCCCTATGCGAGTCCCTGCAGTTTAAACTGTTTTCTTTAGAGATTCTTCTAGAAAAAAAAAATTGTTCACTGCACAACTGCCACAGATAGATATAAAATGGAGTAAAAAAATGTGGCCTTTAGAATATCGATAGTCTCAGCTCATCTTGGAAAATTATTGGGAGGCTCAAGCCCCATGGGGCCCACACAACTCTATGCCTATGGGCATAGCGGAGGTGTGTGATCAACACTTACATTGTGAACTGTCCCGTTAGCCTTGACTTGCGCTATTGACAGCTACTTTATAAACTGGATCGTTAGCCATGATTTGCACAGCTACTGCAAAAAATCTATTAAAAGTTAAGAGCTTTTTTAAAAAGAAACAGGGTTGGTCGCCGGAGGCGTTTAGTAAATAATAACATGAGGCAAATACATTCTTTCATATTTTATCAAAGCTAGCAAATATCGAAGCCACTGAAAAGAGCTAATCTATATAACTTTTCTCTCCCACTTGACAGACTTAGCATAAACACATACATGTTCCTGTAAATGGTGGAGCAAATAGAAAACGGTAGTCCAGAAAGCTAAATTTTTAAATATTGGTTTTAGAGCAAAAATAGATCAAATCTTCAAAATCAGAGATCAAATCAAGATCAAATCTTCAGAACTCCAAGTGCATACCAAAGATGGAATCATTTAACAAAATTTTAAGTTGATAAAAGTAAATAAATAAAATCAGCATTAAAAGCTTTTATCTATTGGACGAGGGAATGTATTTGTTGTATTTTGTTTCTTTTAATGAAGTAAAGAAGTAGAGTGACGATGTTTACCGGGTTTTTTTTGTTGTTGTTGTTGTCACTAGATCACTGTTTTACTGTATTATTATTTGGGGGGAGAGGGGAGAGCTGATTACACACAGTTGAAAACTTGCACAGGAAGAGCTAACTCTGCGTTCTCCGTGGATGAAGGGCCCTTCATCCACGAAGTGCACAATGCACAACACAGCATTTCAGGTGGTTTTTGCGTAAACCGATTTTCACACTGCTCACAACTGATTCTGACCCTAAATTATAGCCAGAATGTGCGTTCTGTCGCATGCTTCAAGCCACTGGGAAATTACCATTATTTTGTATAATTGAGATCATACTTTGTCTTAAAATTTTGACAACTCTAATAAAATTGGACTCGCCAGCAGGGAGTGGGATTTCCCACCCCTGATGATTAAAATCCAAAATTTTGTATTTTGTACAATTTTTTCCTATTCCCTATAAATATTTTTTCACTCTGTTCAGATTGTCAATTATTTATTATGTTATGATCATTCTTTTACTATGATTTTCATTTATTAACATGTGTATTATAAATGTTTTCGTTTTTAACACTTTACAACATAGTTGAAAAGTGTTTATGACTTTGTATATTCTTTCTGTTTGTCTATATATCAGCACTATAACTGCCGTAAAAATGACTTTATCAAAATGATATTTTAGTATGTTGTTCAGACAATCTGTGGGACCTATGGGAATATAAATGAATAATATCATCCAATTAGTTTTGGATTGAACCTGGGCTGAAAAAATGAAATACATTGAACCCTATGGGACCTAATTTTTCAAACATTTTTTAAGCAAATTTAAATTTCACAAATTGTTTCAAAAGTTTTAGGAAATATTCAAATTATCCCATAAAATATATAAAAAAAATTTATTCCACAAAATATATTCAGTGGTTTTTTAAATAAAAATTAAAATATTAATTACACCTTTTATATGAAAAGATCACGTGACCAACTTCAAAATAAAATATGGCATCCATCTTGTGTCAAAATCGGGATTTTTAAAATTCTTTTTAATTTATATTTAGTGTTGTATCTGTCCTAAAACCGCTTTATTTTTGCTTAATTCTGTGCATCTGTATTCTGAAACAGCGCAATTATAATATATTTGAGTTTAAATCATCAATGCCATCCATCTTGTGTCAAAATTGGGATTTTTAAAGTTACTTTTAAGTTATATTTAGTGTTGTATCCATCCTAAAATTGCTTTATTTTTACTTAATTTCTGTGCATCTGTATTCTGAAACAACACAATTACAATATATTTGAGTTTAATGGATCATCAAACTTTGATTATTTCTACAACGAAAGCTAATTTTCAATTATGGAGAATGTAAACAGATTAAGCTGTAAGATGAGTTGTATAAAAATTGCTGAATTTCTTTAATGCAAAATTATTTTGTTCTGGAGTCTGCAATATAGAAAATGAATGAAATTTGATTTTACATAGAGATTACATTATTTACATTGATTACATTATTTACATTGATTACATTATTTACATTATTTACATTGATTTTACATAGAGAAGCAGACGATTTAATGGTAGATTTTTTCGATGAAGTTTTATGCATAGAGTTAAATTACTTTTACCTCCATGATTTTAAGTTTTTAAGTAGAATAAATTATTGTAGTACTGTGATGAATGAAATAAAAATGTATGAATGAAATATTTATTGCTTTTACACAGGCAGGTCCGGCTATCCAAATTGCGGATGGTCTGGGCTTTCGACAGAGAGCCAGGCGATTTATATTTCGATGACATAATTTGAATCAAGTTCGTTTTTTTCGATAAAGTTTTAAATTTTCAAATATAATTAATTATTGCAGTATTGTGATAATTTTAAAAATATTACCACTAAATGTATTGCATTTTAGAGATGTTTAAATAAAATTAGAGTTGGAAAGTGTTTCACATAATCAATGCTTTATGCATGATTGATCTTTCTTGTTTAAATTCATGAAGGTGTCTAGTTAATTATTTCTAAAATAAGTTTTATATACATAATTTTACAGCAATTATGAATTTGTTATACATTATTACGGCAATCTAATATCAGTATCAGAATATATTGGTTCTTCGGTAATCCGATAATATCGGTTATTTCTCGTTTTACGACGTCCCTTGTTAAAAAGAATATTCCCAAGTAAAAGTTGTTTTAACAGACAAAAGACAAATAATTAAATATACTACCAATCATGGGCTTATCTAGTTAGTGGGGGACTGAGGATTTGTGATCTGGTAATTACATATGTATTCTCTTTAGTGTTTTTAATTTTTAGAAAAATGAAAGGATATTTTCTTCAACTATTTCATAAACTGATCTCACCCAGAAATAGAAATATAAGTATTAAAATAACATCATTAAAAGGGCAAACTCTTAAAATAATATAGAAAATACTTGCAATTTTATATATTAATTATTATGTTTAACAAATAATGGTTTCACAAAAAGTGTACTGTTTTTATGTAAAAAGCGGATAGTAAAAGTGCCTTTTTTTAGTCTAAAGCGAACATATACATATTATGCATTTCATGACATATATTGTATTACAGAAAAATTTCACAGTAAACAGGTTCGATTATTTTTTCTATAGATTCGCAGGTACAGCAAGCGCCAGAAACCAGATGTATCCGATATTCCAGAATTAAATGAGCCACCGTTGAAGAAATTTTATGAAACTTATTATCAGCCACTAAAGGGAAGAGTTCACGATAAAAAGCCATTTAAATTGAAATGTGAAAAAGGAAAAATTTATTATTGGTGTATTTGTGGATGGAGCCATGATCAGGTAACTTGAATTTTTGTCATAAAAATTGGTCTACTGAATTAGAATGTTACATTAATCTGGTATCATCCCCCTCCTTTTCCAAAGATAGTATTGCTTCATTCATTAGCAGTGCAGTTCATATTACATTTTTTACTTTGATTTTTAAGAAGTTAATACTACTCACGTAATCACAACTGGCAAAGAAAAGCTTTCTTAACATGTAAACCAGCTTTCGAGACAGTTGATGATACAATATCTTTAGTTGATCAATGTTAAATTACCATATAAATTACCAATGTTCAGATGATTCACAAATAAAACCGAAAATGGATTGCACCTTAAAGAAAACAGCCATATAAAAAATGAAGTGATAACAATTGTTTGGATCCCTCTTCATCAGTTTGAAACGGTATCTTTTCTTAACTGCTGAGAAAGAACTGTAAAGTGGCAGGTCAAGAAACAGTGGAATAGATATATTTGGAACACCTAAATCGAAAATTCGTAGAAGGGCGGACATTGAAATCGAGACCTCAGTCATGACAACGCAGGTTGATAAGGTGTCCTCAACTTGGACAGGGAAAAGAAATGGAACAGAAAGCATGAGGTTTAAAATGAAACTGAGAGAGAAAGAAATTAAAACTTTTGAATAACTAACAAAAATAAGGGAATGGTGAGGCATAGCTGCCAACTCTACTGGTTTTTCCGGGAAACTTCCGGTTTTTGGTGGTTTCTCCCAGTTTTCCGATTTTAGATGAGAATCTCCTGGTTTTCGTTATTTTTTTAAAAATTCCTTAAAGTTATGAATTTTTCAATAAAAATTCTATGCTAAAGGGAATTTCTATTGAACTTGCGGATGCTATTTTGTTTCTGCCGTATATGAACCTGGTACCTGTACTAAGTTGCATCATTTTCACTTTATTCAGATATGTTGCCCACATACTTGCTCTTCGTATCAATTTTTGGAGCAGCATAAAGTGTTTCGGAGCAGGCAGAAAACTCACTTTTGGAGCAGCAAGAATTGCTTCGGAGCGGGTATAAAACTCACTTTTGGAGCAGCATGAAATGCTTCGAAGCAGTAAATTTATGAATTTTAGGAGCAGTAAATTTAAAATATGTCTATACTCGTACCTAATATCTGTGTAAAAGTGTTTTTAAAAATTTTAACAGGTCTGCATACATTCTAGTACATTAGCAAAATATGAGTCAAGAAAATGACAGTGTTGTCTGTACAACAACCGAACATTTACAAGCACATTCAATTTACAAAACAGTCAATGTGTTTGTTCAACCTACTGCTCATTTTTCAAAGTGAAATTCCCATAGTTTTTCAAATTTACCCTGTTGCTTTCAGCAAAATTTAATATAGTGCATACTGCTATTTTAACAAAATTTTTACGAAAAATTAATTTTGAATTAATTGACATTTATTATAAGTAGATGAAGGTAGAAAATAATAAATTCTTAATTTTGAATGCATACATATACATCTTCAACTTTTAAATCTAATTTTTCTATCTTGCAAAAGAGTTTTAAGCTCAGCTATTGAAATTGTTTCTGAAACTTGGCACTGTGTGTTTTCTGATTATGCAATTTTACAAAAATGAAAATTTATGTTGTATTTTGTTTATGTATCAAATACAATTAAAAACTTTCTAAGATTATAAAACATCCAAATTAATATATTTTTTTAATTATGTCGAAGTTTTCGTTTCTAAATGTACATTTTAGATAAGAAGTTAAAAAAGTGAGTACAAGTGTAATTTGCTATGATAATTAGTCATTTCTTTTTCTAGAAATGTATAAAATAGAATATATTTTTAATAAATTTATAAACTAGGTTAAACTTTTTTCGGATCATTGATACACACTTTTATACCTACTACCCTTAACCCTTTCGCGACGATCGGCACGCCCACGTGCCAGATGCGAACTTGAATTCAAGGACGAACGGCACTCACTCGGGCCAGAGGAAATTTTACCGCAAGTGGATAGTGGCACCTATAAGTGTCACCACGCGGAACGTTTTAATTTGTGTACTAGATGGCGTTACTTGTCCATGGAACTAACTTCAATGTATTTTGCAGAGGCATGACCTTGGCAGAAGAGGATCGAATGAATTATTTCTCCATTTGGAGCAGTGAAAATCATTTTGTAACATAAACAAACAGAGCAATTCTCGTAGCATCAACAATTTTATAATTGAGTTTCGGTTTTTATTTTTATTTCAGCGTTATGATTTCGTTGGTGAATCGTAGGAATATAAGAGAGTATTTTTTTGGGGGGGGTTTTAGAGGCAGTGAAATTATTCGTTTATTTCGGATAAAAGAATGGGAGCAACTAACGAGTATTTTGTATTCAGATTTGTATGAAAATTATACATCAAATAGAGCATAAATATTTCTTTTATTCCTGAAAAAAGTAAATTTCTGTATTGAATAGGTGATTTTTAGTGAATTTTTTTCGAGAGTTAGGCTTAGCGCAAAAAATGTGCCGTCCTTTTCGAACAGTTCGGAAGCAAAGCGCTTCGTCTTTTGGGCCGCGACAGCTCCAGAATGCCGCCGTCACGAAAGGGTTAGAAGAGGTAAAAAGCAGGTTTCAATGAGATTTTTTAAGGTGGGAAAAATTGAAAAAAAAAAGAGAAAATTTTCTTTATGACTGTGATTATCAAAGCACAATTTACTTTTTTGTGCAAGAATAAATAAATGTGCAATATATATTTATTACTATTTTATTTATTGTTTATTCAAGAAAAGGCATATTTTAAAATAAACATTAACATAATAAAACAAATTTACCACTTCAAAATCTGAAATTTTGTAAAACAGAGAAAACTAAATGTCTTTAGATTTGTAGTACAGCAAGGGAATGTCTCATTGTTAAAGAGTTGAACTTTTATACTATTTGGTAAATTGCACAAAATATTTCAATGTGCCCGAGAATTGTGAAATTGTACTATTTATATGAAAATAATTTAAAAAATTAACCAAAATATGAAAATAAGCTAGTTTAGTCAAGCTAATGTGCAATAATAAGGGGATGGACATGGATGGAAAAATATAATTGTGTACTCTCAGCAACACCAAAAATAAAGACTGAATCAGTCATACTATTTCTGAGAAAAGAATTAAAATATTAACCTTTAGAATTAACCAAAATATGAAAATAAGTTAGTTTAGTCAAATTACTGGGACGGACATGGATGGAAAAAAATAATTACGTACTCTCGGCAATGCCTGAGAATAAAAACTGAATTACGCAATCGAATAATTTAAGAAAAAAATTATTTATTTAGTAAAATAATTGTTTATTTTAACTCACACTATAAAAATAAAATATTTTGTAACTCTGATATGGAATCATTAGAAGATGAAATTTAATGCAAACTGTTTGCTGAGCAATACACTAGAAAATGAATTGATGGTGCAAGTTTTTATCCGTGAATTCGCACATTTTACGGAAATAAAAGAAAAAGTTGGTCCTAGAAAATATTCCTGAAGTACTGAGGTACACATGGGAATTTTGGAAAAAATTTGTGGAGAATTTTTAATATTCACCAGATTTTTCTTTCTTATTGAATTTTGCAATTGGAACAGGTTAGTGTAAAATATATGGAAAATCTGAAAATTGGCACAATTTGTATCAGGTTACTAGATTTTATGCAATTGGTGCAGGTGCAAAATCCCTGTTTATTGATGGATACTGCTTCAAATAAGTGTAATTTTGTATATATAGATTTCATTGCCGTGTCATGTTGAAACATCCGTTTTCATCTATGTTTAATTTTAAATTATGTGAGTGAAAAATAACAACATTCATTTCTTTGTAGTAGGTTTCATTATTCATGAATACTTTGCAAAATATTTATTATTTTTTAGATTCGATTTCACGTGTATAGATTAAATTCTCGTGCAATATTTAAACATCCCTTTCCATCCATTTTATTTTATTAACACTTTACAACGTAGTTGAAAAGTGTTTATAGCGTTGTTCATTCTGTCTGTCTGTCAGCACAATAACTGCCGTAAAAATGACTTTATCAAAATGAAATTTCAGTATGTTGTTCAAACGCTCTGTGGAACCTATGGGGAATATAAATGAATGATATCACTCAATTAGTTTTGGATTGAACCCGGGTTGAAAAAATGAAATACATGGAACCCTATGGGACCTAATTTTTCAAATATTTTTTAAGCAGATTTAAAATTTAAAAAGTGCTTCGAAAGTTTAAGGAAATATTCAAATTATCCCATAAAATATATAAAAAAAAATTCAGCAAAATATATTCAGTAGTTTTTTAAATAAAAATTAAAATAATAATTACATGCTTTATATGAAGAGATCACGTGATCATTATATGAAGAGATCACGTGACCCACTTCCAAATAAAATATGACATCCATCTTGTGTCAAAATTGTGATTTTTAAAATTCTTTTTAATTCATATTTAGTGTTGTATCCTCCCTAAAACCGCTTTATTTCTTCTTAAATTCTGTGCATCAACATCCTGAAACAATGCAATTACAATATAGTTGAGTTTAAATGATCATCCAACTTTGATTATTTCTACAACGAAGCTTACTTTTTACTTATGGAGGATGTAAATACCAAAACATGTAGAATGAGTTGTATAAGAATTGCTGCATTTTTTAATGCAAAATTATTTAGTCCATGGAGTCTGCAATATAGCTGATATAAATGAAACAATCAATGATTTTACAGAGAAGCAAACGATTTTTTAATGAAGTTTTGAGCATAGAGTTAAATTACTTGTACCTCCATAATTTTAAGTTTTAAATAAAATTAAATATAATAATATTGTGATGAATGAAATGCTGCTTTTATTTAAAGAGCCAGCCAATTTATATTGTGATGACGTCATTTGAATGAAGTTCATTTTTTTCGATGAAGTTTTCAAATATATAAATTAATGTAGTATTGTGATAATTTTAAAAATATTACCAAGGAATGTATCGCATTTTAGAGATGTTTAAATAAATTGTATTGAAGTTGGAAAGTGTTTCATAATCAATGCTTTATGCATGATTGATCTTTTTTATTTTTGATAAAATCTCAAATTAATTAAGCAGACTTTCATTTTTTTGCAGTTTACATAAAAATGAAGGATTATTTTCTTTAAAATATGGTATTTTCCCCATATTTTCTAGGCAATAAAGTTCCAAAAGCATTTTCTTATCCACATTCATCTAATTAACTAAATTACAACTGAACATCTTTTGTTTGAGTGAGCCCCACTCTAAAATTTCTCTCTGTTCATACCATTATGTTCATGCCATACGGTGACTGTGTAAGGCTTTGTTGTAGAAATAATCAAAGTTTAATGCTCATTTAAACTCAAAAATATTGTAATTGCATCGGCGCAGAATAGAGATGCGCAAAAATTAAGCGGTTTTAGGACAGATGCAACACTCAATATAAATTTAAAAGAACTTTAAAAATCATGAGTTTGACACTGGGAAAACAGATGGATGCCATATTTTATTTTGAAGTAGGTCATGTGATCCCTTCATATATTATGGGTGTCGTTATTATTTTAATTTTTATTTAAAAAACTGTCAAACATATTTTGCTCAATTTTTTTTTTATATATATATATAAAAAAAAATTTTTTTTTCAAAGCAATTTGCAAATTTTAACTTCGCTTTAAAAATGTTTTAAAAATGAGGTCCTATAGGGTTCAGTATATTTCACTTTTTCAATCCATAACTAATTGGGTGATATCATTCATTTGCATTCCCATAGGTCCCAAAGACTGTCTGAACAACATGCTAAAATTTCATTTTGAAAAAGTCATTTTTACGGCAGTTATCGTGCAAATGGACAGACAGACAGAATGGCCCAAGTCATAAACACTTTTCAACTATGTTGGAAAATATTAAAAAGTAGTTTATACAGAAAAGGTACCACTTTCCTGACCTATGATTCAAGAAAAACTATAATTTTTAACTTCAAGCTTGGTGGTTCCAATGCTTTCGAGTGTAAGGGCTTGTTGAGGCAAAAAATTGTGATTCAACAGAACATATGCAGTTGAAGAAACTTTGAGGTAGTCAAAGCAAAGACAATCTAATTTATGTCAAACAAAACTTGAATGTAAAATTTTGTGATATGTTTGCTCTTAATAAATATAATTTCAAAATTTAAAAAAAAAATCGACCACATTTATTTTAAAAAATAACACCATTTCTTTCCTATCAAATTCATACTTCTTACAAAAATATGTACACTTTTAATGAGCACTATTGCTGTGGCCTCATCTCTGAATTGATGCATTTTCATTTTTTCCTGCGACAATTTTGTTGGCAAGTATAGGATTTTATTTTATAATCTTTAAAAGACAAGATTATTATCTAAAAGAAAAAGAAAGAAAATCGGGGAAATTTGCATATTTGGCCAAAGATCAACACAACAGGAAATGCAAAAATCGGAGCTTCATTAAAAAATGCAGAATTGGCAGCTAGTGTTCATTATTTGCAAAAGTCATGTTTTATACTTGCTATTCTTTTTCTTGTCATTTTTAGGATGTATAAATCACATTAATTTCAGGGATTAATATGTCATTTTCAATGTCTGGCACCAAAATATTAACAGACCAAATTTGCATTTCAAGAACACGTAGACATTCTTTTGTGTCCATCAATAATTTTTCCTAAATTATACATGCTATAGCAGAAATCCTGCATGTTGTTTTAAACACTGCATTTTCTCATCAATTGCTGAATTACTTGCTGCAACCCTCATCTATTAATTAAAAAACCTTACTGTTTCAAATGAGATCTCTTCAGGCTCTCTCTTGCCTATTCTTTGCATGCAGTGCCAAATATATCAAATCCATTTTGTTTTCTAGAATTTCCATCCATAGGTATTGCTTTTTTTGTTTGAAACAATACTTGAATTAATCTTATTACCTGTGTCTTTTTTACCAAAATAAACGGTGCAACGTTCCATGTTATCATAATGAGTAGATTTATCTGCACTGAACTGCATTTGATAAATGTAAGCAATTAAAATGTAGTCTTTCAAAATAAAATAAAGTTTATTTTTAAATTATAGGAGATTTTGATTACAAATATACAAATTACATTACAAAAATCGCTTTAGTTCTGCTTTCAAGCATATATAAAGAGGTGTGTAGCAGTACAATGCAGCTGTAAATACAGTCCAACTCACACATTAAACTTTGCATAAAATCAAATGCTATTTTACCAGTCACAAATAAAATTGAGAAAAGACAAAAACAGATTCACAAAGATATGATATTAAAAGACTATGCAGGTAGATATAATTATTTTAGATATAAGTATTTTAATAATATTTAAAGATTTAAGTATAGATATATAAATAATGGTTTAACCTTTATGGAATCCACTATAAGATGCCATGCAAAATTTTTGTACAGGGCAAATAAAAGTCCCGATAAAGATTAATGCAGTCAAGAAGCATTCATAAAGTAAAATATTTTAGTGTGTATTAAAAGGAACATCTTATCAAATAAAGCGACAAATTGCTCATTTAGATAAAGCAGTAGACAATTTTACGTGTTTGATATTTCAGTTTAATCTAATACCTATAGAACACTTAGTGCTACTAACATCAAACTTATGCCAGGCGAAATAAGGGCGATACCCCCCAGCCTGACCTCAAAGGTTAGGTTTTAAATGTATCAACATCTAACCATAGCAATGACAGTAGAATGAGCTGTCCTGAAATTAAATGGATGACAGAGCTGAGAAAGAGCGTTTCAGGATCGAAGGGAAGGGTGAAGGGGCTGATTTCATCATTTAACAGAGCTCTTTCAAAATGGGTGATGAAAGTGGTTTTCCTTCGAGAGAATGGGGTGAAGGTGTTGGTTTCCATCATTCAGAAAAGGGAGAAATCCTTCAATCTCATGTTTTGCAAATTAATAACACTATCAAGCAGAAGACTAAAACAGATTCACAAGATGTCACGGCACCCTTAAACTGGTTTAAATTGTTAAGAAAGGCAAAATATTATTTTCAAGCTCTTGCAAAACAGCTTTGGTTGAAATGCTGCCCATAATGGCTTCATTGAACCAAAGTGATGAAATTAGAAAGAACCAAAATAATGCAATGTGAGGAACTTTTTTATAATGCATATGTTTTTACTGATGATACTGACAGTTATCCAGACTGACTGCTATTAATGTTAGCTACTGTTGTTCACTGAACTGAATGTGCTAACATTTCAAAATAAACTCTTTTTAATTTTGAAAGTTGCAATATTATTATATATAAAGTTGCTCTCCGGAATATCACCAAGGGGAGGGGAGCAATAGATAGCTCGTTAAATACCTTTCTTGGGTTTTTGTCTCGGACATCAAAACGTGACACAAGACATTCAATAACATTCTTCAGAGGTGCAATTTTACGGTGGGGGGAGTGTTCTTTGGATGCAATACAATAAAGCTAAATGTTGTCCCTTGCGAACACATAAATCCAGGGTTCATACTTTTCCTACTTTTTAAGAATGTTTGCTCATTTCCTATTTTGTTCTACTTTTAAAACAAAAACAAAAATTTCATATGCCAATCCAGATAAAAAAAAATGGTCTTATCCAATGGAATTGCTCTATATTTCACTTCTGTGCGTCAAAATATTGATAACAACACATATTCACTTACATATGAAGAAATTTGGGTAAAAAAGCAATTTTATATGTATGTAGTAGTTGAAAAATAGGGTTGAATGTGCTTTTCTAACAAGTGTACTTCTAGGGCATGCAACAGCAGAAATAGTTAGAAACATATGGCAGCACTCCTTCAGATAAATTGATGAGCATATAACTTTCTTGAGCTGTCATTAAAAACTTTTGTTTTCGAAATAGAGTATGAACCCTAGATAAATATTTAACATGAATAAAAGTTGGAGTGATTTTAAATTTTCTGCACTTAAGAAGCAAATGCATCTTTCACAACCTATATAGACCTTGGCTGTACCAAACAAATGGAAATAATGGATATAATGGAAATAATGGATATAATGGAAATAATGGATATAATGGAAATAATGGAAATAATGGAAATAATGGACCTTGGCTGTACCAAACAAATGGAAATAAAGACAAAACGAGAGGAAATCTAAATCCCGGAATGAAGAGACATCGCAAAACTAAAAGTGCTGCTTGTCAGAATAAAACTTCCTGAAAGAAAGTGGACATATGCAGCCAAATGGATTCAATTATTTATAATATCTGTGAATATCCTGTGTGCAAAAATTGGGATTATTGTTGCACAAAATGTGCGGTATAGAAAAATGCTCTTTTTTAATGTTTGTGCTACTATTGTATGACTGTACATTGGTTTTTGTTATTTTTCAGCCATTGTGTGATGGGAGGTGTATACTTCCAGAAATGAAAATTCAGCTCCGACCCGTCGTATTCAAGCCCAATGAAACCAGAGAATACTGGTTTTGTAACTGCAAACAAACTAAAAACAGGCCTTTCTGCGATGGAAGTCATAATTTAGAATTTGTGCAGAGTTCGACCTCTGTCATTCGACGTTGAAACTGTTAAATAATTATATGTATTAATAAATTTTCATTTAACTGTGGTTACAATATTGAGCTGTAAACATTCTAATGTGTGGGTGATAAATGCACATGAACCAACTTTATCATTTATTTAAGAGACTGAAATGTGCAGTTTCTATTTCCTTTTGAATGAATATTTTAAACTTTTATAAAGTTGATATATTGAAAAAATTGCTGCAAACTGAAAATAACAATACTGTGATCAGTGGCATAGTCCAAATGTTTGGAATCTGTGGGAAAATTGTAGGGGAGGGGGCCCTGTCAATGTTCCTTCCAATATAAAATTTAAATACAAAAATTATAGATGTCCACTCTTTTTGTATGAATTTTGGAAATTTTCTTTCTATGAACTTTGCGTGGCCTGAGTTAAATTGTAAATGAGTTTTATGCTAGCCACGTGGAAGAACCGAGATTGTCAGTTTCCATAGAAATTTGCAAAAATTGTAGCTTATCACTCATTTCTTGTTGCCATTGCAGATATTGATTATTCCATGCTGCCGATGCACTCGTCAGCAAAACTGGACGCTAATATTTCTTCAACCCAAACCGTCTGACCTTCCCAAACATGTTAGGTATCTGTACGGTCGAAAAGTTCCATCCAATTTAGACCAGAACCCAGTCGGGGCGGCATCTACAGGGACTGTACCCTCCTTTCCCTACCACAAACCTCAGGAATTAAACTGTGGTCGTCCGAGTGCAATCTCCGTGCGCTGATCACTGGGTTGTCCCACCCCTAGATACAGACATCTGCAATAAGATTGTTTTCTAAATTTTGGGAATGCCCCTTATAAGTGGTTTTTATGTTTATGAACTTTGTCTGAAGTTTACAAAAATTGTGGCTCGTATATTATTTCTTGCTGCCATTGCAGATATCGGTTATTCCATGCTGACAAAATAAGTGTGAAACGGTGTGAATGGATACTGGTATCTGCAATGTCTTCCTGATTTTATCCTTGAACTTCTACTATTCCATGTAAGCTTTGTTTAAGTTGTTGGTTCTGCCACCCAATTGAAAGCTTTTAACTCTCATCAGTTTGTCAAAATGATAACGAAACTCTTTTGGATTGAATTCATCCAACTGAAACCAAATAATACTCCAATATCCATCCACAAAATTTGAAACCTTATTAAGAGAGAAAAACAGAGAGTCATTGTATTATTGCTTGATAATATCATTTAGAAACCATTCTTATTTTATGCATAAAGCCATTATTTGCCTTTGATTCTTCTTACTTGGCTGAACAACTTCATTTGCTGTTCATCCAGATGGCTGTGAAATGAGCCGCCGTATAGATGAAGATAGTGATACTTTCCTAAAGAGGTTCCAACATCTGTAAATATATAATAAGTGTGTGATTTATTGGACCCATGATCGGAGCAGCCATCGTAAAAAGGTGGATCTTATACAGAATACTCAAATGATATGTCATTGTTGAGCACGGGTGCCTTAATCCCCCTTTTTTTTTTCAACAAGTCCCCTTTTCAGTCATGTGGTATCTTTATACTTTAAAAAAATGTTTTAAATTTTAAGTTATATTGATCTTTCGACTGTGTTATTTATGAGATGAAAAAGGAAGTTGGGAAGGGATGTTTTTAAACTGTTTTGCCTTCAAGATTTCTCAGAGGTTCGAAATAAGTGGATGGCTTGAACAATGCAAATGCCATTCTTTAATGTTATACCAACTTTGTGTGGCTACTTCACAGGCCACGTGTGTCACTTCTCGTGGCATACAGGTTCAGAATAAATAGATTTGCCACTTTTTACGCAATTTTTTCAGAAAGAACTTTTAGTTCATTTGCTATAACTTTTTTTAAAGCATTCCTTGTGCTCCAGTCAAAGTCTGCTAGTCTTTTTACAGCTGTTGCAAACCCAGTCCACTCGACTGACCCCCAAAGGGTTTATAGCAGCTGTTTAAGTGGCTGTTTTTTACAGCTGTTGAAAATTTGTTGCCTATAAAAAACTAACAATCAAGAGTTGAATGCATTCCTTATGTTACAAAAGCTTTATGTTGCTGCTGCTACATATTGAAACAAGAAAGATCAATCATGCATAAAGCATTGATTATGAAACACTTTCCAACTGAAATGCAATTTTATTTAAACATCGCTAAAATGTGATACATTCAACTCTGATATTTTTTTAATTATCACAGTACCACAATAATTTATTTTACTTAGAAACTTAAAACCATGGAGGTTAAAGTACTTTCTAACTCCATGCTTAAAACTTCATCGAAAAAGGCAATGCTATAAAATCGTCTGCTTCTCTATGTAAAAAAATCAATGATTATCTCATTTCGTATCACCTATATTCCAGACTCCAGAACTAAATAATTTTGCATTAAAAAAATTCAGCAATTCTTATATAACTCATCTTACAGCTTGATCTGTTTACATTCTGCATACTTTAAAATTAGGCTTTGTTGTAGAAATAGTCAAATTTTATGATTATTTAAACTAAAAACAATATTGTAATTGCATTGGTGCAGAATATAGATGCACAGAAAATACTAAAAAATAAAACAGTTTTAGGACAGATGCAAAACTAAATATGCATTTAAAAGAACTTTGAAAATCCTGATTTTGATACTGGGAAAGAAAGATGGATGCCATATTTTATTTTGAAGTGGGTCACATTGATCTCTTCATATAATATGGGTGTCATTATTATTTTAATTTTTATTTAAAAAACTACGAAACATATTTTGCTCAAATTTTTTTTATTTTTTATGGAATAATTTGAATATTTCCTAAAATTTTCAAAGCAACTAGTGAATTTTAACTTTGCTTAAAAAATGTTTGAAAAATTAGGTCACATAGGGTTTAATGTATTTCATTTTTTCAACCCGGGTTCAATCCAAACTAATTGGGTGATAATTCATTAACATTCCCATTTGTCCCACAGACCATCTCCTCAACAACATACTAAAATTTCATATTGATAAAGTCATTTTTACGGCAGTTATCGTGCGAATGGACAGACAGACAGAATGACCCAAGTCATAAACACTTTTCAACTATGTTGGAAAGTGTTAACTTAGTTTTAATAGACTAGATAAATTTTTATCTGATGTTTTACATTTAGTTTATACAGTAAGTTTACACAATTTAATTTTGCATCAAGTGAACCTCAGATTATTGCACTTGTAAAAGCTTTACCATAAGATATTGATGTATTGTACTAAAAGACTGCCTGGGCTTAGGCTTGTCCCATGGATTTAAGCTCAATTTCACCCATGAGCTAGCAAAATTTTAAGCAAACTACTTCGAGTAAAGTTTTAAAAAATTGGGGTCAGGCCGACATTTTGGTGCCCCCTCGTGCATTAGCGCCAGGGGACAGATGTCTCCTTTAGCTATGCTGCTGTCTAAAATGTCTCATTCTGATGAATATTAAAAACAAAGAATAACAAAAGAAAAGAACAATTATATTTCATACTATGAATATTGTAATTGTATTCAATGTTAAATTTTTATCTGTGTTCTGTTAGTTAACCTTTAAGTATGAAAAAATATATTGTTTTTCTACTGTTAACTTAGATTTGTTGACATTGAAATGTTCCCTTTTTCATGGGAATTTGATATACAGGGTGTCCAGTGCTATCAGTGCCCAATGGCTATTTCCTCAACTGTTAGTCACGGAGATACACTTCCAATTGCAAAAATCTATTATCTTAGAAACAGTTTATTTTAAATCAATCGATGCATTTATGAACGAAATACGAAATATAAAATTTTATAAAGGCCCTACCAGTTATATTTAGGAAAATCATCCTCATACAATTTCATGCAAAATAAATAAAAAATCATCCTTTTGCGACCAAAATTCACAGAGTTATGAAGCATTAAACTTTGACGTAAGTCGCTTTTCCACGTATAAAAATGTCCCGTTTCAGGCAACCTTTAAGGGATCTTATAAATATTGAAATTCCACATTCAAAGTATTATGTTTCAATCGCTGACATAATGTCGAGAATGAAGCAAAGCTTTTTATCGAATAGTAATTCTTTTAGAGTATTATAGTCAGGGCTCGACTAAGATCTTCTAGGGGGTCTTTCTAAGATTTTTATTGTAAATGAGGTAACACATTATTGTTTAAGTCAAGTAGTTGAAGTCAATAAATGCATTTCTGTGAAAATTATGAAATTTAAATTTCTATATGGTAATAGACCAGTAATAAGACCAGTTTGCAGCATACCTGCAGACGAAAATAAAAAATTACGCACATTAAATCTAAAATAATAAAGGCATATAACACCTAAAATATAACAGATTTGTGTATATAATTATTTTGTGTATAACCCCCATTTCTCAGCAGAAAAAGGGCTCTAACTTTAAGCAGCTATGAATCGGTCAATTTTGGTCCTAAAAGGATGATTTTTTTTTATTTTGCATGAAATTGTATGAGGATGATTTTCCTAAATATAACTGGTAGGACCGGGGTACCGTGTAAAAATTTGTATTTCGAATTTCTTTCAGAAATGTATCTATTGATTTAAACTGTTTCTAAGATTACAGATTTTAAAATTTAAAACATTTTTGCCATTGGAAGTATATCTCTGTGACTAACGGTTAAAGAAATATAGCCATTGGGCACTGATAGCACTGGACAGCCTGTATATATATAAATCTTTAAGACTTTCTGACAAAGCTAACGCTCATCCTATGGTGTCCAGTGGTTTGCAATTTTGCATGATGGTTTAAAATACTGTGCCATGCGTCCCCTCCTATTTTTGTTACAATTGAATTAAATTTTTTATTTTTTGTTCAAGGAAGTGGAACATTTTTTTGTTGCTGTTGTCTATGATGTCACACTGGAAAAATAAATGAATGTGAATAACACCATATGCTTTTTTTTCTTTCCAGTACTCTTCTGAAATGATCGTAAAGTTCCACACAATGTAAATTATACTTTTTAAAAATGTCAGAGTCTCAATCCAGCGACTGCTCATGACGTCACGTGCAATATGCAATGATGGAAATTGAAAAGAGAAAAAAAAAAAAAATGGAATCGCTTAAAAGAACTTAATTTTGCTGCATTTTGACATAAAGTGTTTAATTTTGAAAATCTTATTATTTGAAAGTTTTTATCTAAATTTTCAAATATCATCACAGAAAGAGATATAAAACAATTCTGCATCACTCGTCTGACAAGAATTTCTGCCTACCCAAAGAACTTAGAAACCCAGAAAGCTAAGATTTCTTAGCTTTGGAAGGGTTCTTTTTTTGTTGCATGGTTAAATTTTGGATTTATGATGGATGACATCACATTCTCTGTAAATACTGCTGCAACACATGTTTGAAATAACATCAAAGCATATATTTATATTCTTCGATTAAGTAGTGTTATGTTCTAGCCAGTTTCAAAAGGCTGTGACTGGTATCAATGAGAGATTTTTGATTGATAAATATATAATTCTGCTCTCTCCCAAAGTCCTGCTCTGCTGCCTCATTGTGGCGGGAGAGTGTTCCTGGACGAATGGGCGAAGTACGTCGGGAGTGTATACTCCTGGTAGGGTCATCCAAAGCTTGAAGGCCATTTCATTATGCTCAGCTAAAGTACTGCAGGCAGAGGCAAAGTCAGACTTCATCCTTTGGTGCCTTGCGGTCCTCGGACCTTCTGAAGCTGCATTTTCTACCCTTTATCATGACTCGTTGGTTTAAGAATTTTGAAAATACTGCCACGTCCGTCGCGCAGGATAAAAAGGGGTGCGTTCGGAGTGTTAGTAAGTAGAGGCCTCCGTTCGAAAAATAAGCTACAGTCTGCATCAATTCTTTCTGGGTCCAGAAAGAACTCTTTGAGAATATTGCAATGTAATATCAATGGACTATGTACGACCGCTACGAGAGTTAAGCTTGACCAATTGCTGGACTTTGCCAATCAACATCAGGTGCAAATAATCGCAATAGACAAAACTGAAGCCTTCTTACTCAAGAGATTATAATATACTTCACGAGGATAGGCTTACTAAAGGAGGTGGTGGTTTAATGTTTCTAATCAGAAATATTAATTATGAATGCGTACAACTGAACCCTCCTCAAGCCTCAGAGCTTGAAGCACAAGCCATTAAAGTCAAATGGAATAACAAAAGTATTAACATTTATAATGCCTATCAGCCTCCTAACAATAGCGGACTTTTCTCTGATACTTTGATGCCAATGTTTTCGGAAACATCTATAATCGTGGGAGATTTTAATGCAAAGCACCCACTATGGGGAAGCACTGCTGCTAATCAAAGAGGTAATGACCTCTTAAACCTTGTGGATAACAGTGCTTTTTGCATCCTAAATGATGGAACACCAACATATTGCTCATATAATTACAACAGCCGAGATGCATTGGATCTCGCGTTTACCAGCTCAGATATTTTTTCAAGTTGTAGCTGGACTGTCCTGGATTCGATTGGAAGTGACCACTCACCGGTCCTCATAGAAATTAGGCATTTTCACAAAACCCCTAATAGCAAAAATGCTTACTGGAACTTCAAAAAAGCCAACTGGGAGGTATATAAAAGCTCTCTGGACAGTTTTCTGAATGAGGCTATGGTCTTTAGCAGGGTTAGAAAAATCAAAAAATTTCTACATGCCCTTCGGGCATGTTGTCCAAATATATAGATGCCCAAGATAAAATTCTACATGCCCAACATTTTCCTAATGACATTTTTCATTGTTGATAGCTCTGGTGCCCATGAAAGTAAATATATTAAATATCATATCATACCTGCCAACCTGGTAAAATTAGAATGTGTAAAATTTTGCGTGAATGACATTTATGATGATTTTTTTTAAACTACACATGTAAACGACATTTCTAATTAATGTAACTGTGCACAAGTACCTGCATTAAAACAATACTGCATTAAATATCAGGCATAGTACTGGTAGAATATGAAAATTCAGGACACCAATTTTATAAAATTTCAGGACAATAAATTATAAAACAAAATATATATAAAGGTTTTATCCGGTGAAAATTACTGTATAATGAAAATGTATTTATGTTTAGTAAAACACAGGTTTTCACTAAAGAGTGTAACAAATATTGATCTTTAATAATATATATATATAGCACTGAATTATATTCCTGCCAAAATCGTTTCCTTTTTATTTGCCTAAATCATTGCTTTAATACCACTTTTTGGAAAATATCCCTTCACAGAGTTCATACTCATTGTTCAAAATAGAAAAATTTGTATTATGCAGAAATAATTAAAAAATTAACCATAATAATTAATCAGAATATGAAAATATGCTAGTTTAGTTGATCTAATATGCAACATTTAAATGATGGAGATGGATGGGAAAAGATACTAACGTTCTCTCGACAATTCACACGAAGTAACTGAATTGCGTAATCGCACTGTTTATACAAAAATAATTAAGAAATTAACCATAATAATTAATTAGAATATGAAAATAAGCTAGTTTAGTCAATCAAAAATGCAATATTTAGAAGATTGAGATGGATGAAAAAAGATACTATTGTACTCTCGGCGATTCATGCGAACAAACTGAATTGCGCAATCGCAGTGTTTATGCCTCTTGTTGGAAACTTGGTTCTGTTTTCGTCGCGATTCTCGTTATCGCGGGAACGTGTTTACATTTTTAGAATGGTTTCATCGTTCTCGTGAACGACTCGTGACGGGAACAGAACATGCCATTCATGCAAATCGCCTTCTCGCCGCGCGCGCATCTGATTTGCATATAGTGAGGGCGCTGCCGTCAACGGTTGTGTTTCCGGAGCGTACCCATCACGGTGTATATATGATAGGACACATTCTCAGTTATTCAGACCTTAGGGGACGATCTGATCTTATCGCAGACCTTAGTGATCTCGGAGTTAGTCAGTGAAACTCTCAGACCATGTAGTAGACATGAAAGACCTTTATGGAAGGCAGACCTTGATCGGTAGAGAGTAGTCTAACTTCTAAAGCCATGACGTGTGACATGATGATGGTAGCTTCATTAACGTGCACGGCATGTGTGGTACAGTAGCTGTTTTTCTACTTACCGATGTTATAGTAACTGAGAGTGTGTGCCTAGTCATAAACTATGTTAAAAACCTTTTTCATGAGCTTGCTAGCTCATTGTATATAGTTTTGCTTTGCAATGAATGTTACAGTGTTTTATTTTGTAACTTTATCTGATGCAATGGATCTCACAACAAATAAATTGTGTTTGTGTTTAACGAGCTTGCTTTCTTGAGAAAACACATCACTACTGCGTATCATCTGCTACAATTTTTTTTTCTACCAGCACTTCAGATATGGATATGGCCAAACACTGCTAAATCTGCAAATGACTTTCAAATTTTCTAGTCTAGTCGCTCAGCTAGCAAAGAGCATTTAGCAGCCGACATTTGGTTATGGGCCCTAGTATGTCAAGGCCATAACTTTTATCCGTGATAAAGCAGCAGTGAAGAGTTGTGAATTCCATCGACGGGGGCCGCGACCGGCGCCATTTGCATCAAGCAGAAAGGTAAACAACGCACTCTAGTCACAGTTAAAGACTATGGAAGTGAGCAACGGCATAGAAGCGTTAAACAGGGACAATTACGTCACCTGGCGTAATGAAATTTCGTTTATCCTGAAAGGAGAAGGATGTTACGGCCACGTCAACCGTACTGCGTTACCAGTCGACGAATCTACGTCACGGCGCGAGCGAGAGGAGTACATGCGCAGCAGCGACCGCGCACTTTCCATCCTGTTTCGAAATATCTCGACAGAATACAGAGAACTGCTCGACATCAGCGACAGCCCGGCGGATGCGTGGGAGAAGTTGGAGGCGCATTTTGAGGCCCCAACGCGTGCTAATCTAGTTCATCTGTTGGACGAGTTTTTCAGTCTTCGCCCGGGAATCGAGGAACCCATCGACATATTTTGTACGAGGATACGGAAAGCAGTAACCAAGCTCAAAAACGTGAACCATCCCGTGGAGGACGTGTACGTGGCATTCCAAGCCATCCGGTATCTACCAGATTCTTTCCAGAACATCATCCAAACTATTTATCGTTGGAATGATACGGACTTTAAATTGGATAAAATTCAGAAAGAACTCTCTATGGAGGAGGGCAGGATTAGACAGTTGAAGAGGGATCATGACAATAACAATGTAAGTTCCAATTCATCTGTATATTTTTCTAATGTTAACGCTAAATGCAAAAATGTTACCAAATTTAAAAAGTCTATTAAGGTCATAGGACCATGCTTTATGTGTAATAAAACTGGTCATGTAAAGGCACAATGCCCAAAATTGAAAAAGATGAGTAGCTCTAGTATTATTGAAGTATTTTCAAATATAAATGTAGAAGCTAATATTGTTGATAATCCTGACAATAGGCTCAGCTGGGTGATTGACACCGCTGCTACGCGACACTTTTGTAATGATGTTAAAATGTTTTCAAAATTTGATAAATGTAAGGATACATCTATGTCGCTAGCAGTGGGTGATATGGAAAGCCCAGTTGAGGCTATTGGAACGGTGAACATGTATGTTAAATTTAAAGATCATACAAATAATATTGTGCTACAAAATGTTATGTATTCACCAAAATTACGGCGTAACTTGTTGGCCGCATCTGTATTAGAAGAGCAGGGCTATTCTTTTAGTGCAGCCAAAGGTGTTCTATGGTTTAAGACTCCTGAGGGAGAAAATTTCTTTTACGCTAAACGTAAAGAAGGATTGTATTTCTTAAAACCACAGTACTCAACTAAAAGTTTAAATAGTAGTGTTGAGGGCCGTAAAGGAGATCAGGATAGGGACAAAAATTCTAAACAGGTTAGAAAAACCCCTGCAACAAATAGTCAAAGTCAAAACAAAATTAGGCCTAACTTGAATAAAAGGAAAAACAAATCTGATTTAAAATCAAAGTCAAATAAAATTAGTGGTTCAACAGTTGAAATTCTGAACAAAACTGAATTATGGCATAGAAGATATGGCCATATTAACTCAGACTACTTGCACCAAACAAGTAAAGTTTCCGCGGCAAACGGACTCCCAAAATTAAAATATGCAAAAGTAAATTGCATTCATTGCAAACTTGCAAAATCTAAAAGAGTTTCGTACAAACCAATAGGCAGGATTAGATCTACAGAACCTTTGCAATTACTGCACATGGACGTTTGTGGTCCAATGCCTGTAGCTTCATTGGGGGGAAACAAATACTTCTTGACTATTACAGACGATTTTAGCCGCAAGGTGTTTGTATTTATTTTAAAACAAAAATCAGATGTGTTCAAAGTTTTTCAGGATTTTCAAGCTTGTCAGGAGAGACAATTAGGCAAAAGGATTTTGTGCATCCGTACTGATAACGGCATGGAATTTTGTCACGGTCAATTTAAAGCTTTTTTGAAAAAGTTAGGGATTAAGCATGAACGATCTAACACTTATACACCCGAACAAAACGGGGTATCTGAAAGATTCAACCTGACAGCGTTAGATTGTGTCAAGGCAATGCTTAATCAAAGCAAAGTTGGTGACAAAATGTGGGCAGAGGCAATCCTATGTTTTACTTATACAAAGAACAGGATTTGCCATAAATTTAAAGTTAAAACTCCACACGAATTGTACTATGGGAAGAAGCCTGCTGTATCCCATCTCAGAGTTTTTGGATGTAAAGCTTATGCTGGTATAGCAAAACAGCTTAGGAAGAAGCTAGACCTAAGAGCTCAACTGGGAGTTATGGTAGGATATGCGGAAAATACCAGGGGCTATAGAATTCTTGTGAAAGAAGGAAAAATATTAGAAATAAGCAATGTCCGTTTTGAGGAGATGGAAGCAGCGGAAGGCGTCCTGGACCCCATTCGACCTAGAAACTTCACCCAAAGGAAATCGGATTTTACTCGAACATCAGATTCAGGATCGGGATGTTTGGATAGTGAGTCAGAGGAAGAAGCAGGTGAGAGCCATGACACTAGTCATACTAGTGAGGAAGAGGACTCTCCTGCTGATTCCGATCTGACCCCCTGTTCAAACATAGATTGGGAAAGGAAAGCTGTACCCAGGCCTGATGGAACTCGAACTGATGTTTACTACTCAGTGAGGGGTGAAAAACATAGACTGAGAAGTCATAATGATGTTAAAAAATTCTGTGCTAAGGCTAACATACATTATGACCAAAATTTGTTTAACTTTAGAGAAAAGAGAGATATCAAATCCAGGCCAGAGGCAAGCAACATAGAGATAATAGTTCCCAAAAACTATAAATCGGCAATTGAATCTCCGCACTCGCAGGAATGGCAAGAAGCCATGAATAATGAAATAGCAATAATGCAAGAGAGGGGTGTTTGGGACTTAGTGCCTACACCCACCTCACAAAAGATAATCGGATCCAGATGGGTATACACCATCAAAAGGGATGAAAATGGAATAGTAAAGAGATTCAAAGCTCGATTAGTGGCTCAGGGATATTCACAAGAGAAGGGGGATTCGTATGACGAAGTATTTAGCCCCGTTATAAATTTTTGCTTAATAAGAGCTTTTTTTTGCAATTTTTGTATGTTTGCTTAACTGGAAGCATTTTCAATTAGACATCAAGTCGGCATACCTTTATGCTAAATTGAATGCCAAAGTTTTTATGAAACAACCACCTGGATATGTCGATCCGAACCAACAAAATCATGTCTGTTTGCTGAAAAAGGCAATATATGGCTTACATCAGAGCGGCAGAGAGTGGTATAATGAGCTTGACACCACTTTGAGAAAATTAAATTTCTTCAAACTCAAATGGTGCAATTGTGCATATTTTTACCAGAACAAAGTATTAATGTTGGTATATGTGGATGACATAGTTTTATTTTCAAAACATCAAGGTGATATTGATCATGCAGTTTCTTTACTAAAGGAAGAATTTGATATCAAAACTCTAGGGAAGGTCCAAAAACTGTTAGGTGTGGAATTTACAGGAATCAATAACAAAATTTTTATACATCAAAGGCAGTATATTGATAAAGTTTGCCAAATGTTTAAAGAATTCAAATATCCTATTTCTTCACTCCCTATTACAAAAGGAATCACGTTGAGCAAAAATGATTGCCCAATGAATGATGGAGAATTAAAACAAATGCAAAATATCCCATACAGAAGTTTGATAGGATGTTTAGCCTATTTGTCAAGTAGAACTAGACCAGATATATGTTACGCTGTAAATATTCTGTCTCAATTCCAAGAGAATCCTGGCATGAAACATTGGGACGCATTACTTAAACTTTTAGGATATCTTGAGAAAACAAAGAATTACATGTTAAACTTATCAGGCATTGGTAACTTGAATTTAAATTGCTACTCGGATTCGAATTTTGCCGCCAATAGGGATGACAGGGTGTCACTCGGGGGTATGTTATTTCTTATAGATAGAGTACCCGTTTCTTGGCGTACATTTAAGCACAAGTGTGTTAGTCTGTCAACGATGGAAGCGGAATATGTTTCATTGACAGAAGCTGCGAAAGAAGTTATTTGGCTACAAAATGTCATTGAGGAATGTATGAAGCTAGGGTTAAAATTTAACAGAAATAATAGCATAATTTACTGTGATAACCAAGCTGCAATTAATTTTTCAAATTCCCCAATAGAGAATAACCGAACCAAACATATTGATATAAAGTACCATTTCCTGAGGAATTTAGTTGAGAATGAATCTTTTAAAATCATCTTTGTAAATACCAAGGAAAATGTAGCAGATTACTTTACAAAACCAATGACCAAAGATAGAGCATTAAACTTTTGTAATCAAATTTTCAAAAACAAAAATGATTAAATTTGTAACTTCTAAATTTTTTTTTTTTTTTCTTTCTTTTACAAAATATGGTTAGGATATCGTATAATTTACTCCTCCCTCTGTGATGCAGATAATTGTATCTAGAGTATATATATGTGTATTGTTTACAATGAACTTTCTAAAATTTTTCACATTACACTGAATTTTTCACATTACACTGAATGTCACCTTTGTGGTAGGTCGGACGGTCTGGGTCTCAACAACAACATTACACTGAATGTATATATATATCCATGTTTTCAATTCCCGCATAAGACAGTTATGCTTATGTGTGTTACTTTGTGAGTTTACTCCTTGTTATCATACACTTAGCTATGATTCATTGAAGACAAACCACTTATTTAAATTTGTATATCAATACAGAAAGAAAAATCTTTCATTATCTATGTCACTGCTATTAGTATTAATTGTGTATACTGGTCTTGGACAGAGATAATGAACAGCTATAATTGAATTTGATATTTATAGTAAAATTTTTTAATCTTAAATGTTAAATTTAATAATTATACATACAATTTTCTACATAATTGAATTTGATATTTATAGTGAAATTTTTTAATCTTAAATGTTAAATTTAATAATTATACATAAAATTTTCTACACAACTTGAATTTGATATTTATAGTAAAATTTTTTTTAATCTTAAATGTTAAATTTAAATTATTATACTTAAATTTCTTGAAACTTAAATTTTGACTTAAATTAAATTTTTGGAACTTAGTGTTTCAATGATATCTAAAATTTTCTTTCAATGATAAAATTTTTTTTGCTCAACATGAAAAGTAATGTAAATACTTTATGTTTTTGCTGGATACTAAAGAACTTGACATTTGTTGTTATGTTTTTTTAGAATAATTTCATTGATTGATAGCACGTGCGCCGAGATTTGGGGTTTTTGCATGAGGGGGCCGATTGGTAGCAGAGCGTGGTTTCGATCCACGGACCTCTGTTGGAAACTTGCAGTGAAACTCTCAGACCATGTAGTAGACATGAAAGACCTTTATGGAAGGCAGACCTTGATCGGTAGAGAGTAGTCTAACTTCTAAAGCCATGACGTGTGACATGATGATGGTAGCTTCATTAACGTGCACGGCATGTGTGGTACAGTAGCTGTTTTTCTACTTACCGATGTTATAGTAACTGAGAGTGTGTGCCTAGTCATAAACTATGTTAAAAACCTTTTTCATGAGCTTGCTAGCTCATTGTATATAGTTTTGCTTTGCAACGAATGTTACAGTGTTTTATTTTGTAACTTTATCTGATGCAATGGATCTCACAACAAATAAATTGTGTTTGTGTTTAACGAGCTTGCTTTCTTGAGAAAACACATCACTACTGCGTATCATCTGCTACAAATTTTTTTTCTACCAGCACTTCAGATATGGATATGGCCAAACACTGCTAAATCTGCAAATGACTTTCAAATTTTCTAGTCTAGTCGCTCAGCTAGCAAAGAGCATTTAGCAGCCGACAAAATTAATGAATAAAATAACATGCTAGCGATTTATGCTGAATTAGACAACCTTTGAAGAAGTATATTTATTACTTTCATAAAATAAGCGATCGAGATCTTTATTTACATTACATGCGGCCGTAAATCTTCGTTAATTTGATTGGCATGATTCTGCATTTTATTATGGATTTGCTACGATTCTGGGAATGGTAGAAATCAGTGCTAAAAAAGCGGAAAATCGGTGTTTCCGAAGAATTATACCATGTCTGGTTAATTGATAAATTTCAAACAGAAACGGCCGATAATTTCGCCGTAGATTGATTTCTTAGTAATGTTAAAAAATTCAAATAAATGCAGAAATGCATAAAATGTAGCAATATATGCGTAAAAGCATAAAGAGCAGTTAAAATGCGTAAATTTTACGCATAATGCGTAAAAGTTGGCAGGTATGTCATATATGTAGCCTATAATTAAATGTCAAAATTAGAAAATTAGTTACTTTTAATGAAGTAAATATATCAAAAATGGGAATTGAATACTATTTATGCTAAAATAATTTTTAAAATAACCGTTTAGCGATTTATGCCGAATTAGACTAGACAACTTTTGAAGAAGCATGTTTATTACATCCATAAAAAGCGATCACGATCTTAATTTACATTATATTCGGGTGTAAATCCCCATCATCATGGTCGACATTACCGTGCATGTGGCCATAAATTTACACTGGCTTAGACAGAAGGGAATTTTTTGTAGGAAACAATGCAAATTCTGTACGTAGTATGATGTTTCAGGTAGAAACTACAGAGATTCTATAGTAATCTGCATCTCTGCTTATCAACACTTGTGCACGTCCACAAATCTCCCAAAGCTATGCGAGAAATCAAGCGCAAATGAATGAGAGAAAGAGAGCGCGATCTTAATTTACATTACATGCGGCTGTAAATCCCCATTATCATGATCGACATTACCGTGCATGTGGCCGTAAATTTACATTGGCTTAGACAGAAGGGAATTTTTTGTAGGAAACTATGCAAATTTTGTACGTAGTATGAGGATGTTTCAGATAGAAACTACAGAGATTCTATAGTAATCTGCATCTCTGCTTATCAACACTTGTGCACGTCCAGAAAGCTACCCGAGGAATCAAGCGCAAATGAATGAGAGAGAGAAGAGAACGAGGAGCTGCTTTGGCACTGTGCCAGAGGCTCTGCTTGTTTCGTCACTGTCGCCCGTAAACTGTGAAACTTTGTTTTCTCCCCACAGTTATCAACTATCTCGCTGCGAAAGCCATTCGGAGTCCATTGCTGAATAATTAAGACTTTTCTTTTTCATCCTCTTCTCTTACTCGGCTTTAAAAGTTGAACATAAAATATTTGCAGTAGAGTGCTGGTTACTCAATTTTGGCTACCAATTGACCTAATCAGGTTAATGTCAAATAAAGTTTTATTATATGCCCCGGGCATGTCGGGCAATAGATTTTTCGAACCCTGGTCTTTAGTGATTTTGATGGTAAATGGCGGCATTTCAGAAATTCTGTCCTAGGGGCCGCAAGGCTGGCCATTCCCAAAGGCAATAGGAAAAAATTTAAGCCAAATTTTATCCATAATGATGAAGCCCTTTCGCCTCTTATACATCAGAGAAACGCTCTTCAGCGTGATCTTCTGACTTCTCCTTCTCCGTCCCTTAGGTGTGCTTTGAACCTGGTAAATGCAAATATTAAACATTTGTATGCGGATTTCAGGAGAGAGCTTTGGAACAACTTGTGTTAAAAACTTGACTCTCGTACTCGTACCTCAAAACTTTGGAAATTGGCAAAAAATATTGATAGGATACAGCCACAGGTTGAAAAGACCAATTCTTTTAACCACCCTGATGGATTATTGTGCAGTGACAGTGAGGCTGCAAATACGTTAGGTAGACATTATCAGAGGAAGAGTCGATTTTCTTTTAATATAGAAGACAAACTGATTACAGAACTGATTACAAAATCAGCCAGAGTTTTTATTCATAAAACTCGCTGTAATCCCGGTGATTATCCAGTTTTTAATAAGGATTTTATCAGTGAGGAACTGGATATTGCTTTCCATGATATGGATCCTTACAAATCCCCTGGCCTGGATGGGATCCATGGTCATATGCTGGCCAATTTGAGTCACTTGGGCAAAAATTTTCTTCTTGACATTTTTAACACTTCTTGGAATATTGGAGGACTCCCGAGGGAATGGAAAGACGTTCTTGTAATGCCCATTAGAAAACAGGAAAAACAGACTAATGATCCAAACAGTTTTAGGCCCATCGCCTTGACCAGCATTTCATGCAAACTCATGGAGAGGATTGTCCTGCGTAGACTTACTTATCATCAATCGTCTGCTACCTGCTGAACAGTATGTCTTTAGAAGGAGCCACTGCACGATGGATCAGGTTTTATATTTTGGTTAAAAGGTCAGGGACGCTCAAAATCATAGGCCTACAAATCACACTGTGGCCGCCTTCCTTGACCTGTCTAAGGCCTTCGACAGGGTTTGGAAAAACAAACTCCTTTGCAAACTATATAGCAACTTTAATATCAGGGGGAAATTTTTGCCGTGGCTCGCTGACTTTTTAAGGGCCAGGTATATTAGAGTGAAGTTTAAAGACAGTCAGTGATGTGATTACTGCACCAATTGCACCAAACTGCGCATTTCAAAGTATGCTGCGCCATTCTGATATAAAAAGCAAAATTTAACTGTTTTTGCGCCAACGCTGCGCCATTTCATAAAAATACCGCGGTACGCGATTCTTGTTTTGCCAAACAGAAAGGAACGATTGATTGACGGGCAAGAATGCTGACGCGAAGTGCTTCTGTAAGGAGAAAAGGGTGAGTCACAAATTCATCCAGAAGAGTGGGAACATAGGGGAAAGAAAGGGGGAGGCGATTCCGGCGAGACTCGGTGGTTTATGGGAGATCTTTGGAACAGGTTCTTTGATCGTGAGCTGGTTTGGAGCACAGAATACTATATTAGTCTGTGGTTTGGAGGAAGTTCTTACCTCGTGGTTCAATATCATCTTTGCTGTGTCTGGAGAAGAGAGAAAAGATCTTATATAAAGCAATTAAAAAAGTAAGTGGAAATTAATTTACTCATATTACCTCCTTTTTTTTTTTAACAGTAGTAATCATCGTCAATTGCATTTACCGCTAATCCATTAAAATTAATTTTTGTGCGTTCATCAGTTGTGTACTAAATATACTGATTTTGAAGTTAAAGAAAAAAAAAGCCCTTGATATATGATATAAAAATTTCAAAAGATTTTTGAAATTCTTTGAATTGCTTTTGTATAACGGCCTGTTAATTAACACTGGGCAGTAAACAAGCCTTTTAAGTAAGACAAAATCTAATGTTGAAAAGAATCTTAAACATCGGTAAAAATATTCTTATTATGAATTTATTTATAGAATTTTCGTAAAATAGTTTTTAATGTAATTTAATTGCTATTTAATTAGCTTTTGCTTGATTTTTATTAACTTTTAAATTTTTCGCCAATGTTTAATGAGTTTTTTTAAATTTTGCTCATTTTTTTTTTCACATCGCGCAATATTTATTTTTAAGATTATATATATATTTTTTTACTATTTCTTATTTTAGTGCAATATAAACAGGCCTGCTACTTTTTCGCGGAATCCCGGATTTTAGTTTTTCTTTCGAATTCGCTATTTTCGTAAGTTTAGGAGAATAGCCCCCCCCCCTCCGGCGCGAAGCAAACAGATTGGCGATGAAAATGGAATAGAATTGGGTTACAATTCTATTCTATTTTCATCGCCAATCTAGTAGCCTACGATATTCTGACATCCAATTAACACGCGGCTTTTTCGGATTCTGCATTTGAATAGGAAATAGGTATCTTTTTCAATCGGATTTGTTGAGTATTTTCGCTTCGCATCTATCATGCATTTTCATTAAACATTTCGCACGTAATTTACCGTAAGTATTTTTGCTGCTCCCCCCCCCTCTTCAATTTCCACCATTTTGCACCATTTCAAGAAATTTCTGATCATTTTCTTTCAAAATACGATTTCTTTCTGTTTCTATTCTAAACTAGAATTCTTTATTTAAAAGCTGCGGTCAATCGGATGCGAGTTTGGTCCGTCCCGGTATTATTAAATTTATCTACTTCCCGAAATTCAGCACGAAACAGTGTTTAAAAATTCAAGCCCATGCCTGAGCCCATATGCCAGGCCCTAGCCCGTACAGATTTCTAATACAAATATCCTTTTCCATCCGTCGCCATCTTCAAATTATTGCACATTAGATTGACTAAACTAGCTTATTTTCATATTTTGATTAACTATTGGGTTTAATTTTTTAATTATTTTCACTTAAATAGTGTGATTGCGCAATTCAGTTTGTACTCTCCTACATTGCTAAGAGTCTACTAATATTCATCTCCATCTTTAGTATCTTTTTCGAAAAATATTGCAAATTTTAAATGCTTTACATTTTTATAAAATTATTTATTGCATTCTTTCTTTCTTATTTCTTTTTTTTTTTTAGATTCCTTCAAAAATTATTTTGTGAGTCTTGCCAACATTATTTATTACAAATTTTTAGATTAAAAAAAATATTTATTTTAAATTTTATCTTTTTAAAATTATTTAATACAATTCTTTATTTTTATATCTTTTCAAAAATTATCTGTTGCAATTTTAAAATGCTTTATAGGTTGTTTGTAAACTTTAGTTCTTTTTATATGTGTATTGAATTTTTTTTAATTTTACATTTTTACTAAAATTTTATATTATTTCAGGTATGTCCTGCAAACGGAAAAGTAAATTTAATTCGGAAGTTTTGAAGGAGATTGATGGAAATGGGGATAATATAGGTGCATGGTGCTCTCCTGGATTTAAACCAGAAGAAGCACTTTGTATTATTTGCGACAGTGTCATCAACTGTTCTCAGCATGGTGTAGCAGCAGTAAAAAGGCATGCGAATTTAAAGAAACACATTGAAAAATATGCAAAATTTAGAGACTTTTCCGGTGAACTGAAAAAGAAAAAAGATCAAAGGGTCATCAATAGCTTTCAAAGTTCAGGTGTTTCGTTGCCTTCTCCAAGCATCATGTCTCATAATGATAAAATAATATCTGCTGAAGTAAAATTTGCTATTGCAATTGCTGTTCATGATATACCATATAGCTCAGGACATGCATTGTCAAATATTTTTGTAGATATATTTAGTGATTCAAGAATTGCTCGTGACTTTTCATGTAGCCGGAACAAGTTATCCTATTTGATATCTGATGGCTTGGGTCCTTATTTTAAGGAACAAATTGTAAATGAGATCTTTAAAACACAAGCTTTCTTTTCACTACAAATTGATGAAACTTCATTGCCTGAAAAAAGAGTTCAGCAATTGGACATTTTAATACGGTATTACTCGGAATCAAAAAAGCTTGTTGTTTGTGAACATTTTCAAACTTACCATTTAGGTTCAGCAACATCGGAGATACTGCTTAATCATATCAGTAATGCTCTGTAAAGTCTACCACAGGATAAATTTTTGAGTATTTTTTCAGATGGCCCAAATGTGATGAAATCATTGCATACAAAACTTCAACAACTTCATAAATATCTTCTGAACATGGGCACTTGTTCACTCCACAAAGTCCATAATGCTTTTGCTTTTGGATTGGATACATTTGCAGATATTGAGATATTATGCATTGATATTTATTTCTTCTTCAAGCAATCTGCCACAAGAAGTGAAGAGTTTAGAGAAAAGCAATTAAGCTTGTGCTTGCCAGATCATATATTTTTACGACATGTGTCAAACAGATGGTTAACTTTGCAATTGGCATTAGACAGGATAATTGAACAGTATGAGCCAATTAGAGAATACTTTCTTAATTCTGCTAAAAGAAATATGAGAGGGGGAAATGATAGACATCAAAGAATCTGCAAAATGTTAAAATGCAAATTTACCTATTCTAAATTGTTGTTTTTGAAAAATGCTGCAGAACTTTTTACACCATTTTTAAAGCTTTTTCAGCAAGAAGGACCACTCTTACACATATTGTATGACGAGATATGCCTTTTGATAAAAAAGGTCTTGGGGCGGTTTACTGTGCCAGACTTTCTTCTTAGTCTCAGTAACTCGGATTTAAAAAAGGTTGATACAGAAAAAAATTGGCTTAAGAAAGCTGAAGTAGGGCTGGACACAGAAAGAGCTCTTAGTGGACTGTTGGATACAGAGAAGAAGGAATTTTTTATGTTAGCGAGACAGTTTTATAAGAAATGTGCATCGAAATTAATAAAAACAATGCCACTAGATAATAAAGTTCTCAGATGTCTAAAATGTCTCCATCCATTAGCACGAACAGAGGCTTCCTCAATTTCTAATATAAGATTTTTGGCATCACAGATGCCAAATGTTATAGGATCATCATCAATAGTAAAATTAACAGATGAGTGGATTTCTCTACAGTCGGAGAGTATAGATTCAATTATATTTCTGAAACAGCAACTTCCAGAATCTATTGTTGAATCAAATGATGAGGATAGTAATTATTTAGAATCTAATTTTGCACGACTTGATACTTACTGGACATACATATTTCAAATTAAAAATAATCTAGGAATGGCCAAGTACCCTTTGATAAAGAAAGCAGTTAAAGCTTTGCTTTGTTTGCCACATGGTAATGCAGAAGTGGAAAGGGGATTCAGCGAAAACAAAAGAATGCTGACTTTTCGGAACCAGTTAAGCTTGCATAGTATTAATGGATTACGTCACACAAAATCATATATGAAGCGATATGAAAATGTGTGCCAAAATTTACCTGTGACACACGAATTGTTAAAATACATGAAGGAGTCATCGAAAATATATAGAGCACGGATAGAATCAGAAAGAACTGAAAAAAGCAATAAAAGATGTGATGTTACAGATGAAGATATCTTTAAAAAAGAAGAAATAATTAAGCATCAATTGGAAGCTTCGCAGAAAATGCTAGATAGTGCCGAGGAGCTGATTTCAAATGGAATATCATTAAAGGATTTTTCAAAAATAGAAAGTGGACAAGCTGTTCTGCAAGACAGTAAGAAAAAAATAGAACTATATTTAAACGAACTAAAAGTAGTACAAAAGGAAATTGAAACAGTGAAAGGTGTAAAAAGAAGGAAAATATGAATTTGTTAATTAATGATATGTTCAGATAAGTTTGCTATTTTTTAAAATTTAAATTCAATAAATATTTTGTAGATATAAGCATTTTTTAGATTTTGTATATTATTTTTAGTTCATTAATAATTCTAGTTCTAAGAGTTATAAATTTTTATTTTTTATACTTAAATTTTATTAATTAGATTTTTAAAACTTGATTGTCTTCAATATCTGTTGTATATACGACAGACTGCTAAAATTGGAAAAAGCCTCGAAAAATTACTTGCTATAATATAAAAAAAAAACTGTTTACTACGAATGGCTACAATTTTAAAAAAATGCCTGCTACAAACTGCTCCAATTTTGAAAATTTGCCTGATACAAGCTGCTCTAATTTTGAAAATTTGCTGCTCCAAAAATTGCTCCAAAACAGTTTTTTGTAATCACATCACTGGACAGTGTTTCTGGAAGATTCAGACTGAGTCAGTGTATTCCCCAGGTCTCTGTGCCTAGCTCTACTCTGTTCTCTCTTTTTATTGCTGGTATAGAAACAGAGACTAATGCCAATCACTGCATGGGATTGTATGCTGATGATATAATTATTTGGAGCAGAAAATCAAGTATCACTTCTGCTCAAGAAGATATTAATTCTACCCTCCTTGATTTCGAGAATTTCGCTGCGGTGCATAAGATCATTTTTAATCCCTCTAAGTCTGTTTCTAGTGTATTTACCACCAATAGACATCTGTATAACCTGGAGTCTAACATCTTTCTTCTGGGTAGGAGACTAAATTGTGAAAAACATCCCAAGTATTTGGGGAGGAGTTCATTTTGGACCAGGAGATACTTAGCCGTGCTCATATAGACAATTTGGTTTTGAGAGGTAAACAGACACGCAGAATTTTGAAATATATTTCTGATAGAGATTGGGGTGTGGATGCGCCGACCCTGAGAAACACATACACTGCTCTTATTCGACTGATCCTGGAGTACGGTGTTCAGGTCTATCAGCCTGCCTCTATCAGCAACCTAGATAAACTGGAAAGGGTTCAGCTTTCTGCTGCCGTATAACTGGTCTCCGCAATAGCTGTCCGAGGGACATAATATTGTACTGAACTGAAGCTGACCTCCAACCCCTCAGGCTTCGGAGTAGGTTTCTCCTGTCCAAACATTTTGCATAGCTCATCAGTTATGGAGATCAGCACAGAACCTCTAATTATGTGCATAGCTGGAGCATTATGTGCATAGCTGTACTCTACTGAAGCTGACCTCCAACCCCTCAGGCTTCGGAGTAGGTTTCTCCTGGCCAAACATTTTGCATAGCTCATCAGTTAGAGAGATCAGCACAGAACCTCTAATTATGTGCGTAACTGGAGCATTATGTGCATAGCTGTACTCTACTGAAGCTGACCTCCAACCCCTCAGGCTTCGGAGTAGGTTTCTCCTGGCCAAACATTTTGCATAGCTCATCAGTTATGGAGATCAGCACAGAACCTCTAATTATGTGCGTAGCTGGAGCATTATGTGCATAGCTGTACTCTACTGAAACTGACCTCCAACCCCTCAGGCTTCGGAGTAGGTTTCTCCTGGCCAAACATTTTGCATAGCTCATCAGTTATGGAGATCAGCACAGAACCTCTAATTATGTGCGTGGCTGGAGCATTATGTGCATAGCTGTACTCTACTGAAGCTGACCTCCAACCCCTCAGGCTTCGGAGTAGGTTTCTCCTGGCCAAACATTTTGCATAGCTCATCAGTTATGGAGATCAGCACAGAACCTCTAATTATGTGCGTAGCTGGAGCATTATGTGCATAGCTGTACTCTACTGAAGCTGACCTCCAACCCCTCAGGCTTCGGAGTAGGTTTCTCCTGGCCAAATATTTTGCATAGCTCATCAGTTATGGAGATCAGCACAGAACCTCTAATTATGTGCATAGCTGGAGCAATAATCGTCGTCTTAAGAGTGAAAGTCCACTTAGCCACGCTGAATGTGGGGGTTGGCTGCAAAGCGAAGTTGAACATATCTCTCTGGCCTGCTGTATGGAGGTTACTGCCTCGTTTCATGATCGGATCTTTTTCAGGACTGAACTCTGCTCATACACTAACAAAGGCACGCAGCATCCAGATTATCTTAAACAGTTCGCTTTGGAAATTATTTATTAAATTCCCAGTGACGCGTTGCAGATTTATACTGATGGAAGTAGGGGTGATGGTGCCATCTCCGCTAGTGGGATCTACATCAAGCAGGGGAATGGCATTAGGACATGTAGGAGAAATCCCAACCACTGCTCAGTTTTTCGGGCGGAACTCATAGCAATTGAGGACTGGATCCTGAGTGATAGCCGTAGTTCTATTCAGCACCTGGCTGAATGTAGAGACATGGTGATGGAACGACAGTGAATATTGTTCAGCATTTGGGTTACTTGTGTGCCCATAATAGGATATTTTTTCAATGGGTGCCATCTCACATAGACATTTACGGTAATGAGGTTGCGGATAGTCTGGCCAAGGAGGGCAGCCTTAGGAGTTCTATTGATGGTGGCTGTCTTTCTTTCTCGGAACTTGCCTCATGAGTCAAACTTGAAATCAACTCCACTTGGAGAAAGCCCCCGCGTGCATGAGTGGTATGATTGCAGCTGCCCTGGTGCTGCTTTGATTGGGGCAGTCCAGGGTTCGTACGCCTCCTGAAAATCCTTGAAAACTCCTGGATTTTAGATTTTTCTTATAAGGCCCTTGAAAACTCCTTATTTTATTCGTTTTGGCTCCAAACTCCTGAAAATCGAGAAACACTCTTTGAAAATCGACATTGCGATCTTTTATTTCATAATGTAATCAATAGGTGGTGCCACCAAACCACCGATAGTGCACAAGTACTGATGCTAGAAATACAGAGATGTCAATCATTGTGGATTTTTTGTAATTATGGATTTCTGAACAAAATTACGGACTGCGGAAAAGACTCGTAAAATTACGGAAAATTCATATATTTTTTTTTCCATCCTGTAAATATTGCACCATAAATTGAAAAACTTGCTTATTTCTATATGTTGGTTTATTATTCATGTAAATATGTTAATTATTTTGACACATTTAGTATTATTGCGCAATTCAGTGAATTCTCATGTAGTCCTGGGCATCCACAAGTATTCTTTTCCATCCATCCCTAATTTCTTAATATTAGTCATTAGATGAACTGAGCTAGCCTATTTTCACATTTTAGTTAATTATAAAGGCTTTTTTTTTAATTATTTTCTTATAAATAGAGGGATTGCGTAATTCCGGTAGTATCGCGTACATTGCCGTACTTTGACTAGTATCTTTTTCCATCCATCTCTATCCTGTAATTATTGCACATTAAATTAACAAAACTTGTTTATCTTTATGTTTTGGTTTATTATTCTTGTTAATTTTATAATTATTTTGACATATTCAGTACGATTGCGCAATTCAGGGAATTCTCGTGTAGTCCTGTGAGTCCACAAGTATCCTTTTCTATCCATCTCCATCCTCTATACATTAATCATTAGATTGACAAAACTAAATAATTTGGCATCATTTCTGATGTTAAAATAGCAAAATTAAATGCACATCCATAACATAAGGACTTTATTTCACTTCCTTAAGACGTACAAAAGTTTAAAACAGGCCATAGCGCTTTCGAGCATAAGTATGCTCTTCATCAGTGGCTACACGGAAATAAAGTTTGAATCGTTCATATATAGACCAGATATAGCGACAAAATTTGCATAAATACAATCCACAAGAGAATCTACGTCTAGACAAGTATAAACCATAAACAATTTTTCAAAAATTTTAACAACAAAAGAACAGCATATTAAATTACAATTTAATTACAGAAATCGAAAAAAAAAGGAGGGGGGGGGGGGGCTGGCAGTCAAGCAATATATTTCCTCAATTCAGCGTACTGCTCTTCAGAGAGGCCCTAAGTTTGCTTATCCCAGTAATAATTCTAATTTTATTAATTTAATTCCCCCTGTGGAAAGTGCTCTCCTTAACGTGGCTCAGCCCCATAGAGATCGTGGCTGTTTTGTCATGTATCGGTCTATTTTTGCGTTCCAAAATAAGAAAAAGCTTAAAAATAAAAATAAACATTCTAGTTTTAATATTACTTTGAATACTGAACTCGCAGAAATTAAAAAACTTAGATCTAATCCAGAACATGTCATTTTATGTGCTGACAAGACTAGCAACTTGTTCTTACCAATAAAATTGATTATGTAAATTCAATGCGGAAGTGTATTGATGAGATGGAATGCATTCAGGTTAAAAAATTTCCGATCAATAAGATTAATGATAGAATCGCAAAACTTAAAAAATGTAACAATGTTAAATCTGCTATTTTCCGTACTTCTCATCAACTAACCCTAAGATCTTTGGTCAAATTAAACTTCATAAACCTAATCATCCTATGCGTCCCATTGTTTCCAAATGTTGCGGACCTACTTATTTTTTAGGAAAATCACTTGCCTTCTTCTTAAAACCTTTTTTTAATAACCATAAGTTTTCTATCGGTTCAACTGAAAATTTCATTAATATTTTATACAAAACTAAATTTAAATCTAATAGTACCTTGCATAGTTTTGATGTTGTTTCTTTATTTCCTAGTATACCCGTTGACATTGCTATTGAAATTATCAAAAAACTACAGAATCATAATTTTAAAACTCCTACCATCAACTCAATCACTTCTGCTTTGAATATTGTTGCGGAAACAAATTATTTTGGTTTCCATGATACTATTTATCTACAAACCTGTGGTGTCCCTATGGGTAGCCCTTTATCTGGTATTATGGCCGAGGCGGTCATGAAGCTAATAGTTCTTTGCCTTTTCTTGATGTCCTGGTCACCCGTTCTGCTACTGGTTTTCAAACCTCGGTTTTTCGTAAATCTTCTTTTACTAATTCTTTTATTCCTGCTAATTCTTACCATCATCTTTCCTCTAAAAAAGCTTCTTTTTATGCTTATTTTAATCACGCTTTTACTGTTTGTTCATCTATCTCTGCTTTAAGTGATGAAATTGAATTTATTTTTGGCCTTGGCCGTGAGACTGCCTACTCCTTTGAGTTTATTTATAAGGTTTTCTTCCAAGTTTGCCGTAAATATACCCTTTTTGATACTAAACTTATTGCCTTAAAAGACCGTTTGACTTATAGGTCTAGTTTTCCATACAATCCTATGATTTTCCGCCCCTTTATCCAATTTTGTTCCGAGTTTGGTTTCAGACCTGCACATTCTAATATTTCTTCTTTATTCAACCGTATTCGGTCTGATAAACTGGGTGATAGAGATGACTTTAAAAGCTTTGCTGGGGTGTATGTTGTTCCCTGTTATCCACCGATGCTAATTTTAAATTTTATATTGGAAGTACTAACATACTAGTATACAAGCAGAGCTATCAGCTGAGGAGAGCCGGCTTCGTCAACAAGCAAGTGACTTTTCCAAAACTGTGAGTCTAAATTCTGCATATCTTACTTCTAAGAAATATGTAAATAGAGTAAAATTATCTAAATTTAAATCTCAAAATGTATCTCATAATGTGTCTAATGTAAATACTTCTAGTCATAATGTAAATATTTCTAAAAGTAAAATTAAGTGTCTTAAATGTAACAAACTAGGTCATACTAAAGTTAATTGCCCTAGAAATAATGGATCTAGTATTGTGGAATTTCTTGGGTCTCCACAGATTGAGGCTAATACTGTAATCGATCCTAGCGATAGACTCAGCTGGGTAGTAGACACTGCTGCTACACGACATTTCTGTAATAACATTAAGTTATTTTCCAAATTTAATGAGTGCAAAGGCACTTCAATGTCGCTAGCAGTAGGGGATGTCGAAAGTCCAGTTGAGGATATCGGGACGGTGGAAATGTATGTCCAATTTAAGGATAAACAAAGTATTATCAAATTGGAAAATGTTATGTATTCTCCTAAACTTAGGAGAAATTTATTAGCTGCATCTGTTCTTGAAGAACAAAATTTTAGTTTTAATGGAGCTAATGGGGTTCTATGGTTTTTTACACCCAAAGGGGAGAAATTCTTTTATTTCCGTGTAGCCACTGATGAAGAGCATACTTATGCTCGAAAGCGCTATGGCCTGTTTTAAACTTTTGTACGTCTTAAGGAAGTGAAATAAAGACCTTCTGTTATGGATGTGTGTTTAATTTTGCTATTTTGACAAAACTAGCTTATTTTCACATTTTGGTTATTTGTTAAGGTTAATTTTTTGATTTTTTATTTATTTACATAAATAGTACGATTGCACAATTCAATTTGCCCAGAAGAATTTAACAGTTTATCTAGAAGAATTTAATATTATCTGGTGATGAAAGATATGAAAAATATTATTTGTTTCCCATAATAATGTTTCAAATTTTATATTCTGTATTGTTGTTAGAAAATATTGATTTTAAGCTAAATTTAAGTGCAGACACATTACATGTTTTTTATTACTTAAAGAAATAAAAAATGTCAAATGTTCTTTATTTTTCATGTTTTAGGAAGAAATTATTAAGCTAGAGCAGGCTAAAAATAAATAAACATTTAAGCTAAGCATATTCTGTTTCCTATTAAGCTAAGCATGTTCTATTAAGGATTTTGGAATTTCTTTTTTGTTTAGTAATGAAGACTACGGAGCTGCCAACTCTCCCGGTTTTCCGCTATATCGCCCGGTCTCCCGGATAAGTTGCTCAATCTCCCGGTTTTCGCTCAGCTGCCCTTATTTTCCCCCTTTCTAGACAGAAATCACGCGAATGTAAATCCTGACTTTCAGTTGTTTTCCGCAGTGCAGTTTTCTGCTACCGCTGTGTAGGAATGGATCGCGATTGACGTTTGTATATTTGTATTTGTATCTACAGGTTACAAAGTAAAAAAATCGGAAATAGATCACAAATTTTCCGAAAATGTTACGAAATAAGAAACAAAATCACAAATTTTGAAATTGAAGTTTTCCTGTTCTTTCGTCTAAAAATGCATTTCCCAGCTATCGTGTAATCGGCGTTCGCAAACGGCGATCATTCCCACAGCGTCACGAGAGAGATGATCAATGATTATCTAATTAATGTGGGAAAAACGCATTTGCATTGACTAAAATTTTATTAAATTATTTTGTTTTATATACAAAACTATTGTTCAAACGTATTATTAATGAAATGAAAGTATTTTTTGCAGCAGTAAAAAAATGACGTTTGTACGCAATCCTCCTTATATTTCGTTTTATTATGAAACTATTTTTCTACTTTTGCAATTTGTCAGCATCGTCAATTTTTTTTTATAATTATTTCGTATTTTATACAGAAAAACTATTGTTCAAACATAATATTAATGAAACGAAAGGCTATTTTGCAGCAGTATCACGAAAAAAGGCATTTGTGCGCGATCCTCCATATATTTCGTTTTATTATGAAACTATTTTTCTACTTTTGCAATTTGTCAGCATCGTCAATTTTTTTTTTATAATTATTTCGTATTTTATACAGAAAAATTATTGTTCAAACGTATTATTAATTAAATGAAAGGCTATTTTGCAGCAGTATCGCGAAAAACGGCATTTATGCGCGATCCTCCATATATTTCGTTTAATTGTGAAAATAATTTCCACTTTTGCAATCTGTCTGCTTCGTCTAAAATTGGACTTATCAAAATCTCCCGGTTTTTTCATATTTTCGCACTAAAATCTCCCGGTTTTGCATATTTGGAGGTTGGCAGCTATGAGATTAACATATTCATATTTTGTTTATTTAGTTTAAAAATTTGAACATTTCACATTCAAAATTTTAAATGTTTGATCAAATATTTTTCTGATTATCATTGCAAAGATTTTTTTTTATCAGAAATAGCACCACTCTAGTCATTACTGAATGAAAATTTCCTGTCTAGATTACTGAAACTATAAATAAGCAGCCGTTATTCATATAAATCTTGTGAAAATGCAAAGCAGCAATATACAGCAGTTCAAAGCAAATGTGAGCAGAGGCATTGCTGAAGGAGGAGGGGTCATACCCCCTCCCCAAGAACCCATTGAGTTTCAAAGAAATTATATATGGAGAAATGGAAAACAAAATATTTGGTTACCAACCATACCAGCTAAGTTGATGTTGGATTCATTTAAAAAGTTATTAAAAGACATACATGGTTAAGAAAAAAATTGTTAATGGACCCTGTACCATCACTGATATTTAATAAATTATGGAGTGTAAATTGGCAAACTTTTCCTTTATTGGTGTATTGTAATTCAAGACAAATTTTTGTATAGCTAGAGTGGTGTAGTTGGTATAAAACTAAGCTACATGGCTGAAAGAGAAACATCTGTAGAATCTTGATTTTGCTTCTACTTTTAATGTGTAAAAAAATTCCTGGAAAAATGCTCGAAAACTCCTGGAAATGGATTCTTGCAGAAGAGTATGAACCCTGCCAGGCAGTAAGGGAGATCAGACGGCTCTGGCCAGACTCCGCAGCAGCCATCTTCGTGCTCTTCGAAATGTGTTGAGTTCTAAGGTTTATCCCCTTTGCCCGAAATGCAATGTGACTCAGGCCTCTCCTGCCCATGCCTTGACATGTATTGGATGCCAGAGGAGTCAGCTGTACTCCAGCCCTGGAGTAGTTCTTCATCATTTGAAGACTCATGGGTTCATGGACTTGATCTGATGTTGCTGTCGGTCAAGTGGGATAAGAAACAACAACTAATTCTGCTTTGAAAAAATATTCGGTTTATTTTTTATTTATTAATGTGTTGTGTCACCGTTGCTGCGGGACTACATAGATTCTGCTATCCTGTAAGCACTGTAATGCGCATGTCTGCAGTTCGCTATTTAGGACTCTGCAACCACCATGACTTCAGTCTCGAGTCTCGCCGTAACTTTAGTTACGTCTCGGCCAACTCTTAACTCAACTGTAACATATATGCATTAGCTTAGATGAATTACGCTGTAGCAGTTTGAGTCCAGCATGTAATGTAATCAATAACTTGTTGTGTTAGAGTTTATTGTTATTAAAATGTTAAGTTTTTAAACGTGTAGAGTTTGTTTGTACAAACGAGCTCATCAAGCAACACACGCAACCATTCTCAAGTATTCTAAGTCATACGTGGTTGACATTTCCTTTTGCCATACACCTGAGATGGCAGGTCAACTACACAAAATGGACACTCCGTATTGACCCACCAAAGTCGAGTAACGATGCACCAAAGTGGCGACCCGGACGTGAAAGGATGCAACTTAATTTTAAAAGGAAATTTAATTGGAATTTAACGATTGCTGATATTTCTATGTCCATTTTAGGCACGGATTTTCTAGAAAGGTTCAGCCTCTTGGTCGATTTAAAGAACCGGCGAATTTGTGATACTGAAACAAAGTTATTTACTCACGGTTCGATTATTTCTTGATCGTCTGTAAGTTTATCGCTGACTAGGGGGAAAGGATTGGTACGATTCCATAATTTCTGATTTTCCTCAGGTATTTGGTTCCAACCCTCAAATGCAGATAAACAACAAGAGTGGTTTATTTACTCATTGCTTTGAGACTACCAGTCTTCTGGTTTTTTCTAGACCTAGGAGGTTAAATCTGGAGAAATTAGCAGCATTAACAGAGGAATTTAAGGGTCTGATCGAACAAGGCGTTATTAGACCGCCAAGAAATCCGTGGGCTAGTCTGATTCATATGGTAAAGAAAAAGGACGATTCGTGGAGAATTTGTGGAGATTTTCGTGCAGTCAATAAGGTTATGATGCCTGATAGGTACCCGTTTCCACACATTCATGATTTTGTGATGGGACTAAGGGGTAAAAAGGTGTTTTCGAAAATGGATTTGGTTCGTGCGTACCAGCAAATTCCGGTGGAATCCCGTGACATTTGTAAAACTGCTGTAATTACTCCGATTGGCCTGTTCGAATTAATAAAAATGCTGTATGGATTGCGTAATGCAGGCAGTACATTCCAATGTGTGTTAGACAATATCCTTTGAGAGTTTGAGTTTTGTCTATCGTATTTGGATGATGTGTTTGTTTTCTCTGAGAATAAGGAAATGCATGAGACCCACTTATATTATTTGGGAAGTTGAGTGACCACGGTTTGATAGTAAATTTTCCGAAATGTAAATTCGGAGTACCGGAGATTTCTTTCTCAGGGTTTTTGATATCCAATAAGGGAATTTCTTCATTGGTAAATTAGCTGAATGCTCTTGTCCTACTACGGTGAAGGAGTTAAGAACTTTTTTGGGGCGATGTTGAATTTTTATCATCGGTTTTTGAAAGGTGCGGCTGAGTAGCAATCGCAGTTGAATGAACTTGTCAGGAATAAACATAAAAATGTTAAACACTTATCATGTGGACTGATGATGCTAGAGAGGCATTTGAGTGTTGTAAAAAGGCTATTGTCGATGTAACTCTTTTTGCATTTCCTGCTCCGGATGCAGGCCCCCCACATCAAATTGTGAGACAGGGTACCAAGTAGTGACGCGGGCCCCATGTATATGAAGGGAGTGATTCCACCCCCCCCCCCCCCTTCCATGTATCCAACATATTTTCGCCAAAGTTAACTTTAAAGTAATTTTTGCTCAGTCTTTGTAAATAATTTAAAGTTGAATTCTTTAGTTACAAAATAGTAAAACACAGTAGAAAAAATCTGATGTAGGCAAAACATGACTTTCCTTATATAATGTAATGAATTTACTACTTTTACAGTAAAAAAAAAAATAGGTTTAGTAGATACCAATATTCTTTCCAAGATATTGAATTTTCAACAATTAGTCGTCATTTTCATTGATTTAGCGTCATTTTTATCCATTTGGTGAGATTTTTGTTAATTTGGCAACATTTAAAAAGTCGCCAAGTTGGCGACATTCCGGCGAATTCGTCGCCAAAATCTCGCCAAGCGTTATGGACGAAGAAATAAGTTATTCTTACAGCAGATAAATGACTATTGGCTTTCAAATACAAAAGTATTACTCAAAGTATCTTTTTTCATGAATGGAACGAGCTAGATCCACGAGAATGATGTCACCCAATTTATCGCATGGTATTACATATGAAAAGTGAACATGTTTTTCAATAAGAAGTATTTTTTTTTATTTTATATGACTTTTTGATAATTTTTTTTGAAAAATGTACAATATCTCGAGAACGATTCATGTTAGCATTCTAAAATTTATGTCAATCGTTTTCTAATGAAAAATTACATAAGAAATGTCTATTTGCGTAACTTTATTAGCGATTTTGATTTTTTGACGATTTTTTCAAAATTTCATTCGAAAATTTAGGGGGTTCTGAACATTCGATTGCGTATAAAAACAATTGGCTTCCAGTGTTTACGGATTGTGAGTTTTGTACCAAATTTTGTTCGAATTGGTCCATTCGTTCGTCAGTTATCGTCTCCACAGACTCACTGACACACACACACACAGACATCAGTTCAAAAATGTTCGATTCGTGATCAGGGATGCTTGAAACGTACTCTCCCGTCGAAAACTCGAATTCGAATTTTCGATCTCATCACAATACTTTCCTTATACATTATGTATATAAGGAAAGTAATAAATACAATCATGTAGTGAAGTGGAAATGTAAATATATATTCATCAATAAAGTAAAAAAAGATCTATCCAAAATAACTTCCATAATCGTTATTTGATCAACTTCTGTTCCTATTGCCACACTCTTAACAAAGCAGGATATGCAGATAAAACACTCTTGATCTTCTGTATCAATCGATTTTTCATATCAAAATCTCATATATGCAAATATACTTGTTGCAATAAATGATTTTTTAATAATGTGTAATAGTAGCTTGGATCTTCTAAATCAGTTGATCTCTAATTTTCTTCAAATCAGCACTCCATAGGGTACGAAAAAATTAAGTTTACTTAATATAAGAAAGCATGTGTGTAGTCTGTAGCGAGAAATCTAAGCTGCGCACAGCCATGGAATATGGTACAGAGGCGCTTCAGGACGTTTCGACGAATTCTACTCAATGAATTGTTTTTAATTTATATTAGTTTTTAGTTATTTTATATTGAATCGCGATTTTCACAAAAATCAGTTTCTTAGCGATCGAAAATGTTATTGCAGAATTTCTATTTTGACACCATCGGAAAGATCGCAAAACCTTTTTTCTAACAATGTTTGAACCGAATCCGTAGGACAATTCCTTTAAATTTATTTTATTACTTTCCTTATATACAATACTATATAAGGAAAGTATTGTGACGGGGTCGAAAATTCGAATTTGAGTTTTCAACGGAAGAGCACGTTTCAAGCATCCCTTATCACGAATCGAACATTTTTGAAGTGATGTGTGTGTGTGTGTCAGTGAGTCTGTGGAGATGATAACTGACGAACGAATGAACCGATTCGAATGAAATTTGGTACAAAAATTACAATCCCTAAACACTGGAAATCTATAGTTTTTATACGCAATTGAATATTCAGAACCCCCTAAATTTTCGAGTGAAATATTAAAAAAATAGTCAAAAACTCAAATCCTCTAATAAAGTTATGCAAAGAAACATTTCGTATGTAATTTTTCATTAGAAAACGATTGACATAAATTTTAGAACGCTAACATGAACCGTTCTCGAGATATTGCAGATTTTTCAAAAAAAATATCAAAAAATCATATAAAATAAAAACAAAATATTTCTTATTGAGAAACATGCTCACTTTTCATATGTAATAGCATGCGATAAATTTGTGACATCATTCTCGTGGATCTAGCTCTTTTTATTCATGAAAAAAGATACTTTGAGTAATACTTTTGTATTTGAACGCCAATCGTCATTTATCTGTTGTAAGAATAACTTATTTATCTGTCCATAACGCTTGGAAAGACCTTGGCGACGAATTGGTGAGATGTCGCTAACTTGGCGACTTTCTTCAATGTTGCTAAATTAACGAAAAACTTGCCAAATGGATAAAAATGACACTAAATCAATGAAAATGATGACTCATTGACGAAAATTCAATATCTTGGAAAGAATATAAATATCTACTATAATAATAATCTATTTTTTTTTAACTGTAAAAGTAGTAAATTCATTGCATTATATAAGGAAATTCATGTGCTGCCCACATTGGATTTTTTATAAATACATCAAAATTTGTATATTTTAGAATATTTGATACTTAAATATGTGTGTATATCCTCGTATTCTAACGGAAATATTTTTAATTACTACATTATTTTATTTGCTGTGAGTTTTTACAAACGCATAAAATTTAAAATTGTAGATATCGTTAATGAAATGTGTATACTATTTTTCTCCCCGGTGGACATTTGTGAGCATGCCCCTCAAAGCCTTGGAACTCACGATGTTTAAGTCTTCTCGCCTAGAGAAATGATTTCATTTTGTTTCTTTTATTTATTTATTTTTTCTGCTTTCCACGGTTGCGGAACAAAAGAAGGAAGCGATTTGCAAATTGAGTGGTTTTTATCTGCATGTATTATTTAACTAGCGGAAGCTTATCTAGGACCCGGGCAACTCTGAGTAATTATTTGTAGTACTATATAAATGTGCATGGGCAAAGAAAAGTGACCTATCTGCATCTTACGGCCTTCTGGTATGATTAATTTTCATTATTCCTGCCCTCTACAGTAGTATGACAGGTTCAACAATACATCAGTTGCAAAAAATTTGAGTTATTTGATAATTTGAAAGAATCTACAAATTTTCTGTAAATTTTAATTGTATTATTTACTACTCAGAGAACAAAAAAATTATGCACAGCCCCAGTAACTAAAACATCTGATGTATCTAACAAAAAACTTCTCAGCAAATGAAAATATTATGATATCCATAAACAATAAAAAAACAGCACTTCTTTATGACGCAAACTCGTTGAAAATAAATAGGTCTTATGCTGACACTGATTAAAATAAGTATACCTAATCGCATGGGAATTATTTAATTATTTTGAGAGATATCACGCTCGTTGTAGAAAAAGTAATATTTCTAATACCTCAAAAGTGGTTTAGGATAAATCCTAAATATATTTTCAATTCATTTCTGGTTAAAAGTACTTAAATTAACCACCCAATTGGTAATAAATACCATATTTAACATTTTTATAATTTTTTAAACTTAGATAAAGAAAACATGCAATATATGGATGATGGAACATCCTATAAATGATGTCATTTGCATTTTTATATAAAAATAAATTCCATATTAAACGGCCCTTTCTGTACATATATTGGTAACATGAATATTTTGCATGTCTTTTCAATTTTAAGAATAAATAATTGAAAAAGCCTTCTCCCGGTCCGACCTCACTGAAAATTAATAGGATTCTGATTATTTACACGATTGAAATAATCCTACGACATTCTGTTTCATTATTTCAATCCGTGTTGTACTCATATATATTAATAAATTACTGGTTTGTACGTTTTCAGGGATATTCTCAATGAGTAAATTCATCTAAAAGTTTTATACAAATTTTAAATGTATAGATTAATTTTACAGAACTATATAGTATTCTGATAAAATAAATAACATTAATTCTAAGATCAATATTTTTAAGGCAATTAAAACTAATATTGAAAAAAATATAAGAATTCAAACAAACCTTAATATCAGACCCCTGTGCAAAATTTTTTTCCATTAATTACAAATATTGAAGAATTTATACGAGTTACAAAATCTTCAAATGAAAACACAGTTTCATCGGATTAGGCCGAGGTATCTATTCGTTTCTAGAGGATCCACTCAGATGAACATTGCTACATTGCTTAGGGACATTTTGCTAGACAAAAGGTCTTCAATGCTAACCACTTGGTTTCCCCAGGATGAAATACAACACTCTTCCTTCAGGCATCTACTACAGAACTTGAGAGTTGGAAATAGGGTCATCCGATCCATTGCCAAATACCCAGAATTTTCTGCTACAAAAGAGCGCGGATATTGTCGGTAGACTGTAGACTAGACCTGGACCCCCTGATGTGTTAATTGCTTTAGGTCAACTGGCCATTCACATGATCTTATCTCATCTGTATGGGAGTGAAAAAGACTCCCTCTGCACAAGGAGATGTGGAAGGCTTTTCTTTTCTTGTTGTAAAGGCATTTATTTTATCAGTTCAATGCTTGCAAATTTTCGAAGCTAAATAGAAAAAAGTTACTTTTATTACCCTGGGAAATGCTTTGTAGCCAACCCTTCAAAGCTGGGCAATTTATGTGGAGTACTATTATCTATCATTTTCTTACCGGATTTGCTGATCCTTTGTTGATGGGATAGCGTATTCTTTGTACGTTACGGACGATGTCTTTTTTACCCTTTTTTTGAAACACATGGAATCAAAGAAATAAAACGTGTCACATGTTGCTTAACGTATCATGTGCTTAATTTGTACAATTCTTTGGATTTTTTTTTATTGTTTTAAAGAACTTGCGTAAAATATGCGATATTGTATCATAAAATATTTTTTATTACAAATTCATATGCACAAATAATGTTGAAAAAATATTTTTTCACGGGCCCCTATCGTTCGCCGGGCCCCGGTACAACAACCCCAACTGACCCCCCCTTTGTGGGGGCCCTGTCCGGATGTACCGTTGGTGTTAATGGTTGATGCTTCTGAGATCGCAACGGGCGCAGTATTACACCAGCAGGTTGTAGAAGTCCTTTAGGGTTTTTTTCTAAAAAACTTACCCCTGCGCAAATGAAATACAGCGCGTTTGATCAAGAGGAGTTTATGCAGCTGTGAGACACTTAAGGCATATGTTAGAAGGTCGTAAAGTGGTTGTTTATACAGACCACAAGCCATTGACGTATGCATTTAATCAAAAAGTGAATAACTCTTCTGCTCGACAGATTCGACATTTGGAATCGATCAGTCAGTATACAACCGATATCAGGTATATTCTGGGGGATGAAAACATGGTCGCTGATTCTTTGTCTAGAATCAATACTATAAGTTTAGCTGCTTCAATTGATTTTGAGAGTATTGCGGTAGATCAGTTACAGGATCAGGAGTTAAAGGGGTTGTTAGAAATGCATACAGGTCTTTCCCTGCTTGTAATAGTTCTATATATTGTGATATGTCTAAAAATGTGCCTAGACCTTTCATTCCAACTTTTTGGAGGAAGATCGTGTTTGATAAAACGCATAATCTGTCACATCCTGGTACGAAGGCAACATTGAGGTTGTTGCAACTACGTTTTGTGTGACGGTCCATGAGAAAGGATTGTGCTGAATGGTGTCGACAATGCCTTGAATGTTATAGAGTTAAGCGTACTAGAACACCTTTGGTGGAATTTCCTCGTGCCACAAATCGTTTTTGCCAAGCTCATTTGGACATAGTAGGACCGCTGTTGCCGTCAAAAGGGAACTGATATCTCTTGACATGCATCAACAGGTATACATGCTAGCCGGAAGCAGTTCTGATGCAAGACCAGACGTGGAAACTGTTGCTGAGGTTTTTCTCAGCAATTGGATCGTGCGCTTTGGAGTACCGGAAGTTATCACGACAGATTGAGAAGCAAATTTTGAGTTTTGACTGTTCCAATGCTTATCCAGTATCTTGGGGGTACACAAATGTCGTACCACCGCATATCACCCTCAAGGGAATGGGTATGGTGGAGCGATTTCACAGAACCCCTAAGTCAGCTTTAATGGCGGTGGATTCTGTTCATTGGAGTGAGGCTTTGCCATTGGTGTTACTGTCACTGAGATCGACAGTGCGGGAGGAGTTACAGGCTGCACCAACAGAGTTGGTTTACGGTACAACCCTTCGCTTGCCAGGAGACATGATTCAGAGATCAGATCGAGAGGTCATAGCTGTTGGAAAAACGGATTTGTTTACATCACGATTCTCGTTTCCCGTGAATGTGCATTCATCTTAATTTTTATTTTAATGACTTTTTCCGTTCTCGTGAACGAATTGTGGCATTTTCCCAACAGGCTCTTCATACAAATCATCTTCTCACCGTGCAAGCATCTGCTTTGCATATCTAGGGGGCGTTGTCGGCAACGATTGAGTTCTGGAACGCACCCATCACTGGGTATATATACTAGACACATTTTTAGAACAGGAAGCGGCATCGAACTTTTTTGACTGAAAGGGTCGTGTTGCTTGACTTATTCGATGGCTAGTTCGAATGTACGATCGATAGATCATTGACACGGTGGTATGATCAATAGTAAAGATGATCTTTTAGCTCTAAATGTTTCTCTGATTGAGAGGCCATGTTTTACCGTGTTGTAAACTCTAAAATTCGCGAGTGTTAAAGTCTTGTATTCGCCATAACGTGTAACCTGTGAATGGTGGCTTATACAGTGCACGACGTTTGGTAAGGTAAAATATTTTTTACTTACCTGTGTTTTCGATATCCTGCTTTTTAAAAATGTGTCTAGTTTGTGGATTGAAAACCCTTTTTCCCAGAGCTTGAAAGCTCACAGTGTAAATATCGTGTCTTTACAATCTGGTTACAAAAGCTTATGTAACTTTGAAAATGTAATGGATTCATCTCACAATAAAAAGTGATTTGTTTTTAAATTCTGTGAATTGCTTGCTTCCAATGAACATTTCATCATTTTTCACCTCTGCATGAATTATTCGGCAAGATGACGCTTAGGTATGTGAACTTTTGTTCTTGAAGTTATCACGCCTTAGTTTCTTTTGCCCTTAATAACCTATACATCCGTATGCAGCGACTTAAATTTAAGAAGCTCCAACATGGGCTCCATCCCAGGTCATGTCTCTAATACAGTTCGTACAAAATCTGAGGGAACAGATGGCCAAGCTAAGGCAGATCCCGGCAACTGACCATTCTACACAGAAAGTGTATGTTTCTACTGATTTAAAGAGCTGTTCTCATGTTTTTCCCCGAATAGATGCAGTCAGGAGACCATTAGTGCTGCCGTACCAAGGACCGTTTCCTGTATTGTCGAGGACAAAGTAATCATAATCCTGTACAATGACTAAAAGCAGGATGCGTCATTAGACAGGGTAAAGCCAGCATATGTGGTGGATCCCGGTGCAGGTGAGCACACAAGTTTTTTGGAAACTCCCAGTTCTTGTGGCCATAGTGTATCTAGGTCTGGCCGGAGGTCTAAGCCTGTGGTTCATTTCCAGGCCGGGATTTAATCATAGGGGAGAGTACTGTGGTGTCACCGTTGCTGTGGGACTGCACAGATTCTGCTATCCTGTAAAGCGCATGTCTGCAGTTCGCTATTTAGGACTCTGCAACCGCCACGACTTCAGTCCCGAGTCTTGCTGTAACTTTGGTTACATCTCGGCCAACTCTTAACTCAACTGTAATATGCATGCATTAGCTTAGATGAATTATGCTGTAGCAGTTTGAGTCCAGCATGTAACGTAATCTATAACTTGTTGTGTTAAAGTTTATTGTTATTAAAATGTTATGTTTTTAAATGTGTAGGGTTTCTTTGTACGAACGAGCGCATCAAGCAACACACGCAACCATTCTCAAGTATTCTAAGTCATACAGTATTGTGGCAATTAATTGAGAAATGTCATTTTTTTTCGTTTTATCACACGTAAGCTTAGGAAGAAGCACTCCGAATTAGCTCAGAGTTCAAATTGCAGTTATTATCAAAGTAGCAGGTGTTCGTATGCACCTGGTAAGTAGCAGGTGTTCAAATTCCTCCGCCAGGTGGCATGTGTTCCGCAGTGGTAGTTTCTCAGTTGTTGCGGGGCTCATTAGCGTCATGGATATCAGCGCGGAAACACGTGCTAAAGTGATTGCGCTTAGAGAATTCACTTCTAAGACGTTCGAGGAAATAGGTAAAATATGTGGAGTGAGTACAGCAAGTGTCGGGAGGATCTGGAAGCGGTTTCAGGAAACAGGAAATGCTGGAACCAACCGTTCTGGAAGATGCGGCCGAAAAAGATCAACTTCGACTCGTGACGACAAAACTTTACATCGAATGAGTGTTAAAAATCCTCGATTAACCAGTTTTGACCTGTCTAAGTCCATGGTGGCAGCTGGTGTTGATATTGCACCTTCAACAGTGCGATACAGGCTGTTAGAACGCGGACGGAGAGCATGTCGACCGTACAAGAAGCAGCTTCTGACGCTTCGCATGAAGAAAAAAAAGGTTGGAATGGGCACGGAAATACAAAACATGGACTGAGAAGGACTGGGAGAACGTTCTCTTTTCTGACGAAACACATTTTGTGGTTCAGGGATTTAGATCTATGTTCGTGAGAAGGAGCCAAGGAGAACCTCTCAATCAGCACCACATCAATCAAGCACCCAAGCATCCGCCCAAAAAGATGTTTTGGGGTTGTTTCAGCGTTTTGGGGACAGAATCTCTTGTTCCCGTAGAGGGAATGATGAACAGTGCCAGTTACGAAGTCATATTGACCCGAAAAGTGCTTTCAACCATGGCTAAACTGTGGCCGAACGGAGATTGCGTTTTCTAACAAGACAGCGCGCCATGTCACACTTCGAAGCGAATCAAAAATTTCTGCTCAAAAAAAAATATTACCGTACTGGATTGGCCCGGGAATTCACCAGACTTGAATCCCATAGAAAACTTGTGGGCTATTGTCAAAAAACGGCTTCACAAATTTGCCTGTACGACGATGGACAAGCTAATTTCGGCCGTTATTGACATATGGTTCAGAGACATTGAAATTAAAACTACATGTGCTAGTCTAGTACATTCCATGCCGAAACGTGTCTGTGATGTTATAAAGTCTCGGGGAGGTCATATCACTTATTATTTTTAAATGTATCCATAGAAAACTTGAATAAAACTGAATTTTATAAAAAAAACTGCATTTCTCAATTAATTGCCACAATACTGTATGTGGTTGACGTTTCCTTTTGCCACGCATCTGAGATGGCAGGTTAGCTACACAAAATGGACACTCCGTATTGACACACCAAAGTCGAGTAACGATGCACCAAAAATGTAACATCAAAATGTCGGAAAAGTATATGCGTCTGGTTGTAAAAGGAATGGGGGAAGCCCCACATCCTTCCATTGTCTTTATCAATTATGTAGGGGCTAACATGGATGGTTCAGAAAAACTGCCACTTCTCGCCATCAGAAAATCAATAAAGCCACCATGCTTTAAAGGAGTTAAAAGTCTTTCCACAAAATATGAAGCCAACTCTAAAGCATGGATGGAAAGTATAAAACGGAGTTAGGTAGACATTTCTTCAAAGAAAAAAGACAAGTGCTGATATTTGTGGATAACTGCTGGGCCCACCCCCCTGAAATACCTGGACTAAAATCGGTGAAATTCTTTATCCTTTCCTGCCTGCAACCAAGGGATCATAAACTCATTAAAAGTGCATTATCGTCGAATGCTTCTGGGGCATTTGATCAGTTCAATTGAAATATCAAAAAGTTCCGACGTCAATGTGCTTCAATCCATGGAGTGGATACAGCGAACCTGGGCTCCAATTTCAACGACCACAATTTCAAATAACTTTAGGCATGAAGAATTAAACAAAGGTTAAGGATTGTTGGACGAGATTAGTTATGATCTAAATTCACTCCAGGCATTGCTACAAGAAATAATATCTGAGGGATGTAAGGTTCCATCAGAAATAGACGCCAATAATTTTGCAAGTTTTGATGATGTCATAATTGTTGACAAATTGACATACCAGGAAATAATCAAAGACATAAGATCGGAAATGCCTGGAATATTAAGTGGTAGTGAAGAAGAGGAGGCAATCCCTTCACCGAATATGCGAGAAATCCGTGATATGTTAGCGAAAGTTAGGAAATTTTATCAATCAATAGAAAATGCACTAGATAATACTTTTGAACAATTGGCTAAGATTGAGAATAACATAGAAAGAAAATCGGTTTCTCAAAAGAAACAAATGAAGATTACTTCATTCTTCAAATAGTATGTATAAATAATATTTTTTAATTAAAATTGTCTTTTTTTTTTTCTTTTTTAATTGATTTTTCCTATTTTTTGTTATTTTTTTTCCTAATTTATATTTTTTACTGTAGCATAAGTTGTTTAATGTTTAGGAAAACATACTTCCAGTAAAGTTTTACAAAATTAGTATTTCAGATGTATGAACTCCTGTTATAATAGACTCTCTCTATTACGGACAATACATGTTGGCCCTTGACTGTCCATCTTAACGAGAGTTTACAGTATTTTTATCATTATTACAGAAATTGTTACATTGTCTCTAATGTTCCATAGTTCTATTGCAGTTCTCACTCATTTCTCATAACTGGGTTCTCATAGTGGTTCGAAAATTTGAACTACTGTAGTCTGGAAATCAAAGTACAAAAAATTATTACATTTCTGCTACTAATTTTTTAAAAATCACACAAAATGCAGAAATTTCCTCAAAAGGTAACAATTGCCAAAAGTTTTATTTTGCGTCAGAAGAAAGTAAAAGAACATTTGCTATTTATTCATTGAGAATGAGTGCCCTTTAAGGTTCAAGGAATATGGTATAGTCTACCCTCCATGTTACAAAGTCTTTGGACTGGTGAATTCAGCCTTTACCATCAATAGAAAAATGAAAGGAATACAGACTAGAATTTTGTGGAAATGGGGAGAAGAACAGATATTGCTTTGTATCAGAAAACAATGCAGTGAACGTCTCTGGGGGTCTTGTCGGGTTAATACCAGCGAAAAAATAGAGAGGGCACTTTTTGATTCTGACAAAAATCTCAACAGTCTTCTACTGCTACTCTGATTCTTTATCTGAAGTCCGGAAGAAAAAGGCTTGCATACATAAGGGAGAAAGGTAATTGGGAGATATATCAAAAGGTAGAACTCTTGCTTTTCTAGACAAAAATGTTGTTAAAGAATGCAAAGGTTGTACTGCTTTCTATAAAATGGGGATGCTTTTTGTGGGGTGGTAGAAGATTTTAAATAGCTTGTATCTCGACTCTTTAACCCACAAGCTTCATTGCTGAAAGTGTTTTAGTTTTTTTATTGGATACTTGAAGGTGCATTAAAGATGAAGTTTATTGACAAAGACAATGTAAGGGATTTATATGTCTTAGAAAAAGATATAAATAAGTTTGGTTTGGACTGGTTCACAAAATTAGATAAAAGTGGTCATAAAATCGAATGATGGTGGTCGAGAATGTTAAAATATCAGAATGGGGGATTAAAGTGCTTACAAAGTCATTCAGCATCATCATAACATATGCAATCTGAAAACTATAATAACCACTTTTGCCTCTTACAACTCCAAACTAAAGAATCTGTTTTTATATGGTGTTGGTTGTAACGTAAATGAAAGCCAAACTGTGATAGATTCAGCAAAAGTTGGAGTCTGCACTATATTTAGCAGAACATTCCCTTCCTTTTATTGCAGGCTCGAAATTATCGGAACTCTCAAAAGTTTTAGCTAAATCCTTTCATGGTACAAATATGTGTTGTACTACTGTGAAAAAAATAAAAATCATACAAAATGAAGAACTGCATATTAGTGCAGTATTTTTCATCTGAAAAAAAAAAGTAATTATTGAACATTTTGTGTTCTTTGACTCGTGTAATACCGCAAGAGGACTGAAATCAGGTGAAGCACTGATAGGAAAAAACAAAGCACCTCACCTTTTGTCAATTAGCGAAGATACCTATCACACACACAAAGAAATTTGAACAGAACTATTTGAGAAGAATGTTCAAAATTTATGTGTTTTGTGTCACTTTGATTTGCAAAGTGCGCATTATTTTTTTCTATTTGTGAAATATTAGGTATTTGTTTCTATTTCTCAGTCAGATGATCACTGGATGTTGCAGTTGAAAGAATGATTTTATCATGGGATGATGCACGATGATGATTTTTATCGACTTTGCATGGGCAAAGGAATCTGATAAAAATCAGTTGCAGGAGACTAAAAACATAAAAAAATATTCAATAAGACTGATTAGTCTTAAAGTAAAAAAATATATCTGCCATAAGCAGAGAAAAGAAGGAAAAAATCAGAACAATATTTTTGGAGTTGTGTGTGTCCAAAAGTATGGAGTTGGAAATGTCTACAGTCATGTTTTCCCTATGTTCTCTGATTATACAAAACTATTTCAAAGCCTTTATGATTTAAGATGTTTATCCTCATCAAAAAATTCCTGCCTTTTATAAAGCATGACTTAATATCTGGCTGTAAATCGTATAAACATTTAAAGCAATTAAATATTATCTCATTAATCACTAAAGCTAGATTCAGTACACCTTCCGTTACACCTTCTATGCAGGCATATTATGCCTGTTGAGGCTTCGCCCCTTGTTTGTTGATACTCATCAATTTTGAAACTGTTTTACCCCATCCAGCATCCCATGCTCCTGCTAGCTGATGCTGACCAACTCCCGGAGCTTAGGGGGGGGTTGCCCCCTGCTCACTGCCATTCACTAATCAGAACTCATTTCACAAGCTTTTTTTTATCACTATGTTATACACATGTAATATGCACGTTGGGCTCTGCCTCTTGTTTACTGATGCTTTGCAAACTCCTGGTTATTGCTTCGCAAGCTCTTTCGCTGCATCTGCAAAGTGTAAATATTAAGGTAAAATAAATAGTAAGGTCAATAAGGCAATGTAGACATGAGATTTTAGACATAAACCAATCAGAGAAGTTGAAAATTGGCTCGACCAATGATATTTTTGTTACTGAGAATGCAAATATCTATTACCCTAAACCATATTTCTAAGCTCGTCTTGCACAAGCTCATATGTAAAATTTCAGAACTGCACTTTCAAAATGACCTCACCCATTGAGGCCTTTCATATTGTTTTCTAGCACTCACATCTACGAGTTTCTATGTTAAATTTCAGAACTGTTTATTTTGCCATTTATTCGTAATACAGTGGCAAATTTCATTTGTCTAAATCAGTAATTTAAATATTACTTATTTTGAAATGGCAACATCGTTTTCAACAATGAAAATTTAAATGTTACTTCTTTTGAGATGGCAATAGTGCTTTCAATACTGAAAGATCAGATTTTGAAAGAAAATAAAATGTATAAAAAAAGAAATTTTTATCCAATTGTACTCAACATAGAAGGCGACACATGGCGAAATTGCAAATCATTTGATATCGTAGGCCTGGCACTAGCCTTGACAGAAAATCTCTCTATTTGAAAAAAACTAAAAATGTCAATATTTAAAAGAAAAAAAAATCCATAAATCTTATATATTTTTTGGGAGTAAATAATTAATTGATTAGGTTTTCTACATGTAGAAAACCCAAGTTATTTTACGAATATGATGTAGAAGATGTGTGACGTTCTTCCTCATTACCAGTTTTGTACTGGTCGTTTGATGTTTCTCATATTAACGAAACACGCAAGAGTCGTTGTATACTTGGAGCTCTCTGCTTGAAGAGTGCCATTCTAAAGTGAGTGTTTGATCTTTGTTATCTTTTTTGGCCAATTTATATGTACTTTTATGTGAACTCACAAAACTAACTTGCCATCATAAAGATAATTGTAGGAAAGTCAATGTATACTTTAATGTACTTTGATCTAAATAAGCGTCATAAAAGTGATAAGCAGCTCAGAACTAAACTAATTGGATTATAAAGGTATACAGGGTGGCCCAAAAAGATTGAAACGTGTTTTAATTCTTTATCTGTTGGAGCAATGTAAATTGCAAAAATGTTGAAAGTAAGGTAGGAAATAAGACTACATTAATGAAATAGTCCTCCCATTCATTTTAAAAGGGTACACTTTTTTAAATTTTATACGACCCCCTTACACAAATTTGGTCGATCAATCAGAATTTTTTTACTTTTAATGCAACAAGATCATTAAAAAAACCCTGCATATCTGTATCTTTAAAATCAACTGAATTATGATAAAAGAAAAAATCTGACATATGCCACTTTTCCGTACCATGTGAAAGGCTGTTTTATCAGTGAAAATAGGAATCGTAAACAAATTGACGATGGAAATTGTTTAGATCAAAAATACATTAATATGTGTCAAAGTCAAAATTTTTTATCACAAATGCATCTAAATAAAGCATTACACAGACAGAGATCATATAAAGCAGTGGTACTCACTACGCACAGTGGCATCCCGAGGTTTCTTGAGACCCCAAGCGAACTTTTTAGAGAGGCTCCACCCAGGAGCGATGCCAAGAATTCCCCATCATAAATCTTCAAATTCCTCTTTTCAATCTGAATTTTATGAAAAACAATAACGATTTGATATTCCGAACCCCATTAATCCGTATTTTGTGTAATCCGAACTACGATTATCTTTGTTTTATTATTTATTTTGTTCAAGGGGTAAAAATGAGAAATCGGCCTTTTTCGAATTTTTATGACTTGTATACGCCGAGATTTTCATACTTCGTATACAAGAAAAGAAGCAAATATAAAACATTTGTAGAAGGAAGATCGACTATTTTTCAAATAAATCCTTCATGTGTAACATAACATTTTTCTGTACATCTAGCAATTTAATTGATTTTTAAATCGCATTACAATTCCGTTATATTCGTTAATCACATAACAAGTTGCATACTGTATAATATGATGATGTTACAATAAGCATACAAAATTTCTTATAAATCACTTTATTACTTTCTAGAGATATTAAGCTGTGTGGAAAATCTCAAGCACAACGCTAAATAACGGACAACAATGGTGTTTATTCATTTCATGTAAGAAGTAATTACAAAGCATTAACACTGGATAATAGTGAGAATATTGAAATAAAATTAACTGGAGTGTGGCTCTCTCATGCCACAATCCATTTCTAAGCAGCTTGTGATTTTTCTTTATCAATTTCACAAAGAAAAATCGGTATCATTGGTCCAAATGATTACAACTTTTCACTTCAAAGATCTTTCTTTCGATTAATGCCAAAATGTACCCTCCGTGGGGTAACTTGACCTCAAAGGTTTTGGGCACCCATAGAACTTTTTCTAGGAGGAGACAAACTTAAGGATAAGACGTAACATCGACTAGCCTGCTTTTGTGACTATAATGTCCAGGTCCCCCCTCTCCTTGCCTTCCCCTTTTGGGTGCTCATACAGTGGAGGCTGATGATGTCACAAACACAAAAAAATGTGCAGGCTTTTTTTTTACAATAATGATTGAGACTATTTATTAAGTGTCGTAACCATTGAGCTATAAATAACCTTTCTTATGCATGATTATGTCAAATTGTTTCCTATGCTGCCATGAAAAATCCATAAATATTTGTGGCAGATCCAAGAAATCGACCACACACAGAAAACATCAAAACTTATTCAGGAGGTCTTAAAACATATATTCGCATCCAATCTCGAATTAAAATTTTCATGAAAACAATGTTTTTTCTATACTATATTTCATAGTATGAGAAAGTAAAAATTGGCTGAACTCTACTTTCTACCAGAATAATTTTTATATAATACCAATATATAAAAATATTTATAATATTTTTATAACTTTTTAGGTAAATTGTGATTTTACAAATCTATATTTCAAATAATAACAATTATAGAATGTTACCCTTCATTTTAAAGGACTTGAAAAAAATCTTAATCTAACAATGTCACAAATTTAAAATTTGTATCACGACTATTTTTTCACTACAATTACTGAAACTATTAAGTTTCGTAGTGATTAAGACATAAATAACAGGGTACGTGTGCATGTGCCAATTACACTGCTACAAAAACTACATTTTCAGCTTGATTAGCGCCACGTTGCACCAATTTTACAATCGGCCGAGAAAAAATTGCAAAAATTCTAAAAAAAAAATGAAAACATTTAAACATTTTGACAACTTTTAGCAAACAAAATTAATGCCAACAGCTTCAAGCATGTTCCGGTTGTGTTCAGCAGCTTTTTCTTCTCTATTTTACAATTTCTAGGTCTATTATAGTTGGTGATAGAAATAATTTGCGAAATCAAACAGATTATACAATGTGTTAGTAGTTAGTTCATGTGTTAGACTGAAGTTTCAGTTTGAAAGGGTTTCTTTTGCATTTATGGTTTCTTGCTTGAAATGTGATGTGTCATACAAACTTCGCTGTTATAAAGCGGCAAGAGTGCAGAAAATTGCATTTCAAGATGTTTGTAACAATGTGTACTGTAAGCTAACGCGTTTAAATTTCTTACGTTGTGTCCAAAGTTATACCCAACGGAGTGACTGACGATATGCAAGGAAACAAAAGTAAATTTTTTGTCTTTCAGCTAGCTCCATTAAAGGCCTAATGGGTCGCGCCACATTTCTTTTACAAATTTTCAGTATGAACTCTAATTAAGTTTGCAAAATTTGGAGAAGCATTAAAAATGTTTCATTTCATACACGAAGAGCCATTAAATTAAATACTTCAAACACGTAGCATCGGGAGATTTAGTTTAGAATGGAGAAAAGACATATGGGGTTTGCTGTACATTGCTGTTCTTATAACACCCCTTGCAGTTTCAGGTCTATATGGACGGAAATTATAGTTTTAAATGCTGAGTTTAAGTATGATGTATTTCTCTTGCGCTAATCTAAATCGTTCTCATATCAAGCTATCTTAGTATATGCTTAATTTAGCAGGAATTGGAAGATTAAAAGTACACAATCTTGTTCAAAATATATCCTATTTGAAATAAATTGCATTTCTTTCCAGAAATTTTTGGAATTTCTATGGTATATATCCGACGTAGTCATCTAAATTTGTCAGTTAAAATCGCTTTTGATTTCTCTTTTATGGGCAAACTAAAACATTTCCACTTCGTACACATCTTCTTACACACATTCAATACCATGACTTTATGTCGATTCACCTCTGAAAACCCACCATTTTTTGTCTCAATTTGAAATTCTTCTAAAATCCCGTCATAAAATAAATTTATTGAATATGATGAAGACTGGTCTGACGGGTTTTCTGATGTAAATTACACTTAATTAATAGGGGGGGGGGGAAGTGTTACTCTTTCTTAAATTGGTCTGTATGATTTATAAATTTCTGAGACATTTAAAAAAAGATTTTAGAAAGTAATAAAGCAAAAAGCACTTATAGAGGAAATCAACCTTTGCTCTTCAAGGCAAGTCCTTTGTATACTTTGTTTCTTTTAACAGAAAGTTCCGAGTAAGTCCCCCCCCCCCCCTCCCCTACACAATCTATGATTTTCCGTCACATTTGTTGGGATAAATCGACCGAATTCTTATTTTCTTTTACCAGAAAATTCTCTCTTGCGCGCCCCTTATATTTTCCGTTACATTTTAGAAGGTGTATTGATGAATTCTACGTACTACTGGAATACATCAGGCTGAAACGCTGTGTTTGGGATGTCAAAAATGAGATAGAAATCAAAATCTTCAGTTAAAGAAATGAATAAAATATATAATTTTGTTCTACATACATGATATTGCTTGCAAAGAAATGTACCCGCCCAAGATAACTTTTACATGGATAAACAGTACTGTTGCTTGCAAAGAAATGCACACTCCCAAGATAATTTTTACATGGATAAACGGTACTGTTGCTTGCAAAGAAATGCACCCTCCCAAGATAACTTTTACATGGATAAACGGTACTGTTGCTTGCAAAGAAATGCACCCTCCCAAGATAACTTTTACATGGATAAATGGTACTGTTGCTTGCAAAGAAATGCACCCTCCCAAGATAACTTTTACATAGATAAATGGTACTGTTGCTTGCAAAGAAATGCACCCTTCCCCTTACTTCCTTCCCCCATAACTTTTACATGGATAAACGGTATTGTTGCTTGCAAAGAAATGCACCCTCCCAAGATAACTTTTATATGGATAAACGGTATTGTTGTTTGCAAAGAAATGCACCCTCCCAAGATAACTTTTACATGGATAAAAGGTATTGTTGCTTGCAAAGAAATGCACCCTCCCAAGATAACTTTTATATGGATAAACGGTATTGTTGTTTGCAAAGAAATGCACCCTCCCAAGATAACTTTTACATGGATAAACGATATTGTTGCTGCACATCATGCAGAAAGTAGTCCTTTCCACATTCATTTTTTCCTATTTTTGAAAGACTAAAACAAATCGCAACTTCGTTTTGACATTCATAAAGTAGCTTACTTAACAAAATTTGGTATCAATCAATTGAATAGTTTTGGAGAAAACCCGGTAATAATATTTCATAGTGTAAAATGCATACGATGCAAGCAAGATTTAAAAACAAAATTTCCAAAATAATAATTTAAAAAAAAAAAAAAATGTGCTTCTTTTCTCCCTATGAATATAGAAAATTGTACAATCAGTGTTTCTTTCGGGACTTTTTGGCCAGGGGTGGGAGACGAATGAAATTTTAGGTGGCGGGTTTTCTGTTTGCCCTATATAAATATTTATATAAGCTAAATGATATCACAAATAGGTTAACATAAAATGGAAGGAAGGGCTTCCCCCCCCCCTCCCGGATATATGCCTAAAAGAAACACTTTATAATGCAATATAACAACTTAATGTTTGCTCAAAATCTCCAGCTCTCTGTAATTAAAAGTAATTTCCTTAAATTATGATTTCTTTTTTTAATTATACCAGGTTTAGTGTTAAAATGGGCTACCAAGTTCTGACAATTTGAAATCTGTAACTACTTTTGCACTAAAATCTATATAAATATAGCTTCCAGGACTAGGGTTCTTTTACAAATGCGCCACTTGCAGAAATAGGTGTTTATTTTGAGTCGGTCTGGAAGAAAGTGGAAGGAAAAAATTTGTTAGGATTATCGGCGGGTTTTAATGAGATATTAGAGAACTTATTATTTAGTTTAAAATCTTTTACAGCTAGACTTTTGCTCTTGGAGCTCTATAATTTTTAAATACAGTTTTTCGGAAGTTTTTTTAGTTGTTTAAAATTTTTGCAGCGATGCTGGTGTTACGGATTCCGTCAGAACCCCTGAAAGTTGCCGATATTTCGTTTGCTGTTTGCGGCATGGCGTCTGTATGGAATCTTTGATTTTTTTTTTTCGTGTAAACATGGAGTATTTTTGCGCATTCCATAGGACATGGTTTTCAAAATTTTACATATCAGTTTTCATTTTTCCGGGTATTTCACATAGTATTGGAGGTATCAAATAATTTGATATTAGTGCGTCAATTTTGCAATTTCTCTGCTCCAAAACGCTAGTTTACAAAGCAAATTTTGTGATTTCTTTGCGCCAAAATGCTACCTTATTGCGCCAATTTGGGGATTTTTTTGCACCAATTTACTGATTTCTCTGCACCAAAGCTGATACAAAATGCCATATCCGGTGCACTGACCTTGAAATAACCTCTTATGCATAATTAAATCGAATTTTGTCCTACGTTGTCATGTTAAGAAAATATAAAATTTAGAATAAATTTAGAAGTTTTCGATTGAATTTAGCTAATTCTACCTAGCTCTAGATTTTTCGATAAAAAAGTCAAATATAAAGTTTCGTGAAAATGCATTAATATTTGTGGCAGCTATCATGTACACCAGACAGACATCACTCTAAAAATAGTCAAAATGTGTTCAGGAGGTCTTAAAACATATATTGATATCAAAGAATTTTGTGAAAACAACACTTTCTGACTACTATGTATGAGAAAGTAAAAATAAGTGTAATATCACGAGAAGAATGCAAGTTAGCATCCTATGGAAATGTCATTCTCTTTTAAATAGATCAATCATGCATAAAGCAGTGATTATGAAACACTTTCCAACTGAAATGCAATGCCATTTAAACATCTAAAATGTGATACATTCAGCGGTGATATTTAAAAAATTATCACAATACTACAATAATTTATTACATTTGAAAACTTCATCGAAAACAAATGAACTTTATTCAAATAATGCCATCGAAATATAAATCGCCTAGCTCTCTATATAAAAGCAGTGAATATTTCATTCATAAACTTTTTTCTATTTCTTTCATTCAGCAGCGATATTTTTAAAATTATCACAATACTACAATAATTTATTTTACTTAAAATCTTTGAACCATGGAGGTAAAAGTACTTTCTAACTCCATGCTTAAGACTGACTTCATCGAAAAAGCAATACTATAGAATCGTCTGTTTATGTAAAATCAATTAATGTTTCATTCATATCAGCTATATTGCAGACTCCAGAGCTAAATAATTTTGACTTAAAGAAATTTGGCAATTCTTATACAGCTCATCTTACAGCTTGATATGTTTACATTCACCATACAATGAAAATTAGGCTTCGTTGTAGAAATAATCAAAGTTTGATGATCATTTAAACTCAATAGTGCAATGGCGTTGTCGCAGTATATAAATGCACAGAAGAAAAAAAAAATAAAGTAGTTTTAGGACGGATGCAACACTAAATATAAATTAAAAAGAACTTTAAGAGTCACAATTTTGACACAAGATGGATGCCATATTTTATTTTGAAGTGGATCACGTGATCTCTTCATATAATATGGGTGCAATTATTATTTTAATTTTTATTTAAAAACTACCGAAAATAGTTTGCTGAAATTGTTTTTATATATTTTATGGGATAATTTGAATATTTCCTAAAATTTTTGAAGCAATTTGTGAATTTTAAATTCGCTTAAAAAATATTTGAAAAATTAGGTCCCATAGGGTTCAATATATTTCATTTTTTCAAGCCGAGTTCAATCCAAAACTAATTGGGTGATATTATTCATTTACATTCCCATATGTCCCACAGACCGTCTCAATAACATACTAAAATTTCATTTTGATTAAGTCATTTTTACAGCAGTTATCGTGCTAATGGACAGACACAGACAGAATGAACAAAGTCATAAACACTTTTCAACTATGTTGTAAAGTGTTAATTAGCATTTAAAATATTTTTGTAGCATTCTTAAGATAGTTAATTTCTTTTAATATTTTACGATTTGAGAATAGCATGTTTGAAAAGTTGGACTTTTCTCTGGTGCAATCTTCTTGAAAATAGACTTTTTACGTTTAAACATTGAAATAATCGTACAAAATTTCTTTTAAATGGTTCAATTTGTTCAAAATATATTTGGCCAAACAAGCATACACATAGACATAATTGAAGAAAAAATAGTTTATTCGTATTCTGCGATGGTCAAAATTTGTAAATCCATCTATTCTAAGATAAGTTGTTTTGAACCTGTTACAATACTTTACGAATCCATATACATTGTATTATTGATTAAGTAAATGAAACACTTACTTCCTTTCCTCTCTGTTTTTGTGGACAAGTAAGCAAGCAGTTGCAGTCTTGGTCACTGAATCGAGTGCCAAAATTCTTTAATTTGTTAAAAATACAGAATGGAGTCTCTAAAACTCATAGCTAAGACAGCAAATCTGTTACTATATGCAAATTCTTTACTAGAATTTGTTTTAATTTCAAGTCATCTATTTTAATTTTTATGCAATCAAATCATTCTATATGGTTTCAAGTGTAGCTAGCTAAATCACAAGCCTATGCTTTATTATTTTCCATGCCCTTTATAGTTTTCAATGTCATTCATTCAGCTGATTCAGTTTGTTATGACTGCATTGCAGAGAATTATTGCCACTAGCATCAGTGGGCAATCTACAGAAATTATTTACGAGCAAAATCAAACATTTTTCCTCAGTCATGAAAGAAAAAGCCATAAAATAGTATTGAAATTTAAAACCTATAGTAGTCTAAATTACGATTTGCAAATTTACAAAAGAAAAATATATTTTTGTAAAGTGCAAATGAAACATTGATAACCCGTGTTTCTAGGGGGTCACCTTTTTTTATTTTGGGGCTCGAGTTTTATTAGCTTTGTAATAAATCCATCTCTGATCATGAGTCAACTATCAGGGGAAGGATTTCATTGATTAAAATTCTTCTTCTCCAATAAATTATTTTACCTAAATTACCCCCTGTTCGAAATTTTGCAACAAGTGACTTTATTATAACGAAAGGTCGTAAATGACTGTTTAGTAAAAAAACTGCTGGCAATCATTATTTAGAAATCGTAATATATAGACAAAACTTTATAAGTAATCTGACCCTCGAACAAAAAGGGAACGCCCAATAGCAATTTTTCTTCTTCAAGGACTATTGGAGTTGTTTTAACCATTTGAAAGTTAGTACTTAATTTATAATTCAAAAGCTTAATTTTAGTTCTCGATAAAATCTAGTACTAAATATTTGTTGCATGAAAACTGTCATTTTGAGGCTCTTCTTTATCAAGTTGAGACAGCAGAATTTTCAGTTTGACACATTTTTATCATTCTGTAAACATGCCTTATTCAGTCTGTATAGGAGCTTGCAACGTTCATACCCAGTCAAGTAGATTTTTAATAAATCTGTCAGAAAATTCTAAATGCATTGAAGACTTTCTATACCTCATGAGATTCCTGTAAGCATAAACAAAATTTAATTATTAATATCTTATTTAAGCATTGACAGTATCGCCGACAGAAGTTTTGTGTCCCCCTATTGGTATTTTTTTCATGAACTGCTTATGCGGTCCAGACCCCTATGCAATGTGTCTTTTTGTCCCCCCGCCCCCCAGTCGGCGGCCTTGGCATTATATGTCAGTCAAGCATGGCCTACAAGTATGATTGGCAAACATTATATGATGACTTGGATGTTTTGGAAATCCGGCAATAAATTAGATCTATTTATTTACGACAATTTTTTATTTTTGTTAGCCCATAGTCAAACGTTTTCTTTTCTAGAACCCCTTTCAATGGTAGCATAAATATACATTTATGCAGTGATATATATATTGTGAATAAAACAGATTCTTTGGGGTCCTAAATCTTAGGACCCTTTGAAAAAATGTCTATGTCCAGACGATGTCCATTCAAAGTGAGGCTCCAATATATCGCTATACAGGAGCTTCACATCAAATAGCAAATATCAATAAGGGGCTCCTCACACCGAATGTAAAATAGTGCATAAGGGGCCTCACATCAAAAAGGGAAGTATCGTGCATAGGGTTGTCCAAAATGTTGTTTCTGGGCCCTAAAATTATAACTATGCCACTGTTCGACAATGGTAATAATAGCCATAATTTTACTAATTGATCTTCTATTACTAGAAGGCCGATAGTTACAGTTTAGGCAGGGTGAAGAAAGAATACAGATTAGGCAAAATCTTTTAGACCGAGGCCTAGTAGGCTCTATGGGGCCCCTATAACCACAAAATACACAAAAGTAAATAGACTAAAACTAATAAAATATGCTATTGATTCTGCCTTACCAACTTCAAATTATTCAGATTACGACTACTGAATGACTGAAGGTAAATTTCAGAACAAAATAAAATAATAAAGCAAAACGTAGGAGGGGCTAATTAGTGATAAGATGCTACATTAAAATAATTAGCTTCAAACAAAAAATAAGAAATGCATAGAATTAAAAAAAAATTATCCTTTCCAATTTTGAGGCCCCAAGCAGTCGCATGGACTGCTTGGCCCTCGGGATGCCTCTGACTATGTGGTTGGGGCACATAATTAAAATATGTATATTATCCTATGTATTATCATCCAGTTTTATCTTTTATGTGATATGTCACAAATTTACATTTCTAATTTGAAACATGGTCCCCATTCACAATGTTCAATTTTCAATTAAATATAACTCGCTCAATTTTAAAGATACAGATATGCATTTTTTTTTTTAATGATCTTGTTGCATTAAAAATAAAAAATTTTTGATTGACCCAATTTGTCTAAGGGGGTCGTACAAAAATTTAAAAAGTGTAACTTTTTGAAAATTAATGGGAAGCGCATTAACTTCTTTCTTTTAGCCTGGCTCTATATTAAATACTGAATTTGTCCCTTATTGGCGTGTTGTCACTGTCCAAGAAACATACATGACATCCAGTTGAGCTGCGAGTGATATTTTTCCTACGTGGCGATGCTCCTTCAAAGAGTTGGTCCTATTCCCTGCACCTCAAGCTGCTCCAATGGCAAGGAACTGTCTTCATTATCTGATCTACAACTTTATTAACGTTCTTGCATCATTGTACAAGGATTCTCTGTGCAATGAATTGGGTCTTTATTTTGAAAAGTATTTATGTACCACTAGATAAGATTGCAATTTCACAATTTGGAAATTATAAAAAATGTTTGATCATTAGAAGGTGATTGTGATTCCTTTAGGACTTGTGAAATATATAGCTGAATTATTAGCCACTAAAAAAGTTCATCCAAGCTTCCCAAAACAGCAATCCATGAAATAAAGTTAAGAGAGGAAATAAACTGTAATTTAGTTAACATGACTTTTGTACTACTATTAAGAAATTAAAAAAATTATGTTCTCCCCAGGCATGCCACCCTGCAAATTTTAGCAACTGCCCGGCTACAATTTGTAAGTACTGTTGAGGGTTTTCTGTTTTAAAAGCTCTTAAGGATCACCCTAGTGGTCATTTGGTGTTTTGAGAATTTTTTAAACTGGATTTGTATAATTTAAGAATTTAGTTACATGTGTTGAGAGTAATGTGTGAATTAGATTATTTTAAAAGCACTTTTACCAAATTTGCGAACTGCAGATATTTCAATTGTGGCCATCTACAGAGTTCCCCCGTGTGGCACAAAACATATAATTTCAAAAGAAACATATTTTATTCAATGCAATATATACACGAAATAGATAAGGCTCAAATTGTCATAAATAGTATATATATATATATATATACATGTAAGGCATTAAAACAAATTACTGGCATTGCACAGAAAATTATCACAACATCCTTTCAATACATAACAATACTTTGAGTACAACACAATCAAATGCAAAATATGGCAAATAATTGAATGGCTTTCAACACAACAAAATGACATGCCAATGAAACTTACTCTCAAATTTACAGTACAGGTAAAAACCAAAATTAGTATATTTAGAAAGAAAAATAACAATTTGGGAGCTTGCCTGATTTTTTCTTTCTGCAAAGACCTTAACAACAAAGTTTTGAAGTTATGTCATATGCAACAGCTAATAACATTAAATTGCTTTATGAGAAATAACCACCATTCCAGATTTATACGTTGATTTTGAGGTCCTGGATGTTATGGGAATAATTAGACCCATCTCGTCACTCAAAATTCAATCTCACTTTTCTAGTTGTGACATCCAGATGAGACACAAAAAAATAATCAATTCATTGATGGATGAATTCAAAAATAAATTGTGTGAAAGGCTTTAGGAATTCTTTTAAACATGAAGAAGATTACATTCAAAGCTTGCTAGAAAGATTATTTGAAGGAACTCTGAAATAATATTTTTGATTGCTATGAAACCGACTTGTGTGTACTTGAAATTCTGCAAACATTAAATAACTCAGATTAATTTTAATTAAAAAGAAATTGCCAAATTTCTTAGCTATGCATTAAATTTTCCACTATGGTGTGTGTGTGCATAGACATTCTGTTTAATAACTTTTGTGCTCTTACCACAAAACATCTAATGAATTAATTTAATTTTTCTTTTTGTATGCAAAAAACCTATATTTTCAAATGTAATATTAATGAAATGAGGTGTTATTTTGAAACAGTCAATTTAATTGGTATATTTAAATATTAGTTTTCTTAATTTAAACTGCTAAACTTTAAATTTGAACTATAGCTTTGCAATGGTTTTTATCTCTATACTGATGTGGCATTAAATTGTTTCTTTGTCATATTAATGAAATGAGGTGTTATTTTGAAACAGTCAATTTAATTGGTATATTTAAATATTAGTTTTCTTAATTTAAACTGCTAAACTTTAAATTTGAACTATAGCTTTGCAATGGTTTTTATCTCTATACTGATGTGGCAATAATAAATTGTTTCTTTGCTTTATGAAATATATATTTAAGCATTATAAAATAAAAATATGTTATATTTGCATGCGTTTCCATTTATTATAACAAAATAAATCTGAGAAATGTTATGGTAATAAGGCATGCATGCTTTTTTTTGGTGAAATTATAAAAAAAGTCATGAATTTATTTTTATATTCCAATGATTTATTTACTAAACTTTGAATTCTGATTTTTTCTTCCACAAATCTAAAGAAAAGTTCTTTTTCATAATATACAAAGGATGTTTTAATTTAAAGTAAATAAGAATGCTGGATTGATATGTGAACGGGAAAGAATCACATTGCTCTAAATCACTCTAAAGTAAATTCTGGATCACTCTGAAAATAGTCCATGTGTTGAAGAGGTTCTAAACCATATACTGGCATCAAAATCTCGAAATTAAAATTTTTGTAACATATACTATATTTTACAGTATGCGAAAGTAAAAGAAAATGGTAAAAGAATATTAACCCCTTTAAGCATTGTTGACGAGTTTAACTCGTCATGCATTGCACTACCGCTAGGCGGGTTTGACGAGGTAGACTCATCATGCACTTTTAAAGCCAAGACTCCTGTGTGTTTGACGGAAATAATACATCATATGATTTTTTTATGAGATACTAACTGTGTTTACAACCTTTTACATTAGATGGCAGTAGTAGTCCTACAAACTAAATTTTATCAGAGGCAGTATTTCGTAAATGCGAGTAAAATAAACACAGTTTTGTTGGGATTTCACATTCAAAGCAATGGCGGCCTCAAATGCTTTCAATCTTATTTCAGCAAAGCGTAAGTTATCTCACACCCTGCAAAGAAAAGAGCAAACTAGGTGATGTGTTGCATGTTATGCATCCAATAAAACTGGCAAGAAGCTTGGGAAAGAAACCAGGACATGGTGTTCAGACTGTGAGGTTGCTCTTTGTTATATTCCATGTTTTAAAATTTATCACTCCAAGAGGAACTATTAAAAATTTGAATTGTATGTCTTTTTATTTACTTATCTGTTATTATATATGTTTATTTACTTATCTGTTATTATACATGTTTATTTACTTAATACTTATTTCAGCAAAACATCTTCTCATTCAACGTGCAATCAATGGGGAAAAGGGTATTTGAGAAAAAGAACTCCCCACTTCAGTGCGCGCAAAGGGAAATAAATGACACGCTTAAAGGGTTAATGAAAATTTTAATACATCTTGATATTCTTCAGAATATTAAGATTTATCCATTCAATCCTAAATCAAACTACTAAAATGATTGGGAATAAGAATTTTTTTTTTAAAACATAGGAATTTTAATCAACACAATTAATGAAAATTAAGATTAGTAGAAAATATGCATCAAAGACTATTTACAATAAAAAATGTGACAATGTTCAAAAGTATGATTCTGTATGATAATGTTTAAAACAGGGATGCACGCAAAGACTACATTGCTAAGACAATATGTTGCACAAAACTATCATTTTACGACTCTTTGATAAAGAAAAGATTCTTAACTATCATTTGATTAACTCAAAAGTTAATTGACAATGCGAATGATTTCTTCTTCGAATAAAAAACATTTTCTTTTAGCCTTTGCAAATTATTAATTTCTTCTCTAAACACTCCACAAAATATCTCTCTATACGATGCAAAAAAAAAGTGAGCCCCAATCACTTTGCGAGAGACACCTGTCTCGAAAGGGTTAAAATTATAAAATGACACTAAATGCTAAAAAATTTTAAATTTTGTAGACAATGTAATCGCTAAATTGGAATATAATTATTATAGAATTCACCATAGGGCTGAGTATTCAGAGCAGAGTTCGTACCACTCTGGAAATCAGAAAAAAAAAACGGAAATTTGAAAGTGGACTAAAATGTCAGTTAAAATAGATTTTTTTTTTTTTTTTTTTTCAAAATTCTGGAAAAATCAAGGAATTTTCAATTTGCCGACCTGCTCGCAGAGATGCCGATTACTATGGATTCTCTGTAGTTTCTACAAGAAACTTCCTTATAGTGCAGATTATGGAATTTACATAGTTCCCTATGGAAAATTGTCTTCTATGAGGGCCAATGTAAATTCACAGCCGCATGGGCATTAATGTCAATTAAATTTAATGTGACAATGATTTATCGCTGCATGGAATGTAAAAGATCGTTTTTTTCTCATGGAAGTACTTAAACTTCCTTCATGTACTTCTTAAAAGTTGTTACATTTTGCATAAATCACTGAACAGTTAATTTTATAATCATTTGCGCATAAACAGTTCAATTGCTTAATTTAGTTTATGTTTTCGTGAATTGCCGAGAGTCGATTAGCATTTTTTTCCATCTAATTCCATCTTCTAAATATTTCATATTAGATTGACTAGCTTATTTTTATATTTTGATTAATTATTAAGGTTAAGTTTTTAAATATTTTCTCATAAACAGTGCAATTCACTTTATGTTCCCGTGAATCGCAGAGAGTCCATTAGTGTCTTTTCTATCCATCCCCATCTTCTGAATGTTGCATATTAGATTGACTAAACTAGCTGTTTTTCATATTTTGGCTATTATTAAGGGTTGATTTTCTAATTATTTTCGCATATGTTCTCGTAAATTGCCGAGAGTATATTAGTATCTTTTCCCATCCATCTTCTAAATGTTGCATATTAGATTGACTAAACTAGCTTATTATATTCTGGGTTTCTTATTAAGGTTAATTTTTTAATTATTTTTGCATAATAAATATTTTCCTATTTTTAAAATGGGTTGAAAAACTTTTTGAAGGAATATTTTCCAAAACGTGGTGTTAAAATAATGATTTAGGCAAATAAAAAAAGCAACCATCTTGGCAAAGATATATTAAAATTGATATATTCACATCTATAAATACATTGCTATATTTTATTTTTTATTAAAGATTTGTTATTATTATTAGTGAAAACTTGTGTTTTACCAAACGGAAATGTTTGTTTTCAATATAAAGTATGAATAAAAACTTATAATATAAATATATATATTAATGCATAATTATATACATGCTTAAATAATTTTATGTATATGCATTTTTGTATTATGTGAGCATATATATTTCATTTCTTAACCCAACTACTGAAAAAATTTTAAAACTACTGATATTTTCTGTCTTCGCTATTGAAATCTTTAGCTGAGTGGCACTACTATAATGATCAAAGTTTCATGATCATTGAGTCATAAATAATAGCTTTTATGTGTGATTATGCAAACTTTTGTCTCATGCTGCCCTAGAAAATATGAAATTTCATTCGAATTTCAGAAAATTCAATCTAGTTCCAAATTTTTCGATAATAAAGCCAGATCTAAAGTTTCATGAAAATCCATCAGTATTTAGGGCAGCACATTTATGCATTGAGCAATCGATGACAGATGGACATTACTCTTAAAATAGTCAAAATGTGTTCAGCAGGGCATAAAATATGTACTGGCATCAAATTTCGAAATAGAAAATATTTGTGAAAATACTTCATTCTACAGTATGAAAAAGTAAAAATAGGGAGGCATTTTGCCAGTGAATCAAGCTGTGTGTGTGTGTGTGTGGGGGGGGCTGACAGAAAAAATACCTGTTAATAATCATGTATACAAACAGTCGACCATGCAATTAAAGGTCTTGAACAAAGAAACCAAACAGGAAATAATGCCCACCTACCACAGGATAAAAGAAAACTGCTGTCCCACAAACCAAAATTAATGAAACAACAAACATTAGTTCAAATGTTTAAACAAAATGATAAGGTGTAAACTTTCTTTATATGTATATTTTTTCTTAAAATTTCTTTTGTTCTATTTTTTTGTATTAAATCATATTTTTAATGGGTTCTCTTGTTATTATTTTTACTAAAAATAATGTTTATAGTGTATTTAGTTGATATTAAGTTTGAATTTTATCCGAACTCTATAATGTGGAAAGTTCTAAAATCTAAAATTGGCAAAGTCCAGATTTTCTAGGTTGTACTATATATGCAGATAAAATTGTATACAAATATAGAAAATTTTGAGTTATTTTGAATGTTTTTCTTTTTTTATTATTAAAATAGTAGTGGTATTTTGATGGAAAACTCAGGGAATTTCATTTTGAAAAAAAATGGGCGTCAGAAGATGGTATCGATGAAAGTAGATTGAAAAAAAGGTTTTATGAAATGAATGCTAATATTAAATTCTTGTTCTGAAACAAATGCAAAATTGACATGAAGAAACAGTTAAGCATACAACTAACAAACAAGTACAAACTATTTTGCATTGTATTTTACAAATACATTCTAAAAGTATAGGGGAACACCCAAAATGATCAAGTTTTTAATAACATCTGGATTGATAGCAGGAATAATTAATTGAGTAGTAGTTGAGGCAATGACAGCTGGGCATAGCAAAGCATTCATTTTAAAGTTGAATTCATTACAAATGTCTTTTAATATTGCATTGAGTACCACAAAAAAAAAAAACTTGAGTGGACGTTACTCAATATGAATTCTAATGCAAAATTTATAATTCTGTAGGAATGAAACAAATTTCTTAAAATCTGTCTGTTGCATATTCCATAAGGTTTAAAAAAAATAATCACTTTACGTTGTTAAAAATTGACAAGATGCAGTCAGCCACTTTAATACTGATGTGACATCACATAGTATGTATAAGTCAATAACAGATGTAAACAAATTTTAATAAGCATCCAAAATTTTCTAGAAAAATAGCTAATGTAAGCACATAGATTCAGAAAGAATGTACAGCACTCAAGATATTAAAAAAGTACTTTAAAATGTGATATCAGTATACAAGCATGTATGTATTTGCACCCATATTTTTGTTGCAAATTTGCTCCATAAGCTTGCAACAGTAGAACTCTCACTCTTTAAGCCTCTTTATGACATGCATTTTTGTGCTACTACGATAATTAATGGAATCCATTTTTAACAATTAGTGTCATAGAAAAGAGTTCAGATTTTTCAAAATTATATTATAAATTACAAAAAAAACCTAGGACTAGAACAAATAAAACAATCCAACATAATACATCATAAAAATTGTAGCACAGTACTGAGCAGACTCATGAAAAAATCAATGGATTCTATCTACTATGAGCACATTCCATTAGCAATGACTGGAATTATTCAGATTTAAAGCACTACTAGCGGATATGATTGGACATGACTAGCAATAGAAATCTCAACTGTACATTCAATATGTTAGAATGAGACCGGCAACCTGTCCATCTCGAAGAACTCAACAGAATGTGTTGATTCCCTTATGGAAAAGATCTGTTACTGCCACTCCAGAAAACTTATTAAAACATCTTGCGTTCTTCACTTTTGATGTCATCAAAGTATACATGCAAATAAATAGGATAAGCATTCGTCATATTAAATTATTTTGTCAAGCCTCATGGAACTATGATATAAACCCACTACGTTAGAACAATCTCAAGGGTTTTTTTTTTTTATGTAACTGCATTTTTCACTCCTTCAAAAGGTAAATAAACAAAATTTCCTTTTGAAAATACGCTAAGTGCAAGTTTTCACTGAATCGAAAATCACTGGAATTTTCTTTAGCACTATTCTCTCTGTATCAAGAACCTCTTGGAATGACACCTCATATTTTGCTGTAAATGCAAAGAGCCAGGAGAAAGTTCCTTTTTTACCCCAGAGAAAAATTTTCTAATCCATGATGGATCAGTCATTAATAACTGTATGATTATACATTTAGAGTCTTTCAATAATTCTCAAATTTTAGAATTGCTTTAAAAAGCAAACTATAGTGATAAAATTTCATCTTTTTTCATTTTGAACTATCATAATAATTTGAAAGTTATGCTTTTCATAATAGGTTCTTTAATTGCTTTACAAACATTTATTGCATACAGAGTTTAGTCTTCTGACCGCAAAGTAACCTTAGGCTGAATTCAAAGACTAATTATCTTCCATACACAATATAGAGTTATCTTACAAAAGAAGAAACTTCAAATGTTATACCATTAACAATAATTTGTTTAAAAAATGAATCATCAAGGAAAGTTATATTGATGTCTAAAATATTGCAGTGCTGTTCAGATAAATTCATTATTCAAAAGCTTCTGAATAAAATCTTTGTACCACGAGGTAAGAGAAAAAAAGTTGAAAATATTTTTGGCCTGCTGGGGTAAAATGAAGTGTAGAAATGTGTGTGTCAATTTTACATACATAAAATGTATGAATGCAGCAGCATTGTTATGTGGGAAAAGGAAAAAGCCTTAAACAGGGACCAACACAAAATCAAACGAGATGTGAAAGTTTTAAGCACTTTGAGGTTGCCGACCTATGAATTAAGAAATGACTCAGAATTGTGACAAAGACTCAAAAATACTTGATTAAAATCTGAGAAATATTTCATAATGAAAATAAATTATTACACTATAAGACTAGTATTATTTCACACAAATATAAACAGCTCTCTAAAAAGTGTTTTAATCGTCCCGTTTCAGAGCAGGTAAAAATAAGATTCAGAGGTGTAACCTTTTAAACAAGCTTCTTTTTTTTTTTTAAAAATGTCATTTTTCTCATCCATTATTGATATTTCCTAAAAGCATTCATAGAATTTTACAATTTGGTTGATTTTCAAACAAATAGCTATTTAAGATACACATAGCTTTGGACTAAAATCAGTATTGAAATGAGAGAAATCAGTTTTGTTATTCTTACAGTTATTCTTCATTTTATTCTAAATATTGAGAGATAAACCATGCTCAATAAGTAAGAACACACAACATATAACAAAGTATGCAGTTGTTTATTGCCTTTGTCAATGCTAGACAATCAACAAACCTAAAGTCTTTCCATTTGTTTTGGACTGCATTTGTTGGTTATGTAGTACTGACAATGATGCTTTAGTCGATCATTCATAGTTAGTTGAGAACTACAATTCCAAACATTTAAACCAGAATTCAATTTTTAAACATGAAGTTATAACTTCAAGTAATGCTCCAGAAATCTAAGAAAGAACATAAAGATTTAGTTTGATCTTTTAGCAAATAACATTGGATTGTTTTGTAGTTTAGAATTTTATTTCAAAGAATGCATACGGCTTTTACAGAGTTGTGGCTTATACCAAATGCAGAGAGGACAAAATATTTTACAATTTTTGAGTTGAATGTTTTTCTAAAAGTGAATATGAATTACATTACAATTAAATATAACAAGAATTTAGAAAATAAAATTTTTAAATGACCTCCTTGTTAAGAAGTTCACATTCTCTCAATATTTTGAATTTTTGTTCACAAACACGATTCAAATTTTACAATTCCAACAATGTAAAGCTTTCATATTTTGAATTATCTAAATAAACAAAAAATAGAACACATTATTGTTACAAGATAACTAAAATGGATTTGAGATTGTTTTAATTTGTCATTATTCTTGATGGATTCTACTCTTAGCATCATTACAAAAGAAAAAAAATCAATATTTTTTAAACTCTTGAAAATAAAAAGTTACACCTCTGGAACAGGCTGAAGATGCAAAGATTTGAAACAACTACTACAGTAAAGGGCTAGTAACAAGTGAGCAATCAATGGAAATATTTTCCATTCTTAAGGCCTTTATCATCACAACATTGCTTTGGATAGGAAATCAACTAAGCGCCGTGCATACTGCTCAGGTGGAACATTGCCAGTGCGTTTTCTTGTTCCATAATGGGATAAAATATCAACCAGTGCCATAAAGTATATCTCTCGTCTTGGAGAATCTAAATAAAAAATGTGTCAATCAGATGAAATATACAATTTTGTTTACAGTAGGCACCACATGTTACATTCAAATCATTCCTGTATTCTTATTGGATGGCACATCGCTTCAACCTCGTGAGGAGGTGTTCTGACATCTGATCCAAGAGAAAACAATGACTTGCAATTGGTTTGTGTGTGTGAATGGTGACTTTAAGAGGGGATGGTGCTAAAGACCAGAAACAGCGTAAAGCCATTTTCAGAACTTGGTGGGAAAAGTTTCAGATTTGTATGTTTTCATTGCTTTATATTTTTGGAATCATTTATATTTCAACAGAGCTTGTCAATTGCAACCCAGAAATATGAGGAGTCAAACCATCCAATGTCATTTTTTGCTGTCATTTTAATTAAAAAAAAAAAAAGTGGATGTCTTGTTCATAAATAGCTTGTTGAAAGTGCAATCAATTTAAATTTTTGAATGGAAGAACTGTCTATTGAAGTTCATTAAACATATGTGTAATCAGACATCGAAAACGTGTGTAGAAACAACATGGATGAATTTTGAAAAGGTCCTATTTGACAAGTAGCAAATCTTAGTTTAAACTTAATTCAAAAATACCGATTAACATGCAATTTTTAAAACGTGGGCAAACTTTGTCTTTATGCTATCCAATAGTTCAGAATAGATAAGATCACAATAAGCAGCATCTACTGTAATAACAAAATAAATGCAATACAAGATTCCCATCAAAAACTTTTTTTTTTTAAAGTACACAAATAAAATTTATACATCAATAGGGATTGTACTGCAAACATTTAGGCCTTATTTGGAGAAATATCCTTTTATAAAATATGGATTGAACAACAGATGATAAAATACCTTATTTAGCAATCTGTGAAACCTTTATCTGTGAAAAATCTGGCTGCTACATCTAAGTACTTCATGTGCTTTGGAATATTTTCTTCAAAATCACTTTAAGCAAATATATAACGTGTTGTATAGAAACTTGTTCTTTTAAATGGGATTCAAATTTTTCGAATGTTAGAGTAGAATGTGCTTTTTTGAAGGGAAAAAAAGTGAATTTCGATTGGAAATATACTTTGAAATGCTTGAATTTTCAAGATCACAGGTTTTTTATATATTTTGTTGAAAAATGGAAGTTTCCCAGATATACAAAAGAAATGAGCTTATAGACGGATTCTAATTTTATCCATCAACTACAGATACTTTCCATATATTTAAAATATATATATATAAATATATTTGGAAAAGGTGATTATATATTATTAAATAGTGAATCTAAAATGTTTCCAATTATTTGTGGGTGATAGGAAAATGGCCAGCTTACCATCTGAACTTTGAATTGCATAAGGATCTACTTGTGACTTCACACCGTTTGGTATGATTATTCGGGGAGATTCAGGGGGGGTGGGAACTGCAGTGGTGGAATCTTCACTCAGTTCCTCCTCATACTCGTCTTCCTCCACAAAATCTCCCACTTTATCGAGTTCCTCCTCTGCCGTCTCGCAGTCATGAATGCCAAGACATATGGAGTACTCGATCAAATGGAGGCTTGTCAGGAACTGAAAAGATAATTTACAGAGTTGTTACAAAAAATTGGATATAAAGATATTTAAAATTTCCCTACGTCATTTGCTATATAGTAAATTTTATATGTAAGGTGGGAAATTGTTATCAATCTTTCTATAAATATATTTTATTTTAAAATAGACTGTTTAATGTCTACATTTTAAAATTTTATAACTGTCTTGCAACAGAAAAACATTTTTAATGAACATACAGCACCTCTACAATGATTTTCAGTAAGGCAACAGCTTAAAAATGATTAGGAGACAGATTCTCGCAAGTAATCAGTCTATCCCATTAGAAACTTCCTGAACAGCTGAAGAAAGAATTCTACTGAAATGGTTTCTGTGTGCCTAACTCGGAGATTATTGCCAAAACGTATCATTTTCAAAAGTTACATCTTTTGCAACAGGGACCCAACATTTAGTGTATCAGCTTTGCATCAGCAAAATTATTAAATTGGCACAGTAAACTAGCGTTTTGGCAATCACAAAATGGATGCAGAAACAAGTATTTTGGAGAGGAAATACATGATGTGATGCTACTAACATATTGCATCAAAAATACTCCAAAAAATTTGAATGCATGTGCCTTAGTAAAAATACTCTTCATTTTCGTGAAACAATTTCGGTGATTGCAGACAGCAAAGAAAATGTCAGCATCATTAAAAGGTTCTGGCGGAATCCATCCCCAAGAGCACTGCTGCAGCTGAAAGCTGCTCGATCAGGTTCTACTGTTGATACACTTTTTCTCGGGGGGTGAAATTGGGTCTCTGAAACATTTTATATTGGACTGCAAGCTTATAGAGAAATGTCACCTTAAAAAGTCCATTTGTAAATATGAACAAAACAAAAACCACTTCTAAACAGAGACTGTATCAGAGAAATCTATAATTTAATTCCTTTAGAGGAAAATGAATCTTTAGAGACAGAGGCCAAATTTTTCAAAAAATAGAACTCTAAAACTGGGATCCTAAAAATAGAAAAAAAGAACTATAGATAAAATCATAACATAGAAAATTCTGAAATCACAGAAACCCTTATACTTACCAAGGAAAAATAGCCAATTTTGATGACATTTTAAAGATGGAAAAGTTGAAGAATTTTTCCCTTAACTGATTATCAAAACATAATTTTACTTTTTCTGTACAAGAATAAGTAAGTGCTTACAAATTTTTTATTAACTTATTCTTACTTTTTTATTCATCATTTAATATATTATGAATAATATATATATATATATATACAGAGAAAATAAACTCCAATATAATAACTATGTGAGAACGTGAAATGAACAAAAATGCAGTCCTTAGATTCATAAGAATGTTAACAATAAAAATAATGTTATGACATATGCTCATCACACAAGATCCCCAAACAACTGCCAGGTACAATAAGACAGCAATTAAATGCTCAACTAACTCACAAAATGACGGAATTTCATCTCAAAACAATGACATATCTCACAAACTTCATACTTTCCATAGAATCGTCAAGGAAGAGAACATATGTTTGAAACCAATGGATAAATCGAGAAAGAACCGTTAGAAACTTTCCTAAAATTGCCAAGTTGGGAATATTTTGCCAAATCTGGAGCAGAGGCCATGAAAAATGTTGCCCAGGTCAAGCAACCCTACCTTCACATAATAGGCTGCTTAGAAGTGTTTTTCTCCTAGTTGAGAGACAGCATGCCAAGATGTTTCCATCACAATTAACTTTCATATTAAATTAATTATGCAAAGTATTTTTTTTTTCTTAAATTAACCAAAATATGAAAATAGCCTGCTTAAAAGGATACAGATGGACTCTCAGTAATGCATGAAAATAAAAAATGATATGTGCAATCGTACTATTTATGTGAAACATTAGTAAAATGTTTATTGATTAGCGAATTGGTGAATGACTTAACATAAACTCTTACCGAAAATATATTTTTTGGATGGTCAGCCACTTGATTAACTGTTTTTGTTGTTTACATAAATGAGGACACACATAAGGGAATCCTAGTTCGAATGATTATACAGTACAACGTTTCAAATCCAAATTCCTTCAGACCTTGGTGATTCTGAATTTTGGACTTTTCTTCATTTAAAAAAAAAGGACGAATTTCCTCCCCCCTCCTTTCCATGATTTGAACTTTCTGAATTCCACTACAAGCAAAAATATGAAACAAACAAACAAAAAAAATACTCAAAAAGAAAATTCTTATTTATCATACACCTTAAAAAAATTTAACCTTTTTCAGCAAACATTTCTATAATGATGCATTATCTCATAATTTTGTTTTTTCAAACTTTTTCTTTAATTTTAATGACATAAGTTCTTGTTTCATTACAAAGCTTCCTTGTGTTGGGGGGGGGGGGGGGGGGAAGAACTTTTATGATATACCAAAGAACATTCAAATCATTCTGACTACTGAAAAACTATCTCTGAAAGCTGCAAAAGTTCTTAAACTCCTAAATGTCATCTGAAAATAAATCTGAAAATATTCTGAAAAATATTCTCTAAAATATCTGAAATTTGTAAAGTTCATCTAACATAAATCTGAAAACACTGAAATACACTCTGAAAAAGTTCTAAAGTTCCTCAAACCTGAAAACATTCTAGAAATAATTGAATTCTTAAATAAACAGAAAGTGGACCTATTGACCAGTTTCCCTACGAGTGCAAATATGTACTCCTGTAAAATATAAGAATGGACACTTTCCTAAAAATATAAAACATTAAAGTAAAAGAGAGAACACAGATTTTAGGTTTTCAAAATCTAACGTTTATTAAAATTTAAACTTCATTTTTAAAATAATTTTTAAAACATTTTACATCTCATTAACTAAAATCAAACATCTTAAATAATAAAAATAAATGGAATGGCCGGTCGTATAGTGGTAGAAAAACGTTAGAATATTAAATTTTAACGTTAACAATATTAAACTTATTCAATTATTTGTCGAAACTAGAATTTTAGATAAAAAAAACATAAGTTAGCCAAAAGGGAATTTAGAACAAAATTTAAAAGATAACCACAGGTTCAGGTGACCTAAAGTATATAAGTCTAAAGGGGTCTTATTCTACTAACACAATTAAACTTTAAAATAAATAGTCTAGACCGACAGAAGCAAATAAAAATTAGCATTTAAAAGATATCACCCGGATGTAGAGCCGTCATGGAACATGCTGGATGCATCAGATCCCAACAGATGAGACGAAGATGGAAAGGCAAAAGTCCAATCGCTTAATCACGAGGAAAACCATCCATTCCTGTCCAAAAGAAGGACCGTTCACACGACAGCAAGCTCCTCAACGTCAAAAATTCGATCAGCACCAAACCTCAATCAATGATTTCTTCATCGGAAACAATAGACACTTCTTTACTCATCAGTACTAAACGCCGAGCATATAGTCCAGTAATTTCATATGGAAATGCCGACTCAATACGTCATTTAAAGAATGCACACTGACAACGATAAACAACCGCCTAATTGGCGTCAGAGCACTTCTCAAATCCACATGGCAGGCGAGAGCTTGTAGACACAATAATTTCGGATGCTCCCAACTGTTTAGAATAAACCTCGCCTCCACGGCGGGAAAAACAGATTGAAGACGCTACAACTTCATAACAGATCAGACGTTTAATTAGCCGGGATAAACATTTTATTTTATATGCAGCGTTAAGAGCACGCACTTAAGTCATAGCAGGAAACAAGAATCGTGGGCTGGACATCGTAAATTAAACACGAACAAACTTAAAAGTCGCGAAAAAAAGACATTCCACAGAATGTGTGCCTAACGGCACAGGACAGCTTAATAGCTTACATCCCCTTGTTCTAATCCATAAGCAGAAGAAAAGTGAAAAAGGCCAAAAAAAAAAGCGTAAAAGAGAGCGAAAAAGTGCGCGATTTGCTTATATACTGCGAAACATCGCTGCCACAGACTGTCAACAAAATTATCGATGAACGATAAAATAATTAATGACAGACGATTTTAATATTACTATCAACCAATTAAAAACTCGAAACTTTAAAGAAGAGAAATGGAATTTTAGAGCAGACGAAAATTAAAAAGAAATGAAGTGAAACAATTTGGAAAATACGAATTCGGCAATAATTTAAATATGGACGATTCTGAAATATTTAAAAAGCTGAAAATAGAATAAAACTGTAAAATTCCGATGAATTAACCAATTTTTAACCGAGAGCAATAAATTTGGAATCAAATTAAAGGGAATAAAAAGGGCAATAAATGGAATTGCAAATTAGCCAATTTAAATAAATTTAAATTGCTAAAACCTAAAAAGAACGAACTTTTGCCGTTTTTAACACAAAACCTATAGAATAGAATATATTTGAACAAAGAATATCAAAAACCTAAACAATTGGAAAATGGATAACTAGAAGAGAAATACTATGTAAATAAGACCCCTGAACACGTTTAAACAAAAACAAAACCCCTAAAATAATAAAATATCCAAAGGTATAACCCAACACTTGTTCCAGTCCTTTAATAATGTTGTTCAGTAACCTTTCTAAATTTTACAAAGAAATCTTCTCTTCTTTAGTAATGAAAAACATACACTTCGTCACGAGCACTAACTATGTAACTATCTTCCTATTGCTGTAACAGGGGATAAATATTATATGTATATTAATAAATTTAATTTCCATAACAAAAACTTCATCAGAACCATTGAAAGTCCGTTTCTAATATATATAATCAGAGTTTAAAAAACCATTGGAGCGTCATATAAATATCAATAATTCCATCTATGCCCATGTCATAAAAATCACTGTCATCATCATTTATTAAAAAACCCCATCATCATTTAAGCCATCAAATTCATTACTAAAGCAATATTTCTTGAATGATTTTGCAACCATTTCCCGTAGGTATCGCATCCTTGTCCCAAGAGTCCTTGATCCACTAAGCAATCAAAACAATATCTAGCTCCGCCTGTTACCTGAGCCGATTTTTTCATTAACCCCGAATTGACTTGAAGCAGCACAGTTGCAAAAAACAAACTGCATTATAGTATATATGCAATCCTTGTTATGGAGTGTGTAGCTCTGAAAAGAGCCATTTTTTAACGATCAGTCATAATCAGACATCGAACAAAAATGATGTATGTAACAGTTGTATATATTTCTTTTTATGACACGATACACTGGTAGTCAGGAGAATTGGGAGGGCAGTAACTCACAGGAGAATTTTGAAGCGATCTTTTTTTTTTATATTTAGACTCTGTGTATAAGTTGACCCCCCCCCCCCTTCCCACTTTGAAGCTTTTTTATTTGTCACAAATTTCTGGACTTATACACGAGTATATATGGTAGTTCTTTCGCATTTCCAAAGAAAGGTGATTTTTTCTTATGTCCTTGTTCTTACAGTGTTAAAAAAGGTTCAGCTATATTTCATAATTTATGGGCGAATGGTTGGACAATCAAGTGCCTGTCTATATATGAAAAAAAAAATTAACCAGTTCATGCTAGTGTCCGGATTTGAGTATATATACTGTATTTGGAAATTACCGTTATACTGTATTTGGAAATATTGGTTTTAAAGCAAAAATTCTTAAAGAGTTCAAATTTTCAGAACTTTTTAACCCGAATTCGCACCAAGCAATGAATAATGTAGCAAAATTCAAGCTTTGCAAAGAAAAATAAACTTGGGGGGGGGAGGAGCACTATTCTTAGTAAATTCCCGAGCAGGGGGCCGATCTCCACCGTGTAGATCTTGCCGATCTCCACCAGAACGTATAGTGTTTTTCATCCACACTTGCTCAGCCCACGAAGACGCACCTTTCACGTCTATTAAAACCAGCAATTTCCCTGAGACTGCTGATGATGGTCAAGATGTTGGCAAGTTACCCTTCCCAAGAGTCACCAAGATGACGTGCATTTTCCCGCCAATGAGCACAGAAAAGCATTACATGCACTACCATAACTACTACCTTACCGCCACAAAAAAGTCCCCAGACAGCAGACATTTTAGTGGTGGTTGATATGGAAACAGGTTATTCCACTGCATTTTAGGTGTGACGGAAAGTGCTTTTTTCGATTTGGCGTAGATAGAACCAAAAGCTGCATCTCGCTTTGTACTTGGGTCAATGCTAGACGCTCGCATTCTGTGATTCATTAAGTTATAAAGTAACTTGCCACTGTGTTACACATTTTGTAGATTTTGTCTAGTTGAAAAATGACTACATTTAAAAGTGAAAAGATTTTGCATTCGCAAGCACGTGCAATAGTTCACAATGTTACAGCATTTTTTGACAAGGAAGAAAAAGCAAATTCTCTAAAAATACCAATTTCAAATGCAATAATGAAGAGAATTGCGGAAGCGACAGGGATTTCAGAGTCGTCAGTTAAAAACATAAAACGTGGGGTGAAATCACTTAATGACACTGAGATAAGTATTTTATCTACCCCTGGAAAACATAGAAAAAGACCATCCTATCAAAACTGCAATATTGATGATTTTGACAAATGTGTCATAAGATAAACTATTCAGGACTTTTACATAAAGTGTTCCTTCTATTGGGAAATTGCTCCCAGTGTTAAAAGAGAAAATTAATTTTGCATGGAAAATAAAGAGTCCCTCAGACGAATTCTACATTCACTGAATTTTCGATGGACGAAATGTATCAGCTCATGAAAGATTTTAATCGAAAACATAGAAAAAGACCATCCTATCAAAACTGCAATATTGATGATTTTGACAGCAAGATTTTGATGATTTTGATTGTAAGATTGCCTCCCTATTATTGTGGCCTCAACCCCATTGAATACATATGGTCGTATGTCAAATGTTGCATCCGAGAAAAAAATGTAACAGGTGAATTAAGTTTGAACAATTTACAACTATTGCTTAAAGAAGCTTTTTTAAAAGTAACACAAAATGAATGGAAAAAACACTATGAACACATTGAAAAAATAGAGAATATTTATTGGAAGAAAGACAGACTGATAGAAGATATTGTGAACAAATGAGTGATAAATCTGTCGGATAGCGATTCAGACTCTTCTTTAAGTAAAGACATTTCAAGTGATTCGGACATAGTAGATAATAGTTATTCAAATGAATGTGACTGAATATTTTATGATTAATTGAAAAATATGAAAAGAATGAATATTTTAAAGTTATAATTTTGCCTATTTATTATTTATTATTTTCCTTTTTGCTGACTAATAATTGTGTAACTTGCTGATATCTTGCTTATTGTAAACTGTAATAATTTTCATCTAATTCGAAATTCAGTTTTAAACAAAATGGTATAAATTCTAGTTTTAAATCGTAAGCTTTTCTCTCCCAAAACCGCCCAATTCTATAAGAAAATATCTAAAACTTCTCTGTTCTAATAGATTGATGGCTTCCCGTAGCCGCTGTTGCCTATAATAACAAATTAATTTCTGAGTTTATATGACGAGAAATTTTTAAGTTAATCTATAATTTAATGTCATTTAACACGAAAATTTTGTTTAACTGTCGGATAAAACATCTATTTTTTTTAAGTACATCATGATAGACGAAACGGATTCCTTGCCTAACGAAGTGCGCTTGATTTGCCAAATGTTGCAATCGATTTTAAACCTTTCTTCGACTCATCTACTTGCGGCAACCCTGTTCAGAGACTTTCTCGTGGTGGTATGATAGTACAGGGCAAAAGACTAACAAATGCACCAAGCGCAGCGATATCGAAAACACTCTGGCACACATGGGAACAGCAACCACACGGGAAGAACAAGGACGAAGATAAGAGAAAAAACATTAAAAGGTGGCCATCTTGAACAGGATCGGAATAAATGGCGAGTGCACATGCGTGATTTAAAAATTCAGAAATTACGTTTACCAAAAGGGGATTAATTTTGAATGCCACTGATCTAAAAATGGGTTCAAAAAAAGATTTAAATAACAAAAACAGGAAAAAGAAGTTCATTTGCCAAAAAGGGGAAAATTAAGAAAAACAACAACTTAGAAATTTTAAATAAAAACGGGAATACCCAGAAATTGTGGACTATCTGGTGATGCACATTTGAAAATATGATTATAAATAGTATGGTTATAATTGGCAGAAATGCAGTTTTCTGCGGCATAGCTTTTTCTATAACTCTGCTTCTTGTATGGCTAAAAATCTGAAATATAATTTTATCTAGTTCTATAAGTATAAAACAGGATTATACTACTTTTAGTTCCTGTATCTTTATTAGTTCATGACTTATGATGTTAATAATTTTGAATGTTGAAATGCAACCTTAACCCTCATTTCCATTGATGTGCTCCATTCTCCCAGCCTCTCGGAGTGTACCTCTCTTGAGATGGATATTTTCCTTAAAGTTATGGCGAACTGAGTTGTTTGACACTGACTATAATAATATACTTACTACTGATTTTTGATTTTGGTAAAACCATGAATGTTAAGAACTTGGTGAATAAAACTTGCTTTCTCATCTGTAATTTAGCTGGTTTTGTTATAATGATTGATTATATAGTTTTCAACGGGATGACTTTTTAAATATCTCTGATTCCTTCGCTGTTTAAAATCTTATGGAATTATTGTTATTATGTTGGCAGTATATACAGATGATGTGCCAAACTTCTTGACATAAATGGCAATGGTTGTGAATAGAATATAATAACTTTTATAGTGACGCTCATCCTCTTGGTGCTGACTGACTGCTTGTTCTACTTCATGATCCTCGGCTACTGACAAGTGAAACTGGAATATTTAAACTAATCTCTAACAATTTATTGCTGGCATAAATTTCCCTTCACTTGCCTTGAGAGGAATGGTGTGGTACTAGAGGAGGTTCTCTTCAGGACTAGTCAGTCCCGTCTTCTCGCAACTTGGACTAATTTGTGCTGAAGTCGTTGAGGCGGACGTATTGTATGCCCATAGCCTAGCTTATTTCGTGTCGTGATTCAAATCGTCCTGGCTTGTGGCTGCTACAATTGCTGTTGAATGACTTTTTGAGGACTATCCTCTGCCCTTTCCCTTGGCCACTTTATTAATATATTTATTGTTGATTATACTGTAAATTGAAATTATATTGTATACTAGCCGCCTTTGGCAACCAGCCTGTTCGCTACCCTTGAAAATTCTGACCGTGGCACACTCGCTGGCGCGATCTACCAGTAAGGTGTAAGGTAACTGTTTGGACGGCCAGGAAGTGCCACCCAATTTAGACCGGAACTCAGTGGGGGAGGCATCCACAGGGACCGTACCCTCCTTCCTCTACCACCAACTTCTCAGAAGGACTTACGGACCCACATGTTTAACGTGATCGTACTCCACGTGAACACGGCAGCAGTTTTGGCAGTGGAGGGGATCGAACCCGGGCCTACCGAGTGAAATTCCCGCACGCTAACCACTGGGCTACTGTGCCCTTCGCGACAATCTCCATAACTTTCTTTTTATTCACCCAATTTGGACCGGAACCCAGTGGGGAAGGCATCCACAGAGACCGTACACTCCTTCCCCTGCCACCAACCTCTTGGAAGGACTTATCGACCCATATGTTTAACGTGATCGTACTCCGCATCAGTGGCGGGAATCGAACCCAGGCCTACCGAGTGCAATTCTCGTGCGCTAATTTAAATTTTATAATGACCATATGCTAAGCTCTTAATTCCACCATCCTCGTTCCATCATTTAAAATATCCATAAAATTAAAATATACATTTAAAATATCTATAAATTAAAATATCCATAAATTAAAATATCCATTTAAAATCAAAAAATCATCCATATCGTTCCACCAATCCATAAATATAATAATTTCAAATACATCACCACAATTCAAGCCACCATAATTCAATCATTTAAATAATTTAAAATATCCATATAAAAATATCCATTTAAAATATCATATAAATATAATAATTTCGCCCGATGTATACAACACTTATGCTAGGCTCTTAATTCATTTAAAACCGAAAGCGCGGTCTACATGGAGACGGGGAAGAAACTACTGCGGTGAAAATGCCGTTGAAGAACTGAGCCGATTACCGAGAAATTTAAAATCATGAAGTCTTTAAAATTGCAATCCTGAAGGCAATTTTCATTATTTCTGGACCAGATTAGACTTGTAAGAATGCCTGATATTTCAGCTTTCTAAAAATGTAAATTATTAGTCGAAATTATGAGTACTTTTCAGTATGCGAGAATTTAAAAAACCAAAAATCGTTTTTTTGAGCCAAAAGTGACTTTTGTTTTAAAATCTTTAAAAAATATTAAAAATCGAAATTGAGAGTTGAAATTGATATATTTTTACTCGCAATTGTCTGTTCTTTCCGGTGATGTGATTTGTTTTTTTGTACGATGTCCGGATCATGGAGAAAAAAGGGCAAAAAAACGGTCGAAATCGCATAAAACATTAAATAACAAAAAAAGTAATTAAAATTTTAAAAATCGGTTTTCACGTGCTAATGTGGTATGTGTATATTTATGTATATAGTTATGTATATATGTATATTTATTTTGGATATTGAATATGTATATATGCTGTTATACTGCAATTTTGTAGTGTTAACAGATTTATTAGCAATATAGAGATCTTTGTGGGGCTGGCATTTTGCTTGGGATTTTGGTGCAGTGCATTAATTTATATAATTTTGTTTTGTTAATGTATAATTGCTTTTTTTTTCTGTTTAGGAGATGGTGACCGTCATTGGGCCTTTTCTTTTTCTGTTTTCTCCTCTGGGGCCTGGCCATCTTGTTGACGTGTGGCACGCTTTTGAATTTCTTTTGTTTCTTGTTTTTTTTGTTTATTGTAAGATTATTAGTTTGAATTTAATTAAATATTTATATTTAAATGATTATATTAATGGTTTTAATTGATAGATGCTAATTTTATACAGTTCTGTTAATTTTTATCAGGATTGTTTGTTTTGTTGATTCTGGATTTTATCTATTTTTGAACTTTGTTGTGGTCTATCAATTTTGTTTGTTGGCTCATGTTACGTGACGGCCGACTTTCTTATGTTTTAATGATTTATAATATTTATGTTATCAGTTTATTTGTTTGGTTAATTCTGCATTGTCACAGTATTTGTATGCCGTGTAACTGCCATGGCCGGGCCCCTCGTTTTGGAGAATTTAATAAATCTTTGATTTCCCGGGTTGCGGGTGCGTGGGTTATGGGGAGCGGACCGAGATTCTGTTCTTTTTACTTGGGGTATTTTCTTGCTTGGCTTTGGGCTTCAAAGCGGCCTTATGCCATTCATGTCAGGCGCCAAGGTCTGAGATTATAAGGAGTATAGACGAACGATGTAAGTGACGTGGGAATGATATGATGACATTGGCTGTAAGGTATGAGGGAACGGCTTAGGTGGACGATCGATGTCGGATATGCGATGGGTCATATCAAAGGATCATCATTGATCGGAGATGATATGCCGAGAGTTGAAGATGCAGGCGGTTCTTCACAAGGATGGCAGAAATGGAAGATGTTGGCAGTGAAGGAGAATTACTGTGAATTCCCAATTGGGACTGAAGTTGTGTGGAGGATAAGAAAAGGGCATGAAACCACAAAACAAGCTTCAAATAATATTTTCTTCTTTATTTCTGATATGTAGATATTTGCAATTCAAATATACATAGACTCACTTCATTCTAAATAGGTGAAAAACATACGTTTCCAAATCAATACAAAACAGTAGTAACCAATACGTCTTTCGCAAAACGGAAATTCAAACATCTTACCGCTGATTAAATAGTTACTAATTAACTTTTTAAAGGCACGATAATTTTATAATCACTTTTCATAATTTAACAAATTTGGAATATTAATCAAATCATCCTGCCCCTTAGGCATACGCGTCCTATCTCTGTGACTTTACATCGCCAAATGAATCTAATCACAATATTTTCGCCGAAGCGTCTAAATATGAATGCGCATTTGCTCATGACGCAACGGTAAAGAGTTCCTATGCATTTCAATACGAAATGCAAATACGGTTGAATGTACAAACGCGCAGCGATGTAACATTACGCCAAGGGTTACGGAAATAGGCGGGAAAACTTCAAGAAGCCGAAATACACAATTGGCACTTTATCAATTTGGAATAAAATCTTTAAGAACACGTTTTAGAATTGAAACAAAAATAGAATTTGCCAAATATGAAATTTAGAAGGGATATAATTAATAAACAAGGGTATGCATTTCATAACAGTATCATTTCCCAAAAAATTTAATAGTCAATGAGTTATTTAATATTAAATTTGTGAATAGTAAAGATAACTTAGCAGATTATTTTACTAAATCAATGAATAAGGAAAGAATATTTAAACTTTGTAGTAAGATATTTGAAAAGTAAATCAAAACCATTAAACTTTAAAAGCTAACTTAAAATTACACAACTTTGGAATTTTAAAAGACGTTATATATATAATATTGTTTATCTCAACCTCATTGATATAAGCTAATACATCTTGAGTTTAAATTTTTGTGACATTGAATCTTTTACACTTTACACTATTGTATATACATCTATTTTCCATTACCCGCATAATGCCAGTTACTAGCTCATGTGTATAAAGTTTTGTAATTATCAATTTTGTTGAAGTTTTCATGAAGGACATTCATTATCTGATTACTTATGTCATGTATTTTAAAACTTTTAGTATTTCTGTACAATTTAATAGTATTAATCTGGTATACTTGGCTTGTACTAATGTACTAAATGAAAAAAAATTAAAAATTTTAAGCTTTTGAATTATAATGTTTATACTCAAATTTAATGTAAACTTAAATTCTGTGCTTATACTAAAATTTTAATCTTTTAAAGTTAATGTGTTAAATATAAGATATGCTTATACTTAAATTTTAAACTTAATTTGAATTTCATGAAAATATAATCTAAAGATAATATTACAACTTGATAATTATATTCAGTCTTCAAGTTTTAAACATTAATATATTTAATATTCTTCATTAAATAATTTTTTATGGAAAATTTAAATTTAAACTTTTTTAGTGTTTATACTTAATATTGAGAAGATGCTGTATGTGTATTTTTACTTAAAGTACGGGTTGATTTTACACAATTGTTTTTCAAATGTAATAAGTGTTCATGCCTTAAACTTTAAATTTTTGTAATGATGTGAATTTTTAAATTTTTATTCCTTCATTAAATTTTTGGTAGGATATTGGGGGTCTTGGTATTTGTTAACATACCTCAGTTTCTCAGATTAAGTGTTGTTGCATATGCATTGAGGATAGGATACTGGGGGTCTTGGTATTTGTTAACATACCTCGGTTTCTCAGATTAAGTTTTGTTGCATATGCATTGAGGGTAGGATACTGGGGGGGTCTTGGTATTTGTTAACATACCTCGGTTTCTCAGATTAAGTTTTGTTGCATATGCATTGAGGGTAGGATACTGGGGGTCTTGGTATTTGTTAAAATACCTCAGTTTCTCAGATTAAGTTTTGTTGCATATGTATTGAGGGTAGGATACTGGGGGTCTTGGTATTTGTTAACATACCTCGGTTTCTCAGATTAAGTTTTGTTGCATATGCATTGAGGGTAGGATACTGGGGGGGTCTTGGTATTTGTTAACATACCTCAGTTTCTTAGATCAAGTTTTGCTGCATATGCATTGAGGGTAGGATACTGGGGGTCTTGGTATTTGTTAACATACCTCGGTTTCTCAGATTAAGTTTTGTTGCATATGCATTGAGGGTAGGATACTGGGGGTCTTGGTATTTGTTAACGTACCTCAGTTTCTCAGATTAAGTTTTGTTGCATATGCATTGAGGGTAGGATACTGAGGGTCTTGGTATTTGTTAACATACCTCGGTTTCTCAGATTAAGTTTTGTTGCATATGCATTGAGGGTAAGATACTAGGGGTCTTGGTCTTTGTTAACATACCTCAGTTTCTCAGATTAAGTTTTGTTGCATATGCATTGAGGGTAGGATACTGGAGGTCTTGGTATTTGTTAACATACCTCGGTTTCTCAGATTAAGTTTTGTTGCAGATGCATTGAGGGTAGGATACTGGGGGTCTTGGTATTTGTTAACATACCTCGGTTTCTCAGATTAAGTTTTGTTGCATATGCATTGAGACTTAGGGTTGGCATGAGGGGGCCCGATTATTGGAAAAACGAATGTAAATATCGCGATTCACGTTTCCCGTGAATGGGCATTCATGCAAATTTCTTGTGAACGACTCATTTCGTTCTCGGACGTAAACCGTGACGTTTTTCCCGCATGCTGTTTCATGCAAATCTAATTCTCAATGCGTACGCATCTCATTTGCATATCTGGGGACGTTTCCAGAATAATCCCATTTTCGGATATATAAGGTAGAACTTTCTTGAAGCAAATCAGTAGAGGAAGATTGAAGGATAGATCGATCGACGACGAATCAGACCGGAAAGATCAGCAGATGACCGCTGACATATGAAGACGATGAGACGGTGAAGTTTTTAGTCGATATGTACATTACAAGTGTTCAAGTCAGATGTGTTTGGTTAAGTAACACAGACTTGTCATCTGCAATATGACAGCTATTTGTAACAAGTTTTAAGTTACATGCAAATTCATAGTGTTAAGTCATTAAATTTTACTTATGTTGAATTGTGTGAAGTTGTGAGAATGCTTACCAGTGCTTCGTCCAATGGAACTTTTGGCCAAGTGTGATACCGACAATGGTAGCTTAAAATGCATGCAAGTGATTAAGTATTTTATTACTACAAATGCTTCAGAAAAGTTCTGCTAATCACTAAAGAAAAGTCTATACGAGCTTATGAGCTCAATTGTACAAAGTATTGTTTATTATCGGCATGGTATTTACCAAGATGTGTAATTTGCCTTACGTAATTTATTTATTCACAAAATAAAGTTTTTTTCTAACCTGCTTCGTACTTATTCCATTGCACAAGAACATTCATCAAGGTTTTTGCTGCGTTATTATCTCTGCTAACTAAATCATTCTATTTGTATTTGGATTAGAAATTCCAGATATAGATATTACATTTTGATATAGTTGAACACATTTAACATTTATATTTTACTTCCTGTGCTAATTTTTTAGATACAAAAACTTGTGAACTTTGAAAATTAACGTAATTTGAATTTCATCAGAAATATAAATTTAAGCATTTTAAATTTTCATATCATAAATTTGTACATGACAATACATAACACTGTACTGATTAAAATATTTTTAAGGTCTGAATATCGGTTGTTAAATTGTAAACAATGTTTGGAAAAAAATGTTCAAGACTCTAAAATGTAAATAATATTGAGTTAAGCATCAAAAAAATTTTAAACCTAATAAATGTATTTTATAGTAGTTAATTGCATAACGTGAACTATGAAGAATGATAATAATTAAAAGCAAACTAATCCAGGGATGTATCTACAGTGGTCAGCGGTGGTCGGGGTTTCCACCACTCAGAATTTCCGACCACCACTCATCCAAAAAAAAAAAACTTTCTAAAGCAACAAGTGAAGTTGGAATCATCACCAACTGCCAACTGCCTGCCATATGGCTGAAGCTATAAATAGAAATTCTCCCCTTTGCCATTGTAGCTAAATAAAGATGAAAATAAGAACTCGCCACTCGCCGACTGAACTGAAAAATTTGACGACTTGAAATAACTTGACAACCGGCCTTTTTTTTTTAATATAAAAACAGGACTATCCAAGAAAAAAAAAATCTCCGGCAGCTCACCTTATCCAGAGCTCGAAATTAACGGTGGTCCGTTGGTCAGAGACCACAAAAACACTCAACGGACCAGCAGAATATAAATTATATTGGTCCGTCGGACTAGTAACCTTTTATTCTCATTTCCCTCTCGTAAATTAAATTTTCCCCTCAGCACTTATGTAAACAAAGACGATATTCAACAGTCTGGGGAAAGTAAACAAGCAAACAATACTGCTTCCGTGTTTGTAATTTTGTCCCCCCCCTTCCCTTCCGCACCCGCCCGCAAGACATCTGGCTATTCTGACTCCCTACCAGGTTTTGGGAAATTGGTAAAATTTAGCCCGTTTTCGAACATGGCTATTAACATTTTTTACCCGTCCTCCTAAGAATTTTTTTTTCTCATTATATTCTTTAACATGTGTGCTCAAATACATCGCACAACAATAATAAATTAGAAGCAACTGTCTCAGGATGAAGTGTGGTAACTGCATATTCCTACGCCATCCCCACAGAGCTTAACCCTCGCTATCAAACTCGCCGATGCAGAGTCAGATGAAACTGAACCTGTCAGAATTCCAGTCTATGGGTGGGTGCAGAGGGGTAACAGATGTAATGAATCCAATTTCCTCTTTCCAATGTTTGGTAATTTGAAGGAATGGTAAATAAATAAATCCCCTAGTCCCTAACCAATTTAAACCTCATTGACACTATTTGGACTGAATAGATATTTCATACTTTAACTTCAGTTGTCAGACAACTGGAACAAATGCCATGAATGAATTGTAAACGTATTAGTTTTGAAGTTGAAACTAAAGTGGGGAAGAAAAGAAAATACTTCTGGCTGAAAATAGAAGAATTCATTTCAAAAATTCAAACTTGTTACGTACTCCGGCCTATTACAGCAAATGGAAATTTTATTAAGAATTAAAAAGGGATAGAGCTCTGCATGGGTTTGGGCTTAGGCTCGGACTGGGCTTGAGTTTTCTACTGTTTCGGGCCGGGTTGGGTCTTTTTTTTTTTTTTTTTTTAACGTCCGTTATGACCGGGCTGAACATATTTATTCTGAATTTTTTTTTTTCAATGGATTTAAATTGAATACATGCACTTATTCAGTTTATTTCAGCTATCTAAAGATAAATGTTTAAGAAAATAAGCTCAATTCTCCATACAAAATTTTCACAAATTTATTTTTAACATATTTGAATACACATCATTTCGGGCCCGTCGAGACGCAGTTATCTTCAGGCCGAGTTCATTCTACATTTATAAATTTCTTCGGTCTTGGCTCTGGTTTAAGCATTGGTATTGTTGGTCGGGTGAAAATACGAAATTTCGGTACATGTAGATCTCGAAAAGAACAGAACAAGCCACTTCGATCGTGAGCGTGCTATCTATCGCATTTTAGTTCAGTCATCGGATTCACTGGGTGGGGGGATGAGGGGAGAGAAAATAACTAACGCCTGTAGTTACAATGCAGACCTGACGGCTCTCCTAGAAAGAAAGTGTTGATAATGCACACTAGCTAAGTTTATGGGGGTTGGGGAGGGGGAGGATTTGCAGACAATTTTCATTTATGGTATGGGAAAGGGCGGCTTTTGCCATAATTTTACTACGATAACTTGTTATTTATTTTTTTTTTACGGAATCTCTAATCTTTAATTGAACTAGGTATGGTATTTATGGAAATCTACATAATAACATTCCACATGTAATTTACTTTATTTTATAATTTATTGAAGTCCCGTGTAGTAGTAAGATCAGTAACAAAGGTTGCGGACCACTGAAGTCATTAAAATTTTTATAAATCAACAAATTTTGTCAGGCGTTTTAGTTTCTAATGTTGGAATTTGAATTATCATCGGGAAATGACGGCACGTTATTTTCCGAGGGCTTGGCGGGACATGGCAACCCTGAACCTGGCAACACGAAACACTGGCCTAATTTTTCACAATTTTTGGTTACGACCTGGCAACACTGTTTACTTGATATTCCAGAACTTTTTATCTGACCTCAAAACTCACATAAATAAATAATGACCAGTCTTAAAAGGAGGGCAGTTTTATGTCATGATATCGGCGATTTATTTAGGAAACAAAAAGAAAATGTGCAGTGTGTGAAGAAACTCCTACAGAAGCTGCAGACTCTACCCTAGAGGAGACATCGCATCAAGTCGGTCTAGTAAGAACAGCAACTGTTGAGAGTGGAAAAGAACCTGTTGCAGTCGCACCAAAAGATTTTGAGGTAAGCAATGTAAGCACAGTTCTTACTTCAGATAATTCTGAAATTGATGTAAACCTAGATGAAGAACAGTCCCCAAGTGGAAATGTGAGTGGGCATACAAAGCCCAGTTCAGCACCTTCTGAATTGGGGAAGCAGTCTTATGGTTTTAAAAAAGATTGGGTGAGTGGAAGAAATTGGCTTTATTATGATATTTCTAAAAAAGGGGTGTTTTGTAGGTTATGTCAAAATTATAATAAAACACCTTATCAGAGAGACATTTGGACAAAGACACCATATACCCGTCTGTGATTCATTCTGTGACCTTCATGAAAATTCATGCTCCATACAGATTCCATGAAAGCAGAACTTGAATTTAGTGTAAACCTAAATATACATGATGTAATAAATCTAGGAGTTCCTAAAGGCGATCTCACTAATATGTTTGCATTTTCTTTGCCAACATCGTATTGCCCATACCACCAACCTTGAACCATTGCTGGATCTTGCAACATTTCTTGGACTGAGAATACAAGAAAACGTTCGTGTTGCAAAAAATGCTACCTACAACAGCCGTGGTGCTATTGAAGAAATGCTGTAGAGTTTATCCAATGTATTGGAAGATAGCGTTCTGAATGAGTTGCGGGAACCACCATGCTATGTAATTGAAATTGATGAATCGTCTGATGTATCTGTAAAGGAGAATTTAGTTGTACATGCACGTTTTTTAGACACAAATCGTGAACTCAAGACAAAATTTCTTAAATTAATTGATCTTCTAGTAGGTAATTCAAATGATGGTTCTGAAACAACTGTTGTGTCATTAAATGTGGATGTTATTGCAAATGCTGTTATTGCATATCTAGAGTCTAAAGAACTTCCCTACTCTACATTGTGTGGAATCGGTAGTGATGGTGCACCTGTGCTTACAGGGAAAAAGAATGGTGCCATTAAAAAAATTTAGGAAAGGCAGAAACTGGTTCAACAAGAAACGGACAAATCAAATTATTGTGAGGCAGTTAGCATTCATTGTGCTGGACATCGTTTGAATTTGGCCTCATCACAAGCAGCCAAGAACGTACCAAAAATCAAGAAATTTTGTGAAGTTATACGACAGCTTTTTGATTTTTATCAAAACAGTCCAGTGAGACTTGCTGGCTTGCTAGAAATCCAATCTCTTTTTCCAAGTGATTCGAGTGGTAAAATGCTTGAACCATCATTCACTAGATGGTTAAGTCATGGAGAAACTGTACTGCGTTTAAAGGAAATTTATTATTCTGTGATTTTGAGTCTTGAGAGAGAAGCTGAAGAACGTTTTGATGCAAGAGCAAAAGGTCTTTACCATTATGTGTGTGAATATTCATTTGTGGCTATTCTGCATCTTTTGTGTGATGTATTGCTCAGCATTAATAGACTATCAAAGATTTTCCAATTAGAAAGTGCAGATTTAACCCTTATAGAGCCATTTGTGACATCAACTTTAAATAAACTGCGAAGGTTAAAAGATAGAGATGGGTTTTATTTAAAAGATTTACCCAATTTCATGGAAAAATGTCATGAGAAGGAAATACATATTTTTAGGAAACCAAATGATTCCACTTCCTTTTTGAGCTTAAAAGTTCAGTACCTGTCTGAGCTCATTCAAAATATAGAAAACCGATTTGTTGAAAGCGATGTTGTAAAACAGTCCTCTATATTTGATCCTAAAAATCTTCCAGATGAAATGGAACATTACTTGGAATGACTATGAATGAATTGAATATGGACATGAAAGTGTAGAAGTTCTTTCAGCGAAATTTGGTCTAAACACTACCAACTGTGTCATTGAGTGAAATGAGTTAAAACAGCTGATCTCGGATCACCATAGAATGAAAACTCAGGAAGAAATGGTTAAAGCTATTATCACCAACAAGACCATGCTTGAATTATTTCCCGGTATTTCACATATTGCTCAGTGTTAAAAAACAATACCAATACACTCAGCAGACTGTGAAAGAGACTTTTCTCAAGTTAGGTTAATAAAAACAGAACTCCGGAATAGATTGAAATCTTCCACTCTGGATGCACTTTTACATATCGTTGTGAACGGTCCAGAGCTTCATAGCTTTCCGTTTGACAAAGCAGCTCATCACTGGATGACTGTAAAGAATAGGAGGATCAGATTGAAATGGAATTACTGTGTAAATGTATTTTATTATTATAATTACATTTAAAAAAAGTTATATTCAATTTTGTCAAATGTTTTTCTTTAATATACAATACTAATACTGTTTGTGTGTGCGAATTAACGAGAAGCGCATTTCGAAATTTTATATTCGCAATTATAATCGTTCTGGAAAATCACTCATCTCTCTAGATACATCCCTGCTAATCCATAGCTTAATGGTTGATATAAATTTAGCAGCTAATTCAAATTCAAAGTATTTCATAAATATTGGATAATTGTGTATTTGTTTCCAATAGATGTAGTGTTTGCTGTATAGAATGTGTCGAGTACCTATCAATAAAAATTAATTTGTAGCCATTCAACAAGTAAGTCAAATTACAACTAGTATATATATTATATAAGTACCTTTATATATATATAAGGTTAAATACTGCTGTAAAATAATCCAAAACCCTACCGACAACCCTATCACAAACTTTTTTGGCAGAAAATTGGTGGAAAAGTTGTCGGAACTAGTTGGTTGTTCGAAAAGTTCTTGAATGTGATATGGCCTTAAATGTGTCATTTTGATGAGACTATGAATTCAATTTTGCACAAAAGTATCCACTCTATAATTTCTTTTAACATATGAATATTCTTGAACAAAATCCCTTTCTATTGCATCGAAACGACTTCAATTTGACGAATCGAGATATGAATGCCTTGACAAAAAAAAATTATCAACAACCCACTCATGATTATTATTGCAATGCTTCAATAAAATGTGTGCTTTCATTTCAAATTTAAATCAATTATTGGTTTTCCCCCCAGAAGATTTTAAAAGTTTCCTGACTTTTTTCAAATCCGGACGACACGTTTTTTCTAAAACATGTCAAATTTTTGAGCTAGACAAAAGCTATGCATTGCATTGGCTGGAAACACCATTTATTCTAGATTGTTTTATGCTTCTAAACCTCAGAATGCAATCAATATTTAAATGACGACTGATTTACCCCATTTAGATTAGAAACGTGTGTTTACATCCTTCTCAAACCGATTTCGATAATTCACTTCACAGCATCTTCTGTGGTCTTCTTATATATAACCTTTGATTGTTCAATAATCTGTGAACATAGCATTCATTCATCTTCATATTAACTTCTCATGACATTAAAACTTTCCAAAATTCGTTATTTCTATTAAGTATCTGTAAAAGTTACATTACTACTCATATACTATTTTATTTTACTCTACATGTACTTACATGTACAATTTTAATAATAGGAAAATGTTTAAATGGTCTTCTAAGAGATTCCGATCAACGTCTCTCTCATCTTTTCTCTCCTCTGACAGTGATGTCATTTGTCTTTCCTTAACTTTATATGCAAGATGTTCTACAGACATTGGCTTTCTTGTTATAAATAGTCAGTATCGCCTCCTTGATTTGAACAGTCACCAGTGACAGCCTCTGGCAAAATCGAACTTAACTAAAACCTTTCTATTTTAGGAGTTGTTCAAAAGTATTTTTGCAAAGTATTTTTTTTTTATTTGTCACAGCAGTGTGGATGTTCCATTACAGTACTTTCCATTATTATTTAGGATGAGATGTATGCAATTTAAAAATGCATCCCAATTACAAGAAGTAAAAAGAGTAATAAAACAAGAACCTGCACATCCGCATTCAGAAAGTTTAAAAGCTTTTCTTTTTTCTCAGGACCCACGCGCAGCTTGCAGTCATCTTGCAGAAAATCTCCATCCTTCAGAGTGGGCGAGTGTTTAGCCTGCAAAAATAAATCCTTTTCAAAATTTGGACCCATTTTAGTTCAATCATGTTAACTTCTTTATGCTGATGATGCGCCTATATGTTTTTTAGAAACCCACAATTTTGATAACATTTTATGCCCCTCTTTTGCCGCCCTTTAGAATTTCTTGCGTATTTTTAAAAGCTCATACAGGCACTGTATTTCGAAAGTATGTATTGAACAAGTTTGGCCTTAATAAACACAGTTCATTTTGGCAGGTTGGATGACTTTCCAATGTGTCTCCCTTCTAATCAATATTTGGGGGAATGGAATCACGGACCAAGAACAGATTTTATTATAAGGAAGTGCTGCTTCTTTCTTGTGCTCGGAAAGAAATTAAGTCATTAAAAACCAGTAAATAATGGCGCTGTTCATAAAATCTATGAAAGTGTGTCTTAACAGCAGGCTTATTTGCAGTTTTCTAAAGTTCATCACATAAACATTAACTCATATTTTTTATATTACAAATTTAATTCAAAAGCAAACAAACAATTCACGATTTCTTATATAGTAGATGATCTCCATAGGCATCATCCAATCAATATTATAAATTCTTATATATACTAACCCTCTTAAAAATCCCAATTCATTTTTGAAAACAAAATGTACCTTTCCCACTCTAAATATTAATTCCCTTGAATTATTTATGGAATATCAAAGAAAATAAACTTCTAGGATATTAAATTTTCATCCATTTGCATCCTTTTTGTTAATTCAGTTTGAATGTTATCAATTTGACAACATTTTTTGAAAGTCACCGCATGGGAGATGTTTGACAACATTTGTTGCCGAGCATTGCAGACGGATGGAGAAAATGGTTCTTTTTTATATTTTTGGTATTAAATGAACAGAGATCACTGCATTAATTCCTAAACTGTGTTTCCATTTTCTTTCATTTTACTTATGTAATTTTACCAAACTAATTGTTTTTTAATATTATCAAAGCTCTACATTGCACACTCTTCTTCGGTATTTAAATTTATTAATATTTTTAAGGAAAAATCAAATTTTCTAAATAGAATTTCAGAATATTTAAAAATTGATTAAACTATGATTACATGGACACATTATGATTATATTACTAGAAAGTGAAAGTGGATTATGGTTAAAGTTCAGATGTGAGCAAGGTGATTAAGCTATGCAATCATGGAACATCATCTTGTTAGTGCACTTTCAATCCATTGTGGAAAATTTTCTATTTAAACTCTGCATCCATTGCATTCAGGATATCTTATCAAGTGATATTTTATCAAATGTGGTAAAGGAACCAGGAAAGGTTACTGGCAATCTTTGCCACAGTGTTTTCTAATTAAGATCTCCTGACCTAAGCTGCTTTTCCTTTAGGTTAATTGATACTATTCCTCTTTCACTGGGTTAAATTGTCATTCTTAACAAAGATTCAATTTAGCAGAAGTTTGAATGTAAGAAATAAAAAGAGAAATGCAAGGTATACTTTATGCTTAGATTTATAATACACTCTAAAATACGCTAAGTAGCAGATTTGTCATCTGAAAGTAAAGTGTTTGAATTAAGAAAACCGCTGGTTTAACATGTTTTTCAAAATGGGTACATTTAGAAAAGATAACCTCTCCAATTGAAATTCATTCATGCAACTGGTGCCTTGTACTTTGACATCACTTAAAGCTCTCTAATATCTCAGAGGAACAACATTGAAACAGTCTTCTAATTTTAAATTATATTGGACACACACACTTAAGAAAATTCAGCATTTTTTAAAGAAAAACTCTCTCATCCAATGGAGACAAAATGGTTTTGTAAGAATAACATCTTGTAAAATTGTAACTCCAATGGAGTCTCATTAATATAGTGCTGTGCTTTACAAACCGAATCCCAATGACATAAAATACTAGTAGTCAATATTTTAAGCCATACAATATGTTAGTAACATTGTAGTGTGATATTATTTTGTGCTTTGTATTGACAAGCCAGAAGAAGTATGGTGGCATAGTTTCGTCTTTCGTTTACATTCATACTTTTCATCATATGTTTGGATAGACACACAACAAATTAATATTAAATGAGGTGAATTCAGAAACAAAACATTTACTGTCATTTACATAAAAAAGTACCACTGATCCTAAAGTAGGACACACCAAATCCTATGAACGAATGTCTAAAACAGTAACTCCCATAAGTTTATTCACTGTTTTCAGTCTCATTTGTTCAGATGGTAACTAGAGTAGGATACATAATTAAAGCAACCAGTTTCATTTGTTCAGATGGTAACTAGAGTAGGATACATAATTAAAACAACCAAATCTTACGAATGAATATCAAGTCTATACAAGTTTGACCCCACGCAGTAAGATCTGATGCAAGTTATAATTCAAAACTGAGGACCTCATCAAAAGTCCAGTCATATATCTTTGTAGGCTTTTTAAAGGGGCTTATTGCTAATAGCTAGCAATTTTATTAAGCATTATAATCTTCAAAAATGGGAAAACTTTCAATTTTCTCCAACTTAACAGGACAATGAGGAATTTTCACGGGTTTTTTTCTTATTTTTATCGTGTAGTAGAGAAAAAATCATAAATGATAGTATATATTTTTTTTAATTTTTGAACTTAGATAGTTAATATAAAAATGTTTAAACTCGCACTTAGCAATCCGGCGCGAAAACGCTGTTTCTGTAATGGCCGCTCTTGTGACGTCACTATGCATGTAAACAAAGAGCGCAATACACTGTTTACTGTGGATTCCGAGATGTGCTCACTTGATTCTCCGACAAAATATTTTATTTATCATATTTTTATAATGTGAGATTCTAAAACCGACTTACAAGTACTGTTTAGTACCTTGCTGCACAAATATAACGGTTAATTCAGTTGATAAGCTGTTTTTTAATGTTCCAAAAGATCCAATTAAACGAATAGCATGGACTAAACTAAAGCAATAAAAAGGGACGAGCAGAAAAATCCAAAATTATCGAATAAAACATCTCTTTGGTGTTGTAAAGATCATTTTTCGGTAAGTAAACATTTGCTTCTGTTTAAATATTATTTACTTAGATTTATGGCCGTAACCAAGGGTTTTTTTCGGGGGTTCAAACCCCCCAAAATGAAAAAGTTGACATTAAAAAGGTAAAGATCCATCAAGATATGAAATGTGGGTTTAACCCCCCCCCCCTAACTACTATATAAACTACTATAAAAAGTCAATTATCAGCTTAAAAGCAGAATAGGACATTGTAGTGTGCGGCTATTTCCACGTGCAATCAAAATTAAAATTTTATATGTAAAAGAATTATTCATGCATTTGAATTAGTTTTAGATTTATTTGTCAATATTAATGAAGATCATACATACCTCTTAGTTTTAACTCGTCGCATTTCTGCTTCAATAAAATTGGGATTCGTTCCCAAAAACAAAAACATACATATAGCGTCAATTTTAGGAAGATTATCGGATTGTCCTTTGACAAATCCCGGAAAAATCGACATCTTAAGCAAAAATGAAATGGATGGGTTATACAATTAAAATATACGGTAAAATTATAAAAGATTTTAAAATTTACGGCTCAAAAAATGATTTCTAAACTATGAATGCGAATTGATCTAGCATTGTTTTTAAAACGTAAACACTGATACTTCATGCACAGTGACGTCAGAGCCAATCACGTAGCGTTTCAAGATCACATGACATCGCGTCATTTTTCGCTTATTTAAACTTTAATTTTTAATTTATTCAAAATCATTTTGACATTTAATGTGACATATTTGAAAATAGTAAGCCTAAAATTACCAGGAAAATATAAAATTGAGCATTTTCCCCACGTGTGCAAATTCCTCATTGCTTAAGAACTATGAGAGCTCTGCAAAAATAAATTATTAATCCAGAAACTAAATGTCCTACTGAACATCTTTGTTTCTATGTATCCTTTATAGTTTAGAAGACATTTTGAGTGAAAGTCGGCAAAAACTAGTTTGGACACAAAAGCTTTTCATGCTTTCGAAAAACACTGTTTAAAATTATTTTTGTATGTTCATAAATATTTCTGACGAAACAAGTCCCATTTACATTCGGATAAATCCATACCCCGACAATATAATACAACTCATACCCATCACTGTAACGACAGGCACCGCTATTTAACCTTCACAAACATTCATCTTCAAATAAGAAATACCTTTTCCTTAACACTGGCTTCTCTCTCGACTGCAGTGCCCTGAAACAAAAAGAAGCATTTCTGATCAAATTGAACAATAATATTATGGCATCCTGTCCAAAATATGAAACACTTATTACACTCATAGACATCAGGGGGGGGGGGGGGGGGGCATAGGCTAAGGAAAAGGATTTTGATACCCAGTCATTTGCCATCAGATTTGCGAAATACACAAGGAGAAAATATTAGGATGAAAAAACTGACACAGCAGAAATAAAATACAATATGTCTCGACTCCTCGACACTGCTAAATGTGTTGTATTTTATTTTGGATGTGTCCATTATAAAATTATGACTTTTCATTTCAATATTGGGTAATTTGACAATGAATGATATGGAGATTTTGGCTTTTTTCTTTTCATATGCCCCTGATGAGGACATCTAAATGAGTTTTCTTAAATGCAATTAAACACATATACTTTTAAATGGATGGAGCACCTGAAAAAAAAATACCATTTTAACCCAGTTTGGGGATCTTTCATTTCTCAAATCAAAGCCCTTGCATAGAAAGTTAAAATATAGCCTTGTGTTTTGATTTATCAGGGTGCAAAATAAGCGGTATTGAATCGCAAATTGCGATGGGAAATTTGTATTTTGCGATGGAAAAATTAATCATTTTAATAATCATGACAAATGATCTACAAGTGAAAAAATATCTTTTCATAAATGCGCATCACTCCTTACTACAAATTTCCCTCCCGCACTTGCACATTTCTCTTTTTTTCCAAACTGGTTAAAAAACATAGAAAGTGAACAAAATTTGTTTCATTGTCAGAATCTGAATAAGAAGGCGATTTCTCTGGTGGTAATCTTATTGCATGTCAGGAAATCAGAAAAATCAAAACACTTCTACATGCCCTTCAGGGCATCTTGTCCAAATATATGGATAAAACTCCACACGCCCAGCACTTTCCTGATGGCATTTCTCATTGTTGATAGCTCTGGCGCCCATGAAAGTGAATATATTAAATATCATATATGTAGCCTATAATTAAATGTCAAAGTTAGAAAATTAGTTACTTTTAATGAAGTAAATATATCAAAAATGGGAATTGAATACTATTTATGCTAAAATAATTTTTAAAATAACCGTTTAGCGATTTATGCCGAATTAGACTAGACAACTTTTGAAGAAGCATATTTATTACTTCCATAAAAAAGCGATCGCGATCTTAATTTACATTACATGCGGCTATAAATCCCCATCATCATGATTGACATTACTGTGCATGTGGCCGCAAATTTACATTGGCTTAGAAGGGAATTTTTTGTAGGAAACTATGCAAATTTTGTACGAAGTATGAGGATGTTTCAGATAGAAACTACAGAGATTCTATAGTAATCTGCATCTCTGCTTATCAACACTTGTGCACATCCACAAATCTCCCAAATCTACCTGAGGAATCAAGCGCAAATGAATGAGAGAAAGAGAAAGAGAAGAGAACGAGGAACTGCTTCGGCACTGTGCCAGAGGCTCTGCTTGTTTCTTTTAGTGACGCCACTGTCGCCCGTAAACTGTGAAACTTTGTTTTCCCCCCCACAGTTATCAACTATCTTGCTGCGAAAGCCATTCATAGTCCATCCCTGAATAATTAAGACTTTTCTTTTTCATCCTCTTCTCTTACTCGGCTTTAAAAGTTGAACATAAAATATTTGCAGTGGAGTGCTGGTTACTCGATTTCGGCTACCGATTGACCTAATCAGGTTAATGTCGAATAAAGTTTTATTACATGCCCGACTGGACATGTAATAAAAATGAATACATGCCCGGTTGAAATTTTTATATGCCTTGGGCATGTCGGGCAATAGATTTTTCGAACCCTGTTGCATATAAACAAATAAAATAAGTCATGTGTTGTTTTTTGTTTTAAAATCTACGTACATTTCTTTAAGAAACTGTGAAATAATATTAGTGAACTGCTAGTCAAAATGTTGAAACGGCTACGCAAATGAAATTCTGATGCAAACTGCTAAACAATATTCCATTATTTGCCGTGATTCACGTTTTGATTAGATGCACAATAATAATCTTTATCCATTGCAATTAAGCCAAGAAATATAATCTCTTGCATGTTACACAAAACTAATGCAGTAAATAAAAATGAAACCAATATAAACTATGAAAAGTTCGATTTTCTATTCATTCTTAATGTGTTTTAAGTTATACAAATGCATATCACCTTTGATTTTTAAAATATGAAATCAAAGTCTTGCACTCACTTCAAAACACATTTTTGAAGTGAAATTTCTATGGGGGTGATTTGGCATGGGAGCAGTCATGCCAGAAATCTAAAATATTAATTAATGAATCGAACACAGAAAATGAGTTGAATTGCCAACCAAAGAGTGGATTCCCAAGAGCTTTAAAGTAGGTGGATTTTGAGGATCCGAGTGGCGACAGCAAGTCTACATACCAGGAGGGAGTTAAAAATGTACCGGAGCTTTCGGGAAGAAGAGAAAAGTATATATATAAAATGATGGTGTGAGAGTTGGACGAGTGTCATAGCTCCAAAATAAAATCGTGAGGATTTGCGAATAAGTATTGGACTCATCAGGTACTGCACTGTTATTTACTGTATGGAGAACAGTATTCATTTTCTCAAAAAAGATCGTGTTGAACCACGTGATCCAACCCATTAGTACGTTACTTCTCTCTGTGTACGTTACTTCTCTTCGTGTCAGTAAGAGAATAATGTCCTCTAAATATAATAATGCAAACTGGTACTGTATAAATTGAGTTCTTTTCTTTTATTGACTTTTAGTGATCACTCCTTAAGATTATAACCATTATAGTTATTTATCCTGATAGGCTGGTAAAAGGTGGGTATTGTGACCACCTAGCAATGCACACAAAAAACAGTAGTCAATATTTAACTGCACATTTTAGAGTTAATAATTATTGAGATTAATAAAAAATCGACAGGAGAGCATTACAGAAGTCTCTCAGATCAGGCACTGCATGGGGAGAATGTTGTACTTTAAATAGAAGAAATTTATTTTAAAATTCCCTGATATTTTCCCTGATTTTTCCCTGAAAAGTTCCCCTTCGAAAGATGTTTATCGAGGTCACGTTACCTGTTAATGAAAACTCTCTCTCTCCAACCGTTCAGAAGTATATTTAAAGGAGAGGAATGATGGGTTTTGTAATGCAAAATGTGACATTATGGAATGAAACATAGTTCATTCAGCTAAAAGAAAACAAAGTCGGAAAATAAAAAAACAATCGCAGAAATTCATTGTGTTCCCCGACTTCCCTGAATTCCCTTCCATTGTGTTCCCCAACGAAATTCCCTGATTTTTTCTCTGATAATTCCAAGATTTTCCGGTTTTCTAGGTCTGTGGTCACCCTGAAATAGGATTTTTTTTTCCCACTTTTGCTATGCTCCCTCTGTTTAAAGTTTGGATTTTTGTTTTGATTGTGTTTGGAGTTGCAGTTTGAATAGAGATATTTTTTTTTTGTCTTTCAGGATTGTTCCCTTGTTTGAAGTGAGATTTGATCTTATTTAAAATTGCAATTTAAATAGAATTTTCTTATTTTGAGTGGCATTTGTTACTGGGTTTGACAGTACTTATATGTATCTTCCCTGTGTGTTACATATCCTTTGTGGTTGCTAACTTTCCAATATGTGATCTCAGGAGTTGTCAAGATAGTGTGAGCATTTCCCCCTTCTTTTTTAGCATTCACCACCTGATGAAGTCTTCTGCTTTGGTTCATGTATATAAAAATTTTATTCTAAATTTTTTCCCATAGCATGATGGAATTTTGGTAGGTTGATTTTCAAAAATACAGTATTCCCTAAATTATTAAATTCTAAAATTCCTAAATCCCCCCCTCCCCCCATCTCTCTCAAACTTTGTTTCTCACTTTGCAGGTGTAATTCGGATGTGTCAGATTTTCTTTCTTAATAAGTAGTGTAAATACATGTCATAATCTTTTTAAAAATCTGATGTGGGCGGCCTTTTCTCATATGACTCCTTTTACAGTCAAAAAATAATGTATAAGATCCACGGCACTGTGTTCTCAACGTTCAATTGTACATTGGGCAATGAGCAATGACAACATGAAAACTATTTCAAAGTATCCAATAAATTTATATTTTGCACAATTCTATATAAAAAATTACAACAACTGTGTATAAACAATTTTCATTTTGGAAACAAATTATATTTTTTGGAGAATTAATATATTCGTACATTCTGGATCAGATAAAAGGGAACGAGGGAAGTTGACCTTTCACCAATAGGGCAGTTCAAGGTCAAGGAGAAAACGCTCCTCCCCTCAGTATGGTACATTCACTTCTCTCCTTCTACTAAGATTCTATTTTTAGAAATGCAATAACGTGCTGCCTACAGATTAACTTGCATGTACGCACATGCACACATCTGATTTGAAAGGTCCTCACTGAAAGAGTTTCTTTTGAGCACACCTTGCGACTTGATGCATATGCATTACCACTTGCAGAAACAGATTTATTTTGGTTCAAATATTTTTTATATAGAAGTGCCAAGTATTTTCAAAGATTATATCTCAATTAATGATTTTTAATCATGGCATCTAATGAGAAAGTTATTTCTAGTTTATGTGAAACAACAGTTATAAAAAAAAATAAAAAACTCATTACAATCGACGCCATCAAGGTAAAGTGATAAATTGGAAGTCAGCTCTATTTAATGATGTCAGAACTTTTTTTTCCGATAAGCTACAAATGGAAAAGAATAACGATGAAATGAATGAAAATTAAAAGTTTTTAGGTGATTAAAATGTCGGAAACAAAAGTTGTCGATTAGAAGATACACCTGCCTTCAGAATCGCCGATTGCAGTAAAGTTCCGCCATCAAATAATTTTCAAGAAAATTTTGCTAGCAGTCAAAGGTGAAAATTTCTTTATTATTCTCTTTCTAAAATCTTTTATATTCCCTTTAAAAAAAATTGTTGTTGCAGAAGTGCCAACTCTCCGGATTTTGGGCGGAGACTCCAGAATTTTTATTAATTCTGCGGCCTCCAGATTATTAAAGAAATTCTCTGGCTTTTTTCCTTTGAAATTTATCAATTACATAGACATAGTATAATTCCTCGGAAACACCGATTTTCTGCATATTTAGCACTGATTTCTACCATTTTCTGGATCGTAGCAAATACATAATAAAATGCTGGGTAATGCCAATCAAATTAACGGAGATTTAGAGCCACGTGTAATGTAAATTAAGATCACTATCGCCTATTTTATGAAAGTAATAAATATACTTTTTCAAAGGTTGTCTAATTCATCATAAATCACTAAAATGTTATTTTCTTTATTAGTTTCTCATAAACAGTGTGATTGCGCAATTCAGTTTGTTCTTATGAATCGCCTAGAGTACAATAGTATCTTTTTCCATCCATTTCAATCTTCTAAATATTGCATTTTAGATTGACTAAACTAGCTTATTTTCATATTCTGATTAATTATTGTGGTTATTTTCTAGATTATTTTCGCATAAACAGTGAGATTGTGCAACTTAATTACTTCGCGTGAATTGCCGAGAGTATGTTAGTATATTTTTCCATCCATCTCCATTTAAATGTTGCATATTAATCGCTTATAGCCATAATAGCTTATTTTCATATTATGGCTAATTATTAAGGTTAATTTTCTAACTATATTTGCAGAATACAAATCTTTTTATTTTGAAAAATGGATATGAACTCTGTGAAGGGATATTTTCCAAAATGTGGTATTAACCCTTTCGCGACAGCGGCATTTCGGAACTGAAGCGCCCAAAGTACGGAGTGCTTCGCTTCCAAACTGTTCCCAGGAGATGGCAATTTTTTTTGCGCTAAGCCTAACACTTGAAATAAATTCACTAAAAATCACCTATTCAACACAGAAATCTACTATTTTCAGGACTAAAAGAAATATTTATTTTCTATTTGATGTATATTTTTCATACAAATCTGAATACAAAATACTCGTTAGTTGCTCCCATTCTTTTATCCGAAATAAACGAATAATTTCACTGCCTCTAAAACCTAAACAAAAAAAATACTCTCTTATATTTCTATGATTCACCAACGAAATCATAAAGCTGAAATAAAAAAAAACGAAACTCAATTATAAAATTGTTGATGCTGCGAGAATTGCTCTGTCTGTTTATATTACTAAATCATGTTTCACCGCTCCAAATGGAGAAATAATTCATTGGATCCTAATTATGCCAAGGTCACGTATCTGCAAAATACGTTGAAGTTAGTTCCACAGACATTTAACGCCATCTAGTAGACAAATTAAAATGTTCCATGTGAAAGCATGCATGTGTGCCACTCGCTGTTTAGCGTAAAGTTTCCTCTGTCACGAGTGCATGCTATCCGTCCTTGAATGCAAGTTCGCAGCTGACACGTGGGCGTGCCAATCGTCTCGAAAGGGTTAAAGCAATAATTTTGGCAAATGAAAAGGAAACCATTTTAACAGGAATATAATTCTTTGCTATATTTCGTTTTTTGTTAAAGATTTGTTACTCTCTTTAGTGAAAACCTGTGTTTTACCAAACATAAATATTTGTTTTCTATAAAGTTGTTTTCTATAAAGTTGTTTTCTATATTTGTTTTCTATAAATTTGTTTTTATTATAAAGTAATTTTCACCGAATAAAACCTTTATATATTTTTTGTTTTATAATTTATTGTTCTGAAATTTTGCAAAATTGGTTTCTTGAATTTTCATATTCTACCAGTACTACCCCTGATATTTAATGCAGTATTTTTCTTGCTTTTGGAGGGGGGGGGGGGGGGGCTTAAGATTTAATAGTTAAATCAAGAATTAATTTTAATCAAGAATTAATTTTATAAAGTTATTTTTTTTATAATTTGTCACTAACAATTTTAATTTTTGTTACTAACTATTTTTTTGTTTCTTACAGTTTTAATTCAAAAGATAGTTCATGAATTTTTTTTTTCAGATAAGTTTAAAGCATAATGTACTTAAATGGTACAGTATTTTAATGTTTTATTTATAAGAAACATATAATTTTAAACAAATATTAATCATAAGTACACAATATATTTGCGACAAAATAGTCTCCTGCTTTTTCTGTTTGGAAAGTTGGCACGTCTGTTGTGTTTTTTTTTCTTATACAGTAGGGAACCTGAAATCCGGAATCCTCGGGACCGCAGCCATTCCGTATTTTGGGTCCTTATTAAACATGCATATTTGCCCCACTCCGGCTAAATGGGATAATTCGGTATGGGTCAGTTTACGCCTATTATTTTGTAACTTTCATTAAATATTTATGATTTATATGTATTGCGATATTACAAGCCACACAATAAACATGATGAGTAGACTTAAAAGACCGTTGTAAGACAGGCCACTCAACTCCATATTCTTTCTTAAACATTTGATTATGCAACATTTCAGTTTTTAACCCTTTCGGGACGGTAGCATTCCAAAACAGCCGTGACCCAAAGGACGGAGCGCTTCATTTCCGAACTGTTCCCAAAAGAAGGCTAATTTTTTGCATTTTTAAGCTTAACTCTAAAAAAAAATTCACTAAAAATCACCCGTTCAACACAGCATTCTACTTTTTTCAGGAAGAAAGGAAATACTTATTTTCTATTTGATGTATATTTTTTATACAAATTTTCTTTTATCAAAATATTAAAAATTTTAGTATATATATGTTTTAGGTACAGATGGATATTTCTTTGGCATGTCCTTCCGATTTTTTAAAACTGTACCCCATATATGCGTATTCTTAGACAACAAATACTTTGCAAGTACAAGAGAGGTAAAAAATTTATCCAAATACAAAGTACATCCTTTTCTTAAAAGTTCACTTAGAAATGTTTTCACAACGCGTTCTCCATACCCACCATCAGAGCTTGATAATTCCGTGTCCTTTCCAGTATACACAAGGAAATTCCATTTATAGCCTGATTCCGATTCTGACTATTTATATATTTTTATTCCATATCTGGACCTTTTCGAGGGGATATATTGACAAAATCCCAGCCTTCCTTTCCATGAGAACAAAGATTCATCAATGAACACATTTCTTCTAGGAGTGTATATAGATTTAAATTTTGAAACTAATGCATCTAACATGGGTTTCAATTTATCTAGTTTTTGGGTATTACTATCAAGAGTAAAATGAAGGTAACGTAATATTCCTATAAATCCATCGCGACTCATAACTGAATTAAAAAAAGTAGTACTGATAATTGGATTCTTAGAAAAATACATTTTAAGATTTGGTTTTCTGACAATGTTCGTCAAAATTACTAGTGCAAGAAACAAACGAAATTCGTTTCCTGTCACAGGTGTAAATACATTTGAAACAGGTGGAGTCTTCGATGTGGAAGGAGAGAGGAGATTTTTCTACCATTTTTTCTTTGCAAACTCATTAGTTGCTTTTATGATAAATTCTACTAGTTCATCATCAAAAAATATGCTAAAAAAATCAAGTTCCTTATCTAAATTAGGCGGCATTATATTGTGATTTATTCCAGGTATGTTCAAAAACTCCAAAGAATTCAGATCTTTCAAATCACATGTCCAAACATCATTCGAAAAAATAGCAACTGAAGCTGGCGGCGTTGTAATAATAGTGCGCTCAGACTCTGAAGAATCAATTGCATTTTCAGATTCATCATCAGAAATAACACTGTTCCACGAATCTTCACTATCTGCTTTGCTTTCATTACTGTCTGGTTCGTTTACCATACGCGTATATTCTTCCACAGAAAGAAAAAGTCTCAAACCAGCCATACTTTTATCCGAAATAGCTTAATCATTTCACTGTCGCACATTCCTTTAACCCCCCCCCCCCCAAAAAAAAAAAATACTCTCTTATATTCCTGTAATTCACCAACGAAATCATTAAAAGCTAAAATCAAAAGGAGACCCGGAACTCAATTATAAAATTGTTGATGCTGCAAGAAGTGCTCTGTCTGTTTACTTTACAGAACCATGTTTCACCGCTCCAAATGGAGAAATAATTCATTGGATTCTCCTTGTGCCAAGGTCAAGCATCTACAAAATACATTTAAGTTGCTTCCACGGGCATTTAAAGCCATCTAGTAGACAAATAAATTCAAATGAAAATGTTTCACGTAGAAACACCGATACGTGCCACTCTCCGTTTAGGGTAAAGTTCTCTCCGGCACGAGTGCGTGCAGTACGTCCTTGAATGCAAGTTCGCAGCCGGCACGCGGGCCAACTGTCGTACCAGCCGACGTGCCAACTGTCGCGAAAGGGTTAATCATTAAAGGAGATAAATGATTTTAGAGAGCATAAAAATGTGTTACGGAGACACAATAAAGACTCTGTAAAATATAAAAAGGATTATAAGACAAATAATTTTTGTATTACAATATTGTTTGAAATAGAAATCTCGATTTAAAAAAATTAATTACAATCGAAGAATGCTGCTCGAACAAAGACGCACGCATGCAAGCACGGGAAAGGAAGATTACTCATATTTATAACCTTTACATAGGATCTAAAAAGAACCAATCAGCTTTATTTCAAAACTAAAACTAATGACGTAATGGAACAACCACTCTGCGCCATACGTCAGTTTCTGATTTTGAACCGAAACATAAAACCAAAAAAGCCGATAACCAGAAAAATAAAAATTTTCACTAAAGTGAAACCATAAACTAAACCGAAAAAAAAAAATCTTCCTGTGAACCAAAAACCTTTATTTTTCTTTTCCGTTCGGGTTAATTTTGATTCAGCAATAATTTTTTAATCGAAAAATTCATCCATGCATTCACTTTAATTTTTACTCGGCTCTTTTCTCTTGTATACCAAAGGTTCAGTTATAACATGACTTACAAGGTCATTTTACTTTTACTGCTTCGATATTTCCCTCTCCTCCCTCTTCCACTGGCGAGCGCTTTGTTTCTTTTCTTTCTCTCTGTTTTTTTCCTCGGATGGCGTTGGATTTAGAATGAAAACAGGTGTTTTGTTTTCCGGAGCAGATAGCAAGTTAAGTTATAAGGGGTATGCAGAGCAGCTATGAATTTCAGGAGAAACTCCGGAAGAACTGGAGTACTTGGAAACCCTGCCGTATTGGTGATCACCAAATTAATTTTGAGGCCGAAATATAAGACAAATTAATGTTCGGTTGAAAACGGTCTACCGAAAAAAATAATTAATCATATACAGTTCCGGATTTTGGGTCTTCCGGATTTCGGGATTCCAGATCCCCTACTATACCAAATATTTGTTGATTTTTTTTCCATTTTATAAGGTAACATTCTTGAATATTTATTTTTTCAAATATTTAATGCTACTTGAACAGGTATTATTAAGAATATCTAATTTTAAAAACATAATAAATCTAATTTTAAAAACATAATCGAAAAATCGCTTTAGAGCTTCAAAATGTACTTTATTGGAAAGATCTGAAAATTCTCTAATTGGCTGTAAAGATTGAAATCGAATCGCTTGTCTTGTTGTTGCTACATCGCAATTCACAAAAAAAAAATTTAAAAATAAAAAAATCTAATTAAAAATACCAAAATCAGGCTTCGCGGTATTCAAATGGATGTTGAGAGATCCCTTTGAACTAATTTTAATTTAAAATAAATATTTCTGTAATTTTTTAGGTGAATAAACATACTTTTATTTTGTAGTCTGTCTAACCAGATCCAAGAATTGAAAAGTAGCCAAAATAAATGCAAGATAAACCAGCTGAAGCGAAATTAACTTCTTCTGAATCAAATTTTACAAGTGAGGAAAGGGAGATTCTATTGAAATGTGCTAGATCGATTAAAGCATTATTAAAATGGGCTGCGACATTTGAACGATGTAATGAAGGTCTGAAATGCAGTGTATGTCAGATAGTACTTAAATTCAATTTTGAAAATGGTGACAACTTCGAGGAGAATAACATGCCAGTAACTTTCAAACATCTAAAATATGATTTATGTAGACATTTGAACACGGTTAGCCATTATGAAAACTTGCAAACAGCCAAAGAATTAAGTAGAGAAAAAGAAGCACTAGAAACTGGAAAATTATCTGTTGTTAATTGTGCTTCAGCAGCATATTTGTCTTATAAATTGCAATCGTCTGAGATTTTGACGCAATATTGACAGAGTTTTATAATAGCGGAGCCAAAGTTGGCTTAAAAAACCATTCTAAAGAATTTGCAAGGAACTTTCTTCCTTACATCTATACAGTCTTAAAAAAAGAAATGTCAAGTTTCATAGTTGCTAACAAACTTGCCATTGGAATCATAGCTAATAAAATGACGTCTAATCGCGTACCGCTGTTCCAATTGTTCGCTGCATTTCGCGCTTGCACCGAGTCACGCGACAGGGGTCTACTAAAAACACGATGTAGCCTGAACGAATGCTCAAGGTGACTGTCGTGTCTTGAAGGTCACATTCCTCACTACCGAACATGTGCGCTGCGACGTACACTCACGTCAGGAAAAAAAATTTCCCGATTCTTTTTATACAGACCCTGTATATCTGTCAACACCTAACTGGCCTTGTAGTTGATAGGCAATACGTTAACTTGGATATTGCAAAGCATCTCAAAAATAAGTTATCAAAAGATATTGTAGTATCACGGGATCCCATGCATAAGACTAAATTGATAAGAAAGCATTCTGAAGTGCCAAAAATAGTTGCAGATGCTTTTCAATTAATTCATGACACAATGAAGCATTTTTCCATTGGTAGAAGTTATGAAATGCTTTTGAAAAATTCTGAAAATTTTGATGATTACTTTTACAAACCTAAATTATTCAAAACAATGAAATTTTCATCGCATTGTGAAGGTGTTTTTTAAAGCATTTATTTGTGATTATCCATTAATAGTATCTTCTTGTGAACAAGATCCATACAGTTATGTCCTCCGTAATTTGTCAATGAACAAAGAAACTATGTTTAATATCTTAGCACTACCTGATATTTACTGTTGTCTGGGGACGACGTCAAGAAAAGTTCAAAATTCCAATTTGTTTCCATGGCAGTATATGTCATTTATTCAGTCTATATTTCTTCTTTAAAAATTATGAAACAATACTTGGAAGAGTTATCAATCTGTCTTATTAATGACACCATCAGAAATTATGTAGCTCTTCTGAAAAGACTTCGTCGTCATTTATTTTCCAGTTTGAAGAAATCCATAGAAATGTTTGATATTAGTCAGGATATGGCTAGTACATTTCTTTACTAGAAAAGCCAGTTAGCTCAAAAACCTTGAATTCAATCAACAAAACTGCATTGTTGAAAAATAATATAAGTGATTTAGCTAAGTACACTGCATCACTTATTAAGCAAGAAGATTCATATTTCTCTGAAAATGAATCTAAGAGTAAAGTGACTGCTTTTGGAGTTGCAAAACATTTAAACTTTTTATTTAACAATGATTTCTTATTGTATCCACAAACTACTGCAAATATACACCAAGCTGACACAGTAAAAGGTTTAAATGAAATGCAAAGTTAGATTAAATCCCTTTTATTAGAAAAGATAAAGATGCAAGATGTACTCTTTGGTTCGAATTTGCCATTTTTAATGAATGGGTGTATTCAAAATTATACAACTACATTTGTGGTGGTAATATCTGTTCACAAAAGTTGCTTTACAAAACAGCTTTCCATGAGCTAAGTAGTAAAATACCATCATTCATGAAATTTTTTGCTTCAGCAGTTATACTGTGCCAATTTCTGAAGCAATATGCGAGACATGGGGTTCTGTCATTGTGACCAGATGAATAAGCAGAGATTGAGATCTGCAGATGGAAATGAAGATGATATAGGAACAAATGATAAGAGAACATTTATTAAAATAAATGGACCACCTTCTGGTTATAAAAATACTAGGAAGTGTTTAAAAGCAGCGTTAAAACTAATGTATGGAAAAAATTATTCTCTGCATTTTACAAACATTCATAGAAAGAAAAAGCTAGGAAAATTTGTTACCTTTAAAGTTGTAAACAGAGTGAATAATGAAGCTGAATGTTTACCTTGCTTCAAATGATTAATGGAACAGTTCGCTAGTTCAAAATAAAAGTAGTACATTAACTTTCATCATATTTAAGATGAATATTGTGTTATAATGGTTTTTGTGTGTGTATATGTGTTTTATTTAAACACTAAATAAAGCTGAATTTGTTAAACTAAATATTTTACTTTATTTCTGAATTACTCTTAGATTTGTCCATTTGTAAATTCTTATACCAAGGAACATTTCTGCAGAAAGATTTTGGTATTAATGAAGTTTGTCGCAGAAATCATAATAATTTTCTGCCACAGGGATTGTGCATATATTAAAATATTTTAATAATTAATTCATAAATTAGGCATCTTTTTCATTAATTTAGAGTCATTTTTGCAATTTTGACGATATTTTAGACAATTTGGCAACATTTGAAAAGTCAGCAAGTTTGAAATATTAGGACAAATTCGTCACCAAAATTTTGCCAAACATTATGGATGGAAAAATAGGTTTTTCTTATAATAGATTTTTATATTTTTTCCAAGATATTGAATTTTCATCAATGAGTCGTCATTTTCATTGATTTAGCGTCATTTTAATCAATGTGGCGACATTTTCGTTAATTTGACAACATTTAGAATGAGAATAATGTCACCAAATTTATCGCATGATATTACATATGAAAGTGAACATATTTCACAATAGTTAATAATTTTTTTTATGTGACTTTTTGATAAATTTATTTGAAAAACGTGCAATATCTCGAGAAAGGTTCATGCTAGCGTTCTAAAGTTTGTAACAATCATTTTCTAATAAAAATTACATAAAAAATGACTATTTGCGTAATTTTATGAGAGGTTTTGATTTTTGATGATTTTTTTCCAAAATTTCACTCAGAAATTTAGGGGATTTCTGAATATTCGACTAATTTTAAAGACAATAGGCTTCCAGTATTCACAAATTGTAATTTTTGTACTAAATTTCGTTGAAATTGCTCCATTTGTTCGTGAAACATCATCTCCACAGACTCACACAACAGGGCTAATAAGCGTCAAATCCAAAACATCAGTTGACCCATAGCTATGTTGTTGTTGTTGAGACCCAGACCGTCCGACCTACCAGAAAGGTGTACGGTAACTGTTTGGATGCCCGGGAAGTGCCACCCAATTTGGACCGGAACCCAGTGGGGGAGGCATCCACAGGGACCGTACCTTCCTTCCCCTACCACCAACCTCTCGGAAGGACTTACGGACCCACATGTTTAACGTGATCGTACTCCGCGTGAACACGGCGGCAGTTTTGGCAGTGGCTGGAATCGAACCCGGGCCTACCGAGTGCAACTCCAGCATGTGAAATTATACAATAAAATTCGAAAGGGCAGTTTTGGATGATCTTGTAATGATCAGCAGCATTTTATGTAGGGAACATATAACAGTATACCCCAAGATGTAACTGTGTGCCTTCACCCTAAACAAAAATTTTAAAAAGGATATTCACCAGTACAACTGCAGTGTTGCCACAAGAATGATATGAAATCAAAATTAAAAAAGTTAAATGAACACTTTGTTTATTTTTGTTAAAAAAAAATCGTATCACATGCCAAAAAAGAAAAGAAAAAGAAAGTAAAACAAAAATAGATGAAGATAAGTTTGATGTTGGTGATTCTTTTGAATCTACTATTGAAGCATACCTACCAGAAAGCCACTGGAAGTGTATCATGAAGAGAATCAAGTACAAAATTGTGCTCAGCTGCTTTTGCTTTAAAATCTAAACTAGTTTTCGTTTATGGAGAACAATAGAAATTTGTACGACATTCAAAGTTCAGTCCAATGGTGAAAAAAAATATATACGTTAATCAGTTAAAGATTTTAATAAATGAAGCACCGAAACTGAAAAGAAAGTAAGCCATGCAAGTTATTGTGAAAAAATTCAGTTATTAACCTTAGCTCAATTATCTTGGATGCTCAGGAAAGTCAGTGAAACCTTTGAAGCGACTGACTCTGAGGTTCGCCACTCCTGTAAATTGTTAGAAAGGGAATTTTATTTTTATTAAAGCCTAGAACACGAAAACAAATTTTACATGTGATTAAACAATGCTGATGAATTTTTGAGAATAATGCCAGGGAAGAAGGATAAAAGTCAGTGTTGATAAAAAAACAAAACAATATCCATAAATGCTAGTGATGAATTGGGATTTTGGATGATCATTTTTGTGTACACAGTTTCTTTTATTTATGAGCATTAATGATTTTCATAATCCTTGGTCAAGAATATATATTTATTCTCTTTTTCTGGTCTACTGATGTTAACCATTCACAATTTATATTTATTTATAGAACAAACAGTTTTGGCATCTTAGCCAGTGATTGTGGAAATTATTTTGTATAAAGTTTAAACGCTTGTTTCTATTTTTAAACTAACTTTTCTATTTTATTTTTATTCTTATAAATATTTTTCCCAGATTGCCATATATTATAATAAAAAATACTAACATTTTTTGTTTTGATTTTTTTAATTTCAGAAAATTTTCTTAGAATTTAATTTTTTTTACACATTTTTTATGATTATGAACAAATTTCATGACCTTGCAGAAATTTATATAGTAATTTTGGCTAACCAAAATTGAATTTTAGCTCAGTTAATGGGATAATTGATAAATGGGACTAGACTTGATTTCGAATTGTTATATTTACCAGTATCAAAAAGCAGAACTCAAACCGGCCCATGTGAAACAGCGATAGTCTACTAGTAATAATACTAATTAAAAAATAAGTTAAGGCAATCTGAAAATTAGCAGTTGTAAATATAGACTAACATTTTTTTTCCTAAAATGCAATAAAGTATTTGTTCAAATCAAGAATATCATTCTTTCTATCATTTACAGACGAATAAAATGATCTTTCTTATCATTTTAATATTTACCCTATTTTAAACATATGGCATTTAATGACAGATTTCATAGGAGAAATGAATACAAGAAAATATTTATCTTTTAATTTATCATATTACTAAAGTGCCTTATTTTGATCACATATCTTATATATTAATTTTATAGCTATTTAACACTAATAGTAGAACATGGTATGTGTGTGTGCATAATATGATCAAAATAGGGTAGTTTAGTTATCAGTATGGCAAATTAAAAGAGAAATATTTCCTACAAAATTGATACGAATCAATGATAATTTTCTTTAATGTTATGTTTTTGATATATAAATTAATGTGATCAGTTATTAATAAATTATTTACTAGGTCAATTATTTTTACTGTTGACTTAATGAAAATATAGCAATTTTATAGCTATTTAAACTAATAGTAGAACATGGTGTGTATGTGTGTGTGCATAATATGATCAAAATAGGGTAGTTTAGTTATCAGTATGGCAAATTAAAAGAGAAATATTTCCTACAAAATTGATACGAATCAATGATAATTTTCTTTAATGTTATGTTTTTGATATATAAATTAATGTGATCAGTTATTAATAAATTATTTACTAGGTCAATTATTTTTACTGTTGACTTAATGAAAATACAGCAATTTTATAGCTATTTAAACTAATAGTAGAACATGGTGTGTATGTGTGTGTGCATAATATGATCAAAATAGGGTAGTTTAGTTATCAGTATGGCAAATTAAAAGAGAAATATTTCCTACAAAATTGATACGAATCAATGATAATTTTCTTTAATGTTATGTTTTTGATATATAAATTAATGTGATCAGTTATTAATAAATTATTTACTAGGTCAATTATTTTTACTGTTGACTTAATGAAAATACAGCAATTTTATAGCTATTTAAACTAATAGTAGAACATGGTGTGTATGTGTGCGTGCATAATATGATCAAAATAGGGTAGTTTAGTTATCAGTATGGCAAATTAAAAGAGAAATATTTCCTACAAAATTGATACGAATCAATGATAATTTTCTTTAATGTTATGTTTTTGATATATAAATTAATGTGATCAGTTATTAATAAATTATTTACTAGGTCAATTATTTTTACTGTTGACTTAATGAAAATACAGCAATTTTATAGCTATTTAAACTAATAGTAGAACATGGTGTGTATGTGTGTGTGCATAATATGATCAAAATAGGGTAGTTTAGTTATCAGTATGGCAAATTAAAAGAGAAATATTTCCTACAAAATTGATACGAATCAATGATAATTTTCTTTAATGTTATGTTTTTGATATATAAATTAATGTGATCAGTTATTAATAAATTATTTACTAGGTCAATTATTTTTACTGTTGACTTAATGAAAATACAGCAATTTTATAGCTATTTAAACTAATAGTAGAACATGGTGTGTATGTGTGTGTGCATAATATGATCAAAATAGGGTAGTTTAGTTATCAGTATGGCAAATTAAAAGAGAAATATTTCCTACAAAATTGATACGAATCAATGATAATTTTCTTTAATGTTATGTTTTTGATATATAAATTAATGTGATCAGTTATTAATAAATTATTTACTAGGTCAATTATTTTTACTGTTGACTTAATGAAAATACAGCAATTTTATAGCTATTTAAACTAATAGTAGAACATGGTGTGTATGTGTGTGTGCATAATATGATCAAAATAGGGTAGTTTAGTTATCAGTATGGCAAATTAAAAGAGAAATATTTCCTACAAAATTGATACAAATCAATGATAATTTTCTTTAATGTTATGTTTTTGATATATAAATTAATGTGATCAGTTATTAATAAATTATTTACTAGGTCAATTATTTTTACTGTTGACTTAATGAAAATACAGCAATTTTATAGCTATTTAAACTAATAGTAGAACATGCTGTGTGTGTGTGTATATAATATGATCAAAATAGGGTAGTTTAGTTATCAGTATGGCAAATTAAAAGAGAAATATTTCCTACAAAATTGACACGAATCAATGATAATTTTCTTTAATATTATGTTTTTGATATATAAAATTATGTGATCAGTTATTAATAAATTATTTACTAGGTCAATCATTTTTACTGTTGACTTAATGAAAATACAGCAATTTTATAGCTATTTAAACTAATAGTAGAACATGGTTAACTGTTATTGCTTTAAGTAGCTATAAAATCCATATGTGTGTGTATAAATATGTATAATATGATCAAAATAGGGTGGTTTAGTTATCAGTATGGCAAATTAAAAGAGAAATATTTCCTACAAAATTCATATGAATCAATGATAATTTTCTTTAATGTTATGTTTTTAATATATAAATTAATGTGATCAGTTATTAATAAATTATTTACTAGGTCAATTATTTTTACTGTTGACTTAATGAAAATACAGCAATTTTATAGCCATTTAAACTAATAGTAGAACATGGTTTACTGTTATTGGTTTAAAGCTATAAAATCCATGTGTGTGTGTGTATATATGTATAATATGATCAAAATAGCAGGAGTGGAAAACTGAAAACTGAGTTTTGTAGCACCTTTGTAGCAGGAAATATTGCTGTTTCGTAGCAGTGCAGAGCAGTTTTGTAGCAGCTAGAAAATGATGTTGCGCACACTCGATAGTTATTTTAGGCATATAAAAATTTCATTTTACACTAATTAAAGCATGAAGAGTATTAAATCTTAAAAAGTTAAGCTAGAAAAATGAGAAAAAGATTTAATGATACTATCTAATCTTAAAGAACAGAAGTTGCCTGCTAGTTAAATACACACTACATTTTTTTTATCCAAAATACAAATAGTTTATGTCTGAGATGCTTGTTTTCTAACATTTTGGACACACTGAATTAATTCGAGTTTCTGTGCTCTTCTAATTTTGTGAGATTTTTTTCAATATTTGATTTTGCCTCTATTAAGCGAACTTGGCCATTTTCAATCACTGATAAATCTTTCTTTTTTATGCCGCCTTCAATCATCTTCTCTGCTGTAGAAAGCACTTTTTGTGATGATTGTAACTTTTTTTTTTAACTCATCACTGTCTATTTTCAAACTCTTTAATACATCTTTCTCGTGTTCAGCTTTTGGCTTAACTCCTTTTCTGCTGTTTTCTCCATGCTTTCTATATATTTTTCTCCTGCTTTTTTTACAGATTTTAAAAGTTCTTTAGTTATTGACAAATTGCTCACATCTCCATTTAGTAGATTTTCAAAATCTTAAGAGGAAAACTTCAAAAATCAGGAGTTTTATTATAAAGCATAAAAAAAAAATTTTTACATCACTTTATATTACAACCAGTTTTCCCTAGGACTAAAAAAGGCCAGAAAAAGGGGACTACATAAAGACACTAAGTTACAGAATACTAATAAATGGGAAATTTAATAAAAGATAAAAAATCACTGTCAAACTATTATCAAGAATATCTGAATTTAATTGCTTTTTTAGTTTTGTTAAATTCCTTCTCATTTAAATATTGAAGTTAGTTTATAAATTTTACTTTCTGAATATCCATTTTAGAAAAGTTCATATGTATTTTTTAGGTTCTAGCGTAACCACATTTGAAATAATAATTCATAGCTTCAGTTTCCAAAAAAATAAAATAAAAAATATTTAATAAATTTATGAATGATCAAAATTTATTTTCGATCTATACTTGCTAACCTTATAAGAAAAAACAAATTTTAATGTTATTTTATAAGGTGGGGAAAGTTTTAAGTATAATACGAAATTTACTTATTTATTATAAATATTTTATTATAAATACGAAATTTCCCCTATAATTATTAAATAATTTACTTTTCTATGCAAATATAAGTAATGCTTAAGACATATAAAAGTATTTATTAATATTATTTTATTTATTGTGCAAAGCATTATGAATTGTGAGTCCGCGTAAATCTTTATTGATATACCCGCGTAGCGCGTTAAAGGCGAATACGCGAATAAAGTGTAATTTATATTGTGAATTCGCTACACGGGTGCCACGCTCCCGCACAAATGGTGCACGAAACGCGCGCGCGATTGACAGCTATTTCAATGCTACGCACATTGCATGCCAGCATCCGCTAATAAAAGAAGATTCATTTTGTAATGCGATGCGAATTGCATATGCTCGCGCATCGTTATTGAATGAAACGTTATTGTACAGAACTTACGCAGATTGCATGCGCCTCTGAAGTATTCTTAACATTAGCCGAGAGCCCGAGGTGAATTGCATGCGCAGCAGAGATACGCCAAGGAGATACGCGATCTAAAACTGCTTCCTAAACTGCACCGCGATCATCGATAGCTACTTCCTAAATTGCACCGTTAGCCGTGACTTAGATGCGTAGCGGTGGTGAGCGATCGACATCTATTGCAAAGAACTATAGGGCTGGTCACCGAACGCCGTAATTAAATAATATGAGGGAAATAAATTTTCCAGTATTTCATCAAAGCCAGTGAAGATCCATGCAATGCTAATGTAACGCGTTACTCTAAACACAACTTTTCATTCCCTTCTTATCATCCTGTATTTTGACTTGTTCAACATAAATAGATAGATGTTCCGGCAAATTGCAGCTCAAATTTACGTGAAAATTATTTATTTTAATAAAATATTTATTTATTTTTTTACCCGCACTATTAAAATAAGAGTTTTGTTGCTCTAATATGGAATAATTAAAAGATGAAAATTTAAATAGATGCAAAAGGGTACTTTACGACTATCTCTAACGATCTATCTATCTGAAGTAAAAATCGGTACAACTACAGAAAATTCGTAAAAGTCGGAATTTCTATACTTTTAAACAACAAACATAAAATAACTTGAAAAAGAAGCTATAAAAAAATAGTACAGTACAACCTCGAAAATCCGGTTGTTTTCCAAATTTTCGTTTTTTTCTCCCCGGACTGACGAAGTCGCGGATTTAAAACAATAGGGTAAGATTATTTATATGGAATTATATTTTATAAACAAATACTGTATTTTCCGGTCGACTTTCTGAACCCCGAAATGAAACGAAAGTTTAGATGGATGGCCGTAGATCGGCTCGTGGTTGGAGCGTGAATTATGTTGTTGGCGTTTATCCCTCCTCCCCCTTATTCAAGTCACAACTCCCGATGAATTATTTCGCGTAAAATATACATCGTTATTTAAATACTGAATTTTTATTATTAAAATTTCCTTTTCTCATTATTGAAAAAGACATTTTTCTGAAACAATGTAATTTTTAATATTAAGCAGTTTAAAACGTTATCGTAACATTTTATCACAGATTGTTCAATTAAATCTAAAAATGCCTAGAATTCATATTAACGCTCACGGAAATTTATTTTGTTCACTTCGTAGTACGAATCCCATTCTTTAATGAATTCTGTTTTGTCTTCAGAATCTCCTCTCCCTCCCAATATCTGACGATTTTTTCGTTTTCGTCGAACGTGTCAGCTTAAAATCGACAGTATATTTTGCCTCTTTTGTTTAGAAAGCCATATTTACATACCAAAAATAGCAAATAAATAACTAAATAATATCGTATCGCACAGAACCGAGCACCAAGGTCATTAACATACAGACCTCTCAAAGGGGTCAGCTGTGTTTACGATTAGGAACTAAGCAAATTCCTTTCTTCCCTTTCCCTGCCCCACCACGTTCCGGTGTTGCTGCAGCCTAGTAATGACTTATCGTAATTTAGAAAAATCATTGAGAGGAGAGATATTTTTCTTTTTTAGGAAAGACATTTATTTTATCTACTGCGATATATTTTACATATATGACTATTACTAATAAAGTTTTTACTTTTTTCAGAGTCATCAGCCTTATATTAAACATAACATTATATAGATGCTAGAAAATAAATAAAACTTTTAAATTCTAATTTTTTGCTTTTCGTTCGTTAATAGCGAAAACGGTTTAAACGCATTTACACCTTTAAATATATCAGCAAAAGTGTTAATCCTCGCGCTTTATTAAATCTCGGTGCTACATTAAATTCTTCTGGTGCTTCATTAAATCTCGACAAAGCCGATAAAACTGAAGTTCTGCACTGTGATGATGATGCACCAATCGTAAATAAATTGAGTGATGGCGAAATTCGCGATATGATATTAAATAAAAAAATATCAAAGTAGGGATGATAAATGTGGAGAAGAAAAAATACCCATTGATAATCTTATGCAAACAATCGATCATGCAATTAAAGGTCTTGAATAAAGAAGCTTTAAAACCGAACAGATATAATGACCATCTACAGGATAAAGAAAACTGCTTTCTCATGCTTCAAATAACAAATGTTAATTCAAATATTTAAACGAAATGATAAAATATAATTTTATCATTTCATTTCGATCACACATTCTAAATTATTAATGTGTATATATTTTTTCTTAGAAATTTCTTTTGCCCTATTTTTTAGATTAAATAATATGTTTTAATTGATTAACTTAACTTTTGTCATTATTTTTACTAAAGATAGTGCTTTATAGTCTATTTAGTTAATATTAAATCTGAATTTTATTAAAATTCTATAATCCGGAATCGGCAAAGTCCGGATTTCCAAGGTTGTACTCTAAAGTACTCGTGATGTGGTCATGTGATACGCAGACTTGTTTTACTGGAAATGCGGTCTAAAATCGCGCCGAATAACTGTAAATAACCGGATTTTTTCTTCTCGCATTTCGGACCGATCAGTGCGGAACTTTCGCTTTTGCACGTGTAAAAAAATTGCATTTTTGGCGCAGTTTGGCGCAGATATTGAGATTTTAGGTGCTTTTGTAGCAGGATGTAGCAGTGAACGGAAATTGTAGCAGTTTGGCGCAATTGGCGCAGATTTTCCACCCCTGAAATAGGGTAGTTTAATTATCAGTATGGCAAATTAAAAGCGAAATATTCCCTACAAAATTGATACAAATCAATGATAATTTTCCTGAATGTTATGTTTTTGATATATAAATTAATGTGATCAGTTATTAATAAATTATTTACTAGGTCAATTATTTTTACTGTTGACTTAATGAAAATACAGCAATTTTATAGCTATTTAAACTAATAGTAGAACATGGTGTGTATGTGTGTGTGCATAATATGATCAAAATAGGGTAGTTTAGTTATCAGTATGGCAAATTAAAAGAGAAATATTTCCTACAAAATTGACACGAATCAATGATAATTTTCTTTAATGTTATGTTTTTGATATATAAATTAATATGATCAGTTATTAATAAATTATTTACTAGTTCAATTATTTTTACTGTTGACTTAATGAAAATACAGCAATTTTATAGCTATTTAAACTAATAGTAGAACATGGTGTGTATGTGTGTGTGCATAATATGATCAAAATAGGGTAGTTTAGTTATCAGTATGGCAAATTAAAAGAGAAATATTTCCTACAAAATTGATACGAATCAATGATAATTTTCTTTAATGTTCTGTTTTTGATATATAAATTAATGTGATCAGTTATTAATAAATTATTTACTAGGTCAATTATTTTTACTGTTGACTTAATGAAAATACAGCAATTTTATAGCTATTTAAACTAATAGTAGAACATGGTGTGTATGTGTGTGTGCATAATATGATCAAAATAGGGTAGTTTAGTTATCAGTATGGCAAATTAAAAGAGAAATATTTCCTACAAAATTGATACGAATCAATGATAATTTTCTTTAATGTTATGTTTTTGATATATAAATTAATGTGATCAGTTATTAATAAATTATTTACTAGGTCAATTATTTTTACTGTTGACTTAATGAAAATACAGCAATTTTATAGCTATTTAAACTAATAGTAGAACATGCTGTGTGTGTGTGTATATAATATGATCAAAATAGGGTAGTTTAGTTATCAGTATGGCAAATTAAAAGAGAAATATTTCCTACAAAATTGACACGAATCAATGATAATTTTCTTTAATATTATGTTTTTGATATATAAAATTATGTGATCAGTTATTAATAAATTATTTACTAGGTCAATCATTTTTACTGTTGACTTAATGAAAATACAGCAATTTTATAGCTATTTAAACTAATAGTAGAACATGGTTAACTGTTATTGCTTTAAGTAGCTATAAAATCCATATGTGTGTGTATAAATATGTATAATATGATCAAAATAGGGTGGTTTAGTTATCAGTATGGCAAATTAAAAGAGAAATATTTCCTACAAAATTCATATGAATCAATGATAATTTTCTTTAATGTTATGTTTTTGATATATAAACTAATGTGATCAGTTATTAATAAATTATTTACTAGGTCAATTATATTTACTGTTGACTTAATGAAAATACAGCAATTTTATAGCTATTTAAACTAATAGTAGAATATGGTTTACTGTTATTGGTTTAAGTAGCTATAAAATCCATATGTGTGTGTGTATATATATGTGTAATATGATCAAAATAGGGAGGGCAAATTAAAAGAGAAATATTTCCTCCAAAATTCATATGAATCAATGCTAATTTTCTTTAATGTTATGTTTTTGATATATAAACTAATGTGATCAGTTATTAATAAATTATTTACTAGGTCAATTATATTTACTGTTGACTTAATGAAAATACAGCAATTTTATAGCTCTTTAAACTAATAGTAGAATATGGTTTACTGTTATTGGTTTAAGTAGCTATAAAATCCATATGTGTGTGTGTATATATATGTGTAATATGATCAAAATAGGGAGGGCAAATTAAAAGAGAAATATTTCCTCCAAAATTCATATGAATCAATGCTAATTTTCTTTAATGTTATGTTTTTGATATATAAACTAATGTGATCAGTTATTAATAAATTATTTACTAGGTCAATTATATTTACTGTTGACTTAATGAAAATACAGCAATTTTATAGCTATTTAAACTAATAGTAGAATATGGTTTACTGTTATTGGTTTAAGTAGTTATAAAATCCATATGTGTGTGTGTATATATATATGTATAATATGATCAAAATAGGGAGGGCAAATTAAAAGAGAAATATTACCTCCAAAATTCATACGAATTTTCTTTAAAGTTATGTTTTTGATATATAAACTAATGTGATCAGTTATTAATAAATTATTTATTAGGTCATTTATTTTTACTGTTGACTTAATGAAAATACAGCAATTTTATAGCTATTTAAACTAATAGTAGAATATGGTTTACTGTTATTGGTTTAAGTAGTTATAAAATCCATATGTGTGTGTGTATATATATATGTATAATATGATCAAAGTAGGGAGGGCAAATTAAAAGAGAAATATTACCTCCAAAATTCATACGAATTTTCTTTAAAGTTATGTTTTTGATATATAAACTAATGTGATCAGTTATTAATAAATTATTTACTAGGTCAATTATATTTACTGTTGACTTAATGAAAATACAGCAATTTCATAGCTATTTAAACTAATAGTAGAATATGGTTTACTGTTATTGGTTTAAGTAGTTATAAAATCCATATGTGTGTGTGTATATATATATGTATAATATGATCAAAATAGGGAGGGCAAATTAAAAGAGAAATATTTCCTCCAAAATTCATACGAATCAATGATAATTTTCTTTAATGTTATGTTTTTAATATATAAACTAATGTGATCAGTTACTAATAAATTATTTACTAGGTCAATTATTTTTACAGTTGACTTAATAAAAATACAGCAATTTTACACCTTACAAAAGAAAAAAACTCACATTTTTTTTTAAACATCTTTCTAATGTTTTTGTGATAAAACGGCTACTGTAAAAAAAATATCAGGACATTTACATAGGGAGCTAGTTCATCTTAAAAAAAATTGTTTTTGCTGAAATTAATTTTTGTTTACATTTTTCAACTCTGAGGCAAAATATAACAATATTTTTATTAAAATGTTATCCAAATACATGTTGTTTGACAGTAAGCATATATTCTAGAATATCCACAGAAAAAATGGTGTGATTTTAACAATTAGGTGTAGAGCTAGAGAGGATTTTATCAAAGACAAGGTTTTCATTTCATTGCAAAGCAATACCTAGTGAATTTTCCATTTCTCTGAAAATGTATCGCTGAAAAACTATTGCATGAAATGAACTAAAATTTTGAATGGTATTATATGTATCTTTGAAAAAAATTAGAAAAATCTAAGGAGGTGGGTGACATTTTCACATTTTTGGGGGTTGAACTGACGTGGAATGACGCATGGGTAATCTATTACATATGGACTCTATGCATTTCCAACTAAACCCTAGCTTTTTCTGAAACCTGTATGAAATGAAAACCTTTTCAAGGCGTAAAATTCTTCCAGTCCTTTAAAATTCCATTTAAAGCAGGGTCGACTGTAAAGAAATTGCGAAATTCACTTCTAAGTAGCCCACATGTATAAAAAAGTAACAGCAAAACTTAACACATTTCTGTAGCAAGAGATGAAAATAAGCAACGTAGTCATTTAATCCCAGATCTTACCTTAAGATCATATTTACAATGAATGGCGAGTGTGTTGCTGAAGACGTTCCTCATCACCAGCAAGTACGTCTCGCTTCCCTCCACGGTCAACCTGTACAGGCCAAGGTACTGGGGCAGAAGAGTCTTGCCATGTTTCTCCACAATGTACTGCAGAAGAAGAGGAAATTATTTAAAGCAGCCCTGCTTTTTAAACATTACTTAGAAAAAATATTTTTTAATATTATGTACCGAAAAATTATATCAAAGCAAAAAGATTTTTTTTTTCTCATTATTAACTACTTTGATTCTAAACAGTGTCTTAGGAGAATGAAAATACCAAAGAGCTGTATCTTAAGATGAATTTTATATGTTATGGCAATAACTTTTGAAAATAATTTTTTATTGCTGATATAAATACAATGATTATTGTTCAAGTTTAATAAGATGTTAAAAATGGGGTTCGATTTAACAAAACAATTTAAGGAAAATAAATATATTTTTCAGGGTGGGTGTCCAGTAAAATGATTGAATGACCTATATTTCACCAACCGTTAGTCGTAGATAAATTGAGGGGTTGTATGCAAATTCAATGGTGAAACATATAAATTTATCAGTAAATCATTGAAGATCAAGTATCAGTTAAAAACATGTGTTAGATATCATAACAGCATGTGTTAAATATCATCAATAAAAATCAACATCTTGGCCACTATAAATGCATATATTAAACAATTTCAAACTTATAATTCTTTAATTTTTGTAATACACAATAACAAATTAATAGATAGAAATGAAAATACCAGTTTCTGCAAATAAAAAGTAACACAAAGCACAACTTGTGTTTAATAACCTCAAGAAAAGGGGTATTCTTGGTTGAATACAAAAGAAAAGAAAATATAATGTAAAATGAGAAAATCTACCAGGATACAAAAATTATGTTATTTTTAGTCACTTTATTGTAATATTTGTTCAAAGTGTTTGCCTTTAGTTGCAATGCACAAATGCACCAGTGAAATAAATTCTTCATGTAATTTCTGCATAGTCGGCATTACAGATGTACTTGCTGTCACATTATGATTTAACAAATCTGCCCAACTTATTGATTCTCTTTCATATACTTTATTTTTAAAGTAACCTCAGAGAAAGAAATTTAAGAGGTTTGAGACAGGTGGTCGCACAGGCCAGACCTCCCTACCCTATGCCTCCAAATGCATTGCCTAAAAAAGTATGTAGAGTGACTGACTTGTGAGCTGGTGCGTGACTGACTTGTGGGCTGGTGCACCATCATGTTGTGACACCACATTACCAATAAATATCTTAACAAAACATATTTCGCTAAAAAGTCAGAGAGTGGTTCATGTATTTGTTGGCTGTTGAAGTACCATCGAAAATGCATGGCCTGATAATACTTCCCTTCCACATCAAACATTTATAGACTAATGCACTTTAGGCTTATTGGATCGTTTGATATGCAGATTTTGAAGAGACCATTTTATGTATTTACTATTCCGGCTCTTGTGAACTTGTACGCATTGGTCCAAAGAAATTCATTCACAAATGACGGATTGTTATCCTATTTGTTCAAAATTAAATTACAGAAATCAAAGTGATGATCCTTGTCTTTTGGCAAAAAATTTTTGTACCAGTTTCAAACGATATGGATGTGCGCCATGTTCCTTTAAAATCTTCTACATATGGGATTTCAATATCTACATGCTTCATAAAAAGTTCAATAAAGTTATTCGATTTTTTCGGACTCATTTATATTGTTTACAGGCTTTCAAAATGCTACAAATGACTCGCTAACTGTTTATTGCTAGCTAGTACTTTAGTTTTCACCCAGATTTTATTTGGATACTTCAACCATAGACTGCAGGTTAAAATATAAAATTATTTTGCTAACCTGCTTTTCGGTATATAAATTAAACTTATCTGATGAGATTTTACATTCAAGTTAATTTATAAACTTGCCTAAAGACACATAATTATGTACACTTTTATTTATTTTGATATTCAAACCTAATCAATCATTACACATTTTTAAAATCCCGAATTTTTTAAACAAAATGAAATTATCTCATATGTATGCACAAATATTTTACCAAAGCATAACAGATTGAGCTGTAACAATCATGACCTAGGTTAAAATACTAAAACATTCTAATTATAACATCTAAATCGAAAGCTAAGAGCTGATCCAAAATCCAATTATATACACTTGTAGGGCTTTCACAGAGCTATATTCTTGCATATTGTTTGTTCACAGGTAGCACTCTTAGTTTTTGAAATATAAGCATTGCAAACTTGAAAAAGGGAAAATTTTCACTCTTCTTCAATTTAATAAAATGATTAATCAAAAACTATAAGAATAATTTAAAATATCAATATGGATTTAGCAACTAAATTTCCTAATGCATATTTATGTCGTTTAATATTTATATCTGCCTTTTATGGTTTCAAAGATATTTCAAATGAAAGTAAGCAAATTGAAAAAAAAAAAAACTTGCTCGGACAGATACTTTCTTAAGTTTTTCAAAAGACAATTTCAAAATATTAAAAAATTAAAATTAATTTTATATATTTATAATCTGGGCCTTATTTCTGACAAAACAAGAAAACATATTTGCATTTTTACCTATTTAGATTCAGAGGTATAAACGTCCAAAGTGTTTACATTTTTTGCAATGCTCCGATTTTTATCACAGTAACCCCAAGCATAAATGTTATTCACATAAAAAATATGTGCCCTTTTTCTGGTAACAGAAAATTAGAAAAGGGCAGGGTGCCTGCCCTTTTCTAATCCAGGGGGAAACTCTGAATAATCTCCCAAATAAAATACTTTCTGGGACACCCTGACGAATCTATATACCATAAAATGTAAAACAAATATCCTGAAATGTTTTTTTTTTATATGGCCCCTCAACTTTAGCCAGAAATAGTGGATTTGTACATGTGGGAAAGTGATTTAAGTCATAACAAGAAAGATGAATCATGCATAAAGCAATGATCATGAAATGCTTTCCAACTGAAATGAAATTTTATTTAAACATTGCTAAAATGTGATATGTTCAGCATTGATATTCTTAAAATTATGACAGTACTACAGTAATACATTATACTTGAAAACTTACAACTCTAGTCTACAAAATGAACTTTATGCAAATGACATCATTGAAATATAAATAATCTGCCTCTCAACACAAAAATAATGAATATTTCATTCATATTCCAGAGACTCCAGAGCTAATTAATTTTGTGTGAAAAAGAATTCAGCCATTCTCATACAACTCACCTTACAATCGCTTAATTTGCTTACACTCTGCATTCATTAAAATTAGTCTACGTTGTAGAAATAATCAAAGTTTAGAGAGCATTTAAAATAAAAAATATTGTAATTGCATAGGCATGGAATTTAGATATACGAATAATACACAAAAATAATGCAGCTTTATGTTTTGCAACACAAAATATACATTTTAATGATCTTTAAAAATCTTTTACAGAGTAGAAAAAAAATATTTTATTTTGCAATGAGCCACGTGATCTCTTAGATGCAATTATTTCAATTTTTATTTAAAAAACTATTTAGCTGAAAATTTTTCTTATACATTTTATGTAATAATTTGAATACTCCCTAAAATTGTCAAAGTAATTGCTGAAAATTTTTCTTATACATTTTATGTAATAATTTGAATACTCCCTAAAATTGTCAAAGTAATTTGTAAATTTTAACTTCGCTTAAGAATGTTTGAAAAATTAGGTCCCATAGGGCTCAATGCATTTCATTTTTGCAACCCGGGTTCAGTCCGAAACTAATTGGGTGATATTATTCATTTTCATTCCCATATGTCCCACAGACCGTCTCAATAACATAATAAAATCTCATTATGATAAGCCATTTTTACGGCAGTTATCGTGCAAACGGACAGACAGACAGAATAGCCTAAATCATAAACACTTTTCAACTATGTGTTAAAAATTAATGTTTCATATCTCAGTAAATTTTGCTCATAATAGAGTCAAACTGTATTTGGTTTTCCATGTTAATGCATGAAGAAAATCTTAATAATAGAAACTTTGAAGACTGGGAGACTAAAAAGTTAGATTTTGTATATTTTAAAATAAGGTAATTTTAAAATGTTATACTAAATTGTTACCTCATTTGAAAAATTATTGTAATTGGAAGTATATATCTACGACAAACAGTTATGGAAATAAAGATTGTTAAAGGACTTTACCAGACACTCTGTATATTACTTCATAAATTAAGTTGTTAAGACAAAAAAAAAATCTATAAGCTTTACAGCCAACACTCATCCGCAGGTGTTTCTTGTTGAAACCGAGAAGCGAAGTCTTACGGGATGGTACTGCTTAAGCAAGGTGTGCATGAACTCTACTTCTTCACCCTGAAGAACTTTGATAACAAACATCTTGTCAGAAGATTCATACAGTTTTGTACAGTTCTTGCTGGAGTCCATTGGTATAGGCTGAGACTTTGTCAAAGAGTTCTGGAAAAGAAATGCACACTTTCATTATTCACATAATTCAATATTTATGTACATCAATATTTAAGAAACAAAATTATATTTACTACAAATGCAGCAAGTACAGTCATTTCATGTCAAATCAACCAAAATAAATATAAAAATTTACCTCATGTACACACATGTTCTCTTAAATGAGAAAGCATGTTCCGTAAAGATTTGGAAAGCATTCATCACAGTCAACAGGATACTTATAAGCACCACAAAATTAGATTATTTCTCTGAACTGAGGAAATGGGTTTCTAGCATCCAAATTGAGTTCATATCATGGTGCTTTTCACCAAAAATGATTCATCATTAAAGGAATGCACGCCGATTAGAATAAACATGGCTAACAAAGCTTCAGCTGACCTGCTACTCAAGTTGAAGCATTCTTTAAATAATAAGGAACTTGAGAGGAGCTCTAAACAAAGAAACCACAATCGAACTGTCTTCCATTAACAAAGACAACATTATCTCCTCAAATAGCAAGAAAACTCGATGGCAGACGAAAATAAGCAGTAACAGAAACAAACTTTCCAAACAGCACTAACAGGAGATACAGCACTATAGCAGCCAAAGAGCAAATTCATTGCTGGGTGGTATAGATTGAAACATTCTTTAAATAATAAGGAACTTGAGAGGAGCTCTAAACAAAGAAACCACAATCGAACTGTCTCTTCCATTAACAAAGACAACATTGTCTCCTCAAATAGCAAGAAAACTCGATGGCAGACGAAAACAAGCAGTAACAGAAACAAACTTTCCAAACAGCACTAACAGGAGATACAGCACTATAGCAGCCAAAAAGCAAATTCATTGCTGGGTGGTATAGATTGAAACATTCTTTAAATAATAAGGAACTTGAGAGGAGCTCTAAACAAAGAAACCACAATCGAACTGTCTCTTCCATTAACAAAGACAACATTGTCTCTTCAAATAGCAAGAAAACTCGATGGCAGACGAAAACAAGCAGTAGCAGAAACAAACTTTCCAAACAGCACTAACAGGAGATACAGCACTATAGCAGCCAAAGAGCAAATTCATTGCTGGGTGGTATAAATTGAAACATTCTATAAATAATAAGGAACTTGAGAGGAGCTCTAAACAAAGAAACCACAATCGAACTGTCTCTTCCATTAACAAAGACAACATTGTCTCCTCAAATAGCAAGAAAACTCGATGGCAGATGAAAACAAGCAGTAGCAGAAACAAACTTTCCAAACAGCACTAACAGGAGATACAGCACTATAGCAGCCAAAGAGCAAATTCATTGCTGGGAGGTATAGATTGAAACATTCTTTAAATAATAAGGAACTTGAGAGGAGCTCTAAACAAAGAAACCACAATCGAACTGTCTTCCATTAACAAAGGCAACATTGCCTCCTCAAATAGCAAGAAAACTCGATGGCAGACGAAAACAAGCAGTAGCAGAAACAAGGTGTCACGGTGGCGGGCGCCGCAGATTACTTTTGTTCTTGCAGATCAATTTCAGACAGTTTAAAATGTAGTTTAAAATGTATATGTATTTAAAATAAAATAAATAAATATTTTAACTTCAGTTTTGCAGATTATTGTACCTCGTCTTGCATTTTCTGCAGGACAAAATGCAACCTTGCACTTTTTTTTCGCGAGACCAGACTTTTCCCCTGCGTCTGCACGTGTTTATATTGTGTGAAAGAATGTCATTGAGAACGGTGACCAGAAATGGCCGCACATGCGCAGTTCTGAAATAGCGTGTGGCCTTGTGGAAATAACTACCACAGTGCGCTATGCTAAAATGGCTGCACAGTTTGAAAAAGTGTCGTGTTTTAATTGTAATAAACAAGTATTGTTAAAAAATTTAAAAACTCATTATTTTCGTGCTCATCCGGCAGTAAAAGTTCAATAGAAATCTCTTTCGAATAAAAATGTCACGGATTTATTTAAAAAAAGAGATAATACGACAAGTTCTAGAAAGGATTCAGAAGAGGAATCCAGCTTATCGAAAAGGAAAAACGGTGAATCAGAAATGATTGTTGAAGAGCCAACTCCCAACAAAAGAGCCAAAACATATGTAAATTTTTAAAAACTGCTTTGATTGAAAAATATGGTATGTCATACTTTCAACATTTTAAGCATATTTCAACAGATACCAAATTTAAGCATTCTGTCACATCAAAAGTTGTGAATAGAGTTATAGAAGAGTCAGGCAACTGTTTACCATGCTTTCAATAATATATTGATATTATTTGATGAATGTATAATATTGGCAATTGATGTGATAAATAATAAATAAAATACATTTTTTTTAAAGGACCACTGTGCTAGTGTTTTTATTTTAACATTTTCCTTTGATGTGTCAGTTATTGCATTTAAACAAATTCAAAAGCCCTCGTCGATGGATTAATTTAATTGTAAAAATGTATTTTTAATAGTCATCATAACTGGTAAAATAGATTTGTGTTATCATAACTGGTAAAATACATTTGCTTGTGTGACACAACACATTTGCGTGTGTCATTGGTGTTGCAGATTGATGCAGAAAATTCTGCTACTGGGGCAGAAACAAACTTTCCAAAGAGCACCAACAGGAGATACAGCACTGTAGCAGCAAATTCATTGCTGGGTCACATTGCTTATCAGGCATGAAGTTCAAGGTTTCTTGCAATGGGATGAATCAAAACATTACTGGATTGCATAATATCATAAAATAAAAGAGGTGCAGCAATTTTAGAATTCTGGTCTAAGTAATAAAAAAATAGAACATTTCGTTCAATTGAAGACTGTGTGCAGCAATTCAAAAGTGACTAATAAAGTTCACATTTTCAAATCTAATCAGTAAAAAAGGGCATGAACTAGCCTTTTATAGCCTAAAGGCTGTTGCCAGAAATCATATGCAGTCGAACCTGCCTTAAAGGGAATTTCAGGGGACCGGAAGAATTTCCCATCTTGAAAAGGTTTTAGTTTCATGCAGGTTCTTTCAGGAAAAGATTAATGTAAGGTTTAACTGTAGATACATATGGTCCATATGTAATTGCTTACCTATATATGATTTTAAAAATTCTGAAAAGTTTATTTAAATGCACTTAATTAATACTATATTATACCATAATAGCTAATTTAATTATTCTAAATATGTATATACATACATTTTTGCTGCATACTATGCTCACATGTAAATATAAAAATAGTATACCCCCTGTCCTTGACTGTTTGCTCATTACCTTAAAAAATAAATAAATTTACTTACCATGAAAATATCTCTGCTTACCATGAAACAAATAACTAACCAAAACAGAACACTGTATTTTTATTGAGATGAACTTTTAAAATAATCCATGATTTTTTAGACTTAGTAATGATGCAGCTTTCAGTCAAAAAATGAGTATTGATTAATATTTCTAGCATTTCAAAATCTCCCTGATTAACCGAAAATTCTTGAAGTTTCCACGTTGTGCAGGTTCCTTTTCACACAAAAGAAATAATATAAATTTCCTATATTTTTGGATGGGATCAAAAATATTTTTCGCTTATGACAGTGTTCCGTTTCCTGCAGGTTCTGTTTCAAGCAGGTTTAACATTATAAATTATCGATAAACGATAAAAAATAATTGATGACAGACGATTTTAATTATACTGTTAGCCAATCAAAAACTCTTAAATTTTAAACTTTAAAGAAAAGAACAGCCAAATTAAAATCCACCGAAAATTAAAAGTGAAGTGAAATGATTTGGAATAAACAAACAGCAATATTTTAAAAGTGAATGATATTAGAATTTTAAAAAAGCTGAAAATAGAATTTAAGCAAAAAATCATGATGGTTTGATTTTTTGGTTAATAAATTCTTAACCAAAAAAAACACATTTAGTATTAAATGAAAGGGAATAAAATGAATATAAAATTAGCTAACTTAAACAAATTACTAAAACCTAAAAAGAACAAATTTCCACCATTTGAAATACAATAACTATGGAATAGAACAGTCATTCTTAAATTGGGGGGTTGTGACAAATTTATTGGGGATCACAGAAATTTAAATAAATACATATTTTGCTAGTTGCTCTCTCCGTAAGTTTTGAATTCTAGTTTTTTGTGATATTTTTTGTTATATTTTGTCCAAAGATGTGTTCTTAATTTTTATTTTGAAAGATGCATTTTGTACTAAAAAATAAATCTGTTAGTAACCAATATTATAAGTTAAATTAAATATTATATTTGTTAGTACTTTTACATATATGTTAATAATGTTATATCTGTTAGTACTGTTTTCTAGAAAGTGAAGATTTTTTTGTGGTGGAAGGTCATCAGTTGCAGCCACATGGTGCTATAATTTTTAAGAACCAATGGAAGAATAACTTGGGACAAAAGAATATTAAAATTCTAAATAAGTGGAAAATAGATAACTAAAATTAAGCATTATTACATAATTAAGCCTCCTGAACCCATTTAGACAAACAAAATTCTAAAATCATCCAATATTAATTACAACATTTGCAACCCAACACAAGTAAAAATTTGATATCATATAAAAAGCTTAAAATGTATATATAATTTGTAATGTATCTATAATTTGACCTTGAATTTAAAAAACAGACCTTATTTACACCTGATTTTTTTTATATAATTAAAATGTATTACCCAGCATTGTCCACATCTTAAATAAGTGTCTGCAGCTTAATACAGATAAGACCACACAATTTCCGAATCACCTGTTTTGCCATGTGAATAACCAATACTTCCCCTTATAGTAATGCCCACTGCATAGCAACAAGGAACGAGGAAAAAATGAAGACATTTCACCAGCGAAATATAGATGTTTCAAATTTTATGCATTTGTTTGAAATTTCACAGAAAATCAAATAATATAGTAATTAAAGCAATTTTTTTTGTTAGAATGTGAAGATATATATATATATATATATATAATATGAAAAAATGAAATTGAAAATGAAATAATACAATTAGAAGTTGTGTGTTTACGGGGTTGTAGAGAGGTCAAGGGGGATTGCGACCCCTTTTCCTGGTTTAAACATGCTTTTAATCCCAGGAAACACTCCCAGAAACCACTACACGCCTGAAACAACAATCAACAGTATGCCAGGGGAAAAAACGGAATCCCGAAATGAAGACCTTAAAGTCACGAGAACATATAAAAGCATATAAAATGAAACAAGTATGATTAAAATATATATTCTAACCATGTATAAAGTTTAAAAAGGATGTTCGTAGGTGCGCTACATCGTTAGAAGTCCATAGACAAAACCCATGATAAATACCAGATGTAAAGATACTTTAAGTCACAAGAAGATCTTAAAGTCACTAGAACATATAAAAGCATATAAAATGAAACAAGTATGAATAAAAATATTCTAACCAAGTGTAAAGTTTAAAAAGGATGTTCGTAGATGCGCTACGGCGTTAGAAGTTCATAGAAGAAGAAGTCGTTAGAAGTCCACACTGGGATTAAAAGCATGCTTAAACCAGGAAAAGGGGTCGCAATCCCCCTTGACCTCTCTACAACCCCGTAAACACACAACTTCTAATTGTATTATTTCATTTTCAATTTCATTTTTTCATATTGTACTTTGAGGCTTAGATAGTGCAGCTAATGCGCCTTACTATTCCTTGGATTTTATATTATATTTCATTTAAATTGTACTTGAATATATATATATATATATATATATATATATATATATATATATATATATATATATATATATATATATATATATATATATATATATATATAAACTTTTGGATGCAATGAAATAAGAATCAGACAACTTAAAAAATGCATATTTTGATGCTAAAAAATAAATAAATATGAAGGAACTATCCTACGGCCTCAGTTCAACGATCATTAAAAAGGATTCTGATGATGTCGAGATGGAAACTCTGGCAATATTTTCAACCCCCAAGAAACCAATTTGTGTGAATATCGCTCAAAATCATGCTTCAAATAAAATAACAAAGAAAAACGACTTTGAATTTAAAAGGAAGTATGCTGTACCAGGAGGTCAGCTAACTGTACCGAAGTTCATGACTTGGATTTTCCACTACAGACAAGCATCTTCATTTATTATGAAAGATGATTTCAAGCTATTATCAATGATTGTGCAAAATTTTAAAACCAAGATCTGAATAGTTCAGGGTGTATGTTCTTTTTGAAGTACAGTTCAGTACTGCTTATATATTTGTCATTTATATGTCATTTAGCCTGGGTCTCAATTCAGTCCTTTATAATTATGATAGTGAAAACTTTTGCTTATACGACGCAACTCAATTTTTAGCTTCGTTTACACAGCATCTTTTTCAGTCTTCCAAGTCAAAATAAAATCTGGAGTAGGAAATTTACTGCCAATATTCCGAATCATTTGCTTTTCTGGTGACATACTCAGCAGGTGCAAGAGAGAAGAATGGTGGTAGTGAGTTCAATCCCCAAGCTGAAAAGGGAGAACCCCTATTTACCCTGGATGAACACTTCGCATTGGACAAGCTGGCTGATATTCAGGACAGGGCCATTTCTGCATTGCCAGGCCAGTACTGCTTATATGCTAAAACTTTCAGCTAAGTTAACTGCTATGTTGCCAAGAAAATAAAAGACACTGTCTCTAACGAAAGGACAATTTTTTTTAAAAGTTCACAAGAATACTGTGTTGAAAAAAGTAGAATTGGCTGAAAAGTTGAAGTGTCCACAATTAAAAGAACCGTGTTCATGTGCCAGTGAAGAAAGAGCTCATCTGCTTTCTAAAAATTGCATGTGCACACAAAAAAATTTTCGAAAGTGGAAAACATTTTACACAATCAGTCCTTATTCCTGTACATTGCTGCAAGTCCAAAAGTATCATTTTCATCTTCCAATATCAGCACAATATATACACATATAAATTATTAAATTTACCCATTTTATCCCCTTTCCAAATTCATATTAATCTATGTTGCTTTCAAGCCATATGCAAGAGGCTAAATCTAATTAAGAAATGGCATTCATTTTTACTAAATCTAATTAAAAAATGAGTAATTCATTCTTTGACCACTTCATATTGCATATTTATTACTTCCACTAAACATAGAGATAATCACATCACTCAATTATAGCTGGTAACACATCATTTTCATAAAACATAATGTTGAGGATTCCACTGCTCATTTCGTAACCTCATGATTTCATATGATATTGTCACTTTAAATTACCTAGAACATTCAAATTTACCCATTTTATCCCCTTTCCAAATTCATATTAATCTATGCTGCTTTCAAGCCATATGCAAGAGGCTAAATCTAATTAAGAAATGGCATTCATTTTTACTAAATCTAATTAAAAAATGAGTAATTCATTCTTTGACCACTTCATATTGCATATTTATTACTTCCACTAAACATAGAGATAATCACATCACTCAATTATAGCTGGTAACGCATCATTTTCATAAAACATAATGTTGAGGATTCCACTGCTCATTTCGTAACCTCATGATTTCATATGATATTGTCACATTAAATTACCTAGAACATTCAAATTTACCCATTTTATCCCCTTTCCAAATTCATATTAATCTATGCTGCTTTCAAGCCATATGCAAGAGGCTAAATCTAATTACGAAATGGCATTCATTTTTACTAAATCTAATTAAAAAATAGGTAATTCATTCTTTGACCACTTCATATTACATATTTATTACTTCCACTAAACATAGAGATAATCACATCACTCAATTATAGCTGGTAACGCATCATTTTCATAAAACAATGTTGAGGATTCCACGGCTCATTTCGTAACCTCATGATTTCATATGATATTGTCACTTTAAATTACCTATAACATTCAAATTTACCCATTTTATCCCCTTTCCAAATTCATATTAATCTATGCTGCTTTCAAGCCATATGCAAGAGGCTAAATCTAATTAAGAAATAGCATTCATTTTTACTAAATCTAATTAAAAAATGAGTAATTCATTCTTTGAACACTTCATATTGCATATTTATTACTTCCACTAAACATAGAGATAATCACATCACTTAATTATAGCTGGTAACGCATCATTTTCATAAAACAATGTTGAGGATTCCACGGCTCATTTCGTAACCTCATGATTTCATATGATATTGTCACTTTAAATTACCTATAACATTTAAATTTACCCATTTTATCCCCTTTCCAAATTCATATTAATCTATGCTGCTTTCAAGCCATATGCAAGAGGCTAAATCTAATTACGAAATGGCATTCATTTTTACTAAATCTAATTAAAAAATGGGTAATTCATTCTTCGACCACTTCATATTGCATATTTATTACTTCCACTAAACATAGAGATAATCACATCACTCAATTATAGCTGGTAACGCATCATTTTCATAAAACAATGTTGAGGATTCCACGGCTCATTTCGTAACCTCATGATTTCATATGATATTGTCACTTTAAATTACCTATAACATTCAAATTTACCCATTTTATCCCCTTTCCAAATTCATATTAATCTATGCTGCTTTCAAGCCATATGCAAGAGGCTAAATCTAATAACGAAATGGCATTCATTTTTACTAAATCTAATTAAAAAATGGGTAATTCATTCTTTGACCACTTCATATTGCATATTTATTACTTCCACTAAACATAGAGATAATCACATCACTCAATTATAGCTGGTAACGCATCATTTTCATAAAACAATGTTGAGGATTCCACGGCTCATTTCGTAACCTCATGATTTCATATGATATTGTCACTTTAAATTACCTATAACATTTAAATTTACCCATTTTATCCCCTTTCCAAATTCATATTAATCTATGCTGCTTTCAAGCCATATGCAAGAGGCTAAATCTAATTACGAAATGGCATTCATTTTTACTAAATCTAATTAAAAAATGGGTCATTGATTCTTTGACCACTTCATATTGCATATTTATTACTTCCACTAAACATAGAGATAATCACATCACTCAATTATAGCTGGTAACGCATCATTTTCATAAAACAATGTTGAGGATTCCACGGCTCATTTCGTAACCTCATGATTTCATATGATATTGTCACTTTAAATTACCTATAACATTTAAATTTACCCATTTTATCCCCTTTCCAAATTCATATTAATCTATGCTGCTTTCAAGCCATATGCAAGAGGCTAAATCTAATTACGAAATGGCATTCATTTTTACTAAATCTAATTAAAAAATGGGTAATTCATTCTTTGACCACTTCATATTGCATATTTATTACTACCACTAAACATAGAGATAATCACATCACTCAATTATAGCTGGTAACGCATCATTTTCATAAAACATAATGTTGAGGATTCCACTGCTCATTTCGTAACCTCATGATTTCATATGATATTGTCACTTTAAATTACCTGGAACATTCAAATTTACCCATTTTATCCCCTTTCCAAATTCATATTAATCTATGCTGCTTTCAAGCCATATGCAAGAGGCTAAATCTAATTACGAAATGCCATTCATTTTTACTAAATCTAATTAAAAAATGAGTAATTCATTCTTTGACCACTTCATATTGCATATTTATTACTTCCACTAAACATAGAGATAATCACATCACTCAATTATAGCTGGTAACACATCATTTTCATAAAACAATGTTGAGGATTCCACGGCTCATTTCGTAACCTCATGATTTCATATGATATTGTCACTTTAAATTACCTAGAACATTCAAATTTACCCATTTTATCCCCTTTCCAAATTCATATTAATCTATGCTGCTTTCAAGCCATATGCAAGAGGCTAAATCTAATTAAGAAATGGCATTCATTTTTACTAAATCTAATTAAAAAATGGGTAATTCATTCTTTGACCACTTCATATTGCATATTTATTACTACCACTAAACATAGAGATAATCACATCACTCAATTATAGCTGGTAACGCATCATTTTCATAAAACATAATGTTGAGGATTCCACTGCTCATTTTGTAACCTCATGATTTCATATGATATTGTCACTTTAAATTACCTGGAACATTCAAATTTACCCATTTTATCCCCTTTCCAAATTCATATTAATCTATACTGCTTTCAAGCCATATGCAAGAGGCTAAATCTAATTACGAAATGGCATTCATTTTTACTAAATCTAATTAAAAAATGGGCAATTCATTCTTTGACCACTTCATATTACATATTTATTACTTCCACTAAACATAGAGATAATCACATCACTCAATTATAGCTGGTAACGCATCATTTTCATAAAACATAATGTTGAGGATTCCACTGCTCATTTCGTAACCTCATGATTTCATATGATATTGTCACTTTAAATTACCTAGAACATTCAAATTTACCCATTTTATCCCCTTTCCAAATTCATATTAATCTATGCTGCTTTCAAGCCATATGCAAGAGGCTAAATCTAATTAAGAAATGGCATTCATTTTTACTAAATCTAATTAAAAAATGGGTAATTCATTCTTTGACCACTTCATATTGCATATTTATTACTTCCACTAAACATAGAGATAATCACATCACTCAATTATAGCTGGTAACGCATCATTTTCATAAAACAATGTTGAGGATTCCACGGCTCATTTCGTAACCTCATGATTTCATATGATATTGTCACTTTAAATTACCTAGGACATTCAAATTTACCCATTTTATCCCCTTTCCAAATTCATATTAATCTATGCTGCTTTCAAGCCATATGCAAGAGGCTAAATCTAATTAAGAAATGGCATTCATTTTTACTAAATCTAATTAAAAAATGAGTAATTCATTCTTTGACCACTTCATATTGCATATTTATTACTTCCACTAAACATAGAGATAATCACATCACTCAATTATAGCTGGTAACGCATCATTTTCATAAAACAATGTTGAGGATTCCACGGCTCATTTCGTAACCTCATGATTTCATATGATATTGTCACTTTAAATTACCTATAACATTTAAATTTACCCATTTTATCCCCTTTCCAAATTCATATTAATCTATGCTGCTTTCAAGCCATATGCAAGAGGCTAAATCTAATTACGAAATGGCATTCATTTTTACTAAATCTAATTAAAAAATGGGTAATTCATTCTTTGACCACTTCATATTGCATATTTATTACTACCACTAAACATAGAGATCACATCACTCAATTATAGCTGGTAACGCATCATTTTCATAAAACATAATGTTGAGGATTCCACTGCTCATTTCGTAACCTCATGATTTCATATGATATTGTCACTTTAAATTACCTGGAACATTCAAATTTACCCATTTTATCCCCTTTCCAAATTCATATTAATCTATGCTGCTTTCAAGCCATATGCAAGAGGCTAAATCTAATTACAAAATGGCATTCATTTTTACTAAATCTAATTAAAAAATGGGCAATTCATTCTTTGACCACTTCATATTGCATATTTATTACTTCCACTAAACATAGAGATAATCACATCACTCAATTATAGCTGGTAACGCATCATTTTCATAAAACATAATGTTGAGGATACCACTGCTCATTTCGTAACCTCATGATTTCATATGATATTGTCACTTTAATTTACCTATAACATTCAAATTTACCCATTTTATCCCCTTTCCAAATTCATATTAATCTATGCTGCATTCAAGCCATATGCAAGAGGCTAAATCTAATTAAGAAATGGCATTCATTTTTGCTAAATCTAATTAAAAAATGGGTAATTCATTCTTTGACCACTTTATTGCATATTTATTACTACCACTAAACATAGAGATAATCACATCAGTCAATTATAGCTGGTAACGCATCATTTTCATAAAACAATGTTGAGGATTCCACGGCTCATTTCGTAACCTCATGATTTCATATGATATTGTCACTTTAAATTACCTATAACATTCAAATTCTAGCCATATATTACCTTCTAGAAATTTCTAACAACTCCTGCTTTGATTCTTTCACGAATCAATCGGTCATTCTTCAACAAAAATGCTATTTGATCGAGATCTGTGGATCTGATGTTTGGAAGACCATATGGTGATGCTTCTTCATCACCTGATAAATATATGCAAGATCTGTAGCTATAGTTGTCATCATTTCGCTCACAAAATTTTTATTAATTCATATCTACATTTTTATTTATTGTTTAAATATACTTATATAATATGCACTGAACTGACCAACTGAGGAGGTATATTATAATATTATCATCACAAAAGGAGGTATATTATAATATCCGTTGCATAGGTTTTCCCCACACTTCCGGTCAGGACGCTAAAACTGCAATTACTTTCCATTATTATAATTTTGAACGTCGGCATAATCGTAAAGTGGGATCTAAAATAAACACATAATATTAAAATATCATAAGGATAATGAGGACCACTCATGAGTTAAAACAATATCAACATTTTATTTACAAATTTCACATCATTAAGCAAATACTGTTTATCATTACTCAGGGGCGGCCATTGGGGAGGCCGCGGATACGTGCAACACCATTGAGTAAACACCCCAAATTATTTTTTTAGTTATACAAATTTATTACAATTTCTCTTGAAAAGATCTGAAATTTTTATTCAATTAAATCGAGAATTACTAAAAATAAGTTATGAAAAATGTCACTAGATGGCAGCACTACAGCTCTCTTCAGAGAAAGGAAACTCACGAAAACTGTGCATAGAATTTTCAGCTCATAAGGGGAAAATACAGGGATATTTGTTAAGCCGTGTCCCTTTCATCGGCATCTCCTGAGTGATAGAATGGTATAGGAGCAATATTAGAAATTTGGCGTGAAAAATTAACAGACATTGCAGATTTACTAGTAGATTGTGTCGCGGTCTCAAAGCGACACAATCTACTTCTCGCCAAAGAGAAATAGAAGAGTAGGAAAACATGAAGAGGAACCTCTCAAATTGGCTTAGTTTTGCTAATTTGGCCTCAATTTTCTACATTTAAGAATGTGTTTGTTCACTTTCTTGTCGTTTTTATAAATTTGGAAGTTTAAATAAACATCTGAACAAATGAGTGGATTAAGTGTACGTGTCTGGTGATGGGAAGGGGAGGGAGGTTGTGATATTTTAGGGGTTTTGGCCATCGTGAATAAAATGTGTTGTTTAGGACACTCACTTTAAGGGATCACTTACCCACCCAGCTGTCTTACTTATTGAAGTGGTTTCGCATTTCATCATTTATGATGTAGTGTGGTTCTGTCCTATGCGAAGGGGGTTATTTCTGATTTGGGGCAGTTCTGTGCTCTGGTTAATCTGCTGGTGACGAATTCCAATATGTTTGACTTCAAATTAATTCTTTAAACGCCTGGAGTTTTCTATTTTTGGCATACCCATGATCGATAGGCTATTTTTAGTGACGCCTCAGAAATATGTTGTTTCGGATATTTAGTTTGAGGGGTCACTTGACCTACCCAGCTGTCTTACTTTTTCAGCTATTTAACATTAAAAAATACCTAAAAATTAAAGAAATTTTAAATATTTAGTAAAAATTAATATTAAATTTTCATCATGTTCCTTTTCTCTGCGTCGTTTCCCTCGAAATTTTGACTCCGGGCTGGCAACTATATTGCTCAGATACTCACCGGATATAAATTTTACTTGAGATAGCCCCCCAAATTTCTTAGCTCGGCTTTAATTTAGCGAGTTTGATTTTAACGATGGTTATAGTCTCTGCACCCTCTGTACATGTCATCGGAATATACATATTTCATGTCAGCTCCCTGGGCGTAACTTTTAGTTTAACTAGCCCCAAAATTTTACATTTTTAGCGAGCATTTTTCCTAATTGAGCGAATTTAGTTTTACTAGTGCCTATAGTTTCTGCACCATTTGTACATGTCATCTGGTTATGCATCTTTGTTGTAACAGCTCTCTGAGTCTAACCTTTACTTCAAATTTTCCTCCTCCCCAAATTTCCCATCTCACTTCCTAATTGAACGATTTTGCTTATGCTGATGGTTGTATCTGCACCATCCGTACGTCTCAGTTTGATATACATATTTGATGGATATATAATATACATGCATTTTTTGTGTCAACTCCCTGGGCGTAACTTTTAGTTTAACCAACCCCCACAATTTCACACCTCAGTTCCTAATTGAGCGATTTTAGTTTGGCTTGTGGCTATAGTCTATCCACCATTTGTACATGTCACATGAATATACAACTTTAATGTGGCAAATCCCTGAGCGTAACTCTTAGTTTGGTTAATAGTAGTCATTGCTGTAAATAAATTAAAAATGAGTCCAATATACAGCTTCACTCTCAGTATTTGATGCCATATGCAACATAGATCTCTAGAATACTGCTCTTTATATATAGAATATTAAAATTTCAAAATAATATAAGATTTATATCATCCCTTACTTGACTAAATTAATTTTATTCATTTGACTTAAAATTTTAGGTTTTATACAATAAAGGGCTATAATTTATAATATATACAGGGTGTCTCAAAAAGATTGAAACATGCTTTAATGATTTACCTGTTGGAGATAAGTGGCCAATGTAAATTGCAAAAATCTGATGTAGGCAGCACATGACATTCCTTATATAATGCAATGAATTTACCACTTTTACAGTAAAAAAAAATAGGTTATTCTTATAGATACATACATTCTTTCCAAGATATTAAATTTTCATCAATTAGTCATAATTTTCATTTATTTAACGTCATTTTTATCTATTTTGCGAGATTTTCGTTAATTTAGCAACATTTTAAAAAGGTGCCAAGTTGACGACATTCTGCCAAATTTGTCGCCAAATTTCTCCAAGTGTTATGGATGGAGAAATAAGTTATTCTTATAGCAGAAAAATAACTATTGGCGTTCAAATACAAAAGTATTACTCAAAGTATTTTTTCTCATGAATGGAACTAGCTAGATCCACGAAAATAATATCACTAAATTTATAGCATGATATTATTACTTATAAAAAGTGAACATATTTCACAATAGGTAATATTTTTTATATGATTTTTGATAATTTTTTTGAAAAATGTGCAATACCTCGAGAACGGTTCATGCTAGCATTCTAAAATTTGTGTCAATTGATTTCTAATGAAAATTTGCATAAGAAATCACTATTCATGTAACTTTATTAAAGGTTTTAATTTTTTGATGATTTTTTCAAAATTTCACTTGAAAATTTAGGGGAGTTCTGAACATTCGATTGCGTATAACAATTGACTTCCAGTAATTCGATTGCGTAAACAATAGGTTTCCAGTATTCATGGATTGTAATTTTTGTACCAAATTTCGAATTGGGCCATTCGTTCGTCAGGACTCACTGACATATACAGAGAGACACACACATACAGCCATCATCTCAAAAATGTCTGATTCGTGTTCAGGGATGCTTGAAAAATGCTCTCCCATCGAAAACTCGAATTCGAATGTTCGACCCCATCACAATATTTTCCTTATACATTATATGTATATATAAGGAAAGTAAAAATGTTGAAAGTAAAGTAGGAAATAAGACTACGTTAATGATATAGTCCTCTCATTAATTTTCAAAAAGTTACACTTTTTAACTTTTTATACGACCACCCTAGAAAAATTTGGTCTATCAGAAAATTTTTATTCTTAATGCAACAAGATCATTAAAAAAACAGCATATCTATAACTTTAAAATCAACTGAATTGTGGTAAAATAAAAAAATCTGACTTATGCCACTTTTCCGTACCATGTGAAAGGCTGTTTCATCAGTGAAAATAGGGATCATAAACAAATTGATGATGGAAATTGTTTAGATCAAAAATGCGTTAATATGAGTCAAAATTTTTTATCACAAATGCATCTAAATAAAGCATTACACAGACAGAGATCATATAAAGCTGTGGTACTCACTACATGGTTGAGTATCCTATGTGGAAACCCCAGGAAATCCGACTCATCCAGAGGACTTGAGCAACTATTTGGACGACCGGGAAGTGGGTATCCTATGTATTATAATCCAATTTTATCTTTTTTGTGATATGTCACACATTTACATTTCTAATTTGATATATGGTCCCCATTCACAATGTTCAATTAAATATAACTCGCTCAATTTTAAAGATAAAGATATACGTTTTTTTTAATGATCTTGTTGCATTAAAAATAAAAAATTTCTGATTGACCCAATTTGTCTAAGGGGGTCATATAAAAATTTAAAAAGTGTAACTTTTTGAAAATTAATGGGAGGCCTATTTCATTAACGTAGTCTTATTTCCAACATTTTTGCAATTTTCTGTACTATAGACCGTACCATGCAATTTACATTGCCCACTTATCTCCAACAGGTAAAGAATTAAAGTGCATTTCAATCTTTTTGGGACACCCTGTATATATACATGTGTGTGTTGTTGTTGTTGTTGAGACCCAGACCGTCCGACCTACCAGAAAGGTGTAAGGTAACTGTTACATGTGTGTGTGTGTATGAGTGTGTTATTTATGGACTATATAATCCTATATATATTTTATCCATATATATTTTTCACTGAACTATTGACAGAATTTTCCCCAGGATTGAAAAAGGGCAAGGTGTTGTAATTTGAAAAAGGACACTCCTTAAAAATCAAGCACATAAAATAATCGAATGCAATTACAGAGCACTGATAATAAATACGATTTTTTGCTGTAAGCATACTTATTGCTGCAGAAAGTTATTTGTACATAAACGTGCTTATAGTCATGTACATAATGTACATTAACAATTACAATTAACGAATATATAGAATTTATTAAATTAAAAAGGAGAATATTAAATTGTGTTTTCTACACTTTTCTCATTAGTCAATGAGGTTTGAATGATTTTAGTGACAAAATACATTTAAATGTTAAAAGTATTTTTCAAGTGTTGTAATATATTAATTGTAACCTTTTCTGATGCAATAAATTAAAAAAAATTTTAATTTTGATTTTAAACTACTTTATGCTTATATGCAGAAAAGGAAAAAAGGAAAAACATAATGTAAACAACCATACAAAATTCCCAAAAGCTCCATAAAATCACCACATAAAATTTTGAGGTACAACCATAGGCGCAAAAGTCTAGCTAGTAAATTGGTAGTTACTGCGTGTAACCTTCATGGATTGTATGCAAATGCAAAGCAACTGTGAGGCGGGCATGCGACCAGAAGCTACTACAATACTATGTGGATAGTATGTGTCTGCACTGCGGAAGTATGGACTATCGTTAGTGAATGGAATTTTGTTATTATTTGTATCGCACATGAATTACAAGCACCCGTGCTGTGTGTATATTGTTCTTATATGTAGTAGAATTATAGTTGTTGCATGTGTATCGTACACGAATTGCATGCATCCGCTAATAAAAGATAATTCGACCATGTTCGAATATATAAAAGAAAACTTGGATATTTCTTAAGTCAACAGTAGAATTGTACAGTGGTAAAAGAAAGAAGTTCATGAGTCAAGTTAATCAACAGAATCTACTTTTATTCATAAACGCATAGGGTCAGGTGGGGTAAAATAGTTATAAAAACAACAGGTTTTTCATTTGCACATAGTTAGCCTAAAATATATTATTTTCTTTGACAAAAAAATTATACAGGATGTACAAATGAGTTTTTCTTATAACATTTCAACAGTAATTTCAGTAAAAAATGCAAATTGGTATTGATAATGCAATTTTAAAACATGTTGTCTATTAACTATTTTAACCCATGGTGTGGGGTAAAATAGGTAATGCATTTGGTAAAATAAGTATACCTGATTTTAGCTTATAATGCACTTTAATTATACAAATACATGCACATTAGGATGAGGACAGAATATTCTAAAGTGTTTGCAATGCTTTCGCAACATATCTAGGGTAAAAAATAGTGCCCTCTTCCTCTGTGGTCCATTATTGGATCAGGAAGAACTTTTATTATCTGTAATGCATCAACTGCAGATATATTCTCTTTCTCTGGACATATAAAATAGGAACTTCCACTTTTTTTTTGCGAACTTGACTGTATATTCCTCATCATGGTGAAAAATATTCTATAGAACAACTGGCTTGTTGTTTTCCCAAGGAATGCTACTTCAACCCATTGTCCAGTTTTGAAGATTTATTCGTTACTGTTAATCGAACTCTCTCTAGAAAAATTTCGCTCTGAAAGCCTGATCTTTGAGCTTTCTAAAAATGTAAATTTCTAGTCGAAATTGTCGGTACTTTTCCCAACGTGAGGATTTAAAAACGAAAGTTCGTTTTTTTGAGTCAAAAGTGTCTTTTGTTTTAAAATCTTTAAAAAATATTAGAATTTATCCCTGAGATTTGAAATTGATATATTTTTACTCGCAATTGTCTGTTCTTTCCGATCGTGTGATTTGTTTTTTTCTACGACGTCTGGACGGTGGGGGAAAAAGGGAAAAAATGGTCGAAATCACATAAAACATTAAATAACAAAAAAAAATAATTCAAATTTTAAAAATCGGTTTTCAAGTGTCATCTTCCCACCCCCCAGGTCTCCGATTGCCCAAATTTCGTAGCTCTGCAACGCGCGGTCTCTGAGCCTATAGTGTATCAAATATATCAGCCAAATACCACCAAACACTAATTCGGTTTTTAATTGTCCCTAGGCCAAAAACCATCGCTATAACAACACCGTGCTTCTGTGCGAGCATGTGGGTAAAAAACTTCTTTAGTGATTTTGCTGAGAAATTAAAATTCACCATTTCCTTAAAATCCAGATCCTGCAGCTACATTTTATTATTTCTTGATCAGATTGGGCTTGTAAGAAAGTCTGATTTTTGAGCTTTCTAAAAATGTAAATTATTAGTCGAAATTGTCGGTACTTTTCCTGAAGAGAGGATTTAAAAACGAAAGTTCGGTGCTTTTAGCCGAAAGTAACTTGTTTTAAAATCTTTAAAAAATATTAGAATTTGCTCCTGAGATTTGAAATTTATATATTTTTACTCACAATTGTCTGCTCTTTCCGGTCGTGTGATTTGTTTTTTTCTACGACGTCTGGATGGTGGAGAAAAAAGGGGGGGAAACGGTCGAAATTGCATAAAACATTAAATAACAAAAAAAAAAAAATTCAAATTTTAAAAATCGGTTTTCACGTGTCACATGGAAAGAGTCATTCACAAGAAATATGCATGAATGTCTGTTCACAGGAAATGTGAATCACGATGTTTACATTTGATATTTCCAACAAGAACCTCGTCAGAATCATGACGTCATAACCTCGCCCACCTTCCCTCCACCATAGAAATACCGTGCGTCTGTGCATGCATATAGGTGAAAAATCGATCCCTACTTTCGCGGTTTGGCAGAAAAATTGAAAATCATTACTTCCTTAAAATCCGTATCGTGCGACTACTTTTTCTTATTTCTTGATCGGATTGGGCTTGCAAGAAAACCTGATCTTTGAGCTTCCTAAAAATGTAAATTATTAGTCAAAATTTTCGATACTTTTCCCGATGCGAGGATTTAAAAATGAAAGTTTTTAGCCGAAAATTACTTTTGTTTTAAAATCTTTAAAAAATATTAGAATTTGTCCCTGATATTTGAAATTGATATATTTCCGGTCGTGTGATTTGTTTTTTTCTACGATGTCTGGATGGTGGAGAAAAAAGGGAGAAAAGAACGGTTGTAATCGCATAAAACATTAAATAACAAAAAAAATAATTCAAATTTTAAAAATCGGTTTTCAAGTGTCACCTTTCCACCCCCACGGTCTCCGATTGTCAAATTTCGTAGCTCTGCGACGTGCGGTCGCTGAGCCTATAGTGTATAAGACAGACAGACATTGCCTTTTAGTCCACTGTTAAAGCAAACTCTAAACTGAATAGCATGTTTACAAATTAAACAAAAATCTAAATACAATTCCAGAATAGAAGACGAAACTTGTTAAATCAGAACAATATATAGCACCTGTTTAAATCAGAACAATTTTATAAATAAAATACACTATAAATGTGTAAATACACTTAATACGTAATGTTATAAAAAAGAGAATAGAGAAGTTTATTTTCTTAAAAGAACAATAATGAAGTAAAATAAATTCTTATCTTGATACGGATAAACTGCTCCAAAGAAACTGCTAATACAACAACAAAGTGAAAGTTTTGGGTTGAGTTGTAAGAAAAAATGACGTTTTTAAAAAATTAATAAATGCATTTCAAGCAAATTGAAATTTAAAATGAAAAGTAATTTATTTCGAAAATGATAATTTATTCCAATAAAATGGATGAATAATTTATTCCAATAAAATGGATGGTTTGTTTTAGTTTAATGATGTACATTCATTATTTGGCAGGCACAAATATCGAGTGGTCCATTCGATTTTGCTATGCCCACCTCCCCTCCACCATAGAAACACCATGCGTCTGTGCACGCATGTGGGTGAAAATCTTTTGCGGTTTGGCCGAGAAATTGAAAATCATTACTTCCTTAAAATCCGGATGGTGCGGCTACTTTTTCTTATTTCTTGACCAGATTGGGCTTGTAAGAAAGCCTGATCTTTGATCTTTCTAAAAATATAAATTATTAGTCGAAATTGTCGGTACTTTTCCCGACACAAGGATTTAAAAACGAAAGTTCGTTTTTTTGAGCCTAAAGTGATTTCTGTTTTAAAATCTTTAAAAAATATTAGAATTTGTCCTTGAGATTTGAAATTGATATATGTTTTCTCGCAGTTGTCTGCTCTTTCCGGTCGTGTGATTTGTTTTTTTCTACGACATCTGAATGGTGGAGGAAAAAGGGGAAAAAAAACAGTCGAAATCGCAAAAAACATTAAATTACAAATTTTAAAAATCGGTTTTCACGTGTCACCTTTCACTAACGCCTTTCATTTCCGACCCGGTAAACTATGATGATAAATGTTTGGTTTGATGTGTACTACTGCCAGTGTTCGAAATTAACTGTCGTTAGTCATAATTTGCGACTATAAATTTCAATTTGACAACTAGATTCTTCAATCTGGTCGTCAAATTTGACACCTAACAATGCTATTGTTAAATATCAGTCTTCCCTTTCCCTTTGACTAAATTAGGATCCCTAGTAGAAAACTGGACAGTGGTAAAAAAAAAGCGGCATTTTATACACGCCCACAGTGATAAATCTACAGGTGGTACACAGACAGTAAAATACCCCTCTGTCTATTCACGGAAGGAAACATTGGGATCTTTATTGTACTTCAACTCAACCCCATCCTTCATGACCTGAAATTGTACTTCTGAAGAATTTGTTTGTTTGCTTTATCCTAAGACATTCTGATGTCCGAGGCTCCAGGTATTTAACGAGGTTCTATGCTCCCCTCCCCTTTATTTCCTCGTAGATCTACGTATCCCACATGGAAGAAAAGGGGGTGATCCGGTGATCCTGCAGTCTTTACATTCTAATTGCTTACTATTATAGAACACACTGCGTTCCAGATTGAATCCACAGACTAATATAAACAGATGTTTCACTCAACCGCAGCGTCCTCAACCGCCAACCAAAATATCAAGTTTGGGACGCTTGGCCCATATTTCATTCCATGCACATGTTCATCATAAGAAATTGGTGCAGTATTATCACTGCCGACTAGACTAAATTCTAAGAAGCAGTGACATTATTAGTTAAAAAACCTTTTACGCATTTATATAAAATATATAAAAATTGATATTTGGATAGCTTTTTCTAGAGTAAGTTGAATATGATATTGAATTTGTATATATTTTACATGCTTTTTACTAACTGACGTAATGTGGAAAATAATCCATCCCCCTTGTAATTAATGATTGAGTTCAACACCTTTGATAATGCATTTATGTAAATTTATTAAAAAAAAAAATTATATTAACAGCAACCCAGAATAAATTAAGAACTAAGCAATTTAACAATCAACACACTAGTATACTTTTTAGGTTGAAAATGTTATATAATATTTCAGTCTTTTGTGTATGTTAGCTTGTAATTTTTGGTGTATAATGATTTACAGTGATGCAATGCGTCATTTTTTTTATTTAGTTTATGATTACATGAATTAAATATATATCTATGTTTATTTATTTAAATTCAAATATATTACAGATAAAAGTATTTTGAAATGCTGATCATGTTTATAGTTTAAAAAATTATAAAAGTACAGTTCCGTAATTTTTTTTTAGCCGCATTAACATAAAATTGCCAATTGAGCGATAGTCGCCAAATCTAGCAGTCAAGCTTTTTTTATGTCATAGCTGCGATGGTTGGCTCCTCGAACGCTAGTGTCTATGCGAAATCCTATGTTAACAATGTTGCCATAGATTCCTATGGGAGTGAACCTTTTGAATACAGTATTTTGTGATTGAATCGTTCCAGCATCTTACAAATTTGGTTAGCTAATATTTTATCAGACATTGAAAATGGCGTTTTTATAGCTGTCAAATGTCAGATTTTTATGTACTTGCCCTGTTTTTTCAGTTTTGTTCCGGGAATCCGATTTGGATCCACAGTAGTCCGCTTTTTCTTTTCCATAACATTTATATTTTATTGTATGCAGATCTGCATTAGAGTATCTGCAAGTCACGATATCGGAAGTAGGTCACGAAATGAGAAACAAAGTCTGGAATTTTAAGATGGAGGTTTTCCAGTTTTTTTTATCTAAAAATCCGTTTCCACTTGCTTGTGTCTGTTTGTGGGAGAAACATGCCTTGATTGTGTCTAATGTGGGAGAAACACATTTGCAACGACTAAAATTTTTATGATTATTTCTTGTTAAGTCAAAGCGACAAGAAAAAGAGAAGCAACTATAAAACAAAAACTTATTATTGACTTGCAAATACAAAACCCTAGCTGCCAACTGCATTTCTTCGTGAAGCTCAGATATTTGCATTGACTGCCGATCTCCGGACAAATATGCAAATTCCTCCCCCCCCCCCCTTTTGTTTTAAACTTTTAAGATGAAAAAATAAACAGATTTTAAAATGAAATTCCATACTTTGACGAAATGGCCACAAAAAGTGACTAAATTTCGCTAAGATTCTCTTATAATACTTTAATTTTAAATGTGTTTAAATAAATCTTATATTTGTAAGTAATGTGAGAAAGATTATATGGAAATGTCACTAAAATGTGCATTTATACGTGATTATCGGTTTATCCCGTTTTATTATCATGTATTTTCCATTCTCGCAATTTGTTTTCATCAACTAAAACTTTTATATTAATTGCTGTTACTCAGGAAAATTAATTTTCAAGCATGAAATGAAGGGGTATTGGGGCAATGAATGTACAAGATGACCATAATTAAAAATTGTTAAATAGAAGTTTATTTTTTTAATTTGTAGTTTTTTGATGCCCTTATTGCCAAGTAAAAACAAATTAGCAATTTTTTCTATTTATTTTTTCTTGAGTTTCTTTTTCAGTTCATTATAAATTTTAAGAAAATTTAAAACAATTTTTAATACAAAAATCTGAATTATTCTTTTTTTATACCTTTAACAAAAATGGGCATTTAAAAAATAGTTGTTATTGTTAGAGATGTAAAAATGGCAACTAGCCGTGTCTATTTGGCACCTAGAGTCAGAACCTATAGGCGTCAAATGACGCCTAGATCAAATTTTTAATTTCTAACACTGACTACAGCCTCGTAAAGTTTGGCCCATCTTTTTTTTAATCACCCTGTTTATTAAGCACAGAAAGGGATTTATACTTGATGAACACCTACCCTGTAGTGGAGTAGAAGGTACGAGATTCATTCTTCTACTAGAGAAATAATCATACCTACCAACCTGGGAAAATTGGAATGTGTAAAACTTTGCGTGAATGACATTTATAATGATTTTTTTTAAACTACACGGACGAATGACATTTCTAATGAATTTAACTATGTACCTGCATTAAAAAAATACTGCATTAAATATCAGGCATAGTACTGGTAGAATATGAAAATTCAGGACACCAATTTTATAAAATTTCAGGATAATAAATTATAAAATAAAAAATATATAAAGGTTTTATCCGGTGAAAATTACTTTATAATGAAAACAAATATTTATGTTTGGTAAAACACAGGTTTTTACCAAGAGTAACAAATATTGATCTTTAATAATAATAATTAAAAAAAAAGAAAATAGCACTGAATTATGTTCCTGCCAAAATGGTTTCCTTTTTATTTGCCTAAATTGTTGCTTAAATACCACTTATTGGAAAATATTCCTTCACAGAGATCATATCCATTTTTCAAAATAGAAAAATTTGTATTATGCAAATATAATTAAAAAATTAACCTTAATAATTAGCCATAATATGAAAATAAGCTAGTTCAATCGATCTAATATGCAACATTTAAATGATGGAGATGGATGGAAAAAGATAATAACGTACTCTCGGCAATTCACGCGAAGTAACTGAATTGCGCAATCGCACTGTTTATGCGAAAATAATTAAGAAATTAACCGTAATAATTAATCAGAATATGAAAATAAGCTAGTTCAATCAATCTAATATGCAACATTTAAATGATAGAGATGTATGGAAAAAGATACTAACATACTCTCGGCAATTCACGCGAAGTAACTAAATTGCGTAATCGCACTGTTTATGCGAAAATAATTAAGAAATTAACTATAATAATTAATTAGAATATGAAAATAAGCTAGTTCAGTCAATCAAAAATGCAATATTTAGAAGATTGAGATGGATGGAAAAAGATACTTTTGTTCTCTCGGCGATTTATAAGAACAAACTGAATTGCGCAATCGCAGTGTTTATGCGAAATTAATGAACAAAATAACATTTTAGCGATTTATGCTGAATTAGACAACCTTTGAAATATATTTATTACTTTCATAAAATAAGCGATCGAGATCTTCATTTAAATTACACGCGGCCGTAAATCTCCGTTAATTTGATTGGTATTAGCCTGCATTTCATTATGGATTTGCTACGATCCCGGGAATGGTAGAAATCCGTGCTGAAAAAGCGAAAAATGGTGTTTCTGAGGAATTAATTATACCACGTCTGGTTAATTGATAAATTTCAAACAAAAAAAGTCGGAGAATTTCGCCGAAGATTGATTTCCTAGTAATGTTAAAAAATTCAAATAAATGCGGAAATGCGTAAAATATAGCAATATATGCGTAAAAGCGTAAAGAGCAGTTAAAATGCGTAAATTTTACGCATAATGCGTAAAAGTTGGCAGGTATGAATAATGCGTAATAGAAGTTTATAAAAATCATTTTTAAACCAGATTTCTTTAATATTTCAACTACAAAATGAATAGAAAGATAATTAAAACATATTTAAGGTAAAATTATTTTTTACATATAATGAGAAGTGAAATATCTGTATTCGTCCCCGTACATGGCAAAATGAGTTGGCTTGATCTTGGCGAGAATTCATCGTGTGGAAAACCCATGTAGGAGATTGCAATCATTTTGCAAAATTTAAAATTTAATTTTTATTTCTAGTCAAACTTTCTATTGTTAAAACCATTAAAGATGGAATTAAAATTTAAACAAATTCGAAATGTTCAGAAAACTTCACCCTAAATATATTACCCAACATGATAAATATATCTTATGAATTAAAAAAAAATTATATAAATTTATTTTCCCCTTATTGTTATCAGTAGAAAATGTTGCATCTTCAATGACTGAATGGAGATGTTTGGAACACCTGTCTTCCATTTCCTGTCTTCTAAATGTTGATCCAAGATGTTCCGCGATTTATGCGATGTCTGCCGAGGAAGTTTTGCCAGCAATTTGTTTATTTACCCGAGTTGTGTAGCTCTTTAAATGAGGAATGGAATCAACATTTCCGTGCCCAATAGACGGACATATGTTTTTGGTTTTCGTTCTGATGTCAGAAGTCCGGTGCTGCAGCGTGGAAAAATGATTTTCATTGCTGGACGCCCGGCTGATTTGGAGAATCCCCCTTGGAGTTGGAATTCGTGGAGCGATCGTTTTTCCAGATTTCTACTGGACAGAAATAACATCATGTGCCATGGATTTTCCTCTTCTGGTTTTCCCTGGATCTGCAGCACATTTGGTGATTCTGCCTCCCACCGATCTCTGCCGTTCTTCTTGGACCCTTGGTGATATGTTTAAATTCTAATTTTTAATTGCTTCTGTCAATTTGACATTCGTTTTAAAGTTTAAATTAAGTTGACTAGAATAAGACCCCCTTGACCTATATATTTTAGGTCACCTGAACCTGAGGTTATCTTTAAATTTTGTTGAAATTCCCTTTTGGCTAACTTATGTTCTTTTTATTCTAAATTCTAGTTTTGGCAAATAATTGTATAATTTTAACATTGTTAACTTTAAATTTTATTCTAACGTTTTTGCTACTGCTTTATGACCGGCCATTCAATTTATTTATTTATTTAAGATATTTAATTTGTTTTCCCTGGATCTGCAGCACATTTGGTGATTCTGCCTCCCACCGATCTCTGCCGTTCTTCTTGGACCCTTGGTGATATGTTTAAATTCTAATTTTTAATTGCTTCTGTCAATTTGACATTCGTTTTAAAGTTTAAATTAAGTTGACTAGAATAAGACCCCCTTGACCTATATATTTTAGGTCACCTGAACCTGAGGTTATCTTTAAATTTTGTTGAAATTCCCTTTTGGCTAACTTATGTTCTTTTTATTCTAAATTCTAGTTTTGGCAAATAATTGTATAATTTTAACATTGTTAACTTTAAATTTTATTCTAACGTTTTTGCTACTGCTTTACGACCGGCCATTCAATTTATTTATTTATTTAAGATATTTAATTTGATTTGCTTAGTTAATGAGATGTAAATTTTAATAGTTCTTTAAAAGTGGATTTTAATAAACGTTAGATTTTTGAAAACCTAAATTCTGTGTTCTCCCTTTTATTTTAATGAATTTTTATTTTTAGGAAAGTGCCATTTTTTATATTTTACATGATTAGCTTAGCATATTTTTATGCATTTAGGGTCACTGGTCAACTGGTGCATTTTCATATAAATTTTTGATTACTTTTAGGTTTTAAGAACTTAGAATATTTAGAATGTTTTAGTATATCATAAAGCTCTTTTCTACCGGACAAATTGGCGCCGTTTGACCAGTCTAGGGGCTTATTCATTCCAACTGTAATAATTGTTCTTAAAAATGAAATTTCAGTAAATTAGATCTATACTTGTTTATTCTAAAAGTGATTACTGTTGAAATTTTGATATATTTTTAAACTGAGGCTTGATATTTTAGAATGTTCTTGAACTAAACTTGAGGCATTTATTTTAATATTTTGATTAAAATTGAAATTTTAGGATTAATTATTTTAATTTAGAATTTTTTGAAGAAACTTAAGAATTTTTGAATTTGACTTTTTCATTTAGAATTTTTATTTAAACATTCCTTAATTTAAGTTAATTTGATTTGAGTTTTATTATTTGAAGTAGTGTGAAATTGAATTTAATTTATAAATTTAGGAAATTATAAGTATTTGAAGAACACACTTTATAGTATTTGCATTTTTTGTTCTAATCCCATCTCATTAACAAATTTTTTTTTTTATTTTGATGTTCCCACGCTCCCAGCAACATTTAGAATTGTTTCGATAAAATAGAAAAAAATTAATTGATTAAATTTAATAAGAATTTTTTTTTATTAAGTTAAATTATATTGAATTAAAGCAATAGTTTTTCGACTTAGAATTTTTTATGTTCTGATTTGGAATTGAGATTTAAATGCTCCCTGATGTGTGGCTTATGAGAAACTGATGATTAATTGAAAATTTGATGATACAGGTTGTTTTTTACACTCCAATATGAGTGTGCCAACGGCCGTACCGTGCTGAAAACACCGGTTCTCGTTAGATCACCGAAGTCAAGCAGCATCGGGCGCAGTTAGTACTTGGTGGGTGACCACCTCGGAACACCGCGTGCTGTTGGCCATCTCGGGTGCGGTATCCCCGTGGTTTGCGCGCTAGATTTGCACGCTACCACAAATGCCGCCGTGTTCATGCGGAGTACGATCACGTTAAACATGTGGGTCCGTAAGTCCTTCCGAGAGGTTGGTGGTAGGGGAAGGAGGGTACGGTCCCTGTGGATGCCTCCCCCACTGGGTTCCGGTCTAAATTGGGTGGCACTTCCCGGCCGTCCATACAGTTACCTTACACCTTTCTGGTAGGTCGGACGGTCTGGGTCTCAACAACAACAACTCCAATATGAGTGTGACATAAATGTCAACTTGAGTTATCTTGTTTTTCACATTGATCATGTGTTTGGTTTTCACACTCAAATAGAGTGGTAACAAAATCAGTTTGTTTGTTCTTAATTCTGAATCTGATATTTTTAATACTGTCTTTACAATTTTTGGTCGTTATAGTGGATAAATTAATTTTATTTATAGGAGAATTAAATTTTTTTTATGTGGAATATTTCAAATTGTGCAATGCAATTTGAGTTCTTTTTTGTTTTGAAAATTAAATGGGGATTTGTAACTTGATTTTTTTCCTTTGGTATTTTGTTTAAAGTCATGTGATACACTTGACAGTTAGTGAATTTAAATCTACCACTTATATTGATGGATATTTTTGTGCTATTTTTTGGGGAATTCAAAAAAGATTCACAACCTTAGTGAGGACTCACAATCCTCGGTCCCTTGTCTTAAATTGTTGATTTATATGAGAATTTTTTTTAGATTACCAGATATGGATATAATATTTGAGATTTGTTATTGTTGTTGAGAGTGCAAGAGGTTGCACCATATTTATTGGAATCGCGTTTACTGATATTAGTGTAAAATGATGCATAAGTTCATTTTAGTGTATATTTGTCTTTTAAATGACCTACTTTGCCAAGTAATCAGTTTATAGTGTAATTTGTAAACAAGTTGGTTAAATTTGTGTTCAGTTCCAAATTGTTAGGGAATTGAGTTCGTTATTTGGGGTAAATATTCCACAATTTTTTTTGTTTGTTTGTTTGTAACTTGAGCCAACTTTGATATTATTATTTAAATTGAAAATTGTGCTTCGAATAATTGTTTTCTTTGTAGAGGAGGAGATTGGTGATGAATTTGATGATTTGTATTTATTGGTTGTTATTTAAGGTACCAATTCAAAATTTGTTGTTTAGATTATTGGAATTCTTTGGCTGGTCCAAAGTTTTCATTAAAATTTATGGTTTTTCATACCAGCTAATGATATAGAGCTCTGTTTATTATTTTTCTACTACTTCTCTTTGATGGCATATTTGTTGGAGCATTTTAAAATGAATTGATTGATGAACTTTTCATAGTATAGAGTTATAATGAAGTTGAAGAGTTTAATGTTGAATCTACATGTTTGTTTTTAAGTTGAGAAATTTATGATCTGATATTATGAAAGTGTTTAGTGAAGTAATTATTTGATTTTTGATTTACTTATAAGGAATTTGATTTTTTATGTGATTTATATGGCTCATGTTACAGATGTAGTTGTGATTTTGATTTTTTTTTTCTCTCCTTCGTTTCGCGGATTTTGTCATGTGTTAGCTAAAATTTCTCATTTTTCAAATGAAAAATCTTTTTGGGACGTTCAAAGGAGTTGTTGGGTTGTTACTTTTCGATATTTAATAATTTTAGGAATTTTGTTTTTAATCTAAACGTGTTCAGGGGTCTTATTTACATAGTCATTCTCTTTTAGTTATTCATTTTCCAATTGTTTAGGTTTTTGTTATTCTTCTGTTCCAAATAGGTTCTATTCCATAGGTTTTGTGTTAAAAACGGTGAAAGTTCGTTCTTTTTAGGTCTTAGCAATTTAAATTTATTTAAATTGGCTAAATTGCAATTCTATTTATTGCCCTTTTCATTCCCTTTAATTTGATTCCAGATTTATTGCTCTTGGTTAAAAATTCGTTAAGAACACAACCCTCTGCTATTCCGTCGTCCACGTTGCTCTATCCTGACACCATTGCAAATGGAGGCATCTGTGCTATACGGTCAATGACAATCTTCTTAAAGGCGCTATGAGTGCAAGTTGCCAGCAACCAATCGGCAGATAATGGTCTTGGTCAATATGGGAGCATCAAGGGTATCCTGCACATGCTGCAAAATGGTGACGGAAGTGGCCTGCAGAGCCGCCAACGCTTGCCGGCGGATGCATCGGACCAAGCGTGCTGACATCACTCTGGCCTTACTGACACCCCTCAAACATGCCACATTCCCTTATTCCAACCATCTTCACCACAGACGGTGCACCGTGGACGCATGTAGGTGGCCGTCCGCTGAGATTTGACGTATGGACCAACCTACCCTTCTGAGTCCAATCACCATACCCTTTGTGAAATTGTCTGTCTGCTGGAACTGCCTCAGCTGGCAGCAGCCTGACATTCTCTGCTACTACACGTTTCCTCTGAGACAAAAAAAATTTGCAAAATGATTTCCCTGGCAGACAGAGCGGTGCGACTATTGCCGATTCTGCAGGTTCCTTCCCTTATATCTCGCTCAATGTGTACGGGACAGCTGCACATTTCGCATCATTTACGTAACTCGGTGAGCTGCATCTACCCTGCAATTTGCATATTTTTCTGCCCACTCCTTCTTGGTGTCTCATTTACATTATCAAGTAGTGTATTTAGTATGCATATAATCAATCGCACTTTAGGAATATTGCACCAGTAAAAAAATTCTTTTACAATAATTCTCTGTCACCAAAATTCCTATCAGGTGCTTGATTTGGCAACCCAATCACTGGTGACTGAGTTTGGGTGATTGGGTTGTAAAGTCCCTTGCAGCCTTCACAGTGCTACAGGTTAGGTACTTACTGAGTAAAGAACTCTGATTTCTCTAGTTTAATAAATAAAATAGTAATAAAAGAATCTAGTATTATGCAGTAATATGCAGTGTAATATAAAATGCTTGTTTAACAATTATTTTACCTATTTCTAGATATAGTTTAATTGTTCAAATAGGAAAATGTGTATTGTGTGTTTATTAGAATATTTATTTTATTTATCTATAGCTTTAAGTATGCAAAATTTATTCTATAATAAATTCTTCTTTTATGTCTTATAAATTGTTAGTGAAAGTGCAACAGAGTAGAACCCAGTTTGGAGAAGGCTGTCCCTGGCATAGCTGCCAACTCTGAATGGCTGAAAATCTGTACATTTTTATTCACAGGAAAAAATTCAAGACTTTAAGCAAATTAATTGACGTTATGCAAAGTCAACGTAAAATAAATACATCATACTTAAAAAAAATGGATAAAATAACCTAAAACAGAGAAAAGAGAAAAAAAGGCTGATAGAGGGGAAATGGCATAATTAAGAAATTAACCTTTATAATTAACCAAAATATGAAAATAAGTTAGTTTAGTCAAGTTAATGTGCAACAATAGGGAGATGAATGAAAAATTATAATTACGTACTCTCGACAACGATAAAAAAAACTGCATTTCACTATCGTACTATTTATGTGAAAATAATTAAAAAATTAGCCTTTATAATCAACCAAAATATGAAAATAAGTTAGTTTAGTCAAGTTAATATGCAACAATAGGGAAATGGAGATCAATGGAAAAAGATGATTGCGTACTCTCGGCAACGGCCACAAAGAAAACAAAAAAAAAATTGAATTTCACGATCGTACTATTTATATGAAAATAATTACAAAGTTAACCTTTATAATCAACCAAAATATGAAAATAAGTTTGTTTAGTCAAGTTAATGTGCAACAATAGGGAGATAGAGATCGATGGAAAAGGATAATTGCGTGCTCTCGACAACGGCAGCAAAAAGAAACATTAAAACTGAATTTCATGATCATACTATTTATATGAAAATAATTAAAAATTAACTTTTATAATCAACCAAAATATTAAAATAAGCTAGTTTAGTCAAGTTAATGTGCAACAATAGGGAGATGGAGATCGATGGAAAAGGATAATTGCGTACCCTCGGCAACGCCGGTGAAACAAAAAACTGAATTTCACGATCGTACTAATAATGTGAAAATAATTAAAAAAAATAACCTTTATAATCAACCAAAATATGAAAATCAGCTAGTTTAGTCAAGTTTATGTGCAATAATACGGGGATGGAGATGGATGAAGAAAGGCAATTGTGTATTCTCAGCAAAGCCCGAAAAGAAAGACTGAATTACGCAATCTTATAATTTAAGCAAAATATAATTTGTTTAGTAAAATATTTCTTTATTTTTACTTACACTATAAAAATAAATTGGGTCTATTTTTCTGATATAAAAATCATTAGAAGAAGAAAATGGATGCAAACTGATAATTTTGGATTCTCAGCAAAGCAGGGAATATGAATTGAATGGTGGGATGCATGAATTTCACGGGATTTTCCGTAGTTTTGGGAGTCTGTAAAGCTGTAAGATGAAGTAAAAATCCGTATAAACTATGGAAAATCCTTCAAAGTTGGCATCTCTGTAGACGTAGTATTACTTTCACGCACATTATTTTCATGAACTTTATTAAAATAACTAAAACGGTTCTTTCCTTGGATTACCTTTCTACTCATTTTAAAAAACACAAAGCAAAATTACCCTAGAGACATTCAGAAACACATAGCATAGAACAAGACTATTTAGCAAATTATTCACTATTTTATTCCTCTATGGGAAAAATGCACAGCGTCCATGATTAATGATGCCCAGCCGCTGTGTTTTGGCTTCGGCGACGTATATTTATTGGCATGGCGCTATCACGGAATGATCAGAGAATTAAATTTTTTTTTTAAAGGGGTTATTGGCTCAGATTGTAGGCAAAATATTATGCTGTCAGTGGCTCTTTAATCCGGCTCCAAAGTTCTTTACTAAAGTTAGTGGCTTCGTAAATTTATGCAGGCTAATAAAAAATTATTTTTTATATTTGTTCACACATGTTCGGTTTTTTTTATTTTTTACTTAAGTCCTTACTTTAAGTCAAGTTAATATGCAATAATAAGGGGATGGAGGTAGATGGAAAAAGACAATTGTGTACTTTCAGCAAAGCTCGAAAGAAAAAAAGACTGAATAAGCAAAATATTTTTTATATTTGTTCACATTTGTTCGGTTTTTTTTATTTTTCACTTAAGTCATTACTTTAAGTCAAGTTAATATGCAATAATAAGGGGATGGAGGTAGATGGAAAAAGACAATTGTGTACTTTCAGCAAAGCTCGAAAAAAAAAAAGACTGAATAAGCAAAATATAATTTGTTTAGTAAAATATTTATTTATTTTTACTCGCACTATAAAAATAAATTAGGTCTATTGTTCTGATATAAAATCATTAGAAGAAAATGGATACAAACTGATAATTTTGGACGCTCAGCAAAGCAGGGAATATGAACTGAATGATGGGATGCATGGATTTCACAGGATTTTCCGTACTTTTGGGATTAATATCCGTAAAACCATAAGATGAAGTAAAATTCTGCACAAACTATGGAAAATCCGTAAAAGTTGGTATCTCTGCACATGACTTACTTTTCCACGAAATGATTCATCCAATCATTGAGAGTTATAAGTACTGAGTGCCAGTTGGTACATTTTCACGATTGCCCAGGTGAATGAAGTACATCCGCAAGTCATCAAAAAGGAAGTGAAGAAAATTTATTTATCATTTTCAGAGGAAGAGGGGACATTTCTAGGGAATTTTTGTTGCGGTATAGGGGAAAAGTAGGGACTTTTAGCTTGTGAACAAAAAATCGGATTCCGATCAGAAGATCGGAATAATGCCGAAAATTGGAAACTTTCCGGATAAATCAGAAGCATTGGCAGCTATGCCCTGATAAAGTGAGATTTCTCCATTTTTATTTCAAATGGTTTAATTTCAGTAATCTTGGTGTCTATTATTAGCCCCCCTTTTCACTCACTTCAGTACTACAAGTACTAAAGCTACATTTCCCTCTTTTTTTCGATTGGTTTGATTTCAACAATCTTGGTGTATGTCTATCATTAGACCCCCCCCTTTTCACTCACTTTAGTACTGCAAGTACTATAGAGGGCAAAGTGAGGTCTATATTTCTCCATTTTTATTTCAATTATCTCCATGTCTATCATTAACCATGACCTACCTGCTTGCCAGCATCACACCATACATGTACTGGCAACTTTTAATCAAAAATTTCTTTTTTAATTCATATTTCTGTGGGCACCAAAGCTAGTATGAAATTGTTTTTAATAAAACATGGAAAACTTACGATGTAATCAGTTTCTTGAATTCCAAACCTCTCTCTCAAGTTTCGAAAAACTAATGGACAGTATTCTTTCACTTTGAAATGACTAGGCATATTCTCTCTAGGAAGGACAAAACAAATTTACATCCAATTTAAGATAGTATGATAGAATTAAATACAAAAGTAACAATTTCAATTTATACAACCACTAGCAGACATACCTGTCATTGTCCAGGATACATAAATACCCAGTGTTACCCGAAATACACAGTTGTTTATTTATTTTGGCTAATTGACTTATTTCTGTAAGTAGTCGAATTACAGCTGCATTCTTGCTTTTCAACTGTAATCATTATACAAGGTGTTTCAAAATGGTTGCACAACTAAATATCTCTTGAACAATGGGTCACAGACCCACAATTCCAATTTAATAAATGCTTCAAATAAGAAAACTTTCATACTATGACAGTTTGGGTCATGTCGAAAGCCCAGACCATCCGTCTCGTCCGAGGACTTAGAGAAACAAATTGAATGGCCGGGAAGTGTTTGGGTCATGTGACACATTTCAGTAAAAGTATAGCATTTAACTTTTTATAAAGGCCGTCTACCAATTAAAATGTTCCAACTAGAAAATTGGTTCTAATTCATTTAAAGATCTTTTCAAAAAAAGCTCCTGTTTTAAAATATGCAAATTTGATCATGAAAAAATTGTCAAAGTTATAGGACTTAAAGCACTTTTACCCAATCAAATGAAATGGCCAGAACATACATTTCAGGGGTTTATAAAAATTCCATTTTATAAAACAAAATTTGCATCCAAAAACTTATATAAGCACTTACTTTTATCAAAAGTTTTATATAGACCCCTGTTACCCATCAGAAAATACAAGGTCCCCTATTATCCATCGAAAAATCACAGATAAATTTGATCATATGACATTGAAACCTTTTTTTGTTGGACTGATAGTAAATTGCTATGCTAGTAAAATCTGGAGCTCAGCGGCTGGTACCAATTTTAATTAACTGATCAAAATTTTAATTCATTTCTTTAAACACATTACCTTATTTTAAACGAATTTGCTTACTTTAAATTAACTACTATTTAATGTATTTCTTAAAGATATTGTGATGGCTCAAAAAGTAATGTTTGAAACTTTGCATGAAATCTTAACAACATCAACGGTATTTAATGCTAATCTTTTTAGATTAATGTGCTTCCTGGCATTCATTTTGGATGCATGTGAATCATATTATCAAAAGAAGAATACGAAGTGTAGACCCTAAACACCTGGAGCAAATTTTGAAAGTGTAAATAAGAAGGAAAAATAATTTATTAAAGCATTTTTAAACTTGCACAAGATATGAAAAAATTTAAAAATTCAAAAAGTTAATTTTTTAAAATGAGATATGTAAAAAATCATATTGTGCCCTATTCTGCCCCACAAGGGGGGCAAAATGGGATATCCCCTTATTTGTTAATTTATGATTCTGTAAGCGTCAACCGGGCACTATTTTCTTTCATATTCATTTTATCTTTGTAACCTTGTACTAGCAGCACTCAGTGAGTCACGTGATGCTATGTTCGAAGCTTGATGACTGCTTTCGATGTTACAATATATTTTGATTTGATTGATATTTGATTGATAGTGCCATGTCTCTCTCTCTGTATGAGTGTGCAGCAGATCCACTGCAGGTGTTAAACTACTAGTTAGATTTGCATGGAATTTTGCACTCTGCTAAACTATAAATTTTTCTTCTGCTAATTAGATCTTGGTTTATATCCCAACTCTATTAGAAATGGTTATTTTAGCAGGGAAATTATTAACTTGGTAAGCTTTAAGAGATAATGAGATTTGGAACCTTGTATAACTTCATTTTATGAGACAAATAATTTTGGGGACTCATATTATGTATTTTTATAGAACCAATTATTTTAAAACTCTTTCAGCAGGCATCCCTGAGTCAATTAATCAGTAAATCAGTTGGCTTAAACTCCAAACATAAAAATCATAAAGACCGTATAAAAAAAAAAAAATGAAAATCCGCAGCACATGGCCTTTCCTACATTATGCAGTGACTTTACATTTTTCACAGCAAAATAATGATGTATAAGATAAGACATCCAACATAATATTTTTTGCACTGAATTGTACGTTAACATTTGGCAACATACGAAACCACTTGAAAGTACTAAAATTAATTTATATTTCGTGTAAATCTAACGACAATTAGGAAAATGGCACTAACAAAACAGATAGCAGTCTCATCCTATGTAAAGTCCCCAAATGTGCATAGAGTCACATTGGGATTGAATTTATATAACATACATTGAAATTTGGCACTTTTGGTAACTTTATTGTTCAAAACAGAATTACTTATTCATACTTGCATGAAAAATCTACATCAAGATGCAATTGGCATTTAATTAATATTCTACAAAATAAATAACTATACATTTGATTATGTTTGGCATCAAAATACAAAACTATTGCAAAAAACATTTTCTCTCATGAATGGAAAGAACTACATCCATGAGAATGATGTTAATATATTTATCACATAATACTGCATGGAAAGTAAACATATTTGACAATACTGACTATTTTTTAATTTTATGTAATTGTTTGATAAATTTATTTGAAAAATGTACAATATCTCAAAATGAATCAAGATAGCATTCTCAAGTTTGTGTTATGTATTTTCTAATGAAAATTATGTATAAAATGATTATTTAGTTAACATTATTGAATGTCCTCATTTTTCTAATGATTTTTTTAAAAATTCATATCAAAATTCAAGCATCTTTTGAACATTTGATTACATTTAAAATCATTCCGGTCCCAGTATTCTCCAATTATAATAATCATACCAAATTTTTAATTTTTTTCAAAATACTCTACTTGTTAGTCATATTGCATCTTTAAACAGACACACATACGAACAAGCGTCACTTCAAAAATATCCGATTCGAGTTCAGGGATGCTTAAAGCGTGCCCTCTTGTCGAATTTTTGCCCCCATCACAATACATTTCTTATAGATACTATATATGTAGAGAAAATAATATATTAGACTCTGTACGTAGGGAAAGCAAAGATGTTTAATTTTATACAAAAATCATTTTCTTAATATATTAAGTACATTCTTTTATATATATATATATACATATATATATATTTTTTTTTATATTAGGTAAATATATTTTTAGTAAAGAAACTAAAACAATCTCCCTATTTGGCAATGATAAATCGTTTGCATTATGTTGTCATTTCCTAAAATTTTGGCAAGTTGGTGTCATAAAACATGAACATGCCAAATGAAAAACTAAGTCATTGAAAAACTGGAAATTCCATTTAATTCTAAATAAGTATTAATTTTCAATTTAATTTTTTTCAATAAAATGGATATTGACGGAATTTAAACAACAAAATAGATACAAACAAACTTGTGTCTGAAAGAAAAATTACATCCGATTTTTTCTTATCCGACGTGTTGGTCGCATCTTTTTTTTTTTGACATCATTTTTATAGTAGGGAAAAAAGGGGCATAAACGCCATTCATTGCCTTATCCCTCCGTAGAGTCCATATTGGAAAGCAAAATTGAGCACTGTCAACTCACTTCCAATCGGTCATAACCCCCCCTCTTTTCTGAGATCTAGGCCACACCTGTGCTAGTTGGGATGTGTACATGTTCTTATATGTGATTGTTACGATATTGATTCATTCTATTGTAAAAAAATAACTACTGTTCAATCAATTGATGTTCAAATGTGTTGGAAAATGGTCTCTAATGTGTTGGAAAAAGAGGAAGTGTCTATTATTAATCAACCATCTTGCTGTGAGGGTGCATTCCACTCCCGATGATGCAGAGTTTGAAAACATCAAGGAACAAGGAAAGGATTGCCAGGATCATTTGAGAAATCGTATATCAAGGGGAAAAGAAAAAAGGCTAGTTGGGATGTGTGCATGTTTTTATATGTGATTGTTACGATATTGATTCATTCTATTGTGAAAAAATAACTACTGTTCAATCAATTGATGCTCAAATGTGTTGGAAAATGGTCTCTAATGTGTTGGAAAAAGAGGAAGCTATTAGTAATCAATCATCTTGCTGTGAGGGTGCATTCCAATCCCGACGATGCAGAGTTTGATAACATCAAGGAACAAGGAAAGGATTGCCAGGATCATTTGAGAAATCGTATATCAAGGGGAAAAGAAAAAAAAATTCTGTTCAAAAAATATTTTTGGATCAAACTTTGGTACAGTACCTAATTCATACTTGCAGCATTGATTTTTCAAAAGTGTAGAGGCCAATCATACAAAAATTGTTAATGACCATATATATACTATAATAATTGTTATGAAACAGAAACACTTTTAGAAGGGAATAAATATGCAATATTTATACCAATCTCTATAACTGGTAGATATTGGTGCTACTGATTGTTGCCTAGTAGCATGATTCTTTTAACTGTTAAGTTACTCTATATACTCTTTTCTACATCCATGTACTGGTGAACAATGCTTATATTCTATTTGAAAAATGATCGTGTATTTGGTATAGGCAGGAAAGCTCATGCAAAAGCAATTTCTGAGAGTTTCAAAAAGTTCTTGTATGCATTAGGTACAGTAATTGAGGACAAGACTCAGAAAGGTGAAACATTCAAGAAGCTGGAAGTATGGCAAACGAAATGCAAAAACTGGAGATTGTTTTCATGTGGATAATGTAAAATAAAGAAAACTTGAGCCACGTATTTAAGCATGAATAAGACATACGCTGGATCCCCTTCGTCAGTGCAAGAGAACCAACAAACTTGAAACAGCTTCCTTATTCCATTTTGTCTTTTTGACTTTGGGGTTTGTTGGCTCTTTCGCACTGATGAAGAAGATCCAGCTAATCCTCGAAACAGCTATTGTCTTCTGTGTGTTTAAATAGGTTGCTCAAGCTTTCTTTATCCTTTGCACAAAGTGTTTGTACTTATTGAATGTGAAACCACTCCCACCACACACTTCATGAGAAGGAATTAGATTTAAAAACATGTTCAATCTATATCATCCTCAAGAATCCCATGAACATTTTAGAAAATGACTTCAAAAGATTTGAAAATTTATCAAAAGCTATGCTACCTGAAATGAACTAGTCAACAGAAAAATTACAAAATAAAGTCTATGTATAAAGAAACAATTTCTTTATTATTTTAAATTTGTAAAATGCTTATTGGTGATAATATATTGCACTGCATATTTATTTTATATTGCAATTCATATAACACAGTTATTAAGTGTTACCGTTCAGAGGATAAATGCTGCAAAAATGGGGAAAAAATATCAGTGTTTTTAAAAAGTTAATATCATGAATGTACTAATGAATTTAAAAATTAAATATACCATGCACAATGACATTGCAACAAAATTTTATCTTTAATTGATGACTGTGACATCTTATTATTTTATTTTAGTATATAGAAGAAAAGTACTCAAGGGAGCCCGCACAACTGTCTTGGGAACATGGATCCAAACATTTTTTACCGTTTTCTTCAAAGTTTAACATAATTATAACTTAAATGTCATGTTCAAGGACAGTTCTCATGCTCCTGACACAGAAATATAGAAGTATTTTGATAAGGATATATACCTAAGAATAAGTATTAACAAAATCTTTGAAAGAATGTTTGAATACAGACAATTGTTTTTCAGGCCCTATGGAGAATAAATGGAACTTTTTCAGCAAATGACAGGATTATTAGGCCCCTTTTATTGTTATGCCAGGTTTTTATGATGCTACTTTAATTAATAGTTCAAAATTTATTTAATAGTTCAAAATTCTATTTTCCCCTTTCCCTTCAAAACTCTAAATTAATTTATTGTTATTGAATATTTCGGCGATTTATCCCCTTTTAAGTTAATTTGTTATCCTTTTCATCTTTTCCATTATTCAAAATTATGCGCAATGTGTCTTCAAATGCTAAATATCTTTTGCTAATTATCCTGTGTTCACTCTCGGTCTTTTAACTTCACTTCACTTCATTTGTGAGTTTGGGGGGGGGGGGAGGAAACACATTTGAGCGAAATTTGGCCCTTCTCGGCTTATCTTCAAACACCTGCAGGTATGGTTGCCTAAAGGCATTCCGTGGCCATGCTTCATGAAATGGATTCATGGTAGCTAGCTTGGCGGAAATTTCACACCTCACAGTTCCCCCCACTGGGTTCCGGTCTAAATTGGGTGGCACTTCCCGACCGTCCAAACAGTTACCTTACACCTTTCTGGTAGGTCGGACGGTCTGGGTTTCAACAACAACACCTCGCAGTTCTTGGCAAAGCATCATATTTATTCCGTGGTGTATGCGTAGGCACTCTGCGTGAGGCACAGGTTTTCACTCGCCAAGTTTGGCGGTTCATGGGAAGCGAACGTGTTGCTAAGGGGGCATTCGATTCCTGGTTACAGAGAGTGAAGGTAGTCTGAGTTGCTGTTGAAAACTGCGTGTCGGGCCAGTACCCACGACCTGTGGTGACAATGTTTTTCTGTTGAATAAATGCTTCAAAGTATCCTGTCATCTGAAATCTGTTAAAATTTACATCGTCCAACGATCCAAGTGTTCAGTGTGACATCAACACTGGTTGTGTTTCCAAGTGGCGGCTGTTCTACTGAGATCCGAGTGGTCGGGAAATTCCTATCGCCAACACCCCGGTGGGATGCTGTCAATGTGAAGCGCTCTTCAAGTGTTTCGCGGCGATGTGTTTTTGTCTTATGAACCGGCCCACTCAAGTGTTCCACGGCGATGAGTTTTATCTAAACTTCCAATAAATACCTCATTACAAGTGATCCAGTGGAGTACTGCTGTGTCCCTCTTCATATTTTTCTGTGCACGTTTACACTTTTTTAATCATCTACACACTTGAAACTTCTTTAAACAGTGCTCATGGTTTGCTAATTCAGCGGGTGATGCATATTTTCCTTGAATGATAAAATTTTTACAGATGCTAATGAACGATACAGAATTTTTACAAGATCAGTGAAGCCTTAAGCTTGAAGTTTATAAATTTATATTTGTGATTTTGATCCGATAATTGGGAACTGCAAGTGACAATTTAGTGTTCCCTTACTATTCTAAGCTGTGTACAACAATTTGTTTTTGTTATTTTTATTCTCGATATGAATGTTGGTGGACAGCTCTCCAGGCAGACCAAACTGTGGTCTTCAGACCAGAGTGGATTCTGAAACTGGGGTTTTTAAAAGTTGAGTTCTGGGTACTTTAATTTGTTGACTGGGCATTTAAATTGTAAACTGGGTATTTAAAATGTTAACTGGGTTTGTTTTAAATTAATATGGGTTTATTTTAACTGAAGTTATTTTTAATTATTGTTTTAACGCAATGTACGTAAATTGTTCCATGATACTAAAATTGAAGTCTTAATGAATTGAATGATGTTTTGAGATTTGAACTGCTGCAAATAAAAGTTAGTTTAATTTAACATAATTGAGTTGTGTTCTCTTAGTGGCTGTGCAATAAATTAATTAGGTAAAGACTGCAATATCTATGTAGGTATCAAAGGTAGGTGAAATTATTTTGGAATTGGGTTGTTGTATATATATTCTAAGGGGTGTTGTGCACAGGCCAAACAGTAGGAATAGCAATTAGTAAAAGAAACAAAGAGATGATGTTAATAATTATAAAGGTAAATTTATTGAATTCTATACGATCAATTTAAAAGGTGTAATAACTTTAGAAGAATAGGAATCAAATAAAGAAACAATTTTAATATTTTTAAAATAATTTTATTCTATACAATCAGGCCAAATGTAAAAATAATAACTTTAATCTGAAAATTAAATAAAGATATTGATAATCTTAATCCTTAATAAAATAAATGGAAATAAATAATCTTTAAGTAAAACTAAGGAAGTCAGTTCCGGCACAACACAAACATTAGTGCCAGCCATTCCAGCACAACATTATCAAGGGGTACCAAAATTTTTTGTGCTTAGGGCCCTAAAGAATATCAATCCGGCCCTGGCACAACATCACCCAAATGACTGTTTATATGGAAGGGCTAATTAATCAGTACTATTATTATAATAATGCAACACACATTAAATCATTGAAAAATAAATAACTTTTATTTTGTTGCACCATAAATTAATTAAAATATTTTACAAGAAATGGTAAAAATTCTTTAACATTACAACCTAAGCACTAGAACATAAGAAATTAAACATTATTACTATCACTACTTCAAAGTTTTGACCAGGTAGGTCAGCCCATAAGGAGGGGGGGGGGGGTACAGGGACCACTAAGTGGAGGGGAAATGACCTTCAAAATTTTTTGTGTGTGGAAAAAGACATGAAAAATTCGCAAAAGGTGATAATGAAATGCGAATGGGGAGGGGGATGTGATATATGTTTCTAAAGGAGGGTAATTTGTATGGGCAACCCTGCTCCAGTCTGTTTTAGAAGGGTATGGTGCTCTGGCTGCCCTTCTGTAATGAGAACAGCAGTCCCTTACCCTTTTGTAATGAGAAAAATGCCCTGCTTGACCCTTTGTTAAGAGAGCAATGCTTTCCACTGTATGTAATTTCCCAACAAAAAAATAAATACAATAAGATTATGCTAGTGTCAAAGAAAAGAACCCATCAAAAGAAACGAAACAAGATTCAAATACATTCATTCCCCCTTAAACCTGATTAATAAAAATTATTTTTAGTTTCTTTAACTCCAAATTTTGTTAAATTATTGCATGTTTGGTATGCATTTGGGGTAAAAAGTTCTCAAAATCAGAGCAGTTTTGCTTTAAAACCAATATTTAAAAATACAGTTTTCAGGACCAGGGTTCTTTTTGTACCATTTGCAGGAGCAAATGCTTGTTCATAACACAGGAAGATAGGAAGGGAAATAATAAGTTGTGTTTAGATGGAGTGTGTTACAGTACAGCTTCGATCTTTGCAGGCTTTTGTCTACAGAATATTCAAAATGCAACTTCATGACCTGACAATAAACTAACTCAAGTAATAACCTAACTCAGATAACGAGTTTCTTAGACAGCAGAACTATGCTAATTCAGATTACTCATTTTTGAGTCCTCAACAATTATATATATATATATATATATATTGCTACGAACAATTGATAACTGTGGATGATGTGAACTACTTTCATTAGCACAAACAATTTATTTTCATGAGACTTCTTTTAAAAAATTCTCACACATATAACTTTCAACACTATCAATAACTACTTTGGGATACATTGTATATATAGAGGACCACTCCATCGTTATATGAGCAAATGTAATAGATGAGATAAATTAGAATATTACTAAGTTAAACAACGAGTGTACAATAGAGTATTTATGCTACGAACAATTGATAACTGTGGATGAAGTGAACTACTCTCATTAACACAAACAATTTGTTTTCATGAGACTTCTTTTAAAAAATTCTCACACATATAACTTTCAACACTATCAATAACTACTTTGGGATACATTGTATATATAGAGGACCACCCCATCATTATATGAGCTAATGTAATAGATGAGATAAATTAGAATATTACTAAGTTAAACAACGAGTGTACAATAGAGTATTTATGCTACGAACAATTGATAACTGTGGATGATGTGAACTACTTTCATTAGCACAAACAATTTATTTTCATGAGACTTCTTTTAAAAAATTCTCACACATATAACTTTCAACACTATCAATAACTACTTTGGGATACATTGTATATATAGAGGACCACTCCATCGTTATATGAGCAAATGTAATAGATGAGATAAATTAGAATATTACTAAGTTAAACAACGAGTGTACAATAGAGTATTTATGCTACGAACAATTGATAACTGTGGATGAAGTGAACTACTCTCATTAACACAAACAATTTGTTTTCATGAGACTTCTTTTAAAAAATTCTCACACATATAACTTTCAACACTATCAATAACTACTTTGGGATACATTGTATATATAGAGGACCACCCCATCGTTATATGAGCAAATGTAATAGATGAGATAAATTAGAATATTACTAAGTTAAACAACGAGTGTACAATAGAGTATTTATTCTACGAACAATTGATAACTGTGGATGATGTGAACTACTTTCATTAGCACAAGCAATTTATTTTCATGAGACTTCTTTTAAAAAATTCTCACACATATAACTTTCAACACTATCAATAACTACTTTGGGATACATTGTATATATAGAGGACCACCCCATCGTTATATGAGCAAATGTAAGATGAGATAAATTAGAATATTACTAAGTTAAGAGTGTACAATAGAGTATTTAAAATAAAAAAGCACGTAATAACACAAAATATTATAATAAGCACATCACATACAGCTGTAATAGTCAGTAGCAGAATGGAAAAACAGAAAGTCATCTGCCTAGACACATCGTATATAAAATAAGTTATATGTATAAAGAAATCAGTAAAATTAAATAATGTAGTCTTTTCTGATAGCCAGTGTTTTACAGATTCATTCCCCATTAATTTTCAGCACAAGCATCCTTTTAGGATCTCAAAGGGGTGGGGATCGGCTTTCTCTTCATTGGATTAGTAGCAAATTTAATTCTCTGTCTACTTGGAAATATTATGTTAACAGGTGAATTGCTATAATTTTTTAATTATAAGAAATTGTTCACTTTTTTTAAATATATATTTTTACTTTCTCATAATATTGAGAAAGTATTGTTTTCCCAAAAATTTTTGATTTCGATATTTTGATGCCAATATATGTTTTAACACCGTCTGAACACATTTTGACTATTTTTGGAGTGATGTCCATCTGTCTGTTGTCTGTGCTCGATGTACACACACAAGCTGTTATGTACACACACAAGCCACATATAATAATGGATTTTCACGAAACTTTATATCTGCCTTTATTATCAAGAATCTAGAACTAGATAGAATTTTTTTAAATTCGAGTGAAAACTTTGAATTTTATTCAACATTTTATATTTTTTTAACATGGCAGCATAGGATAAAATCTGACATAATCAGGCTTCATTTGTGGCTAAATGATCATGGGACTTTTAACAGTTTCAAGCAATGTTGTGAAAAATAGCCATGATGCAATGTTTTTTTGTCATTAGCTCCCTTAGAGGTCAAGTTACACCTCGCCCTTTATCCTTGAGGGACAAGTTATTTCCCCAGGGGTACATGGTATCAATCGAAAGATTTTTCTCAAACTCTTTAAAATGAATAGTAACACAGTATAGTTGTAATCATTTAGACCCACAATACTGATTCTTCAAATTTTTTCATGTAAAATTTGAAAAAAATGAATTCTAGTATGAGAAAGTCGAGTCGACTTGAGATTGGGGGGGGGGGGGGGGTAATTTTTGTATATAATGCATTTTGCCTATTTTTACCTTTAATAATTTATTTTTGCAATATTTTCATATACTAACTTTTCCCCATTTTTACCTTTAATAATTTATTTTATTTATTTCTGACTTTTTTTTTCATATTATTCTTATTTTAAACAAAATTATAGCAATATGCTTAAATGTTGGTTATGATCAATACTCCAATCTTTTTTAAATGATATTACAAATTATACTACAGAGTATTTAGTAAAAAATGCAAGAAAATAAAAAGAAACAGAAGGAATGTTATCCAAAAGTGAGAGAAAGTGTTACATTTTAAGTTCTGATACAAAAGAAAAAGTTACTAGTTTTTATTATGATAATAACAGTCCAGGAAAAAAAGATTGCATATCTGTTCCAAGTGAGAATAGGAAAATATTAAAACAAAAGAGATTTTGCATAGCAAAAGCACAATATTTTAAAGCTATATACTGAATTGAAAAAAAAAAAATCATAATGAAGTAAAAAGACTATCTAAATTTTGCAGACTACATCCAACAGAATATGTAACTGTTGGAAGCAAAGTTATTCATTCTGTATGTGTACCATCAGAATATAAAACTCATGCTTCATGCCATCCATATCAGTGGTTGCACATCATTGTAAATGAAACAAGTTTATTGCACTAAATCAGAAAAGTATGGTACACAGGTGTGATAATTGTCCATCTCCAGAAATTCTTAAAGAAGAACTAATGCATCCCAATTAATTAGAAATGAGTGTTATGTTATGTTCATGTATTCTCGTGGCCCAAGTAGCCATATCACATATATGGCCAAAACCTCTAGATGTACACCAAAGATTACGGTATTGGCTCTTAGATGAAATTGGTTTAGAAGCCAGTGGCCACTATGGTATCTTCAACTCTACTGAATATAGAAAACACCCTTTTAATAATTTGAATTAAGAAAATAAAATATAAGAGTAATAACTGTGTGGTTTTTAGGAAGATTTTTATTAGAATATTTTGGCACCTTGAGATTTTTACACTGATTTCATATACAGCATTTTTTTTTTTTAGTTATTAAATTAAATATTACCATTCTAATTTTTTTTGTACTTAAAGCACACGTACTAGTGAGTGTGTAAAATATTCCTATGTTTTGGTTTTACTCATTTGTTTTTAAAAAAAAATTTTTAATGATTAAAGTATTGCATGTCATATGTTAACTAAATGTATATATGTTTTAAAACTATTTTTCTCTGTATTAAGAAATATTACCTTTTAAAATTTTGTGTATCAAGTTTCAGAAAAAAATATTGCCATTTCTTTTTATAGCCCATTAAAGTTGACTATCCATATGAAGATGATTTTTGCAATTTTCATGTAAATATTAAACTATATTTTATTTACTGTTTTGAAATGGCACTCACATTCCAGATATAAAGAGCTTCAAATTGTTACCAGAATTATTCAATCTAAGCCATTAGTTAGTTCTCAAGCCACTACATTTATTTGTGCAAAATCTGAGATGGCTACAATTTGGTAAAAATAACCATTTTTCAAATGCCTGTATTTTGGTTATTATTGGGACATATATTGCAAATTCAAATTTGGGGATTTTATTACCATTAAAAAAAAATCCATGATTCTGTTCTTGAAATGGGTGTTTTCATATGGAATCCTTCAACAATTATCTTAAATAACAGAGTTAGTAAATGTCTGTGTGTGCATCTGTACAGTCTGCCAAATTTGAGTGATATTCACACAAATTGGTTCCTCAGCAAACAAAAATATCACAGAGTTTCCATCCTGACACCATTATAAAAATCAAAAGTTCCTCTTTCAAACAAACTTTGAATGGAATCCATGCTGTTAATAGATGAATCCTCACGAATTCTTAAAAATATATACTATGGTTTTTAAAACATCTCATATTTTTATATTGTGATACAAAATAATTGACTGGCAGTTCAATGTGCATAATTTAAGAGCTTTCTTAAATATTACACTCTGCTAAAAAAGAAATCCTGAAGTTCTTTATTCATTAATTATAACTTTTTATAAAGTGCACTAGTCAAAAATGAAATTGCAACACCACAAAGAAATGCACATAGCCATGTGCAAATCATAATACTGGTGGAAGAGAGAGTCTTATGCAAATGATTAAAAGAACAAACAAAGATATGCAAAAGAAACCTGTTTATTTAGTAAAGAATGTGATCCCCATGGCTGAATGGTGAAGCATACTATCAATGAGGCTATTAATGATTGCTATGGGTAATCCTTGCCAAACAGTGTCCACTGCAACACAAAGTTCGTCTACGGTATATACCGGTGGTCCAAGGTGCACTTGACGTCCGATGAGGGACCACATGTGTTCAATGGGAGAGAGATACGACGAGGCTGCCAACCAAGAAAGAATGTGAATTCCGTTCAGGCTGGTGAGAGTTCACCATGTGGTGTGGTATTGCCTTGCTGGAACACCGTGCCAGGGACGGCCTGCACTAGTGGCCGAACCACAGGCATCACAACTTGTGTGACATACCAGTCTGCTGTCAGATTACCTGCAATGTGCACCAGAGCTGTCCATTGATCGAATATGATACCACCCCAAACCCTGATGCCTGGTGTGATGCTCATTGATATAGGCTGGCAAGTGATGTTCCCCGAGAAGCTGCCACATCTGCCCATAGCTGTCATTCCTCCACAGGCAGAAGTGAGATTCATCTGTAAACAATACAGAATGCCATTCTTTAGTCCAATTATGATGATGATGACACCACACCAGACGTTCTTCCCTGTGTCAAGTGCTTAATGGCACCCCAGTGGCTGGCCGCCATGAGTGCAGCTGTACTTCATGCAACCTGTTGCAAATGGTTTAGGTGCACGCAGGTACAGGCTTCCGGAAATCGCCCGTCCTCCCCGGGTTAAAATTCGGTGAAGACGACCAATTTTTGGAAGTTGCCGTCCTCTCGGACGGCCTTGCGATTAGAGATTCCGTTATAAAAAAATATATATATAAATAAATAAATAAATAAAAATTGTTGTTGTAAAATTGTGGCGAAAGCCGCCCTTTCCCGTGCCATGAATGAACATTGAAATGTCGTCACCTGCAAATCCCCCTAGTGTGCATTATCAATGCCTTCTTTCTAGGCGAGCCATTGTATCTGAATTGTAACCACAGACGCTAGTTATTTTTTCTCCCCTCATCCTCCACCCATTGAATCCGATGATTGCATGAAAATGCGATAGCGCACTCACAATCGAAGTGACATGTTCTCTTCTCCTTTTCAAGGTCTACATGTGCGGAATTTTCGGATTTTCACAAGACCGACAATACCAATGCTTAAATCCAGACCAAGCCCGAAGAAATTTATAAATGTAGAATGAACTCGGCCTGAAGATAACTGCGTCTCAGCAGGCCCGAAATGATTTGTATTCAAATATGTTAAAAATAAATTTGTCAAAATTTTGTACGGAGAATTTAGTTTGTTTTCTTAAACATTTATCTTTACATAGCTGAAATAAAAGCAATAAGTTCATGCATTCAATTTAAATTCATTTTAAAAATTTTCAAAAGAAATATGTTCGGCCCGGTCGTAAAGGACGTTTAAAAAAATAGAAGACTCAACCCTGTCGAAATAATAGAAAACTCAAGTCCAGCCCAGGCCTAAGCCCAAATCCCCATTTAACTCTTTAAAACCCAAACTATAAAATTTTCATTTGCTGTAATAGACGGGAGTAAGTAACAAGTTTGAATTTTTGGAATGGATTCTTCTAGTTTCAGCCAGAAGTGTTTTTATTTTCTTCCCCACTTTGGTTTCAACTTTAAAACTAAAACGTTTAAAATTCATTCATGGCATTTGTTCCAGTTGTTTGACAACTGAAGTTAAAGTATGAAACATCTATTCAGTCCAAAAAGATTTTAATCTTGATTGACGACATGCCCTAGAAATTAAGAGTACCGATGAGGTTTAAACTGTTTAGAGACAAGAGGATTTATATGATTATTTATTTACCACGCCTTCAAGTTACCGAACATTGAAAAAAGGAGCGATTCCTTACATATCTTACCCCTTTGCCCCCCACCCATAGATCGGAATTCTGCCAGTCTGATCCATTATCGGAGACTCCGCGTCGGCGACTTTCATCGTGGCGGTGGGGGTTGTTGTTGTTGTTGAGACCCAGACCGTTCGACCTACCAGAAAGGTGTAAGGTAACCGTTTGGATGGCCGGGAAGTGCCACCCAATTTAGACCGGAACCCAGTGGGGGAGGCATCCACAAGGACCGTACCCTCCTTCCCCTACCACCAACCTCTCGGAAGGACTTACGGACCCACATGTTTAACGTGATCGTACTCCGCATGAACACGGCGGCAGTATGCAAATCTTGTGCGCAAACCATCGGGCTACCGCGCCCGAAATCTGCCAACAGCACGCGGTGTTCCCAGGTGGTCACCCACCCAAGTACTAACCGCGCCCGATGCTGCTTGACTTCGGTGATCTAATGAGAACCGGTGTTTTCAGCACAGTACGGCCGTTGGGCGGCGGTGGGGGTGGTGTATGAATAAGCAGTTATCGCACTTCATCGTGAGGCAGTTGGTTCTAATTTATTATTGTTGTATGATGTATTTAAGCACATATATTAAGGAATATAAAGTGAGAAAAAAAAAAATTCTTAGGACGGGTAAAAAAAAAAAAAATTTCAATAGCCGTCCTCGCGGACGGGCTAGATTTTGCCGATTTCTCGAAGCCTGCACAGGTACAACTGTTGATGGTGACAGGCTGTTTCGGATGTCATTTGCCATTGAGAATGGGTCTCAATGAGCTGTTTGACAAATCTGGCGCTCTGTTGTGCACCTGTTCAATCCACTCCCTCTTCGGCATGTTCTCTGATGTTCCTGTGCCCATCGTGTCACACATCATTGGATGGTACATACGTTGTGCTCAAAATGTGAGGCAATTGCACGCATTAACAAACCCACATCACGCAGCTCCAGGATATGGTCTCATTCCCCAGCCGTTAACTGCTGGCATGCATCTTGCTGATGGTTTCGCTTCTTCATTTTATTGAAAGTTTGGCTGATGCAAATTGTTGCTGATAGCATTTGCTGGACGAGCCATCTGCTAGTCTTTATCACCCAAAACTGGGTGTCACATGACCAGATACGTACAAAAACTTATTTACATATGCAACGGCGGATCCAGGGGGGGGGGGTCATGGGGGTCATGACACCCCCCCCCCCCTGAGCTGGTTCCAGGACTTAGGTGGACCACTAATTGAACATAATGATTTTATTTATATATTTTGTCACCATACAGATTTTATGTAACTACATACCTTCAATATTTAATTAATTTAATATAATATAATAACTTTGTATGATGGCAAACGTTTGGGAACGAAAGCATCGAAAATTTGAATTTTACCGCGCCACACTTGCGCGCGCTTGTCGACTACGTAACGTCTAGCTAGACCTAACCTCGAGTCGAATTTCGTAACACATGAAGTGCCTAGCATAAATCATGCTTTAACCTCCGGGCTGTGAGCTCTTGTCTGCAACTATTGTATTGTCCTGTTTAGCGTTCAGATTGAAGAGGTCCCGCCCCCAGTGGGCGGGGATGTCAGCAGCCAGTAGAAAAAGAGCTGAAGACTTGACGATACAGATATGCTGAAGGGCAGACTGCCAGTACTACAGGTATCATATGAAGAACCAAGTTGGCCATCCAAAACAGAGAACCTAAGTTTTGGGGGGAAATAGGTTTTTTAAGTTCAGCTAACATGCTAACAATTTGGAATAACTGTTCAACGGGAGATTCGTCAGATTTGAAAATTTTGAGGATTTGCTTTAAGATATTTTGAACGTTGTTCAGGTCAAATATTTTGCCCATCTCTTTATAAAATTCGAGGAGTTGTAAGAACAGATTAGAGGACTGTGGGCCATTCTTTCCAGGCTGCTCATGAGACGAATAATCTGCGGATTTTCCTATATCCGTCTTGTTATTCGTCCAAGCAGTCGGGGCAGAAGGGGCATTTTTAGTGGGAAGAGCTGGGAAATTATCATCATCAATATTGATGGGGGGGGGGGGAGGGGTTTAGGTTTAGATATTCTGTTAGCGGGCTCCTGGAACTTTTTACGGTTCCAGGGGTTTTGTGGGCAGTTTCTGAAGTTAGCGGGGTGGTTACCGTTGCAATTGGCACACTTGGCCGGGGTTTCTAGGGACTTTTCGCACTCGCGAGTTTGATGGTTTTCGCCACATTTAAGGCAGCGGGGGGGGAAGAGAACACTGGTCTGAGTGATGGTTAAAACCCTGACAGTTGTAACACATCTTTATTCCGCGTGAAATGAAGTTTTTAACCTGAATTTGCATGTCTAATAAGCTATCAATTTCATAAATTTTATCCCAATTCTCGGCCGGCACAAGTCCGACCAAGAATATGGGGAGGAGAGCCCTATCGCTCCTACCGCGGAGCTGAGTTAACCTGTCAACTTGAAAACCTTTATTTAAAAGGGAAGTTTTGATATTGTCTACGTTTGCATTAGCAGGGAGTCCTTTAATAATTACTTTTTTTGGGCGATCTTTTTTCAGGTTAAGAGAGCTGAAGGGGATTTTTCTTTGGGTCAGGTAACTCTGCAGCTTCCTGAAGTCCTCAACGGACCCAGGAGTCAGCCTAATCACCCTTCCCGAAAGAAAGCCTTGGATTTTATTGCTAAGAATATTATTATTTAGGTCCTCTATGAGGGCTCCCCAATCACTTGAGGAGTCCACATAGAAGGACGAGACCCTTTCTTTAGCAGGGGGGGGGGGGGGGGAGCTATCAGTCATTTCGACCGTGTCACAATTAAGAGCTTGAAATTGATTTCCTACAGGGACCGGCTCTCTAGGAGTGCTATCCGCGGTATCCTCATTTCTTTTAAGCTTTTTGCTGGGAGCCTGATATTTGAATCCTTCAATTTTGCTAAAGTAATTATGCTTGAAATTTAGGAAAATTTCCTCTTCCGATTTAGAATCGCATTCCCTAAGCAGGGTGGAGATGCTATCGTAAGAACCGAGTTTTTTAAGACTATCAAGAAAGGGACCGGTGGCCAACGAGGAACATTCAGAAGTAATACCTGTAAGTAGTTTCTTTAACTGCATGGCGCCTTCAAAGGATATGTCATTCTCTTCTAGTTCTTTCTCCAGCTTGCGGATGACGAAGTCAGCGGCTCTGAAGTAGGCTTGTATTTCTTGGATCACAGGACTGGAGAAGCTTCCTCCTCTTGATTTCACCCATTTGGAGTAGGAATCGGCATAAGTAGCAGCAGATATGAATTCTTTAAAGTCAACCTTGGCAGCGTCAGAAGTCTTTTGGTCGTGGATATCCATGGTTTCAGCCCAGCTGGTCGAATTCGTAGTCTTGGAGTTCGAAGAATAAACGGTACTTACACCCTCTGCCATGTTGAACGCCTATGCAGAACAAGCATGGACAAACAAGTGTAGCACGTGGTAGTCAGGAGCACGTGGTAAGCAGGAGCGGAGCACTAGACGACCGTACACCTCCGCTACGAGAGACCGACTGAGACCTAACCTCAATCGGAATCGGAACGACTAAACTTCAACATATCATAACATAGTTCTAAGTTAAAAAACTAAAATTTCTTTCTACCTATAATGTGTTTATAAGTGTACCTTTATAAGTATTCTTAAAAATTGTTGCTGCAAATTCATTAATTACAAGAAATGGTAAGTAATCAGTTTCTCATTATTCCAGTGCGTGTGTTTTAACTTAAATGTTATTGTTGTTAATGCTCATAAAGTACCTCATAGGTAGATATGTAGGTACCTACTTACTGAAAGAGTGCTGCGTGACTTATGTACCTACTTATATATTTTTTTTGGACGACGGAGATTGAAGAGCATTAAGCTTACTGACCTAACCTAAAATCTTAGATAAATTCACACAATGAAATCAAGTGTATCGTCGTCGTGACCACACTGATTTTAATGCTCTTTAAAAATAGAATAAGAGAGCAACCAACAGAATGAATATAGCATGATGCATAAACTTAAAAATAATCTTGGTTAAAGTTTTTAAAAGCACCTAGCGAAAACTTCGATGCAAACTATTGCGCGACACAAAAACATTGTGCTTCATTAACAGGCATGCATTTACAACAAGTAAATAGTAATCTACCTACCTACTACTTTTTACTTTATTTGTATATTACAGATTTTTAAAAACTATAAAATATTAGAGAACCTGAAATTGTTTTGCTTGTTTAGCACTATACTTACCTAAAGTAAGTAGGTATTACCTATTTGATGTAAGTACCTACCTAATAAAAATTCGTGTAGGGGCCTAAACTTAAGTAAGGTCTTTATGGAAAATGCAGTGGACTGTAAAACTACCTATATTATTATGTTTTTATGTACTTATAACTCATATGTTTACAAAAGTTTGTTGTCTGATGTGGGGTGTGAAATTTGCATGGTTTTGCTTTGTTTGTGAGGTAATGCGCCTGCGCCACCAGCCTGTACTATAGCGAATGTGGGTGTTTTTATGTATATATATTTAATATGTATTTTCAACAGTCTGTTGTCTGTTGTGGGGTGTGAAATTTGCATGGTGAAATTTGCATGGTTTTGCTTGCAGGGTGATTCTAAGGGAAAAGGAGATGGTAGTGGTGGATTGAAACTTTCATTAAAAAAAATAGATTCATTTTTCCCAAAGAAACCAAGGCTTGAGATTGCTCACTCGAAAAATTCACCTACAACAACTACAGATGAAAATAATTGTATTGCCGATGCTTCCGCTTCTACAGCTACATTGCCTACATTAACCATAAATGAAGAAAAAACATGCTCTCCTGTTACTAACGATATTCAGCCTACAATATGTACATCGACTTCTGATTCTGATCAGATAAAGACTTCACTTTCTCAACCAAAGTTTGCTTCAGATATTGCTTGTTATATAGGGGAAAATATAGATGATTCAACTAAAGCTATGTTGCTTGAAAAGCATTGGCATCCTCCCCCTAATTATACTTTCCCGCATTGTGTTGTTAATAAAAAAGGAAAACAAACAAAAAATATGCTCAGAAGTCTCACCTTGACAAGTTTCACTGGCTTGTTTTGTCGCATAAAGACCAGGGTCTTTACTGCAAGTACTGTGCTTTGTTTGTCGTAGCTCCTGGAGGTGGTATACAGACAAAAACACCTTTATGTCGACTCGTAAAAGAACCATTAAAAGCTTTCGATAATTTGCTAGGTGAAAATGGTGTTCTGCTAACACACCAGCGAAACAAATACCACAAATTAGCTGTCGAAGAAGGGAAGAACTTTTTATTGAGTTTTCATAAACCGGAAATTAACATAGTGAACCAAGTAAATAGTCAAAGACTGAAACAAATAAATGAAAATAGAGAACGTTTGCGACCAATCGTAAAAACTATAATATTTTGTGGCCATCAAAATATATCGTTACGTGGCCATCGCGACGATGGTAAATTGCTGAACTATGACAGTGTAGTAGCCGATGAAGGGAATTTTAGAGCCCTTTTAAAATTCCGTATTGATTCTGGCGATATTGCATTGCAGCAACATTTAGAATCTTCAAAATCCAACGCCACGTACATCAGCAAGACTGTACAAAATGAGTTGATAGATGTTTGCGCAGAAATCATCCAGGAAAACATTTTACAGAATGTGCGGGAAGCTAAATATTTTTCAATTTTGTTCGATGAAACAACAGATATATCACATATCTCACAGCTGAACCTATCATTCCGATATTTGCATGATGGTATTATTAAGGAACATTTTGTGACTTTTTGTGATACCTACGATGTTCTTAGACGTGAAGACAACAATTCAGGTGACATAGAGCCTCGATTGACAGGTGTAGCATTGGCGAAAATCGTTGAAAATCTGTGTACCAAATTTAACTTAGATTTATCTTGGTGTGTGGGTATTGGAACTGACAGCTGCTCGGTTATGGCATCAGATACAAAAGGTGCAGTGCAAGAATTGATGAAAATAGCCATTTATGCTAAACGTTGCCCGTGCAACAACCATGTGCTCAATAACTCATTGGCAAGATCATCCAAAGTAGTTTCCTGTCGCAATACATCTGGCACAATGAGAAAAGTTGTGGCATTTGCCAATGCATCCGCTAAGAGGCATGAAATTTTTAAAATAGAACTCGGAGCTGCCATGCAAGGTATTTGTGAGACACGTTGGGTAGAGAGGCATGATGGGCATCTTCAATTTCAAGGAGACAACTTAGTCAAAATTTGTAGCGCTCTGGAGAAGATTTCTGCTTGGCAAGACAATAAAACTGCCAATGATGCGCATTGCTTGCTGCAAACATTGCGCAGTTCTGACTTTATTATATCCTCCATCTGTTTAAGTGATGTATTAGGTGGGTACTTCCCTAAATTATTTTATTTCTTATTGTTTGGCAAATGAACTTATACGAGTATACTAAACCTACTTTAAAATTATGTTGTTGTTTTGTTAATATTTTATGCTACGAGTACATACCGTTTATATTAAGTTATAAATTCTTAGTTAATTCACTACAGTCACAGTCACTTACTTTTTATTTTTCAGGTACTTCTGTATCTTTAAGCAGAATACTGCAATCGAACTCAATTGATTTAAAAAAAGCTACGGACGCTATTAATGATACTTTAAGTGTTTTACAAAATAAAAGAGAAAATGTGGACGTAATCTACCGACAGCTTTTTGAAGAGGCTAAAGAAGTAGCTGAGCAGCTAGATGTAGAAATTAAATGCCCCAGAATAGTATCAAAACAAATACATAGGGCCAATAACCAACCTGCTCAATCTGCTGAAGAGTATTTCCGCAGAGGTATATACATCCCTCTTCTAGATTAAATAATAAGTGATCTCCAGGACCGCCTGTCTCCTGATGTACTTAATTTGTTTCAGCTAAGCGTTTTCATGCCAAAAAGCGAATATAGTAATGAAGACATTGAAACTGTGAAACAACTAGCTACCGACTATGCATTATTACTAGGTAACACTCCAGTTTCTGTCATTGTAAATGAATATCGGCTGTGGATGGTGAAGTGGCAGGCGTGGCAGCGGAGCCAGGACATACCGCAGTCGATTTCTGATCTTATTTTAAATTGTGACATCGATATGTATCCTAATATAAGAAAATTTTTATGTATTATGGGTACACTACCTGTCAGTGTAGCGACAGCAGAAAGATCTTTCTCTACGTTGCTCAGAATTAAATCGTGGCTAAGATCTTCAATGGTTGAAGATCGCCTAACCGGACTGGCACTTCTCCACGTTCATAAAAACGTACCCATTGACGTAAATGACGTAATAACGCGTTTCGGGAGAAGACGTAAAAGAAAAATTGATTTTGTTATTTAAATATATGTATTTTGTCTGTTTCTATTTTGTTTGTTGGAAACCCTTGTCGTACCACCTCTTCACTTTTGCGGAGTTTTGCGTCATACCCCTCGACATACCTCTAGCTGTTATGACAAATCATTCACCACGGTTATGGAATATAAATAGGCTGCCTCATTCCGTGCGTGATAGTGCTTCTCTGGATGTCTTCAAGAGAAGATGGCAATATGTACGTGTATATGTACAAGTTATTATGTGTTAAGTTTTTCAAGTGTACAATAAAGAATAAATATTTTTAAGTACAGTACTTACGTACATTAATAAAATACCTACTTTTTACTTGTATCTATTGTTATCAAAATTAAATTATGAGTTCTTGACTTGACCACGACTATGTGACCCCCTCCTGGCGCCAAAGCTGGATCCGCCCTTGTACATATGACTCTCTTCTACCAGTACTGTGATTTGTAGATGGCTATGCTCATTCAGTCATGGTGTTGCAATTTCACTCTTGATGAGTGTATGAATGTTTCTCTAATTTTTGGAATTCTATAAAGGGTCATTCCACGGTAACTGACGTTACAATTTGACTAAGTTTTTAACTTTTAAATTCAGTAATGTCTTGAAATTTTTTTTTCTTCTGAAATTGATCTTAAATATCATGATAGAGTACAATAATGCTACCCATACCTGTTTTCAGACATAAGAATTTTTTTTTTGTGTTAAATTAGGGTAAATCTAAAAATGTGACTGATGCTACACAGAAGAGACATTTAGAGAAATGACGTTTATATTATTTGAAATTCTCTTCAAACTAATAACACGAAGACTAAAATTATTTTTTCCCAGTCAAGTAGAGATTTCAAACTTTATGAAAATACTTTGTTTAATTACAAAAACATTAAAATTTAAAGTGTAGGAAAATTTTAATTTCCGTGACTGATGTTACAAATATTTTGTGACTGATGTTACACTGACATTGATTGGTTCACATTCTAATTTATTTCTCCTTAAAAGTTAAATTAGCATTTTTTTTTTACAAAATTACACAAATCTACTTAAATGATAAAAAATAAACAATAGTAAATGCATATAGTTATACAAGTAATGTTTTAGTGTAATTCAGAAAATGAAAAGTGTCCTCGTGCATTTACTACATCTGGTGTACTAAGTTTTCTTGTGAATAATAAATTTCATCCACATTGTCAGGCCATTTCCAATGTTTCCCTGCTGGAATCATAACACTGACTAAGTATTCAGAGTTTTCAATGGCTCTAACTTTACCTGGATAGAACTGGCCGTCATATTCCACAAGAACCCACTCTCCAATTTTGGCCACCAATTCTGCAACTTGTTCTGTTGGTTTTAAATTTGTAAATGATGTTTTGGATAATTTAGAGGCTTTGGTGATTCCCTCTACTACCTCGAAAAAGTGCTGTTGCTTGATACCTACTATAGCTTCTGAATTAGAAAATATATTATTTAAATCTAACTCTTTATAACGCAACTATAAATCGGATGATGACATCTGAAAGATCTTCACTGCTTGGAGTTGCGGCATTTACAAAATATTTTGCGCTGTATACGAAATGCTTTCTTTTTTTTACAGCTTCCCACACCTGCCTCTTTACAGAGCTGCCAATGCCGTCCACCGGGCCTTTCCGGTGTGAAGTAGCAAAAAAATTTCAATTTATATTTTTTCTGCAACATGGGTATTGTGGCTGCAATGAACTTGTTTTTGAATTGAGAAGATGGCCCATTTGACCAAATGTGTAAGACTTCTATTTCTTGAGGAATCTCTTCCAGCATTCTTGTTATTAGGGGGATCACAATCTCTTTAGAATGAGACAGTTCATCTGAGGCTATCACATGCGGATGCATTCTACCCGAATGGTACAGTGCTGCCGTAAAAAAGCTTACTTGGGCTTGTGCCCAGTGTGCACTTTGTATTTCATCCTGAAAAATGCATTGATAATTTTCAGCAAAATCTATCTGCATCATGGCCATTTTCGAAGGATACATTGTACTGGTGACCAATTCATGTTGTTGCTTATAAACCCTTGCTTGAAAATGCTTTACACAGCAATGCTCAAGAAATTCAGGTTACATATATATTTCATAAGGTCTTCTATCAGTCCTTCTCCTACAGCTTTACATAAGCGATCCTCACATTTTTTCCACACAAACCAAGTGATTGTGTCTCCAAAATCTGTGCAAAAGTGTCTCTAAAATTTTCTCTCTTTACATCCAACACATTTGTTATACCAACAATCTTCAGAATCAGTATTACATACCAACATCAAGGGAAAGTTCTCAGAATATTTAGGAATGTGGGGAATTTGATTATGTAATGATTCTAAGGCCATGATATAATAATTTCATAAGTTCTCATGATATTTGCAGAGGCAAACATTATGAAGTAATTTGCTACTCAAGGGGACATACTTGGGTCGCAATTCTGCAAATTTGCTTCTGCCAATTTTTAATGCTGGATATTGTTTGACAAACAATGCATATACTTCTTTAATTGAGTGTTGTAGATGCCTTGCTTGTATCTTATCTTTAGATCCATCATCATTCCTAAGGGTTATGAAATCTTTGCGGCCTGAAGCTTGTGTGCTAATATTATCTTCGGTATAAAATTGCTTAACTAAGTTGACTGTCTCCATTGGCATGCGCTTTGATTCATTCATCTGTAATACACGGAGAAACAGGAGCATCTGTTTGACCAATTTCATTGTCAAACAATTTTTGGATAACAGCTTTCTGCTTCCGTGGAGATGTAGGCAAGGAGGGCTTTGCACGATATACAGCTTTTCCTAAGCTTTTATTATTTTTGAAAGGAGTTATGACACTGCTACTTGAAGCTTTGCACTTTAATGCTCTACATTTTTCTACTCTTTTTCTAACATTTTCTCTAATTTCTCTTTAAACTTTATTTTGAACTGACTTAGGTAACTTAGCTAGGTCATTTCTTTTTTCATCTCTGCTCTTTTTAGTTTCTGCTTTATTTTTCCTTTTGTAATCTTCATATTTTCCTTCCTTCCTTAATTTATCTCTCCTCCTTTTTTGTCTTTCTGCAGCAGTCAATGCCATTTGTGAAATGTTTAAGTACCTAATTGAAAGAAAAAAGTGACTGATGTTACAATGTGACTGATGTTCCATATTTTGAAGAGGTTTCTAACTCATAAATTTAACTATTATTGAATATTTAAGTAATGGATATTTAAGATATCATTATGAATGAAGAGAATACTGCTTTTTATATTCTTAGGACCAATTTTGATTAAGTAATAAAAACTTTTATAAATTTTTGTGACTGATGTTACAATAATATGAGACCTAATTTATCAAAATTATTTTCAATACAATAATAACAGTTTAAAGTTTCTTTACCAGCCTAACCTCATATAAACTAAATTTCAATAAAAAAATAAGATTTTATACATACCTGTTAAATTTGTTTACAAAACAAGATGAACTTTTAGCACCTCTCTAAATACAACACATGTGATAAGAGTAATGTTGCCAAACCTTGCCTATAAAACTTACATAAAGGTGTTGCCAACTTTTTAAACATAATTTTATAAAAATTCACTTATTTTTACCTTATAGGGAAAAAAACTGTATTTGTACAATGAAAAAAAAAACAAATTATATAGTGTCCCCGGTTTCATGGAATTACCCTAAAAGCGGTTGAAAAATGAGGTCCATTTGTACATGTGCATAATGGATGTGTTTTTGACATCAGGTAGGAAATGTCCTGAGAATATCTATGTGTATGAGGAGGTCAAAGCCATTGTGTCCCTTTAGCAGTTTCATGTGTGGTAAAAATGGAGTATTGGAAACACAAAAATTATATTGTTTGTAGAAAATATGACCAATACATAAACTGTGCTGAGACTGTTGAAATTAAGATTTAAATTGTGTCCATCAGTAGATTTTAATATAGAATGTAGTCTCCACAGGCAATGAATTTTGATTTTGTGATTTAGTCCATTGCACTGATGCACACAGTTGCATGCAATTTTCACTGTTTATAACAAAAAAAAAAAAAAATGGATTTATTTTGCTATTTTATGTAACTTAACTCCCAGGCAATGTCAGGTGCATTTTCTAGTTAGTAAATATATGCTAGTTGAATCTTTCAAGGAAACATTCTCACTATGCTAGGATAGACCCAACATGAAATAATTTTTATTATTTATTATTAATCATTTTTATTATTGTATTTTATGGAAAGTCGAGAAACTTTATATTTTATAAAAACAATTATTTTAATAACTCTCATAAGAAAGCAAATTATTTTTTATATGAACATCTTTGATATACACAACAATTATCACTTACTTATTAAAATGGTAGTTGTCAACCCGTACTTTACTAAATGCTTTAAAATCATCTGGCATCAGCATCACAGGGACATTGACATGAGTGAGGCCAGTGATCTGCAAGAAAGAAAAATTATATGACATACAACTGCATGCCCTCACAAAGTGAAGCAGCATTTCCCTTTTCCTCACAACTATCAATACGAAAGATAGAAAAGCCATTCAATTCCTGAGGCATCTAAATAAAATGCATAAAGAAATTCAGGCCCGATTGTCTTCTACAGTTCAGTCACCAGTGTCTGTCGGTGTGCATGTTGCAGGGTAGGGTTCTCCAAAAACATTGTTATATTTTTAAAATGAAATTAAAAAATAATTGCATCATTTAAAATAGAGGATTTTGAAAGGTTTAAAATGCCTTTGTGATATAAAACAATACTTCTATAAAGCTAAAATGAGGATGCCAAACCTACACTTAGTTTCTTGATATGCCTGCAGTTAGACCCGAGTCTATACTCGGGTCTAACTGCAGGTATAGGCTGCAAAATTTATATAGAATTAAAAAAATTGGCACTATCCACAGATTGATTAAGCAACACAGTTTCATAACTAACCAGCTACCATACTAGGCTTTAAAAACAATTAGAAAGAGCAGAAATTGAAAGAATATTAAACAAATACATTCCCTTTTCTAATAAATTCTTATATTATTATATTTCACAGGGTTTTTTTTTTTCAACTAAATAATTTGTTAACTTATTATATGTTTGGTATGTATCTTGGGTAAAAAGCTCTGAAGATTTAAACTCCCTAAGAATTTAAAAAATTTCTATCTAGTTCTACATTTTTTTATAACAAAAACAGATATAAAGTTTCATGAAATTCCATTAATATTGGTAGCAACTACCATGCACACAAGAAATTGACCACAAACATACATCACTCCAAAAATAGTCAAAATGTATTCAGGAGATTTGAAAATTTATTTAATGTCAAAAATGATAAGATAGCAATAATAAATGCATGTTGACAATATTGCTCTTTAAAAAATAAAAATATTTCTGGGAATTTGTCTGTGTTATCAGAAAAAATAAAATTTTGTATTTTGCCAATCTCTTAAATTTTCTCCAATTTTTAAAAATCCTCCCCCTTTGCCTCAACAGTCAAATAATAAATCATACAAAAGTAAATCCGCTAAGGGGAGTTCTATTCGATAACAAACATGGTGGTGAACTCACACTTACTTTTAACAAATATATAAAATAGATAAATTATTGTATCTGTTTAACATTCTGTATGTGGGCCACATTATGCAATGCATCCTTTAGCTAAAATTTATAATTGATCCCTTTTAAAAATATGTGCCCGTTTATGTCAATGTTTGTCTTCTAATACCAAGGTTTATTCTAGGATTTCAAAAGGGCAGGGTGCTACCTTTCGAAAAAGAGCATACTGTAATCAGTATGCTCTTTTTCGAAAGGTAGCACCCTGCCCTTTTGAAATCCTAGAATAAACCTTGGTATTAGAAGACAAACATTTTTTATTATATACTAAAAAACATACCTAACATTGCTGGGGATTTCAGATAAACAGTCAACGGCTTACCCATGTGTGCTGTCCCACACAACAGTTATTTTAGCAAATACATCTTTAAAAAGTTCTTTTGATTTTCAGGAATTCGCTAAGTTCCAGTGTAGTTTTTATCAGAGGTTTATATGTTAAATCTCGAGCAATGCTGGGCATACTTTCTAGTCATCTTTAAAAGTAATTAAAAAATCAAACCAGGATGTTTACGAACACAAAAAAAATCTGAAATTCAGAACAAACTAAAGTAAAGTGTGCATGAAGGAATTTCCTCTATAATACGTACTGAAGAAAAAAATTGCATCAGTTCCAACAAAAAGAAAGTGAACAAAATTATATAGAATTATAAAAATCGTGCAAAAGAGGGCAGTATTTTTCTTCAAAATGTGATCAAAGTTCTTGTTACAATATACTGCTTTCTAACACTTTCATCTGCCGTCCCTAAAAGTACACTTGTTAAATAAGCACATTCAACTATATTTTTCAATTTATCAGTAGTAAACTGTACATACACATAAAACTGTTTTTTTCCCTGAGCAGTAGTTGCATCAAATATAAGTGAATATGTGTTGTCAATATTTTGTCGTATATCTCTCACAAGAGTGAAATATGAAGCAATTCCATCAGATTGTATAATGTAAGATGGGTTTTTTTTTTTATTCAGATTGGCATAATATATGAAAGTATTTTTCATAAAGTAGGAAAATGCAGGAAAAAATAAGAAATAAGTAAAACTTTTTAAAAAGTAGGAAAAGGAGAACCCCGCTAGTACCATACATATATATAAAATTGATTTTGCTTTTTTACCTGAGCAGTAGTAGTAAATGAATATGTGTTGTTAAACAAATGCATTCCCTCTTCCAACAGATAATTTGTTAACAATTTTTGGTACTTACGTATTAACGCCACCGCGTTGCGCTAATGCGCCAATAAAGAGCAATCTTGTTGTTCGCACGCGCACGCAGTGATCTTTTGGATTCCTTGTTGCCTTGTTGTTTGCTGATTTTTGACGCCATTTTTTAGTGCTACGAAAATGCGTATTTGGGATTTGCCAAAAACAGAACAAGATGCAATTTTATTTTTTCAGGAGCGAAGTTTTGAATCTATGTTAAACTCTATATCGGCCCATTTTCCACCGAAATCCGATTGACTACTTTGTTTTTAAATGAAGTGTTTTGAATTTTGAAAGTGTTTTGATTTTAAATAAAGTGTTTTATTTTATCATTTGTCGCAAAAATTTTAGGTGTAGATTGGCGGCACTTAAAAACCGCCAAATCTGTAGCTGCGGTGGCGTTAATACGTAAGTACCCAATTTTTATATATATATTTTTTCAACTTAAAGGTTTGTTAACTTATTAATTAGTTGGTACGTATTTGGCATAAAAAGTTCAGAAGATTTGAACTCTGTAAGCCTTTTTGCTCTAAAACCAATAAATATTTAAAAATATAGCTACCTGGGTTACAGTTCTTTTGAGCTGCCTTTTGCTAGAATATGTATGTGTTTATATTGAGTCAGTGAAAACAAAACACAGGATAAAAAAGGAAAGCAAAGTTGTATCTAGATTAGTGCATTGCAGAATAGCTTCGATCTTCACCAGCTTTGATAATTACTTTAATTTATTTAATAACCACCTTCAGCGACCAGCCCTGTCTCTTTTTAAAAAGTTAACTTGCAATAGCTTTCTTACAGTAGCTATTAATCGTGCACATTTTCTATGTGCACAAGACACTGCTAATGATGCAGTTCATAAAATAGCTGTCACCTCTACTATTATGCACTGTTACAGTCCGTGCTGAAATAATGGCATCTCACATGCCTTACGATACCTTTATGTCAGTGTGGGTTCTGTTCTGCCACGTGCCTTAGGGATCTAGTATGACAGTTTGTGCCACACGCTTGAAGGATGTCAGCAACTGTAGGCAAGGCAAACCTAGCCACCTGCTCACATTTATAAGCTGGGTGTTCAAAATGAACTAGAGACCCTTACAGCATCATTCTAGTCACTAAGTGATCCCGATCTCTTTATTTTATGCTGCTGCGAATTGACCTATATATGTAAAAAACAAGATGCATCTGAATAAATTTAATTTATTTTTGACACGGTATCCTTTGTTTTGAACCATATATCTTTTATAGGCTTCGTCCCGAAGGTACGTTGCAACTAAACATGACTGTTACATTTAACGAGTGCGGAATGCAAATGCGAATTTAACACGGAGGTTGCGTATGTGTGGTGTGAGTACTTGGCGCGTAAAAAAGCACATTTTAGTAATGAATATACCAATTAAGTAATAGCACAATACGCCCAAAACACAATACACACTCACCGTATGATTCACTCCCCACATGAAAACACTGAGAAGAGGTTCATTAGCACGAAAGACTTTCGCTTTCTGATGTTTTGGTTTAAAATGTTTCTTTTTAACTTGACTACCTTTCATGTGCGATAAATTTGTTGACATTTTGTACTATACCTAGATCGAGATTAAGGTAAATACAGAATCTAAGACATAAATATTATGTAAAGGACAAGAAACATTTCTGTTACAAAATAAAATATTTTAAAATTTAAATCTTCAATTACAAAATATGGACGTTAAGGACAACAAGGCATTCGACCACTCAAGTGAAATTTGTCGCTTATTCTTGCGCAGTGCAAAATGTAAACTTGGTGCACTGATGCCAATAGAAAAACTCAGTCCCTCAATTCGTTTCTCAAAAAGACTGTTGCCATCAAAATAAAATTCTGCCTGCTCGTTGCCTACGTAATATACACCTGAGCAGGCCGTTGCCTACGTAATATACAAGTAGGCAACGGCCTGCTCAGGAACAGAATAGGATGTTTACCATTCTTTACCCGTAGATGGCGCTAATCAGTTTTAGTAGATTTCGGAACGTCACCCTTCGAGATCTAACGTCTCTTTAGATCTCGGTGACGCGGTTTAGCAAGATACGAGTTGATGAGAGCCGCAGGGACGTAAGTACCGGGGGGGTGTCACACCCCCCCTGACTCAAAAAAGTCGGAAAATTTGGCAATCACTCGGAAAAGAAATCGGAATAAGTGTGAGTTTTGTTCACCATAAATTTCACTTCAAAAACTTATATTTTACTTTAATTTCTAAATGTTCACTACAAAATCACCGATTCTCTTGTGAAACAAAATCCTTGAAGTCCATGTTGAAGTAAAGCCATCTGATGAACGTCGGGCAAATGGTTTCTTTGCGGTGTCATAAATCTCATTTAAATACATTTGAGCCACCTGGAAGGGCGATGACAACGAGGGCAGGAAGTCCCCAATCTTTTTCGGCCTTTTACTTGAGGAAATTCGGAGAAGCAGACCTTGCACCCGGAGGGTGCAGATCATTTGTAGTACCCATATGTGGGGACAAAACCATGCAAGAGCAATTAGGTTTGGTAAGAGTTCTTCGGAAAAAATCACTTTTCTTCGCTGTGCAATCGGCAAAACAGCAGGATAAAAATATTAAAACACATTGTCCAGGGATTTGGAAAGCAAACCCAGTATGCATTCCCTTAAAAGTGTCTTTAATTGGGCAAGTAATTTATGACGCTCAGAAAATGTGAATGTATTTCCTGTATAATTCTGAAAAGCATGGATCTTCATTCAGCCCAGATTGCTTCAATTTTTCGCAGAGCTGGGTTGGGACCGCGTAAAGTAAGGTAGTATTTATAAATTATTTAAAGGCATGCATAAGAATTATTTATATACGTTTCTTATAATGATTATTATTTATTTTTATTCCTTTTTTAAATTTTGTTATAATATTTTTGTGCTTTTAAAGGTATCATTTAACAATTCATATGTCATTTAAATAAATTTTCTGCGATAAAATAAAATCACAAATTGTGAATGAAACACTAAACTATACAAAAAGATCAGCAGTGGTTCCAATACGGGTCAGAACGGGCTGAAAATTTAGATTTTTTCCCTATCTGGCATGACTGCCCTGCCCAAAGACCATTGAGTCTCGGCTTGATCCGGCCCGAAATAATTTATATTCATATATGTTAAAAACATGAATGTGTTGAAGACCCAGACCGTCCGACTCATCCTGAGGACTTGAGCAACTATTTGGACGGCCGGGAAAGAGTGAAATTTTTCTACGAAGAATTGAGGTAATTTTTTTAAAAACATTTATCTATATATAGGTGAAATAAAGACTATTATTTCATGTATTCAATTAAAATTCATTTGAAAAATTTTTAAAATTAAATATGCTCGGCCTGGCGAAATAAATATATTCGGCCCCAGAAAAATTTTCAAAATATGTTCGGCCTTTTTTAAAAGCAAAGTTCGAGCCCGGCCCGAAACAGCGTTATAAAATTTCGGCACGGCCCGAGTCGAAATGATTTCGCCTGAATAACATTTTTCTATGTAGATATTATATCTTTTTTAACAATTTTAAAATAATTTTAAATAATTAAATAGCAAAATTAGAGCCATTTTTTCAAAATGGTTCAAAATATTAAGACATCGAAATTAGAACCACTTTTTCAATTTTTTTAAATTATTAAAATATCGAAATTAGGACCACATTTACAAAATATTAAAATATCGAAATTGTTGCTACTATATTTCAAAAACTACGAACCTATCCAAAATCCAATTGTACACTCCTATATGGTTTTCAAAGGGCAACAAATTACCTAATATTGTTCATAGCTGCCACTTTTCGTTTTCGAGAAATAAGCATTTATAAACTTAAAAAACAGGAAAATTTCAATCTTTTTAAACTTGATAAGACGATTCCTCGAATATTGCATTAGATCTATAAAAACCCATTACTAAGCTAGAACTTGGATTTCCTACTAAACATTCTTATCGCTTATGGTTTACCTTTCATAATTTAGAAAATAGTTCGAGTGAAAGCAAGGAGACTAAAATTCTCTACGACAAAAACTTTTTAGTTTTTCGAAAAAAAATGCCAATATACTAAAATATTGAAATTATCTCCATACATAAAAGGTACTATATTTCCAACAAAACAAGTAAAAGTTGGTGATATTTTTATCTGTTAGGTTCGGAGATATAAGCGCCCAAAGTGTTTATATTTTTCGTAACGCGCGGATGTCTGCTAGAGACTCCCCAACCATACATGTTATTCATATTAAAATCTATAAAATCTATGCAATTTGTCCTTTCATACTGTGATTATTTTTCGGGAGAATATTATATATCAAATTGATGAGGGCGAAAAAATTTAATGCTTTTCATTTTTGCTTGTTTTTCTTTATGATGGTGTATTTCCTTTTTTAAATTGAAAGAAAAATAATTTGCCTAAACTTATGTGTGAAAACAGGTTTAATATATTAATACATATTTGCAACTAATTATTTAAACCAATTTATTAAATAAAAAAGTTAGGCTTCGTAACCCTGAAAGATGCTACGAATGTATAAAACGCAGAACTCGGGAGAAAAAAATTCTAGGGATGATATCAACACATTATTTCTACAAATATAAGTATTGAATAACATTGTGTTTGACTTATGGCTGCATATGCGGCAAAAATTAAAATTGGAAAAATTGGAAGTTTGATTAATTAACTTAAAATGTTATTAATTTTATAACTTAAATAAAGTTACTCTTAAATTGCAGTAAATTTTTAAGTTATAAATACTAAGAGAAACCACCAAAGAGAGGCGTTCCAAAACATAGAATAGTCCCATTGCAGATTCCGACATAGATGGCAAAGTTATCCTAGTTTGGGGAACGTCCCCTACAGGCGAGTTCTGCAACCATTAACGCTTGGTTTTGGTCCCAGTCCACAGATGAATTGTGCCTCAATTTTTGTGGAATTTAATGCCGACTGCGTGATAAGACTGAATTTATCACAAATTTGTAGAATATAGCAAGTTTTCGTGTTGCCATTCCGCATCAGGTATTACTTGCAGAGAACTAAAAATCTGATGTGGGCAGCACATGACTTTCCCTGCAGACTTATATGAACGTTCTCTTTATTTTAATTAAATTTATTTCACTTTTAATTCAATTTTCTTTCTCATTCGGTAACCGGACTTATTTTCAAAGGTGGCCTAGAGAAAGTACGAAAAACTAAAATATCTCGAGAACGGCTAGTCTAGAGTAATGGGGTTGATCTTATTCTTTTCGTCGTTAAAAATTACGTATTAAACAAGCATTTAATGGATATATTTGAGTATATCTAGTTCTTTAGTTTAGATTTGGACGATTTTGCGGGCCATTTTGCAAAAAAAGGCAGGTTATTTATTTCCGAATCGTACCAAAATCTAATCAGCACCAGTGTAACCCACAAGAGACTCATCTACCAAATTTTGTGAAATTCAGTCCATTATGTTTTCAGTTAGAGTGGATACAATCTTTTGCGGACCATTTCGCAAAAAAAGGCGGGTTCTTTTATCCCGAATCGTACCCAAAACTAATCAGCACCAGATTCGCCCACAAGTGACCTACCAAATTTTATGAAATTCGGTCAATTACTTTTTTAGTTAGAGTGGATACAAAATCTGCACAGACAGACAGACAGACACACACACAGACGTCACGCTAAAAATGGTTTTTTCGTATTCTAGAGGTCTCGAAACGTGTAGATCCGTCGAAAATTTGAGTTGCGATTTTCGGCATGATTCCAATACTTTCCCTATACATTACCATGTATTGCAGGGAAAGTAAAAATTCGAACAAGAGGAAACGTAGTCACAGCATTTAATCGTTGGGATGAGGCATTTGAATTACAATGGATATCAAGATTAAAATGAGAATGCTGAACGGAATCGGTTTTTATAAATCAAAGTATTTTAGTTCATGGGAGTTACAGTATGAAACTAGAGTAAGCCTGAGTAGGATTGGTCGATTCTGGTATGCAACAAATCTAAAATATACTTATCATTATTGTCATTTTTACTTTCCCTGCAATACATGGTAATGTATAGGGAAAGTATTGGAATCATGCCGAAAATCACAACTCGAGTTTTCGACGGATCTACATGTTTCGAGACCTGTAGAATACGAAAAAACCATTTTTAGCGTGACATCTGTGTGTGTATCTGTGTGTCTGTCTGTGTGTCTGTCTGTGCAGATTTTGTATTCACTCTAACCAAAAAAGTAATCGACCGAATTTCATAAAATTTGGCAGGTAAGTCACTTGTGGGCGACTATGGTGCTGATTAGCTTTAGGTACGATTCGGGATAAAAGAACCCGCCTTTTTTTGCGAAATGGCCCGCAAAAGCTTGTATCTACTGCAACTGAAAAACTAATGAACCGAATTTCACAAAATTTGGTAGATGAGTCACTTGTGGGTTACCCTGGTGCTGATTAGCTTTTGGTACGATTCGAAAAAAAATAACCTGCCTTTTTTTTTTGCAAAATGGCCCGCAAAAATCGTCAAAATCTAAACTAATGAACTAGATATACTCAAATATATCCATTAAATGCTCGTTTAATACGTAATTTTTAACGACCAAAAGAATAAGATCAACCCCATTACACTAGGACTAGCCGTTCTCGAGATATTTTAGCTTTTCATATTTTCTCTGCGCCACCTTTAATAAAAGTCTGATGTGGGCAGCACATGACTTTCCCTGCAGACTTATATCCACGTTCTCTTTATTTTAATTAAATTTATTTCACTTTTAATTCAATTTTCTTCCTCATTCGGTAACCGGACTTAATTTCATATGTGGCGCAGATAAAATACGAAAAACCAAAATATCTCGAGAACGGCTAGTCGTAGTGTAATGGGGTTGGTCTTATTCTTTTCTTCGTTAAAAATTACGTATTAAACAAGTATTTAATGGATATATTTGAGCATGCGTAGTTCTTTAGTTCAGATTTTGATGATTTTTGCGGGCCATTTTGTAAGAAAAGGCAGGTTATTTTTTTCCGAATCGTACCAAAATCTAATCAGCACCAGGATGACCCACAAGTGACTCATCTTCCGAATTTTGTGAAATTCGGTCCAGTAGTTTTTTAGCTAGAGTGGATACAAGCTTTTGCGGGCCATTTCGCACAAAAAGGCGGGTTCTTTTATCCCGAATTGTACCCAAAACTACTCAGCACCAGCCCCGCCCACAAGTGACTTACCTACCAAATTTTGTGAAATTCGGTCCATTAGTTTTTCAGTTAGAGTGGATACAAAATCTGCTCAGACAGACACACAGACAGACAGACACACACAGAGACGTCACGTTAAAAATGGTTTTTTCGTATTCTAGAGGTCTCGAAACGTGTAGATCCGTCGAAAACTCGAGTTGTGATTTTCGGCATGATTCCAATACTTTCCCTATGCATTACTATGTATTGCAGGGAAAGTAAAAAGTGCAAAAACGATCTACAGATTTTCAATGGGGACGCAATCCTTATAGAATATAATTGGTTGATATATTACCAGAAAAAATGAACAATATTTACATGTTTGTATTTAAACTATTTGTGATTAAGGAATTTCAAGTATTTACAATATTTAAATGCGGTCGTCATTCGTATGAAATTTTATATCTTCTGATTTGAAATAAAAATGTTTTATTAATTCCGTCGTATAAATCAAATGCATGGTAATATGTATGTAGAAAATTGAATAAATATTATAATAGTGTCGAAAATCAAAATTTAGTTTTATCCCAGTTCGTATAGTCTTGACATGTTGCGTGTATTAGGTTCTTTTTTGACTATCTGATCAGTAAAACAAATAAAGTACAATTTCCATTATAAAATCCTTCACGAAAGATAACTTTCACTTAGCAGCAGGACTCTGTTATGCTATCTTTGCCTTATAAAATATTTTTCATCTCCTTCCCCCCAAAATGTTCTTTATAATCTTTTTAAGTAATCTATTATAGTACAAATTGCGATGAAATTTATTTATAAAAATATTTAATTCCGAAAGAAAGTATTATTTTACAAGTTTTATTTCTACCGTATTTAAATTTCAATGTATTTTTTCAAAATTAATACATTTCCTTAATTTTTAAAGTTAAGGTGTTTCCCTTTCTTAAATTTCTGTAATTAAACCTTTTTAGAACAATAATTATCATATTAGAAAATTTTCTCCCGTCAATATCACCACAGAAAAAGCACTTGTGCTTTGCATTTTTTTAAAAGTTTCTTTTATTAAATATACGATTTAAAATCTATTACATTCTACAAATTTTTACTAGAAAGTTAAGAAATTTAAAGTTAATTTCAAGGGTTTTCAAATACAATAAGTAAAAGAAAAAAATAGAATAATGTCAGATAAGCTCTCAGGAAAAATGCCTTTCCAGAGAAATTTCTAAAAGAAAATAGATAACATTTTAGGTTACATGCTTGTCTTATAATACTATAATGACTAGCACCAAAATATATTGTAGCAAAATTGAACTAGCAAACATAAACGGTTTTAGTGATAGAGCATTAAGTCATGCAAGTTTTTCTTTAAAATGCATTCTTCTATACTGTGAAAGCAACTATACTCTTAAAGCAACATATATTACTTCTTCTATACTCTTAAAGCAACATATATTACTTCTTCTATACTCTTAAAGCAACATATATTACTTCTTCTATACTCTTAAAGCAACATATATTACTTCTTCTATACTCTTAAAGCAACATATATTACTTCTTCTATACTCTTAAAGCAACATATATTAATACTCTTAAAGCAACATATATTACTTCTTCTATACTCTTAAAGCAACATATATTACTTTTTCTATACTCTTAAAGCAACCAATTTATTGGTTTTCCTATTGTTCGCCGAGACTATTGTTTGATAATTCCATTATAGTAAGACTAATCTAGACGAAAATAGAATTCAGCTTCTATTGCAAATAACAGTGATAGTCTACTGTGCGGCCGCACATGCTACACGGGCGTAATATGCCCTTTATAAACACCTAAACGATTCATTGCGATGTCGGTTTGCATATGTGGGCGCGCATTTAATCTGCATGTACAAACCGCACGCCTTAAATAAGCGCTTAAACACGCTTTTTCTCGTTGCGCTGCGACACCTTTAGGATTGAACAAAAAGCAAGGAGGTAAAAATCGGGATTATGATTGTAGTTATCCCGTTTAAATGATTTTTTCACAATGCTTTTAATGGCAAATAATTGTATTTTGAAAAATATAAATAATATCTTTAAAATTCAAGAAATAAGAAAATTTCTCAATTTAAATCACTTTATGTCTTTCGTCTGCTGCACTTTCGTGAAATAAATGCCGAAAAGTAAAATTAGATAATTAAATACTATCTCCGAATATTTTCGTGCTATTATCGAGCGAATTCTTATAAAAATAAAATAATTGCTCATTTAAAAAAATCAAAATGATATCTGTAAAATTTTGGAACTTAGAATTTTTTATTTTATCACCCATATTGTGTCGCGCTAATTGTCTATAAACATCTGCTATTCTTCAAACAATAATCTGTTGGCAACTTTATGTTCTGAATATTTAAAGGAATGAATTTAGAAACAACGAAATTTCGATTTTAAATATTCATAACCTTTAAACTAATTGAAATTTAAAAGAAAAATAATCCCTGCGAGGTGCGTATTTGCATAAGCTAAGATGCCAACTAACTCTATGCAGATCTTCAAAACTGTTGAAAGCTTGAATTTTCTGCTACGCGTTACACACACATAGAAACAGACATCTTTTTGAAAAATACTAAATAATAATAATGCAACATTTACTCGACCGTTCGATATTAAATTGTGTATAAATTAGAATGTTACACTAAAATGGTGACAATGTCGAAATGTTTTTATAAACCTTTTATTAATCGAAAAAATATGTTAAATAGTTGAGCGTCCAATAAATAAAAATTTCCATTAGTTATAATTTTACTGCTGTACATTTTGTAGACACATTTTATATATTATATTTTTATTAATAAATAATCATTAATTTATTTATAATTACTATTACTTTATTTTTAAATTAAAATATTTCTTTCTTGTTCAAATAAAAATTCCCCAAAATATCATTTAAAATTAAACAGCGTTATTTCAAAATAATAAACTAAAGTTGATAGTCGCGAAATATTGTATTCAGATATTTTGTGGTCATTATTTGGTATTTTAATAGTCACAACCTTTCTACTAGAGCTGCCACTATAAGTAGGAAACAAAAAAGTAATGAAATGATCTTGCATATTAAATATCGATGAAGAAGCCAGTAAAATAGATCAAAATAATGAATAACATAATTTTTTGCTTTTGAAAGTCAGCTGTCCATAAAATATGGGGATGCTATGTTTTATATTACTTCATTCATTTCTGATTCTGTTTGCGCCACTTAATATGCACTTGTTTCCAGTAATAAATTACTTATACTGAAAATTTTGGTGTTCAATTAAAAAAAAAATGTTTTTATATTTTGTGGACATCCCATCTCTGCAATTGGTTTATTTAATCTTACGTTCTTTCGAATTATTTATATCTCAAAGACTTTGATCGAAGTTGAAATTTTTTTATAAACCAGCAAAGTTCTGCGCACTTCGAGCGCTAAGCTCGGCTAAGTACACCAGGGCCATACATCAGAAACAGGAACCGGCAGACATCAACTGTCACCGATCCTCCCACCCGCTCCTAATATCCACAGTCACAAACGAGTCATACACCTCCCTATTCAATATTACTATCTCTTATAGGATAATATCTCTCTATAAAAACATATATATTATACAAACTCGTAACATAACGCACGGGTTCCTTTCTCTAGAAGAATGTTCAGGCATGTGCACACAATCTACCGGGGAGAAACCGCAGTCCTATGCATCTCATTAAGGGCGATGCATTTGTTGCTTTGATGCGTTTTCTTTAAAAAAATGTAGTAATTAAAAAAAATGTTAGAATGCGAAGATAAATACAACTTTCTGTAGAATTCAAACTGCAGAATTAAGCTAAACTTCCTGTTTTAGATGCGGCGAAATAAGTATCAGATAACCTAAAAAAATGTAATTTCAATGTATTTAAGAATATGTGTATAGCCACATGTAGGTAAGTTTTCTGGTGGACTATTTGGAATTTCTTTTTTTTTTTACGTCCGTGTCTGGACAATTTTTTGAAAACAAATATCGAGGAAATGAAACAACGGCAACCCCTTATGAGCACTGCAAATCATGTCATATTAATTTCCTTTGAACAGTGTATATATGCATGCTATTATACACATCCCGTGTTTTACAAAGCTAATTCTTGGCCTAGAAACACGTTTTTTCTTCTTTTTTGAGGAAATTGTTTGGAAATGTGCAAAGTGCATTCGGAAATTAGAAAAAAGTAATAAAGTTTTAATAATTTATAAAAACCTAACAAAAGACCCAATTTTATCAAAAGAAAGATGCATGTTCCGAAATTTACACAACCAATTATTGGTCCTTCCGAGAGGTTGGTGGTAGGGAAAGGAGGGTACGGTCCCTGTGGATGCCTCCCCCACTGGGTTCCGGTCTAAATTGGGTGGCACTTCCCGACCGTCCAAACAGTTACCTTACACCTTTCTGGTAAGGGGCGCGGTAGCCCATTGGTTAGCTCTCTGGAGTTGCACTTGGTAGGCCCGGGTTCGATTCCAGCCACTGCCAAAACTGCCGCCGTGTTCATGCGGAGTACGATCTCGTTAAACATGTGGGTCCGAAAGTCCTTCCGAGAGGTTGGTGGTAGGGGAAGGAGGGTACGGTCCCTGTGGATGCCTCCCCCACTGGGTTCCGGTCTAAATTGGGGGGCACTTCCCGACCGTCCAAACAGTTACCTTACACCTTTCTGGTAAGGGGCGCGGTAGCCCATTGGTTAGCGCTCTGGAGTTGCACTTGGTAGGCCCGGGTTCGATTCCAGCCACTGCCAAAACTGCCGCCGTGTTCATGCGGAGTACGATCTCGTTAAACATGTGGGTCCGAAAGTCCTTCCGAGAGGTTGGTGGTAGGGGAAGGAGGGTACGGTCCCTGTGGATGCCTCCCCCACTGGGTTCCGGTCTAAATTGGGGGGCACTTCCCGACCGTCCAAACAGTTACCTTACACCTTTCTGGTAGGTCGGACGGTCTGGGTTTCAACAACAACACCTTTCTGGTAGGTCGGACGGTCTGGGTAACAGCAACAACAACCAATTATTGGTATAGAAACTCTCGGGTTTTTAAGTACCAGGCAATCATTTGGGAACGTGTCAAGTGCATTCGAAGAAAAATCCCAAAATGTACAAAATTTAATACTTTTCCAAATATATTTAAAATTCTACTAATTTTTGCCCTAGAAACTTGCCTTGTTTCAACTGGTAGCTAAAGATCTGGGCATTTGCATAACACATCCGATAATTAAACAAATGTACAATTATTTATAAAACAAAACCCTCAAAACCAAAAATTTGGTTTTGAGACTTTTTCTTTTTTTAAATTGGGGTATGATTTGGACATGTACATCAAACATTCGAATATGAAAACAAATAATTGCTGTGTAGACTTTGAACTGCATAAAGGTCACTAGAACAGCAATGCACTCGCCCAAAAACAAAAGTTAACTCACTTGTTTGTAAAGTCGGAAATTTTCAATATTAGTCGGAAAAATTTCCTTCACCCCCCCCCCCCCCCCCAGACAAGATTGCCCACTTACGTCCCTGGAGAGCCGCTATACCAAGGCTATCTAAAACACAAAACTTATTCTAGGTGGCCTTGGCTATACCCCCTGCTGTGAGGCCGATTCTTGGCTAGCCTTTCTATTTACTAAGTTAAATGACGTCATGGGCGGAGCCTAGTATACAATTTGAAGTTGTCGTCTTCGAGATTATACATGGGAAAAAATGTTTGTCGGGAAGAAAATTATGATAGAAAGAAATAGTGCAAAGTTATAACGTTGTGTGACAATATACGGAGATATATACACGTTCGTAAAACAACAAAAACATCTTTAATTTATGTAAGTAGTATATAATATATTTATTACAATTTTTGCGAGTAAAATGTTGACACTGGAACGTTTCGGATGAATCGGACGGCCTGGGTTTTCAACACTGGAACGTTATACCTTATACATCTGTAATAATCCGATTGAATGATTTTCTAACATATTTTTTATAGTACCTAATTTTAGATAGAAGATCGCCGACCAAGTATGAATATATTAAAACTTGTACTGCAATATTTCACCTGTTTAAATAACTTAAGTGGTCAGATGTTTTTATTGTTGTATCAGTTAAATTAAAGGAGAAACTTTGATTTATTTCCTTCTAGGCTAATTAAATTTGTGTAGAAGACGGAAATATATTTTTTAATCTGATTCATAGTTAATTTGTTTGTTTATCACAGTAGTGTGTTACAGTATAAGAGTGTAGAAAACCCAGACCACACGACCAACCCGAAGGCTTATGGTTGCTGCATGTGTGGCCGGTAGTATAAGAGTGTAAAGATGTTATACAAATTAATGAAATTACTAATAAAATTAATATAATATTCTATATGTATATACTAAGTTATAACACTAATGGCCATTATCTAATGTTTATGAAGTACTTTGAAGTTTGATCTGTATCCAGTAGTCATCTGCCAAATTTTTAACAGCCAGTAAGCTATTATGCAAGATCATGGTTTCAAATGCTATCATTCTTCGCAGTTCACACTAACATAATATACATTTATTGTGCGTTTAGAATTCATTTGGTGTTCGAGTTAAAATTATTTACATTTTAACTCTGTTATTGTTGTTGTTTCTTATGACCTTCTGATTTCGACGGATATTTTAACTCTTAAACATGTTTATTTACCAGTTACCTTACACCTTTCTGGTAGGTCGGACGGTCTGGGTCTCAACAACAACAACATGTTTATTTCAAATTATGTTTAAAATTTAACAACCAATATTTAAACTTTGGAAATGTTTAATAACAATTACATGTGTATTATCCTACACTTCGAATTTTGAATATACAAAATTTTGATATTCAAATTTAAAAGGTATGTATTGATACATCATTCAAATTTTTCAGAACATTTTGAATTTAACTCAACGTTAATTCAGTTAAAAACCTCTTTACACTTGCTATTCTGTATAACACATCAGAAATATAAAACCGGAAGTTTTATTTTTCAATCTCTTGAATAGTTTCAGTTTGAAACATTTAGTCAAAATACTATTAATTTCTAAACCCAAAATTATTTATTTGAAACAAATATTAATTTCAATATCTTTATTACTTCAACAACTATAATTCGATTTAGATAATATATTACTATCTAATGTTAATGAAATACTTTAGCATCGGTTGGACGCAGTGATAACTAGTCAAACTTTTAACTGGTATATGCATTTTCAGCTTCATTATATCTCATTACATCAGGATAGATCAGATAACATCAGTATTAACTAGGTAAGTCAATTTGCATCTATTCATGCATCCTAGGATATCAAATCCATCTTCATATAAAATTAAATTAGTAACAACTGTCATTATTTTCAAAAACAGCATTCAATAAGTTGATTTAAAATATCTGTTGGATAAACTCCTTCTTTATAAACATGTTATAAATTGAAATTAGGTAATATTATGCAGTTAAAGTTGTTCAAACAGATTGTACTATTAAATAGAAAATGCATATTTTTAACTATAGTAAAGCACTATTTATACACTACTCTAGGGACCAGTGAAGTAAAGCGTATACCTGTGAAAATATGTCATTGAAATTAATGTCACTGGATAGAAATGTTTGACAAGCTATAGAAATGCATATAAGTGATGTATGTACTGTATTTCAAATATTTGAAAGTTAATATTCACTAATGAGAATGGGAAATTAGACTAACAAAATATTTGAAACATTTTTATAAATAAAATTAAAATTTGTTTTGATTTAACAACAAATTATGAATTTTATACAAATATTGAAATTAAAATTAAACTATCCATATTTCATTACTTGAAGATACATTCAATTGAGTAGTAGAAAATTAGTACTAACTTTTGAATCATTTGTGAGATATCAGTGATTACAAACATACACGTGCTGATATGTGAGTCGTCACACGCCAGGTATTGGCGCTATATAGACCGATCTCGTAAAGTGGAGTAAATAAAGAAATACATAATACCAGTAATTAAAATGAAGAGGCTTAATTTTAAACAATAACAAAGAATTTATTTCATTAAGACAAACCTTATTTAATAACTATTAACATCTGGTAAATTTCATATACCAACATCTTTAGTGTAGTACATTAAGACAATCAAATCTCCTCATTCTATGATCATAATATGAGCATTACAATTATTAACCTATTAATGTGCATTAACTCACTATTCTTACTAGCCTACGTCTTAATGGCCCAGGTTAACCTTATTTAGGAGGGTCAGAGAGATAATAATAATCAAAGTGCAAAAATATGTGTAGAATTGTCCTACCTCGATCATCTTTGCCGATGTCGGACTTGATGACCGCGCGCTCCGGCTCTGTCCCGTGGGCTCGCTCTCTCCGAGATCCGTCGCTCTTGCGACCTCTTCTTTTCACTCACAAAATTCAAGTCCTCGATTTCAAAAACTTAAAGTCCAAAGTTGCTCTCTGTCTCTACCCCCTTAACAAGGCGCCCCTGTCCATAATTGGCTAAGTAAATTAAGGGCTACGCCCTTCAGGCTATATTATTGGTCAAGGCCCCCCTGAAATATGAGATATGCAGTCTCCAGTTTTAAAATCGTTGAAAGTTCTCACGAGAATTTTCCCAAGGTTCGAGTGATATTAATTGACTCTGGGGTCAAGAAGTTCAACCCCTTCCGTTTGTTGTAACACCTAACGCTGACATGAACTTGAGACGCACCCTCTCTTTTCGAAATGAATGTCCGGTGCAGCTGCGTTCGAGGGAATGTTACAAAAATTGCCTCACTTCATGAGGGACCGTCTTCTTAGGTCCACTTCCTCTTTCAAAAGAGCAATGTTATATTGGGAATTGAAAATTACAATATAACAATTACCCTTCTTCCCCCCCCCCAAAATTTGGTGGGAAGAAAGCCAATTACAAAGTGCCAGCTCATAGTTGCTGCAGGCGTGTCCACTGTGTAGTCCAACAACTCGTCTTGCTCTCATCTGTATCCACTGTAAAAATGCACTATATACACATATACACAAATCATATTATCATATATATACTCTTATATGCCATCAAAAGAACACGAAAATACTATACAAAATACAATTCTCAATGTGTCTGAAAATGACGATATCTGTGTCGTTCAGTTGTACTTATTATCGATTAAAAGTCTATTCATGTAAGCACAAGTTCGTCCACTGGTGATATGTCTTTTTTTTTTTTTTTTTTAAACAATATAGTTCCACACAAGTTCAAGGTGTATATCTGTAAAATTGTTCACTTATGATAACCAAAGTCACTTTGACCGTCACTTGGATAATTGTTGGGATCAGGGACTTACGCATATGGTCCCTAATAATATCACTTTGTCCCCTTGTAGTTATGGTGGAACGTGTAAAATATCTTTCCTTTGGAAAAAAAAAAAACACTGATATCACTGCACACTTGGAAACCGCTGAAATGTAAATCGCTCCACTGCTGGAGCTCGTTGCAGAACTGGATCGCTGTCTAACTGGAATTCGCTGAACTGTAAGGCGCTGAACTGCTGGAACTCGCTGAAGGATTGGACCGCTGTCTAACTGGAATTCGATGAACTGTAAGGCGCTGAACTGCTGGAGTCACTGACCAAATGAGAATCTTTGTGCACCAGGAATCGTTGAGCAATGTGAATCGGTGATCAACAGGAATTGCTGACCATTTGAGAATCGTTAGGCAACCGGATCTGTACGCTGTGTCATGTTTTGTTTAGTACAATCAATACACATAGATTACACTCAAGCTTATTAAAATACTCTCTTCTCTTAAAACTCCCTTAAGTATCATTTTTTTATAAATTCAATTTCTATAATTTTAATTTGTCACCCGGCACACGAAACATTACAAAAAAAAACTCTCTTTTTTTTTTTCTTCAAACTCCTTTTAAATTTGTTAACACTCTCAAAAATTGCCCCATTGAAATTTCTACACTTTATCTACTTTAAATCCTTCCATATACTATATACATTTTTTACTTAAATTTGCTACTCTCTTCAAACTTAAATTTTTCAAATTCCTACTATTTATTTATTTTACATTTCTCTACCTTATGTATATATATATATATATATATATATATTTTTTTTTTTTACATTATATACACTTCTTATCTAACATCCAATCCATCATGTGTTCTGAACCGGACATGCCATAAATATAACTCATGTACATATTTATAATAAAATACTTAAACAATTACACTATCCTCTCAAATACTATCAAAATAAGATTTATATAGGTTCAAAAATTTCCGCACAATACTTTAAAATTTTCCTACAAACTGAGATGACATAAAAAAAAAACCATGTAATCATTTAATTATTATCCTACTGAAAATCTTATAACTCCCCTGCGATTCTATATTACACTATCCATAATTATACATTTTCTTTCACATATCCCCTGATTTAATCCAAATCTTATACTTGGATACGGAATTTCCCGAATTCCTTACATTATTCACTTTCCCACTTAATGAAACCATACTTAAATTTTTTGTAAATCTTATCACTCACTGAAATTCTCTCAATGCCTACAAAATTACGAATTTTCTCTCAAAAACCACCTAACTCAATTCAAATCCCATACTTGAATACCAAAATGTACATTTTCTTTTCTTATATCCCCTGTAATTGAATGCAAAGTCTCCTGAATTAATTCATTTCTCCTTTTGTGTAACATATATTCTAGCATCTAAATTCCCTGTTCAAACAGAAAAATCTAGTCCCCAGAGAAAATCAAGTAGTGGTATACAAGGTCAACATGTCCTTCTGCCATTGTGTCATTTTCCCTGGAAAGCGGTCCCCTTTCTGGCCTGCGGCTAATACGGGCATTTCTTCGTGTAACTTCCCATGGCCAATTAGCTGTACAAATTTTTGAAGATGTCGTTTTGGCAAAATGATACAAATTTTCTCGTCTACGTTTCCGCCATGTTGTGTAAAGTGTTTAGGACGACGGGATGTGCGCGTAGCAGTGTGTGTGATTGTCTGTGTTTCGCGACTCCTATGGATTACGCAAGGATTCATTTACCCCACGGATTAATTAAAATGCGGTTAGTGTCCTTTTGTTCTACCATTGTATTTTATTATTATATCATGTTTATTCCCGCGTTCTAGCGTTACCTTCGAAAGTTCGTCTCTCTCAAAAATTTTATATGTGCGACCCATTCAAAATATATGTAGAAACGCTTTTTTTTTTTTTCAAATGCTTTTTATTTAATCTACAATTCGCGTATGTTTATTAAAATTATCTATTCATTTTAAATTATAATTTGTGTATAATTTTCATTACCATTATCTTTTTTCTTTGAACTGCCATTATGATTTTTAATTAAAATTCTCTATCCATTTTAAACTCTAATTTTAATTTTTAATTACCCATTGTTTAGTTATTTGAATTACAATTTTTATTTTTAATTATGAATTATTTATTTATTTAAACTAGAAAAAAAAAATTTGTTTTTCTTTTTTTCTTTTTTTTTATTTACCAATTATCTAATTATTTTAAACTATAATTCTATAACTCCTATTTCCTCACGCGTATTCATCCAACAATGGTTGATCAATCCGCTAATTAAATGAAGAGCGCGTGGAGAAAGTTTACTTTTGTTTTAAAATTTCACTGTTCTTTGAAAAGAGTTTTTTTTTTTTTTTTAGAAATTCAAAATATTCCTTTATTTAATATTCCTAAATATCTTATCCATCGAAATTTTTATTGCCTGGAAATCAAAGTTCTCTTAAAAAAAAACCTTCTTTTTATAGAGTTATAACGACTTTTTATAGAATTCTAACGATGTCCCCCTTTTGCTTTTTTTTTTTTTTTGAAATGTGACGTATCTTCTCTGTTATTTATGTTCTTTCCAAAATTTGAATTTAATATATCCACATCTTTAACCTATCAACCCTAAAATTTCTTTTGTCTTACAACGATACTTGTTATTTATTTTGTAACAATTATTTATTTTTTTAAATCACAATTTTTATTCATAATTCCCAATTATTTATAGTTCCATATTTATTTAAACTTTCTTGTTCATTTAAACTTTCAACTAATTAATGTATGATTTATTTAAAATTTCCTCAATTTTTTTTTTTTTTTCACAATTTGTTTACACTTTCTTAATTAATGTAATACTTATTTACATTTCTTTAATTTATAATTCAATGTTTATTTAAAATTTCCTTTATTTACAATCCAATATTTATTTAAAATTTGCGTTCCATCTTTCGCGTTGCATTTTGTGAATGGCGATTTTTCTTTGTTACTAACATTCTCAAAATTTTGAATCACGGTTTGTCCGCGTTCTTACCTATGTTTAAACTTCTTTCGTGTTTTAATTGAATCAATTTAAATTTAAATTCTTTAAAGATCTCAAATCATATCTGTGTTTCGGCCTAACCGGTGTTGGAAGAAGTACTGTGCGTGAACAATTTGTACTGCTTATATCGTCCCCTTGTGAATTTCCCGCTGATTCATCTTTCCCCTGAACGTTTTCCATCTGTATACATCCCCCATCCACTTGTGTTGGTCCCTCTTGCGCATCTCGTTCTATTTCTCCCGCCTTTTCATTCGTGTTTGCTTCAATTCGTGTACCGTCCCCCTGTTCTGAAAGTTCCAAATTCTCGTGTGTTTCTAGCGTGCTATGTCTGCCTGATTCCCCCCCTGCTGAAAGAATGTTTGCGTTCGGAGAGTCTTTTGGAGGGATGATTGCATTCTCTCGTGCGCTCTGAGTTGTTTCGTTTTGTACTTGTGCGGTAGCAGGTTTCGCGGATCCAAGAGTAAGAGTGTTTTCGTGCGTATGGTGTGGTTTCGCGTTGTGTGCACTGGTTTGACAAGACTCTCTGTACTGTCCGTTTGCTATTTCCTCTTCCAACATGATAAACGGAATATTCTCATTTTGACCGTGGTCTTTCTTTAGTTCCGGTTTCGGTTCAGAGTTTTGTGCGTTTTTAGGAGTGGGGAGAAGAGGTGACTTGTATTTGTTTATGTAGGGCATTTTTAGATGTGGCTTGCGGTCGGGAAGAGTCCTTAATCTATTTATGTGGGCTTTTATGATTTTAGAATTTGGTTTGTCACACAGTTTTATTTCATATATAAATCTATTTATTCTATTAATTACTCGATAAGGTCCCGTGTGGTTCCCCTTTTTATACCGATTATTATTGTTTTCCATGAACACCCTTGACCCGATTTCCAAATCCCTGAATTTAGCTCTTTGGAGTTGTTGACTTTCTTGGCGTTCTTTCGCGAGAATTAAATTTTTATTTGCCTCCTTAAATGCGTTATTCATCACTGTTATTTTTTTTGATATATAATCCTGATATGTTGTTTCTGTATTATTTTCTGTTACATTAGTTTCAAAAAAAGTTGGAAGGTCTCTTCCAAAAAAAAGAAAGTTTGGTGTTTCTTTGGTGCTTGAATGTACCGTCGCGTTGTACACAGCTACGTGGCATTGTACTGCAGTATCCCAGTATGGCGAATTCTCCGCTAATGTCGCTAAGGTGTGTTTCAATTGTTTGTTAGTAACCTCCACTATACCGTTAACCCATGGCGAACGTACCGATGCTATTCTGGCAACTATTCCGAGTTTCTCTGTCATAATTTGATGTATATTAGATGTAAATTGAGAGCCTGCGTCCGATAACACTGTCTTAGGACATCCCCAATTCATAAAGTAATTTAAGAGTCTATCAGCAACCGTAGTGGCCGTTATATCCGGGATAGGAAACATTTGTATATGTTTGGAGAAGTGGTCTACCACCGATAACACATATTTATTATTTGAAGTGCTAGTTTGAAACGGTCCGCAAATGTCTGTCGACAAAATTTGCACGGGCCCATCAGGTATAGGATTTCTTCCCAGGGGAACGGGCTGATTTTTTCCCTTTTTCTTTCTACACTGTTCGCAAGATGTAATAAAATTTTGTGTGTCACTGTACATACCCGTCCAAAAATATCTGTCCGATAAAAGTTTATAAGTTTTATCAATCCCTGCATGTGTTACATGTGTAATCGCTAAAATTTCTTTCTGTAAATTTCTGGGTATAACTATAGTTTTGTTCAAATTGTCTCTCCAAGGTCTGTCCTTCCAGTTTCCTACGTGCATTAATAAATTAGTTTCCTCGTCAATATATAATGTGTCATAATGTTTACCCTCTTTAAAATTCCGGTTTTGTAAATTTTCTCTGATTATTTTTAATTTTGGATCTTTAATTTGTTCCTCTAAAATTCTATCTAATGCCGGGATTTCTGTTATTGTGTTTATCTGTGCAATATAGACACTATCCTCATTCACATATCCATTTCTTTTCACCGTGTTTTCTCCCTTAATTTGTTCTATCAGGTTAATTTCTCCCCTTGGATTCTCAATGTTTTGTTTTCCCTCATTCTGCTCTGTTTGTTTATTTTCAAAATCATCTCTACTTAAAAAATCCGCTAATAAATTATCTTTACCCGGGACGTGAATAAATTCATAATCATATTCAGATATCTCTAAAAGCCACCTCTGTAATACGCTGGGTGGGTTTTGTATTTTTAAATGCTGTCCCAAAGGTAAATGGTCAGAAAGCACAAAAAACTTTCGTCCGAAAAGAAAATTCCTAAAAAATTTCATTCCCTGATGCATAGCAAGTAATTCAATTTTCATGGCCGGGTATTTTTGCTCCTGTATCGATAATTTCCTGCTAAAATATGCAATCGGTTTTAAAATTCCCTCTCTGTATTGTAAAAGAGCGCCTCCTATGGACTGAATGCTGCCATCGATATTCAGATAAAAGTCTTTGTCAAAATCTGGCTGTATAAGTAATGGTTTCTTGAAAAAACATTCTTGGAGTTCCTGGAATGCCTCCTCACATTTATTATCCCATTTAAATTTATTATCCTTTCTTGTTAAGTCTGATAAAACCGCGGTTAATTGAGCATAATTTTTTATTGAATTTCTGTAAAAATTACAAATGCCTAAAAATCTTTTTAATTTTCTTAATGTTTTTGGTACTGGAAAAGAAGTGATTTTGTTTATATTTTCATCTGTTGGTGTAATGCCTTTTTGACTAATTTCAAATCCTAAATATGCTACTTTTTCTACAAAAAATTTACATTTGCTGGGTGTCAGAGTTAGGTTGTATTTTCTTAATTTATCGAATACTAATTTTAATTTATGTATTAATTCTGAATAAGAGTTAGCCGGGATTATTATGTCGTCGATGTAAGCTTGTATGTTTTCCTCTCTTAAGTCCGCTAAAATGGTGTCCATAACCTGTTGAAAAATTGGAGCGGAGCTTACATGTCCAAAAACGAGTCTTTCAAATTGGTAGTTGCCATAGGGCGTTGTAAAAGCAAATAATTCTTTTGTGTCTTCAGGTAAAACCAATTGGTTGAATGCACTATGAAAATCCAGTTTCGAATAGTATCTATGTCCGGCTAATTTAGTTATAATTTCATTTACACGGGGAATTTTGTAAGGAAAAAGAGTGGATATGTTATTAATTAATCTCAGATCTAAACATAAACGGTACTCTCCACTTGTTTTACGCACTAAAATCATCGGCGATGCAAAATTTGATTTTGTTCTGGCAATTATCCCTGCTTCTTCTAACTCTTTTAATTGATTTTTTGCGGTATCCTGCAGTGCGTACGGAACGTCGTATGGCCTGGAACGTATTGCGTGGTCATGTGCAAGCTTTATCACCGGTTTTACGATGTCCGTCGCTCCTAAAGTTTTTAATGATTTTGAAAAAACGTCCGAATATTGCATTACAAATTTGAGGAAATCTTGTTTAATGTTTGGGTCCATGTGGTCAGTATTAAAATCTTCTGTTTTCAAATCTTTTTTTCTTTCTTCAATTATCTCCGGTTTAGCCTGTATTAAATTTATCATCTCTTCGTATTTATGTGTCCGTTCACTAATTTCTGGTTCTTTAATGTCCTGTTGTTGTATCGTAAAATCTGTCGTAATGTTTCCTAAAGCCATGTTTTTATTTAATGTAATTGTCGCATTCGTGTTATTCTGAACTTCAATTTTAATTTTGTTCTCATTCATGTGGTGTATTCCATAATTCATTACAATGTATGATTTTTCTTTGGGTTCGAACAAAACCTCTGTTCCATTTTCTAGACTTTCCTCACTATATACTACAACATTCTCCCTCGAATTCGGTTTGATTTCTACTTTTCTTAAAATTTTGGCTAGATTCGGTCTTTCCTGTATTATCTCATTTATTTGTCTATCAATTTGCCTATCAGAATTTAAAATTATTTCTATGTCGCCCATCTTCAGAATGTTCTTTTGTGTATTCAAAATGGCTTGATTTTTCTGTAAAAAGTCAAAACCCAATACTCCCTTAAATTTTTGTGTAAATCTTGCTGTTGTGACAAAAAAAATATGTTTGAACTGTTTTCCCTGAATTTTAAATGGAATTTCCACAGTCTTTATATATTCAATACTATGTCCTGTTAAGGCGGACTTCGACTTTTTTCCACCCATGTTAAAGTATAGGGCATTCTTACGCACACAACTGTGAAATAACCAGTGCTCAGATCTTTATGAAATTTGTCGCGATACATAGAAGGGAATATCTAGTTTGCCCAGTGGAACGCATTTTTGCAAAATATTAATAAATTAAAAAGATATAAATAAAAAACTCAAACAAACTAATTAATTTTTAGTTTTCCAATTCTGCAATAGGTGGCGCTATAGAGCCGTCGAATGACTCTGAGGGTATATTATTAACCGTTTTCTTATTTCTTACGCTGAATATTTTAAATTTGGCTTCCACTGGGCAAACTAGGACTATAGCTTTATAATTTATACATAAATTTATTACATATTATTTAGTAATAAGCTCACAGTTGTGTGCGTCGCATTTACAATAACAAGTGATTTTTGCAGCCAATGCTTGGCAAAATTGGCGCAAAGCTAGTGCACAGTAAACCTAAAGTCAATCAAGTCAATACCCAAAACAAATTTATTGTAGAAGCGTGATTATTTTATGTTACATAAAAGTAAACAATTTTCTCTTTACTATATTAAAATTTGCGCGCGCAACCTTCTTATCGCCGTCTTTTGCCTTTTGGAAGGATAAGTTAAAAAACACTTCAAAAATTTATAAAGGTAAATATTATATTTAGTATCTACATTTTGGTTCAAAACGCCAATATTGTTACAATCTAGTTTGAAATTTAAAGATTAAAAATTATAAATCTTGTAACTACAGTTAATCATTTCAAATATATTTTCTGTTTTATAAAAGTGAAGTTTAATGTCAGATCTAGGACTGGTCTTTTTGTATTTATCTGAAGTTCATGTTTAAAATATATATCTAAAGCGGTAATATTAAAATATGCTACTTCACTGAGAAAAATTCGTACTGATACCTCTGTAACAATTAGCTGATATAGCCCTATGAGAATTTGTTGTAAATGAATACAAAAATATAAAAAGTTTTCTCTTTTTCTTTAAAATCTTTGATGAATCACTTTTTATGCAGCATTTTGCATTTTGGCTGTTTAAGACAAAAACTGTTCAAAAACATAATTTATGAAATTTAGCATCAATAAATATTTAAGTTATAATTTCTACATTTATTTCGAAAATAAAGTGCTCATATTAAAGTATATAAAGTGAAATATAAATTGATATATTAATAATTTTTTTTCTTTAAATTCACAAATTGGATTTTGTTAGCAAAGTGGCAGTTGAGATTCTAAGCACTCCCAAAATTTTTAATTGAACCCCATAAATTTTTCGAATGTATAATGGCACTAGTAGCATACACATTCCTAATCTGGAATATATATTATAAAAAAACTTAAAATTCACAATTATGTGCAAATTTCTATAGTATTCTAAATGACATTCTTGTTCAATGCATTCTATTTTTTAAAATATTTAATTTAATTCTAATAAAAAAGGTATATAAGAATATCTGTTCTTGTTATACAAAATTATCTTCACCTTCAAATGCGAATCTGAAGAATAAAACATCCTGGTTCAATTTGTAAACAAATTTACAAAAAATATGAAATTAGATCAAAATATGTCAAATTGAAAGCGATAAAATTGTATTAGAAGGTATAACTTTCATTCAGTTTCAATAATTGACTAAATACAATATATGAATTTGAAAAGTCTTTACCAAAATAAACAGATGATGTAAGAAATTGAAAATATCAAAGATGCAATATCATTCATTTATAAAAAATTGTTTATATCCATTTCCTTTTTATTTAAATCAGAAAAATGAAAATATCAATAATTCCTATAAATCCAGTCAAAAATGCAATACCGTACAATTATAAAATTTATTTTTTATATCTATTTTTTTTTTTTTTTAAAAATGGGAATAATATCTATGCTTGGAGTATCTGTGTCGAAATTGAAGCATTTCGAAAAATGTAAACAATTTTAATGCTTATATCGCCGAACCTAATAGATAAAAATGTACATAATTTTTTTTTGTTTTGTTGAAAATAGGGTACTGGTTATGAATATATAAAACTAATTTATATATTTTGAGCTTTTTTTTAACTTGAAAAGATATCTGTACAAGTGATTTTTTTGTTTTTTCATTTTTCTTCTTAAATCGATATTTATTGTTAAAAATAGGTTTTACAGTTTTGGAGTACTTATTTTGTCAGGTTGAAGAAAATTCGAAATTTTCCTTTTTGCAAGTTTGTAATGCTTATATCTCAAAAAATAAAAGTGAGCTATGAACAATGAGCAAGAATTTTACTTTAATCTGGGTTTTCCAATGGATGGAAAATCTGTAGTACTTAAAATATAACGCTTGTTGCAGCTCAATCTGTTTACTTACTCCTTGGTAAAATATTGATACATAAGCACAAGATATTTGATTCTGTTTATAAAAATTAGGAGGTTACGTGAACTTAAGAATTCCAAAGATGTTTAATGATTCTTGGGGTTTGAACAGAATAAATAAAAATATACATATTCAAGTATGTATTTATGAGCCTGCAAGTAAGTGTAAAAGATATATAGTATAATTTATATACCAAAAGGTAAGATAGTAAAGTAATTTGATATTTTAGCATGAAGTCTATGGCCGAAGTATCCAGATAAAATTGGGGTGAAAACAAAAAGTGCTATAAACAGTTAATAAGTAATTTGTAGTGCTTTGAAAGCCTGTAAACAAAAAAATTAGTGAAAAAGTCAAATAAATTTATTGAACTTTACTGAAGTTTTATTTTAAAAAATGTTATTCACACAAAGCTATTTCGGCTTCGTCAGACTAGAGCAACTGCTGATTCTGTTATTTAAATTGGAATTTTTTTTAAATCATCTGCTGTATAAACACATTTGATTTAATTGTGTTGCTAAGTAATATGATATCATTTTCTTAAAATATATTGCTTCATAATGGTATCTCTATGGAAGATTCTTTTTTTATTAATATCTCAACAGCTCCTGGTCCTAAAAACTCAAAATATGGATTGCATTGTAAGTAGGACTATTTCAAGGCTATCCACAAAATCTTTTGAAATTCGGTACAACCATATAAATTTTCAATTCTATTTATATGGACTAACAGTATACCCATTCTTCATGCAGAATATATAAAGAAATATTAAAATCAATTTATGGTGAACTTTTAATATTTAATTCTTTTTGAAATTTTTTAATAATTCTCATTAAAAAGGAAAGGTGAGTTCTCCCGTGCTGAGATAATAAACAAATAGTGAGAAGTGCTACTTTTTCTTTGTAAATAATTTTTTTTAATAGTGAATTTTCTTTATAAATAATAGTAGATATACCCAATGCTGCTCGTGATTACAAATGTGTACAAATACCCATATTATTCTAAGTGACTTCGGTATTCAAAATATTCTATTAAAGTATAATTAATTTAATTGCCCTAAAAATAAGTATAAGAATTTCTGTTTTCACTGTACAAAATTATCTTCACAGGTAAATCTAAAGATTATTCAAAACATTCTATTAAAATATTTAATTTAATTTTCCTAAAAAAAGTATAAAAAATTTTCTCACGATTCAAAATTATCTTCGCAAACAAATCTAAAAAATAAAACATCCTGGTCCTGTTTGTATAAGCACAATTATAAAATATGTAAAATTAGGATCAATCTACCTATATCACAATGAATATCTCCCCCAGGGGGCGGTGCCGCCAAAGATTGCGGTGGTCGGATTTTAGGTCTGTACCTCTGGTTCTCCGTCTGCTGGGGGAAAATCAATCGGGTTACCTGATCGGTGATGAACTGGCTGTCGTACCAGTGAGTCGTTCAGGCCCCGACTCTTCCAGGTGGTCGAGCCCATAGACTGTGCCTATTCATGACCTGAGCCAAGGGCCGACCGGTGGCTGGTGTCGAGCTTGGCGGACGTTCTCTCGGACCCTGCCTGGTGAATGTTTCCGTCGAGTCAGCGACCTGGTTGCGGCTCCTCTGGAATGGAGATTGGCTAGCCTTAATATGGCATAAACTTCACGGTCGCCTGGCTAGTTCGTATAATCCTATACCACAATGAAAGCACTAAAACAAATGGTGTTAGAAGATTAACCCATACCATTTTCATTCTTCTTCAACAAATAGCTTGAAATATTGTCAAAATAAAACAGATGCAGTAAAAAATTGAAGATATCAATATTTTCCATAATCTTTTAAACTATAATGTCATAATTGATATAATCCAGTTAAAAATGCAATTACTTAATATAAATATTTCTCTAATATTTAAATTGGAAAATATTTAATAAAAATTGTCTGTTGTATAAACACATTGGATTCAATATCATTACTAAGCAACAGGATATATTTTTCTTCAAATGAATTTGCAGAAAAATATTATCTGCGTAATGCTGTTTCTATGGGAGGTTCATGTTTTATTAATATCTCTACAACCCCTGGTCCTAGATTAGAAACTCGAAACATGGACTAAATTTTAAGTGGAGTTAACCCAAACCTATCCAAAAATTTCACGAAATTCAGTGCAGCCATTCTCCCGTGATGATGAGATAAACACATAGATTTTCAACTTTATTTATCTTATAGATTTTACATTGCAAATGAAATGATAAAAGCTAATAGGGCTTTAATATGTTGGAGGGTGCCAAACCTTTAAACTTAAAATCTTAGCTCTGTATATATTATAGAGAGATATTACAAAATTCATTCAGAGAGCCATACCTCCTTATCAATTGCAGTTACCTTGTTTATTTTTTATTTATTTACTATCAAAAATTTTAATAAAATTGAAATCATGCTATTAATGGCATAACAAAGTTTGTTGCTAGTTGCTACAAAGAAATTGTAATTGTAAAATGAGTTGTTTGAAACCTATCAACTCACATAAAATTAAAAGCAAAGTTTTCAAATCTGATCACCAAGACATATATCAGTAGCTGTTTTGTACAGTACCAGTAGCTGTACAGTATCAGTAGCTGTATTGTACAAGAATATTGAGAAGTTCATAGTTGTAGGTCTGTATTTGTTTCATGGAACATAATACTTTTAGTTGTAAATAGATGGTCTCAAAAGTGTATAAAAAATGTTTTAAAATCAACCCTAGAATAGTAAGTATATGTTAAAATGATGTATGATAAAAATATCTACTATTTATCTCTTTTTTTTTTTTTGAGCACCTTCATAGTCTAGTAGTGTTTGCCAAAGGTCATTCCACATGACACAGTGTGGAAGAGAAAAAAATATGTCATTCAATATTGCATTAGTTAAACTTGATTGCAGACTATGTATGTCTAAATGATATATAGTTGCCATTAAGATTAAGAAAATAAATATATGCTTTATTTACATAACCATTAAATGGTTAACATTATGCTTATTTTATACATATATTAAAGAGATGTTTATATACTTGAGTTTATACATAAAAAAACTCTAATATGATTTTAGCTTTTGTCGCCTAATGTAAGAATGACAAAAAGAGAGTTTCCTCAGAATTTACAGCTTTGAATTTTTGTAATAGAAAAGTCTGATCATCTCTATTTTTATTCAGTAAAGGCGACCTTTTTAACCTATAAATCTAAGCAGAAAAAACTTGTTACACCTATATCATCTGCTTGTAGTTAAGTTCAAATGTTCTAAATAAACAAAATAGAAATCATCCTAAATTATAACTTTACTAAGGGAGCTATAGACTCCATTGATTAAATATGATATATGAATTGCAGTCATAAAACAAACGATTGGCCACTGTGCATTTTTTACTAAACATTGCTGTATTAAATGCTTATATAATCCACTAAAATAATTTTAAAAAGGAAAATGGACAAAACATTTACCAAGACTTAACTTATGTTCCTGATACATTACCAGTAGTAGAAAATTGGTAAAGGAAAAGGCAAAACTATCCAAGTATTTCTGTAGGCACAAGACAATGCTTAAAAGAGTTCTTATTCTTAACAATGAGAAAGTTGAAAGGTAAGAGCATTGTTTGTGGTACTTTTGTTAAAAGAAAAACACTTAGAAAATACTACTCATGCTGCAGCTTTACAAAGAAAAGGATGAGGACAACATATTGCTGTACCTATAATCAACCAATCTGTGGTGACCATACAAAAATGTATGTTTATCTTATTATTTACACATGTAAATGTTTCACATTTTTAAGTTGATTATGCATAAAAAACACATCAAGGGTATGCACCCAAGTTTTCTATCATTTACTGGACTTTGAGTAAGTAACATTTAATCATATTCTTTAACTTAAAAAGTTTTCAAAAAATAATTTTTTATGCTTTGACGCTAAATGTGTAAAATAAAAGGAAATTATAAAAAATATGTATTGTTACCAATAACATAACCTCAGAGAGTGTTTCCATAGAGATAGTTTTAAATATTTTTTATATATGACATATATAAAATTTGATGGTAAATATCTTAACAATTTCAGTGTATATCAGTTTTGACAATATACAAATTTTCAATCAGGTTTTTCCTCATTTTTCCCATTTTCTATTGCATAATTTTTATTCCTTGCATCATATAATACAAAAGTAATTAAATACGACTATGTATGAAGTTCATAAGTGCTAACAACCAGACTTTACCAGTATCCATAATTACGTGTCTGGTACACATCAAATCCCTTGTTTATTCCTTAAAATTTTACTAGTACTTAAGATTACACATGATTTTTACCACTAAAAGGTAAATTTTTGTTATGATTTTTTTTTCTTCCATATTAATTCCTCTACATATATTTTTTTACTTTTCCACATGAAATGGTATTTAGGTATTGAAAATTTGTAATAATTACATTTGCATTGAAATGAAACTTAATACTTTTTTTTAATATTTTATGCAGCTAGCTAGTTTTTTTAATAGATATTAAATAGATATTTGAGCTAGATAGTTTTTGTTATTAAATAATGCATATGTCAGTAAAATTAATTTATACTGTTTTTGAAACAGTATAAATGTATTTTCATTAATAAATATAGTAAATAAAGACTTTTTGGAAATAAAATATATTTATTTTTGTGCATATAAACCTCTGATTGTAATAAAGCATAAAACAAAAATATACAGTTGATAGTTGACTAAAAGTATCAATCAATTTCTGAGGCAAGGAACAACCTACTTTTTCAGGACATAAAAGGCAGAACACATTCACCAGCAAAGGAAAATGCATCTGTCGATTCTTTTAATCAACCTTTTATGCTGTTAAACTAAGTGTTAATTTTGCAGATTATTTTGACAGCAATTTGTGCAAATATATGTATATATATGTATATATATATATATATATATATATATATATATATAAATATAAATTAGTAAATCCAAAGTTAGAATGTATGTAGTAACTCATAATACACTATTCCAAAATTTTCTACAAAGAAATAAAAGAAATTAAGACATAAAGAGGAATTAATAAAGCGTAATGCAGGTCATAAAGACAAAGACGATCAACAAATTTCAAAAATGAGGAATGCAAATAAGAAAACAAAAAAATCAAGCAAAAAAGCTTGCACATGGAAGAGATTTAGGCTTACGATAAGTTCATTTCGAAAAAATTCTCTTCGGGTCCATATATCCCTTCGAAATGAACACAAAAATGCTTGTTTCTGAAACACAAGATAGATTTTATCTATAAACTTGTGTTATATGGACGACAAGCATATAGATTGGAACAATAAAGGAAACATAAATACCTTGAAATACATTTCATTAGAGCAACCATGACAAGCAAAATATGGCTAGACCAATATATATTTATTTTAAGAATTTTAATTTACTTGTATTATAAATACCAGGGATTGATCATTTATTGAATATGGTCTGTAGAGCAAATGTGAAAATAAAATGGTCTGAAGGGAAAACTTGAAATCAAAATTGACTCTATGACAAGCTTGTGAAAATTATAAATAGGTATGAAATGCCCCTCTTTCCCTGTTCCATATATAAGGTAAGCAGTTGAAAAAAGAATTACATGTGGATTGGTGAGTCCTTTAACTACACCCATGTGTGTGTATGTGTATAAATATATATATTTTAGAAACATTATATATTATGTTGTGATAATTGTTTGAGATTCTGATATTTAAAAAACAGAATAAAAATTAAGATCATAATAAATAACTAACTGGGAGAATTTTAACTTTAAACATTTAGTTTTTGCTTTGAATATGGCTACTCTATGTGATCTTTATACACTGAAATATTCATTTGTGCATAATTTTACTCATGTGTCATTTAAGTATTAGATATTTTCCTTTGTATAATCTAATAAATAAATTTCACTCTTTAAAAAATTTCAAGTCTATATGTGTGCAAGTGTGTGACTATTCTTTTTTACTACTTAAAAATGAACTAGTATTTTTCTTTCAAAAAAATACCTCTGAAATTTAGTATCTTTTTCTCTGGAAAATTCATAGAATTTTTATTTGTGAATTTATTAGACACCCTGATAATTGTTCCCCTTTAAAACAAAAAGCTAAAATATAATAATAAGCTCTTTAACATCAAATATCTCACATGAGTAAATTTGTATTAAATATATCTATCTTGTATTAAATATTTGACATTTCTATTCGGTAAACTAACTTTTGTGCTGAGTTTTAAAATTCTTTTGAGTATATTGCATTAATAAGTAAGAAACCCTAAATATATTAGTGCAAATTTCATTTTTATATTTATTTTAAAATGAATATTGCCATTATAAATGAATATTCTTAAATTATAAATTATAAAGGAATTAAGAGTATCATAAATGTAAAGAAACACAAAGTTATATAACATTTGTTTTATACATATTAAAAATTATTCATTGTGAAGGCACAAAAAAGATGTCATATGGGTCCCCAAACATGTAAATCTGCTGCTGCTATTAAAATATTTCTGGTAAGCAACTATTTTGATATAAGCAAGAAAGTGCTTATTTGATCATCCATCACCATTCGTGGGCAATATTTTCCTAGTTATTGCTGCTTGTCAGCAAGGTGCAGAAATAATCTGTGTACACAAAACTCCTTAAAGCAAGGGTTTCAGAAATTTTCTGGTAGAACTATTTGTACTTCCAATTCAGTAGCAATCTGTGCCATTATTTTAACCCTGCCTATCGCTAACAATTGTAAGCACTCGGAATTATAGTTAAGCAGCTTCTGCCCTATAACAGGACATTGTATAAAAGTAATAAAGTTTAATTGACCTCTTTTTTTTATACATGTTCTCAGGAAATATTTATATATACATCGTATTTGTTATTAGTATATGTGCCACATCTCAAACACTCTACCAATCCATAAGAAGAAACACATCAACTTTCCATACCTGAGGAAACTTTACATTTGGATGGTGAAGAAGATGCGCAATATTCAAGACATCCACAATTTTTTTGCCTCAAAGGCTAAATGTGTATTTGCTTAGAGTGTGGATAATACATCTCACCTTTGCAAATGCATTTTTGGCTGTTTTATTCATCAAAGAAGCCGATGTCATCAAGAACTATTCAAGATACCCAATGTTTGCCTCAAAGGCTAGATGTGTATTTGCTTAAAGTGTGAATAATGCATTTCACCTTTGTAAGAACTGCAGTTAGGGGTACCATAAAAGTAAGTTTTCTCTTTTATCCAAAGCATGTATTAAAATTTTTATTATTATTCTAATTTTTTTTTATCCAGAAAACCTTTGTGAGTGCAATTTGGACTGTTTTGATTCAACAAAGAAGAAAATGTAAGCAGCACAAGAATATATAGGAAAATGTATTTCATATATTAAATTTAATGTGATCTCTACTTGGAGTCATACGTCGGTGTATTGGCACCCAGGGCAAACAGTAAAATTGGCGCCACCCTCCCCAATGGAGCAGGTGTCTGATTTTATTATATATTTATATACCGGTATAATAAAAATATTGCTATTATTATTGTAATGTGAAATTAGTGGCCTGTATATAATTTGCTTATTGTATTAAATAATAACAAAATGTTAATTTTTGTATATAAAATATTACTCATAGTATAACATTTTAATATGTCTATTTTTTAGTATAATTAAGTTAATAATTAATAAATAGTCAAGTAATATAATATTTTTAATATAATTAAGTTTCAATTTTAGATATGTTTTGAATTATGTTTTAAATTAATTTCACATTTTTAAATTTATAAAAAAGTTTACATCATGATGACATCCCCTCTCCAATTTAGAACCTAAGTAGGCTACTGCTCCTGCTGCCTTCCCTTCCCCCTCTTTGATCTGAATATGCTTTACTGGAACACAATAATATAGGAAATCTAGTAGTAGACCCTCCATGTCTCCTATAAAACTGCTTTTTCAGAAATTAACACTTTTATGTTTAACAAGAAACTTTTGTGTTTTATGTTTTGAGCTTCTATGCTGTTTTGGGGTGATTAAATTTAGTTGAGTATTAGTAATTAGTCTTACTTTTGTGTCAGATATTTTTCAATCTAATCCAACAATTTAGACTTGGGGATAAATTCTTACCTATTTCAGAGAAATTTATTTTCATTGAAAGAAATTGGTGTGTGTGTGTGTGTGGGGGGGGGGGGATATGTCTATTCAATGCGAGACTAATGGTCATTTTGCCAATGGAGGGATGCCTTTTGTAGAGGACTTCAAAGGGAAAATCTGTATTGCATAGATTAAATTTAAGTCTATGTCATTTTAAAGGATTTCAAATATCCTCTTGTTGAAAATGTGTTTTAAGGACTTGAAAAGTACAAATGTTTTACTTTATAATTTTTAGCTTACCATTATTTTGGGGTGTTGATGATATATTTTTTTCCACAATCAATTATGATTGTGGAAACATTCATAATTCATAATTCATAAGATAATTCAATCACAACATTTTGATTGAATTATCTGCTTTTAATAGTTTTTAAACTATGCTTTAGTTAAAAGCAAACCTGTAGTTAATAGTAATTATTATTAGGACCTGAAATTTGATGGCATTTGTATTTTGGGGCCTTTTTCTCTTTTTGGGCATTTTTTAATGAGTTTTTAGTACGTTTTTAGACGTTTTTGGAGATTTTTATTAAATATTTTAAGAGCATTATTATTTTTAGGTCATTTTTTGCCATTTTGTAAAATATATAAAATTTTCATAAGAATTATGCTTTCAATTTGCAACACTCAAAACCAGGTTTGTTACATGAACAAAGCCATAAAACTTCAAAACTTCTCATTCTGGCAATTCAGTTCAAGACACTTGTTTAGTGCTAATATTGAGGGAAGAGAATCTCCATTGTCCACATTTGAAATGAACTGTGGTGGAGGTAGTTAACAAAAAAATTCAAATTTAGAGGTTCTTATCTTGTACTGTTGCTGCTATTCCAAACGCTTTATGTACTACCTGACAGAACAGGTTTCGACTGGTTCTGACTCTCAGACTTTCTCCTGGACGTCTGGGGGCTTCTGAAAAAAATATCATTTTTCTTTTCTTCTGAGGTTTTATAGTGCATATTATAAAGCAAAGATAAAATTCTAATCTGTGAATTCTTTAATATTGAAGTGATTTAATTTATAATTTTAACAAAACATAATGCAAAGTGTTTGGGAACCGTTCAAGTTTTAAGGTCCGTTTTTTAATTCTTAAGGACATTTTTCATCTTTTTAAGGCAATTTTTAGGTCATCAACATCCCAGCCCTATAATGATTATTGGAGAAGGAGCTCAAAAACTTTATTTAATACCTTAAAACATTCTTAAATAAATTGTATCGTGCAAAGTTAGTGAGCACTTGTAAATACAGGGCATTTTAACCATAGGCAAATGCAATGGACTTGCAATGGTTAAGGGCCCTATTTCGATTTTCCATACCCCAGCAATATTTCTGATATTTATTAAATCATTTTTATTCTTATCTAACTGCACTTTTGATTTGAGAAGTGTTTTATTTTCTTTTGTGCAGAAAAGCATAAAGTAATGAAAAGTAAAAATTAAGACAATAATCAATAAAATGTTTGCAAGCCATTTAGAAACTAACTGAGATCATGCGCACTACAAGTATTTTTCATTAATAATTTTCTAATTAGTCAAATTAAATTATGATATATTGCTTCTCTACAACATTACGAGAAACTAAATCTTTCAGAAATGCTAAAGCTGCTTCAGTGCCTGAGTTTTTGAAAGTGAAGAAGTAAGTTTAAGGTTACAAATATTTCTGAATTTGTAATGCATTAATATATAAACGTGGACAAAATTTGCTTTTAAACTAAATATCTCCATAAATATGCAATTTATTTCAATGAAACTTTTATCAGGTAATAAGACTCAATCTAGACAGTATTTGATATAAGTTTTATCCGAGGAATGCATTTATACGCATAATACATTTTGATAAATCTACACCTTTTGAACATCCCTGAATGTGAAGTAACCATTTTTTTCTCTAATTATTCTTATATGCCTGTGCGCACAGTATCTCTCGAAAATATTGGGCAAGTCGGAGGAGGGGGGTACTTGGTTCCTTATTCCACTAACCAGTTTTACTTTTTGGATCCCTATTCTATTTTCGTTCATTTTAAATAGCTTTTCCGATTCCTCTCTTAATTATAATTCATTTCTTATTCTTCCAGATTGCATCTCGGCTCTCCAAGACCCCCTTTATTCAGAGCAGAGGCATAGGGTGTCTTGCTCTACTTTTCAGTCCTCTTTTGTTCTTTCATTCTTCCTTGTGTCCATTTTTCCTTTTTAATATTAAATGTACATTGTATATATTTGATTCGAAAAAACGTTATAAAAGTATAATTAATTTTAAAAATCTTACAAAACTAGTAGATATTTTTAAGGAGAGAGAAACCACTTACAAACGGCTCGTAGATTCCCCCTTCCCACACACATACACCGTAGAATATATAGAACCTGAAGAATATATAGGATATCTACGCCACATACACATTTTTTTACACGGTTTTATGAAGAAATAAAAAGTTTCTCTTTAAATACCATAAAATTTGATTACACAAATTATTTTTTCTCGTCAGCAGACGTGGAATTATAGTGCTTCATATGTATTACCATATTTGTTGTTAATTCGCTGAAAATATTATAATTAAATATGAATTGATCAACTCCAATTATTTCCAACAGTATATAGTTCTAAGACAGCATCCGAAAATTCTGAAGTCGAAAAAATAACTGCTTTCAATTGTATCATTCTTCCGAATCACAAAAATCGTCTTCCCTAATATAAATAGCAGGTTCCCAGCCTCTATCATTGTGATGTGATTGCCAGTCCCCATCTTACCCGCCCAAGATATTTATTTACACCTGTCTTGTTTCAAGTTACAACCTATCTTTTCACTCTGTGACACAGCGTTTACAGCCGACGAAAATTGGATCCCTACTCGATGATCCCTACTCACACGCACACTTCTGCGCAACTTGGTTGCACTCGTGAGAGATGACAGAAGACGGATCATAAAAAGCGGGAGAAAAGATTTTGTGTGCAAGTGAATTTAGTTCGAGTTTCTTGAGTTTGTTGAATCTGCACTGAATAAACACTACAGTGCACTCAGAGTATAATAAAAAACAAAGGCCCTTTATCTCTAAAATATAAAGAGTGTTACATTTCACTTTTGTTTATAGAAAATTACCTATTTTTTAATTTACCAATTTTAATATTTAAAGATTAAAACTAGAAATTTTAAAATTATTATATTTTAATTAAAATAATTTTATACTGTGGTGCATTGAGTATGAGTAAACTTTAGTTCCAGTAGCCAAGTCAAAATGGAATTTACCATTAAGAAGAAATACAATTTATAAAGCATAAATAGTTTCCAAGAATTTTAAAGTATTTTTAATTGAAAATTTCAATTACTTTTAATAGATATAATAAATAATTCTATTATATGTATATTACTTATATAAACAATAATTATTGATAATTAATATATTTTAAAATCAATAGAAGAATTCAACTAATTCTGCTATTGCCACAGATATTTTATCCCTTTAAAATGAAAACATATAATAATAATGGTGGATTACAAATAGTGACATAGAGATAATAATTGTAAAGAAGGTAAAATCACTGGCAGATCAGCAATTTAATAAGGCATATATTACTCTTCATTCGGGGGGGGGGGGGGGGGGGGGAAGCAGATATTCGCCGCCCTTCCCCGAACGAAGAGAATAAGTTTTATCTTACTAAAAGTATTTCCAGGCCTTCCGAAAGCCTCCTGGTGATCTAGAAGATTGAAAAAAAAAAAAAAAAAGAAGGCCAGAAATAGAATGAGCTCTAAGAAGCGCCGTGACATCTTGAAAACTGAGGAAAACTTAAAGAGGTTAGAAAATAAATTATTATGCAATACTAAATTCGTAACATTTTTAGGAGGTAGGGGGGGGGGGTGAGGGGATGTCCGTGTGGGGTGGTGATAACAGATTTCTGCGGTGTGAATTATCTATTTCAAGTTTTGATATTTTATTCTCTGGCAACAGAAACACTCAACGTTTCTCGAGATATGTATATAGATCAAGAGAATTCGCAGTGAACTGTATTTTCTGTAAATTATATACTATCTGTATCCAATCTTTCACATTTTTGCCATTTTCTTCATTGCATATTAATTCGTTTGTGTTTTCGAACGCTATTTCCTCTTTTATCTAACTAAATCGGGTTTAGAACAAGCAAATGGTGTTGTTGTAATACTGTCTAGTCAACATTGTACTAGGCAATACCGACTATTTCTGCTAAATGATACAAAAAAAATGTTTTCTTTAAATAGGATTAAACCGGATATTTTTGCTAATAAGAGAAATACATGTATGTATACTCACGCAAAATATAACAACATTTCTGTAGGGATTAGAATAGAAAATTATTAATAACAGAAATAATTTTCTTTGCCTAGTATTTTCTTAATTATGTTGGCCCATGAGCATTCCAAACACGTCATTTGTTTCGAAAGCGTTATATATTTTTTAATGAAATAGAAAATAGTTTTTATATACATAAAAAATTAAATAATGATCATCAATCATACTACATTTCTTTGTGAGTCTTTATATATTTCTTACAGTGGTGCTTTCAAACTTTTCTTATATCGTCTGGTCACAAATCATGCTAACACCCGAGTGTACAAATCGCCTAACACCCATATGTGACTAATTTGCCACATTTTAGGAAATTTAGTCAATTAGTTTTTGAATTAGAGTGCAATATACATACATTGCACAGGCAGGCAGACACGTCACACTGAAAATAGTTTTTTCGTGTTCCCAAACCAAAATGTGTAGATTCATCGAAAACTCGAATTGCGATTTTCAACATGATTCCAATACGTTCCCTATACATTACCATGTATTGCAGGGAAAGTAAAAATATTTCTTTTTATAAGCCAGCCTTAATTTAAAAATTTTCGTAAACGTTTTTGAGATATTTATTTTGTCAAGTTAGTAATTGGGCAGTCACTCAGATAAATTCGACGCATTAAGATGATTTGTGTTAATATATAATTTTGATACTATGTTACGTGTAGCTGACAATATCCTTTTCCCGCATGTACATTAGAAGAGACTCTTTGCATGAGTGCACGAAGCATGAAATCTTCCGAAGCAAGATAGACATGGTCGTATGCAGAATTTTTTTCCAGGGGGTTCTAAAATTGATTGCATTCCAAATTTAGAAATTACTACCAACCTTGAATTGTTACAAAGTAAATTTGAATAGATGGTATAAGCATCACATTTTAAGAATTAGTGTGTATAGCACTTTTAAAAATGAGTGTGTACCACCTTTAAAAATTAGTCTCCCTTTCATAACAGAATTCTAACCATCCTGGAGACAGAGTAACTAAACTAAAAATTGGACATTCATAAACATACCAAATGCAATGATCCTAAGTTTTCCATTTAGGTTCAAGTTTAAATTGTTTTAATTAATATGCACGTGGAAGAAAACACACAGTTGTGGTTGAATGTTCTAATTCCAAAAAGCATTTTTTTAATTTTTTTCTCTCGTATTGGCTTTTAATTAAATTAAAAATTTTCCCAGGGGGTGCTTTAGCATCCCCTGGTTCCCCCCCCCCCCTTAAATACGCCCATGAAGATAGATGCAATCAAGTCAAGAGTTTTACTTTTACATTCTTTCAAGAATTACGAGAACTGGACGCACTCCCTTTTATGACCTTCAACCTCTAGCAACACTTCAACTTGACGTATGCCATGAAGAGTAAAGAGAGTATTCTCTCCCTTTTGTGCCAGTGGAAGAGGATGCATATGAAGTGGTGACCTTCACAGACATCTGGCTGCGATAACAAGTTCGCTTGCTTATTTGGTCAAATTTTGAAATGAATGTTTATAGTTTTTGTTTTAAAATAATACTTTTCATAATGAAAAAATCAGCAGTAACTCTAGTTTGATGGAGACGAACAGTTGAAAAAATTAAAATATCGAAATCAAAACTACTTTTTCAAAACAGTTTAAAATGTTAAAATATCGACATTAGAACCATCTTTCACAATGTAGTTCAGAATATTAAATTCAGAATATTAGTTCAGAATACATGATTCCAATACTTTCCCAATACATTACCATGTATTGCAGGAAAAATAAATATCTAATGTTAGCAGCACATGACTTTCCCTGTAGACTCATATTTACATTCTCTTTATTACTTTCCCTGCAATACATGGTAATATATAGGGAAAATATTGGAATCATGCCGCAAATTACAACTCGAGTTTCCGACGAATCTACACGTTTCGAGAGCTCTAGAATACGAAAAAACTATTTTTAGCGTGACGTCTGTGTGTGTGTGTCTGTCTGTGCAATGTATGTATCCACTCTAACTCTAAAGTTAATGGCCGAATTTCATAAAATTTGGTAAGTAAGTCACTTTGGTGTGACCTTGGTGCTGATTAGTTTTTAGTACGATTCGGGATAAAAGAACCCGCATATTTTTGCGAAATGGCCCTAAAAATTGCCTGTATCCGCTCTAGCTGAAAAACTAATGGACCGAATTTCACAAAATTCGGTAGATAAGTCGCTTGTGGGCTACCCTGGTGCTGATTAGATTTTGGTACGATTCGAAAAACAATAACCTGCTTTTTTCTTGCGAAACGGCCGCAAAAAACGTCAAAATCTGAAATAAAAAATCTGATGTGGGCAGTACATGACTTTCCTTATATAATGCAATGGATTTACTACTTTTACAGTTAAAAAAAAATGTTACCCTTATAGTAGGTACTTATATTCTTTCAAAGATATTGAATTTTCTTGAATTAGTCGTCATTTTCATAGATTTAGCATCATTTTTATACATTTTGCGAGATTTTCGTTAATTTGGCAACATTTAAAAATGTCGCCAAGTTGGCGACATTCCGCTAAATTTGTCGCCAAAATCTCACCAAGCGTTATGAACGAAAAAATAAGTTATTCTTACAGCAGATAAATGACTATTGGCGGTCAAATACAAAAGTATTACTCAAAGTATCTTTTCTCGTGAATGGAACGCGTTAGATCCACGAGAATGATGTCACCCAATTTATCGCATGATATTACATATAAAAAGTTAATATGTTTGTTAACAGTTAATATTTTTTTTATTTTAAGGGACTTTTTGACAAATTTATTTGAAAAATGTGCAATATCTCGAGAACGGTTCATGCTAGCGTTCTAAAATTTACGTCAATCGCTTTCTAAGCAAAAATTATATATGAAATGTCTATTTGCGTAACTTTGTTAAAGGTTTTGATTTTTTCAAATTTCACTCGAAAATTTAGGAGAGTTCTGAACATTCGATTGTGTTTAAAAACAATAAGCTTCCAATATTCATGGATTGTGATTTTTGTACCAAATTTCATTCGAATCGTTCCATTTGTTCATGAGATATCGTCTCCACAGACTCACTGACACACACATGCACATACACGCACAGACATCACCTTAAAAATGTTCGATTCGTGATCAGGGATGCTTGAAAGGTGCTCTCCCCTCAAAAACTCGAATTCGAATTTTCGACTCCGTCACAATACTTTCCTTATACGTTATGTATATAAGGAAAGTAAAAACTACGTATGCTCAAATATATCCATTAAATACTTGGTTTATACGTAAATTTAACGATAAAAGAATAAGATAAACCCCATTACACTAGGACTTGCCGTTCTCAAAATATTTCAGTTTTTTCGTATTTTCTCTACGCCACCTTTGAAAATAAGTCCAGTTACCAAATGAGAACGAAAATGGAATTGAAAGTGAATTAAATTTAATTAAAATAAAGAGAACGTGGATATAAGTCTGTAGGGAAAGTCATGTGCTGCCCATATCAGATTTTTTCTTCAATAATTCATTAAATAGAGTTTAATTTTACAAAATAGCACCCATAATTATTTTAAATAACACTGAATTTGCACTTTTAATTCAATTTTCGTTTCATTTGGTTACTGGACTTACTAAAGGTAACTTCGCAAAAATACGAAAAAAAAAAACATAAAAATATATCAAGAACGGCTAGTCCTAGAGTAATAGGATTGGTCTTATTCTTTTCATCATAAAAAATTACGTATAAAACAAGCATTTAATTGATACATTTGAGCATACGTTGTCTTATTTTATATTTTTGCGGGCCATTTCGTAAAAAAAGGCAAGTTTATCTTTTTTGAATCTTGCCAAAATCTAATCAGCACCATGTGACTTATCCATCTTTATTAGATCTTAGCTGAGTAGACAGGCAATTTTTGCGGGCTATTTTGCAAAAAAGGGCGGGTTCTTTTATCCTGAATCGTACCAAAATTTAATCAGCACCAGGGTCACCTACCAAATTTTTTAAAATAAGGTCAATTAGTTATTGAGTTAGAGTGGATACATTGCACAGATGTCACGCTAAAAATAGTTTTTTTAGTGTTCTACAGGCCTTAAAAAGTGTAGATCTGTCGAAAACTTCTGTTGCGATTTTCGACACGATTCCAATACTTTCCGTATACATTATCATGTATTGCAGGAAAAGTAAAAATACAATTATATATATTTTGGGCTGTAATAATAAATTTGGAGGACGAAATTCATATCCATATAATAATCGCCTAACATGCTTTTATCGTAATAAAACACAAAACCCGCCTATAAGGGACATTCCCTTAAATATGGATACAGGTCCCATTGCATATATTGGCAATGTACTGCATATATCGGCGTGTACCATTGCAGATATCGGCATGTGCCTGTTTTACGCTTATACGCTCGTCAGCATGGAATAGCCGGTAAGCCACAATTTTTGCGAGCTTCTATAGGAACTGACAATTTCAGTCCTTACACGTGACCGGTATAAAGAACTTTACCTGTGCAGCTTCGTGTGGCCTGAACTAAATTGTAAATGAATTTTATATTGTCCATCCACTCAAATTTATTCCTATCTATATAATAACTGTTTAAGGTGCTTTTGCCTTCACAAAACACGCCTGGGCATTTCCAAAAATATGAGAGACATTCCCATTGCAGATATCAGCATCCATGGACAGGTTTCACGCTTATTATGTGTTCGTCAGTTTGGAATAACCGATATCTTCAATGATAGCAAGAAACTTGCTGTAAGCAACAATTATTGCGAGCTTCTATGGGAACTCACAATTTCAACCTTTAACGTGGCCGACATAAAGAACATTGCCTTTGTAGCTTCGTGTAGTCTGAACTAAATTGCAAACGAATTTTATGCCGGTCACGTGGATGGACTGAAACTATCAATTCCCATAACAGCTCGTAAAAATTGTAGCTTACAGCAAGTTTCTGGCTGCCATGGCAGATATCGGCTATTCCATGCTAACGAATGCATAAATGCAAAACCGGTATCTGCAAAAGCATGATTTTATCTTTCTAGACCCTCCAGAAGCCCTTCAGTGACTAAAAGACTGAATCTTTTCAAACATAGTATCGACCACGGGATAGAACTTAACGAAGCTGGATTTTCGCCGTCCCTTCCCGGACAAAGAAAATAATTTTTTCCTTACTCAAAATCTTTTCAGTCCTTCCGAAAAAGTCCTGATGACCTAGAAGCTTGAATTTTTGCACACCTATTCTAACGTTTACACCCCCCCCCCCTGTGGGGCAAAGAAGTTATTTTATTTTTGAAGTCCTTCAAGACCCCCCAGAGGTACTCCGGTGATCTAAAAGTTCGAAACTTTCCAAACTTATCGACCACGGGACAGAATCTATCTGGGTCAATTTTTGATAAGCTGCTTTCGACACTAAACGTTATATATTGTTAAAGAAAATAAAATTTATTAGAAAATGTTTCAATTTAAATTTTTATATGTTTTTTTTTTTGTCTAAGTTAGGCTTATATACTAGTTGTATATACATAAAAAAAACTCTGGCAAATATTTTTAAAAATTATATATTTGTCACAATAAAATTATATATGATTTAATTTTCTACTATTTTCATATATTTTTTGTGAAATAAAAAATTTGGAGAAGTAAACAATGTTAAATAATAATTAAGTAAATATGTTTTGAAATTATATTACATCTTTGTAGTAACATAAATGGAGTTATAAATGATTTAATTTTCTACAACATATTCTACGCATTATCGACCACTCAAGTATAACAAAAAGAACGGAGATAGAATGAGCTCTGAGAAGCCCGTAACATCTTGAAAATTGAGAAAAACTTAGGTTAGAAAATAAATTATGCAACACAAAAGTTCGTAAAATTTTCAGATCCGTGTGGGGTGGTGATACAACACAATTTCAAAGAAACAAGACCAGGGTCAGTGGATCCTTTATAGTACAACCAAAATCATCTCTACTACGATGGTAATGCCTTCTGCAACGCAAGGAGGGAGGGGAATCGCGAAATTTCGGGTTTCTGACAAAAGACCCTTGCCAAGGTCAAGCTCTCCCCTTTCTGCATCTTGAAGAATTCCGTAGGATGAACTGAACAAGACAATTTGAACCTCTCTGCACTCTCTGGATGCATGGGTTGGGATCTGGCCTGAGTTTGCTCATTGCCTCGGATTTGAGATTGCGACATTCATTTTGTGAGTTCTTCACTAAAACAAGAAATACAATAGCCATGATGTTATGCAAATATAGGGATGAATTATTTTGATTTTTTTTCATCCTCATTTATACACACGTTAAAAAATTTGTACCACAAAATTAAAAGTGCTTTGTTAGTAAAAGTTAGTGCTTTGTTAATAAAATAAAATTATTTATACACTCGAGCAAAGTCAAAGTAACTTTGGAGTTTAATTAATATATAAAATATTATTTTGGTTCTTATAGGATATAATTCTATATGAAAATCTTAAATTTTGAATAATGTGAATTCATTCCCCCAATAACACATATTAAAGAAACTATAAATAAAAATGTTTGCGAGAACGACTTATGCTATCTTCTTATAAATGATGGCTTTCGCCATTAGCTTTAAATAAAAATCACATATTAAATTCCTATTTTCGTAACACTTTTATATGTCTCTAGCAGTATACCCGTTCTTCGTACGGAATATATAATATGAAAAAAACTTCACAATCATGTGCAAATTCCTATAATATTCTAAATGGCATTGTTATTCCAAACATTCTATTAAAATATTTAATTTAATGCTCCTAAAAATATGTTTTAGAATCTCTGTTCTTGCTATACAAAATTACTTCACAGGAAGATCTGAAGAATGAAATATCCTGGTTCCGCATGTAAACGAATTTTCGAAACATATTAAATTAAATCCATATATGCCGAACTAAAAGCGCTAAAGTTGTATGAAAAGATATATCCGTACTACTTACATTCTCCAATATTAAAAGACATACCTGTATATTAGTAGATTACCCGTCTACAATATATGAGTTTCACAAATCTTTGCCAAAAAATAACAGATAACATAATAAATTGAAAATATCAAAAATCACAGTGATCTTTAAGTCTGAAGACCGTAATTGATTCCAATGCCAAAATGAATGTGCTAAGATTATATACTTTTACTACTTATATTCTCATAGATTAAGAGATATACCCGTATATTAGTAGAAGACACCCGTACTACAATATATGAGTTTCAAAAATATTTGCCAAAATAGAACAGATAATTTAATAAATTGAAAATATCAATAACCCCCTTAATTTTTAAACTCGAAAGCTGTAATAAATACCAATATTAAAATGAAAGCTCTAAAATTGTACTACACTTACATTCTCGTATAGATTAGAAAGTATACCCATGCGTTAGCAGAAGATTGCACGTACTGCATAGCCTTTCTTCGTACGGAACATATAATATAAAGAAACATAAAATTCACAATCATGTGCAAATTCTTATACTATTTATTCAAAACATTCTATTAAAATATTTAAATTAATGCTCCTAAAAAAATTTAAGAATCGCTGTTCTCGTTATACAAAAGATACCTTTACAGGCAGATCTGAAAAATAAAACATCCTGGTCCCGTTTGTTAACAACGTTGCAAAAAATATGAAATTGAATCAACATATGTGAAAATAAAAGCGCTAAAATTGTATGGGAAGATATAACCATATTACTTATATTCTCATAGATTAGAATATGCCTGTGTACTAATAGAAAAATATTCAACCATTTTTGCCAAAAAATCAACCATTTTTGTCAAAATAAAACAGATGCATAATAAATTGAAAATATCAATAATTCTAATAATTTTTAAACCTGAAGGCCGTAATTGATATAATCCAGTTAAAAATGCGATTTCCACAAATTTATTTTATATACATTTCTTTATTATTTAAATTGGAAAAGATTTAATAAAAATAGTCTGCTATGTACATAATGCTATGTCTATGGAAGGTTTAACTCTACTTTTTTCCCGGACAACCTCTGGTCATAAAAACTCGAAACACGGACTAAATTTTAGGTGGGACTAGTCCAAGGCTACCAAAAAAATTTCATGAAATTCGGTTTAGCCGTTCTCCCATGATGATAAGACAAACATACAGACAGATAGATTTTCAATTTTATTTATATAGATTATATTTTTGTATTGTTTATTTGATTTTCTAAAATAAATGTTCGAAAAACAGGGTACTTCTCCGTGATCCGTTCACTCCAAAAATTGATAGGTCTCTCATGTTCATCGATTGAAATATTCACCTCAAATTTCATTCGATTTGCTCCATTTATTCGTGAGATATAGTTGAAAACTCGTTGAAAACTAGAAAATGTTGACTCCATCATGTAGAAAAGCAACTCGTGATAATTTTGAAGTAAGGATGTCCATTCATTTCGAATTTAAACTATTTATAAAGCATGCACTCAATTGATAATAGTGAGTTTATTTTATTTTTCCCGATTGTTCCATTTTAGATAAAAAAAAAAAGCACATAAAAGAACGGTGCATGCCCACATCTTATAAAGAATAACATTCGCATTAAAGAGCGATATTTATCGATTATATTACATATCTATTTCCTTAATGTTTTCATGTTGTTGTTGTTGAAAACCAGACCGTCCGACCTACCAGAAAGGTGTAAGGTAACTGTTTGGACGTTCGGGAAGCGCCACCCAATTTAGACCGGAACCTAATGTTTTCATGTGTAATTATGTCCCCTCCCCTCGTCGAAAAATAGGATCTAAAAAATAAGGGCTTTCCTTTGTCTCGTTCACCCCAACAGGCAATAGGCCTCTAACGTTTACCAATTGAAATAATAATGACTACATTTTATTCGATATTATCAACTTGTTGTAAAGATATTGTTATCTACAGAGACATAGACACACAGATAAAAATGGCTGGTCCGTATTCAGGGATTCTCAAAACGTGTATATCCATCAAAATACAAGTGTTTGATTTTTTTAACTCATCCCAAATATTTTTATATATTGTCATATACTATGTGCTGAAAGGAAAGTAAAAATATTCAGGTGCGATCAATTAATTTTCATTGAGGAAAGAGTAGGTATGGGTAGTGCCTAGTTAACGCATGGGCCTCCGAGGCTGCGGCCCTGGGCCCCCATATTTTAAGGGTCAAGAAGACTTTTCCTTGAATGAGAAAGAGGAGATACTGAAGTTCTTTTATACAGATGACACAGTAGGACAATAGCAAACGTTGAAAAGGATTTTGAAAAGGAGTCGATTACCTGTACGTAACCCCTAATAATATGGTCTAACAAAACAGAATTTTTCTGGAAAAGTTTGTTTTCTACTGAAACAATCATCAGACCTTCAATATATATTGTTTGTAAAATTCGTAAATTGTCTTGTTTTATTCTATCAATTTATTCCAGAGCGTTCTATCAATTTGCTTAGCGTTTCGTCGCTAAAATAATCATACAAAATTCCCTTCCATTTTATACATTTGTTCGAGAGATATCGTGCTCACAAATGCACATAGACAGACAGCATTGAAATAAAATCTAATGTGAGCACCACATGACTTTCCCTGCAGACTCAAATTCATTTTCTCTTTATTTCTTTAATAATTCCTTAAATTGAGTTTAATTGCACAAAATAACACTGAATTCAATTTTTGTTTTTATTTAGTAACTGGAAATTTAATTTTTTTCAAAAACGGCGTAACAGAAATGTAAAAAAAAAACCTCAAATATCTCAAGAACGGTTAGTCCTTGATTAATGGAGTTGGTCTTATTCTTTCCTCGTCAAAAATTACGCATAGAACTCGCATTTTATTGATACATTTGATCCTAGTCTTTTATTTCAGATTTTAGCGTTTTTTGTGAGGCATTTTGTAAAAAAATACAGGTTTTACTCCTCCGAGTCGTACCAAAATCTAATCAGCACCATAATAACTTACAAGTGACTCATCTACCAAATTTTATTAAATTTAACCAATTAATTTTTTAGCTAGAGTGGATACATCGATTTTTGCAGGCCATTTCGCAAAAAAAAAAAAAAAAAAAGGCAGGTTCTTTCATACCGAACCGTACCAAAATCTAATCAGCACCATGGTCACCCACAAGAGATTTACCCACCAAGTGTACCATTACGCGGTAGCTCACTGGTTAGCGCGCGGGAATTGCATTCGATAGATCCGGGTTCGATTCCCTCCGCTGGAAAAAGAAAAAACTGCCGCCGTGTTCACGCGGAGTACGATCACGTTAAACATGTGGGTCCGTAAGTCCTCAGGGGTGCGGAACTAAACCTGTAAACCGAGAGGTAGGCCAGGTCCGCACTGCTGTCCCCAAGAGATTTACCTACCAAATTTTTATGAAATTTGGTCCATTAATTGTTTTTTAGTTGAGAGTGGATACATATATTGCACACACACACACAGACGTCACGATAAAAATGGTTTTTTCGTGTTCTAGAGGTCCCAAAACGTGCATATCCGTCGAAAACTCGAGTTGCGATTTTCGACATGATTTCAATACTTTCTCTAAACATTACCATGTATTGCAGGGAAAGTAAAATACCATCAAAGAAGTTGAAACAAACGGATAACCAAACCAACAGGAGCAGACAACCACTCCTTTGAAATTAATTCAATTTTCATTCACATTTGGTAACGACTTATTTTCAACAGTTACGGAGCAAAGAACTAAAATATCTCGAGAACGGCAAGTCCTAGTGTAAAATAAAAACATTTCTCTAATAGTTAGTTTTTATAGTTAAATTTATTAGTTATTTTAATATTCATTTTTAAAAGTAACACTTCTTTTGTTGCTAATAATGCCCGCTTGTGCAGTACAAAATTTCGCTTAGAAAAACCATACTAGGGCCTACATTTTGTATCAATTAATTAGAATTATTACAATTTAGAATCAAATACGGAAACTAACAAATATATTTGGTAGAAAGAAAAATCATTAATAAATAATTATTAATTAATAGTAAACAGTGAGAAACGAACTCAGAGACACACTAGTCAGAACAGGACCTGTGATCGCTTTCCACGAACTAGCTTATAATCACACACTAATATATAGCATTTTGTGCTTATAATCATGTTCATGTACAACTGTAAATCCATTCATATTACTTCCAAATTTCTCTATCTTCAGATAAGCGAGAGGTCAGTTTTGACTTCTAGGCAATACAGAACATGTAACCAAAGAATACCGTGAGGATGTGAAAGAACTCCCCCCCCCCCCCCCCCCCCCCCCCACACACACAAGAAAAAAAAAAGATAACCGCCTTATTTCCTGCATTCCTTATTCAAGGACACGGGTCGGTCCATTAGCATCTTCAATATGAGTTGAGGTGGTAATATTGTCTAACTTTGGGTCTGCCAGGAGAGTTTTTCTACAGCCAGGCGGACATTTGTTTACCCCCCGTGCTTTCTTTCTTTTTTTTTTAAGAATACTTAGTACTATATTTGACGTACTACTTTTCAATTTTATGCAATTTTTCAAATAAATTTATTTGAAAAACATGCAATATCTCAGGAACGGTTCAAGCTAGCTTTCTAAAGCTTGAATCATTTGTTTTATAATAAAAATTGCGTATAAAATAATAATTTATTTAACAATATTGAATGTTTTGTTAAATAAAATATTGCTTTAATAATGTTTGTTAAATAATGTTTCAACTTTTTAAAAGTAAAATCAATTGAATTTATTGGAATAAAATTTTTAGGGTAGAGAAAAAATAATATTCTTCTTTAAATTAAAAATAAAAAATTGAAAATTTAGAAATATTATATAAAAAAAGTAATTATAATTTGCATGTTTTATATGTCAATATTATGTCGATAAAATCATATGATATAATCAAACTAGTTTGAGTTTTCATTAAAGACAACATTAATAATATACTTGTATTCTAGGATTATTTAATTATTTTAATTCTCAATGGGACAAATTAATATATATTTATAAATTTATTATTATTTTTTTTCAGAATTTTTAACAACTGTCTTGTTTTTAAAATTTTATTTTATAAGTTACATATATAAATTAGTCTATACAATGATGTCATTTTAGTAATGACATCATGTACCCTAAATTTCATAAGATTTCATCAAACGGTTCTTAAAATATCATGCGCGCAAGTTCAAAAATCAGTGTTTTGAAATAAATACGATCAAAGTATATATTTATTGTTTGGTATTGTAGTATTTTTGATGTATTGTAATTTCTTAATATCTCTGGAAATAATTAACATTAAAAAATACCAATGGTACCAAAATGTTCAGAAATGACCAGACTGTATAGCTAGATAATAAGAAAAAATTTGATATTTTCATGATTTTAAGGATACAGTATCCCCTTCATTTATTTACACAGAAAATATTTTATACGTTTATTTCCAATAATATACAATTAAAATGAAAGTTACTTGGTCTTAAATTATTTGGGCAGACACTAACCGCAGACGCTTCACTACTGTCTGCGTGTCAAATTTCATAACCCGGCGCGATATGGTTATTGTTCTAAAGGCGTAATAAACACACAGATAGACAAAGTTATATTCTCTTTTATAATTTTCCTTAGAGAATCAGATGTTTTCGAGTATTTTTTTTTTATTATTATTATGTTTGACCCCCGTCCCATCATCATAGACATATACAGTAATATATCTATAATACAAACATATGATCCTAGACATATATTTCTTTACTTCTATGATAATCACTTAACTAGAGCCTCTACCCGCTACTTTAAAATCGCCCGAGCTTAAAGACACGCCCAGTCAAACCCTGTGTACGTACATATGTTAGGGTGTATGTGTCCGCGGACACGATATCTCACGAACGAATGATGCGTTTCGAATTATATTTATTATGATTTATAACCAGGGAATACTGCAATCGCATTCATTTTAGAGATGATTTTATTCATTTCAAACGTGCAGAAGACACTCTACCACCTATTTTCGATTGAATATTTGAAAAAATCAAAACCAAAATCAACACTTTTAATAATGATAAAAAAAAAGTCATTTAAAGCGTAATTTTTACGAAATCAACGAAATATACAGACTGTAGAACGCTAGGATGAACCATTCTCAAGATATTGCATGATTTTCGAATAATTTTTTGATAACATCATTAAAAAAAATCAGACCTTTGAATACTGTTAAATAAAATAATTATTAAACCGTGCATGAGATATCGCACGATTTTCGAATAATTTTTTGAAAAAATCAGAACTTTTAGTACTGTTAAATAAAATATCATTAGAATGCTTGAATAGTGTTAAATAAAATGCCATTTGAACCGTTTACTAGATATTGTATGATTATCGAATAAATTTTGAAAATATCATTAAAATATCATTTCAAACATTAAAACGCTAGTATGAACCATTCTCGAGATATTGCAAGATTTTCGAATAGATTTATCAAAAAATCATTAAAAAATTAGACCTATGAATATTGTTTAATGAAAAATAATTTCAACCTACAAAATGCTAGCATGAACCGTTCTCGAGACATTGCACGATTTTCGAATGAATTTTTGAAAAAATCATTAAAAAAATCAGACCTTTGTATACAGTTAATTAAAATAAAATAATTTCAAACTTTAGAATGAACCATTTTCTGTATGATTTTCACATAAATTTTTGAAAAATTGATTAACATATTAGACTTTTAAATACTGTTAACTAAAAAATTATCTCAAATTTTAGAACGCTAACATAACTGTTCTTGAGATATTGCATGATTTTCGAATTTATTTTTGAAAAATTATTTCAAACTTTAGTGCTACCATGAACTATTCTTGAGATATTGCACATTTTTCAAATAAATTATATAAAATTAAAAAAATAGTGCATATTGTTATATAAGTTAAATTTCCATATGCAGTATTAGGCAACATTAGTCAGATCATTTCATTTACGAGAGAAGATATATATATATATACTTTTTTGTTATAGTTTTGTATTTAGAAGCTTAAAAATTTGCCAATAGTCAGTTATTTCAATTGATATTAATTAAATATCAATTTCATTTTGATGAGGATTTTGCACAAGTATGAATACATAAATCATTCGTTTGGACTAGTAAGTTGCCAAAAGCTCCCAATTTAAATTGCCGTGGTGATAAAATAATTTAATGCTGAAATCTTTGTGGATCTTGTACACAATGAGTTCGCTGTAATAGAAATAAAATCATTACATCAGGTAGGGTAAGTCAAAATCATGTGCTGCCCACATCATATTTTTCACATAATGTATCAGTGCTTAAATTTTAACAGGGATACGAACATTCATTCTTGATTTATATCCACACCTCACATACATACATACACATACAGAGGGCCATAACATATTTTCAAAAAGTATTTAAAATATGTTCAAGAGGTCTTAAAATGTGCTTATCCGTCAAAATTTCGAATTCTGAAAATTTTCAGGAAAACTATATATAATATAATATACCAGCATTGTTTTCTCAAAATTTTTAAAATTCGAAATTTTGGCAAATATACTAATGTTTTAAGATCCCCTGAACACATTTTGAACATTTTTGGAAAGATATATAAATAAACCATACAAACCTAATCTATTTCATAATGTCCTGTTAATTACACCAAATGTTGAGAGAGAGAGAAAAAATGCTCTTAATGCAGACAGATCTCTAAAGTATTCATAAATTGAATAGGCAGTGACATTTTATTTGCATTGAATGTATGTTTGTATTTTTGAAATTTGACATTAATAAAAATATATATTCACAAAACGTTTTCTTTAAATTAAAATATTTAAATGTCATGGTTGTTAATTCTTTCTGAAAATAAATATTTAACTATATTTTTTTAATTATTCTTTTAATAAAAAAAAAAGTTAAAACTAAATCTGCATTTTTCTATCTTGTTTATAAAGACTTGAAGTCTGAAATGCCCAATTTGCTTATCCTCATCATACGAATTAAAAATTAAAGAAAAGTAAAAATATATTTAGTTATATCAATTGATTTAAATACATTTTATTTTCTATAAATGTCCTTAAAAACATTAGCCATTTTTCATTTATTTGAGAAACTTTTAAGGAATAATGTTTATAAGAATACAAACTAAAGAATAAAGATTGATAAGAAGTATCTTTCTCTTTCAAATCAAAGGCAATAAAGATCCTTCTTTATCAAAATAAATAATACAGAGCACCAATATCAAAAGATGACTGTGTTCTAATTAATATTTCGTTTTTAAATTCTTTTTGATAGCAGTTACAGAATTTTTTTTAATATTTTTATAATACTGTTTAAGTTAAAGAAATGATTTTATTTCTATTAAATTTCAAATTTTTATATCTAATTGATTTAAATCAGTTATTTTTTTCTTAAATCTATGTGATTTAAATCACTGCAACCCTCAATTGCTAGATTATGCAGTTCAAGCTCAATGTTCTATGAAAGTTATGTTAGATGTGTGGTAAAACTCACTTCGTAGGTCACCATAGAAGTTAAGGATGATTAGGGAGATTGCATCACTTAATTGCCTTAATGCAACACCAAGAAAAATATCTAAAATGAAATGAACTGCATTTTATATATGGTTAGTTTGCTATACTTCATGATTAATCCCGAATTTCTGATTAGTTTCAATAATTGATTAATATGTATACTAGGTAAATGATGAATACAAACATTATCAAAGTAAATCCCCCCTCCCCTGTTATTTCTTCCTTTATCTGTCCTTGGCAGTGTAAAATTTCAGTATATAATAAGTTTTATTATTTTCTGTGTCATACTTTATTTGGTCTTAACAAGTTTCAACAAAGTAGTTTGTAGGTCCAAAAGTCCTCCTGGAAGGTGATGGGTTAGGGAAAGGATGGTATGGTCCTTGTGGTTGCCACCTCCATTGACGGCTGGTCTAAATTAGTTAGCATTGTCCCAGCAGTTCAAACAGTTACCCCTTCAAGTAAGTCTGTCGATCTGGGTAAATTAAAGAAAAAGATGATCCACAGTTGCTAGTTATTGCACTGGGAATATGATTAAAACACAACTTTAGACTGTCTCACCTTCTATTTAGTTGGCTTTATGACTATAAAAAAATATCCATTAAATTCACAAAAACTTTTCTTTTTTTTTTAAATACATAATATTTTCTACTTCTTGTATACAGATCATAAAATAATAATTATATAAATCTTCCTCAGTTAAAGATCATTTTAGGTGCCAATTTTGTAGTACATTGCTGAATCTGATGTGCTCTCCATCTTCCAACCCTCTTCTTCTGACCATCTGTCAAAATTGCTTTTTAGGATTATTTTATTCAGATAATGAGTAAAAACCTTAGACTCACTTTAATACCTTCTACTGATAACTATAAAAAAAAAGGAGAAATGCATATTATGTTTGTCAACAAATTGAAACTGTTTACACTGCAATTGATCAGTATTATGAAGTGTTGCTTGAAGTTCAAGTTCCCTGTGATTGCCACAATTTATAAGGCTAGATCAACACTGGGTCTTTACGAAAATTTGAATTTTCTCAAACACCCTAGAATTTATGGTAACATTTCAATTCATAGACAATTGCATCAAACAAAATGCTCTCCTGTATGTAAAACAGCAGAGAAGGATGCACAGATCAGATATTGTTTTTTGATCTGAAATTTGAAAAATATATATATAAATACCACTTTAAAATATGATAACTGAAAACAGTTCAATTTTTAGAGAGTTTTGTTGAACAGGATGCTATCCTACCTTTTTATAAAAACATAAGAATAGAATCTAGAGACTATGTCATATTATATTGATGAAAAAATCAATATATAGCATTTCAGCCACACAATGGCATAGAGCAGCTAAAAATTGGCAGTTTATTTTCCTCACTGAAATGAGTTTCTTACAGAAAAAATTAAAGTAAAATGACTTTTTCTTAAATTAGTTTTCAAAGGATAAAGTACTATCATTGTTTATTCCTTTTCTTATCTTTATCACTTGTTGCCTTGTCTCCATTATATATCTTTACTGTTTTTATACAATAACCAATCAGCGAGCATACAATAATCAACCAGTGTGTACAAAATATAGTCAATTTAATTATAACCTCTAACAATGAATTTAGTTTTAAAAAATGCACACTTCCATGCTTGCTCATATTATAAGAGAGGAAGATAATCTGTAAAGTATAATTTGTAGATGCTACCTCAATGTCAGCTAGAATCATCTCAGTTTCATATGTTAAAAAATTTGCTAGCTTATGATGGTAAAATAGCTGACAGAAAAATATTTGAACAGACTACATTTTGAGACAAAGTTAAATACTATTCCCTTTATTAAAAATTCTTATATCCAAAGAATTGATCTCACACTTTGCACCAATGATTATAATTAGGGCTCTGGGGTTAGAGTCAGAAAAAATATACCATATATGACTCTCCAAAATAAAATTATTTCAAAATAATTTTTCAATATTTCTAAATAGATTTTAAGTTATAAATTAAAAAATATCAAATGCTTAGCAATTAAAATCTATTGATGTGAAAAAGCCATTTTAATAAAATATAGATTAACATAAACATATTTTAATGAGATAAAAGTTATGCTTGTCTGAAATTAGGATAGAAATAAATACTTCTGAATTCATAATTAAATTACTGTATGGAGCTTTGATCATATAATCACTATAACAAACATTCTGCAGTTGTGTCAAATTTTTGTAAGTCAACACAAAAATGCAAAATTTTGTCGCAACCACAAAAAATTCGCAGATTTCATTAATTTTTACATTGATGATATAGAACATTTCATGAGAATTTATATATTTCATGTCAATGATTGTATTGGCTCCTTTTGGACAATGAATTGTAAAATAATATTTAAATTTTGAAACAATCATTACATAGATTACAGTACAATGGTATAATGCACATGGTCCATTCAGACAAACTATATCAAACAATAGAAAAAAAAACCAAATAACAAGTAGCTAATTATGTTTATTATTCATATTTACTTACATGATCTATGTAAATAACAACAAAACACAAGTAAATAACAAATGAAGAAATAAAAAATGTTTAATATATTCATGCAAAACTCCTTTAGACATATTTGTTAAAAATAAAAAATTACAGGGCTTTGTTTTAACTTTGAGATGTAAGCAGAGTTTAAACAATGTTCTTTTTTAACATTTTCTAAAAGAAATCTTATTTATTTTGCTAAACATGCTATTGTAGGTAAAATGCTAAAGCTCATGAATGACATGAATCCAACTTAAGTCCTGGGATCCTGGGTAGCATGAATATTTTGAGAAAAAAGAATTAAAATAGTGCATAAAAGTCAAAATTGCATATTTTATAATTAGTTAAGATTGGTTGATGGAAAAAGAGAGGATATGTATGTACTTCGAACTTAGAAGACTGCAAATTATGATTAATCATTAATGTTAAGGATAACATGCATCGGGTAATTTCTGAAGGGAATCTGTACATTTTTCTAAAGCTTTTGGCTTACTGGGACATTAAATTAGTCTATGCTTTTATAACGAACACCTATTATTCATGACTGAAAAGATATTCCCACATTATAGTATGACTTTACATTTGAGATTTTAGTACGATTTGCATTTTAAATAGAATAGAAAATTTGCAAATTATAGTAATTGTAATAAATTTTACAGATGTATATCTTATATCTACTATTAAAAAAATTAAAACTGGCACTTAGGCTAGAGAAAATCTGAAAATGCTAAATTAATTCAAAAGATTTTAACTAAAATATTAAAGATTTTAATTTGCTAGTTTAACATGTGGAAATTTCAAATATACTCAAACAACTAAAACTAAATTTTGTCAGTTTTACCTGAACCTGATTTCTCAAATGGTTTAGAAACAATAAACACATATTATTAAAGCATATAAAATATTAACGAGCAGGTACTGAAATTTACTTACCCAAGAGAAATATAAAAATAAAACTTTTAAATTGAATATATTCGCTTCTTGGCACAAACTTTTAAATATACAAATATATTTAAAACTTTTTAAATATACAAATGTTTAAAGTTTTGCTGACCATTATTATAAATCTCATAAAACGCGCATATACACTGTTTATGCTGCTGAAAAGATTCCGGAAGTGAAAAAGCGTTGCTGCAAATTGAATACATTCGCTTCTTGGCACAAAGTCAGATCTCGTCAAACCTGCGATATTCAGAGCCATCTGTCGAAAAAAGGTAACTTTTTGGATCGGTTTATCTCCGTCTTAACAGATAGCTAAATGGAAACTGCTCGTTTTTATGCTACAGAAAAAATTGAAGGCTGTTTACCACTTCTGATTGTACGTGAAGTCCAAGAAAGCCTATTCCCAACATTTTACTTCAGTACAAGTGCGAAACTCACCAATCCGATAATGTGGTGGAAATGTATTTCGAAGTATAAAAGTTTTCAGGTTGAAAACAGTGCAGCTTTTAAATTAGTTGAACTAGCAATAATGCTGATATCCCAATCTGCTAGTTTGGCTTCTATAGAAAGAATATTTTCAAATTTTGAAATCATCCATTCTAAACTGTGAAATCATTTAGGACTAGAGAAAAGTTCTAAACTCGTTATGTGTTATCGAAAGCTAAGTGGGTGTAATGAACCCGAATATTAAAAACAAATTGTGCTATCTCTAAAATGTTAAAATAATAAAAGTTATACATATTGTTTTGGTACTTTTCCATTTCGCCAAGCAGACTTTATTGGTGACAACACACAGTATACACATAAGAAAATGTTAATAAATGTTAGTTCTAAGAATTTTTTACTTTGGAGGCATAAACATTTTAATATCCTTTGAAATTTTTTCAAATGGGTCTTTCGTTTCTTTTCTCCACATAAATTCCGCAAGATAATTTTCTAGATGATGATGTGCCGTTCCTCTGTGTTTCTTATTTCGCCATTTGGCGCTACCCCATAGTCTTTCTATTTTTTGTGTGTGCGTTCCAGTGTCCGGATTGACAAAATTGTATTTATGGTTCACTTTGAAATGTTGGAAACGTTCCTCTTCCAGTTTTTCAATGCAATATGATTTCCACGAATCAGAATATATTATAGTTCCTTTTTCGATATTTTTCTTAATTGCTTCCAATATAATGCTCATGGATCGGTTTGGCACCTTCACAAGGAAACATTCGTTTGTTTCACGGCAAACTCCACCAAAGATCCACTGTTGTGATAGAATCCGTCCTGCATTGTTTTTGTGCTTTGTGAACATACTTTCATCCACTTCGACGATCATATCAGGTCCTCCTATTTTCCATTGTTGATGTTTAAGCAAAGAATCCACACAAACCTCGCGCATGTAGTTATTCCATTCCACAACTGTTCAGTGACTGATTTCCAACTGCTTTTCACACCATTTAACTAAAGTTAATTCTTCGCTCCAACTATATATAAACCTAACACACTTTAAGAAACTCAATTTCGATAACTCAAACTATGTGCCTTTCCAGATACTTCTTTTACTGCGACAAGTTGAAAGGTTGCAGCGCCATTGAATTTCGTTTCCGAAATACAATTTTATTTCATGATTATTATCACAAGTACCAATTTTAGACAAAATGCCTTTCGCTTGAAAGAATCTGACAGATTCTTCCTCTTTTCTGGGCAAATTCCAAATTTTCATTGGTTTTTCATCCATTTTTGACATATTAGGAAAAAGATGTGACTTATAAGAAATGGCCGCGACTTGTTTTGAAAATGTGGCGGTAAAAGGTTACCAGCGGGGATATTCCGTTTGGCATTGGTTGTAGTATTTTTGGTGACTTTATCGCCTGCACCGACGAAATGGAAAAGTACCATTGCTTTTAATTTAAAACAAAATCAGAATACCTTGATATTTAAATTCAAATAAATGAAAAATTATTTTTAATTGTTGCTAGTATTTCAATATTTTAAAGGTATTTATGTACTTGTATTGTTGTAAGGATAATGTTTTAAAATTCCTTTTTTTTATAATGTTCAAATTTATATGGGCGATCGAAATTATAATGATTGACATGGTGGTTTTATTGTTTTTAAATCAAATTCCCCTTTTGTTTACAGCTTTTGACGATTTTATCCGGTTTAAACACGGATTAAACCAATGTTACGTCCAAAATCCAACCATGAAATTAAAGGATGCAGGACTTAATCTTTTAATTTGAATGCACACATAAAAAGGGAGGAATACATATAATGAACCTTAAGTAGCCATTGATAATTACATTTACTGTTATGACTCAGCTACTTTAATGAATTAAAAATATGTGCATTTGAATTTTCAATCAAATAGCAAACATTTTCAATGCTCATTAAGTGGATTTAGGGTTAATAAAAAAAGAAGTGAAATTGTAAAGATCATGTCCTGCCAAGCTTTCATCTTGTCCTGTATGTTCCATTAGCATTGACACAGAGATAGATACTGGGCCAACGGCCGTACCGTGTTGAAAACACCGGTTCTCGTTAGATCACCGAAGTCAAGCAGCATCGGGCGCGGTTAGTACTTGGTGGGTGACCACCTCGGAACACCGCGTGCTGTTGGCCATCTCGGGTGCGGTATCCCCATGGTTTGCGCGCTAGATTTGCACGCTACCACAAATGCCGCCGTGTTCATGCGGAGTACGATCACGTTAAACATGTGGGTCCGTAAGTCCTTCCGAGAGGTTGGTGGTAGGGGAAGGAGGGTACGGTCCCTGTGGATGCCTCCCCCACTGGGTTCCGGTCTAAATTGGGTGGCACTTCCCGGCCGTCCATACAGTTACCTTACACCTTTCTGGTAGGTCGGACGGTCTGGGTCTCAACAACAACAACAGAGATAGATACTGGAAGGAAGTGGTCAATACTCTTTTGAGTCAAGATAAGTAGAAGTGATTTTTTTCATAACATTATGTTTAAGTATTCAGTTTTTAGAATTTTGTTTGTTGTACACTATATTATCAAAGGAATAAAAGACATATAGTATATAAAGTAGCTCGACAAATGTGCAAGAACATATAAGTTAGATACAAGCATCCATATTTAAAGTGTTAAAATTTCAAATATACTCCAACAACAATAAATACGTTTTACATGAATTTATTTGCTCGTTTTCTTTAATAGTTAAGAATTAAACATAAAAGAATAAATATATCATATTATGAATACATACAAAATATTAACAATTCAGGTACTGGAATTTACCAACCCATGAGCAATAGAAAGAGTTTAAAATATAGTGAGTGATGGGCACAACAAGCAAACTTATTTAAAGTGTTAAAATTTCAAATACACTTTAACAGCAGTCAATAAGTCAGCATGTCAATTTCCCATCAACACTTATATAACATAAGACTTTCATTACATTACGAACACGCATTCTACGAATTTTATTAACATTTTGAATACGTATAATATATGATTTAAATTTTATGCTTATCAGCATGAGCACGCAATAAAATCATGAATTTTATTATCAAAAGTTTCTACATACCTTTATGATAGTCCACATTTCGAATTTAACAGCCGATAAAACCAAATTCTAATTGAATGCATTTCATAACATCCGGTTTCAGGATTAATCCGGAAGTGAGCTGTGGCTACCACACATTGAACATAATTGCTGTTTGGCGCAAGGTCGGATCTCGCCAAACCTACGATATTCAGAGCCATCTATCGGAAAAAGGTAACTTTTCGGATCGATTTATCTCCGCCTTAAAGTTGATATTGTAACACTCCTTGACACATATTTAATTTTGACATTATCTTTAATTTTATTGAACAATTCTAATGATAATACACTAACGCTCGCTCCAGAGTCTATCATGAGTTCGCTTTGTATATTTTTAAATTGAGCTATTATTGTTGGCAATTCTGTTTTTTCAATTTGTTCTCCTACAGATGCAATCGTTTCCTCATGTTTTTCAGTACTTTCATCGTTATGTATCTCCAATTTCTTATTTTCTGTTTGTACAGGAATTTCAATTTTTCTCGGGAACTTTACCCTGTAATTTTTCTCTCTTTGTAAGTTATTATTTAAAGCTCCCACAATTAGTTTAAATTATCTCTTCTATTAGGGAAATTTCTGTATTCAAATCTTGTATTCATCTCTCTCCCATTGTTTCTTTGCCCGCCCGATTCTCTGATTCTGTTTTGGTTTGACTCGTCCCTATTATATCGTTGTTCCCTAGAAAATCTACTTTGTGGAGGGGGTGCTGCATAGTAATTTCTGCTCTGTTGATAGTTTCCAAAGGCGTGGTTTGGCCTATAATCGTATGTGTCCGGCTGGGAGGAGTAAGTTCTGTGGTCATCATACGGCTGGGTTTGAAATGAGTGGGGAGGAGACTGTATTTGATTATGCCACTGTGTCCTCGCGTTGTTTATGTTTTGACTCTGTGTTTGTTTAAAATGATCAGCTTTGTATATTCGGCATTCTCTCATGAAATGTCCCTGTTTATTACAGTAGTGGCATGTTACGAGTTTTTTTGTTTGTGTCGTGGGAATTTGTACTTTTTCTTGGATTTTTAATGTGTTTATTTCTTGGGTAATTGAATTTAAAATATGTGCGTTAAATTCCTGTTGCTCTTTGCGGAGCGTCTCAATTTCTTGTCTATATGTAGCACTATTTACATTTGCCGTTATCGCAGCTAAATTTGCCTGTTCCAAGTTTGTGGCTATTTTTACAGCTTCATCAAAATTTTGTGCATTAGTTTTTATTATTTCTTTCTGGAATTCAGGTGTTACCGCCTCTAAGAATTTACTTAACCTTAATTTATCCATAATCTGTTGTGTCGCTTCACTGTGCTCTGTGTCGCCAATATAATTTAAAGTTAGTGTTGTTATTCTGTGTGCTAGCTGCTTAATCGTTTCTCCCTGTGTCTGTTTTGCGGTCGTGAAAAGGATCTGATTTGTTGTAATGTTCGGTTTTTCTGTAAAGAACTCTAATAACCTATCCCTAAATTTTTCGAAAGATGTTTCCCTTCTTAATTCTTGTGACCCTATATAAAATTTTCTTGCATTCCCTCTTAACCGCGATTTCACAATTGCTAACTTTTCCTCCTCTGACCAATCCCCCAAGCTGCTTAAAGATTTGATCTGGTCAAAAAAAATTTCTACATCATTCTCTATGCCATTGCATTCCCCTAATAGGTGTATAAGTCCTGGTAACCTGCCCCTCGTTGCTGGATGATTTTCTCCGCTTTCCGTCATTCTAAATTTCACTTTCTCGCAAAAATTCTATATCTAAAATTATCTCCTGTTTTTACACCTCAAAATGTTCCCCCAAAATATTTAAATACAATATCACATAAATTCAAAAACATAATTCTAATCATTTCACTATCTACGCATGCAAATACTTCAATCCTCATAATTAACTCCTCAAATATTACACAAATATTTATACAATTCAAAAATTTCTTAAAAGCTTCAAGTTCCCTAATAATTATATTTTCACATACAATATGGCATGTCTCATTAAGAACACATAATGATTCACTATTTGCTTGCTTCTCATACTGTGAAATAAATTTTCTTAAATTTACCTATATTTATTTTAATTTTAAAATTCTTTCTTTAATTTAATCCTTATTTTACACACAAAAAAATTTTTTTATTCAATCTTTTCATTTCTCATTAATTCCAAATATATTTATTCTCTTCATTAAAATTTAAATTCTGGCATATAACTGGTCTAAAACAGCAAAGTCGCCAGAAGGGTTAAATAATTTTGAATCGAGGTTTGATTGCTCATGAGCACCAATATGATAAGGGTGCAATAATTTTGAGTCCAGGTTCGAAACTGGTTTAAACGGCACCAAAATGATATGTGAGTCGTCACACGCCAGGTATTGGCGCTATATAGACCGATCTCGTAAAGTGGAGTAAATAAAGAAATACATAATACCAGTAATTAAAATGAAGAGGCTTAATTTTAAACAATAACAAAGAATTTATTTCATTAAGACAAACCTTATTTAATAACTATTAACATCTGGTAAATTTCATATACCAACATCTTTAGTGTAGTACATTAAGACAATCAAATCTCCTCATTCTATGATCATAATATGAGCATTACAATTATTAACCTATTAATGTGCATTAACTCACTATTCTTACTAGCCTACGTCTTAATGGCCCAGGTTAACCTTATTTAGGAGGGTCAGAGAGATAATAATAATCAAAGTGCAAAAATATGTGTAGAATTGTCCTACCTCGATCATCTTTGCCGATGTCGGACTTGATGACCGCGCGCTCCGGCTCTGTCCCGTGGGCTCGCTCTCTCCGAGATCCGTCGCTCTTGCGACCTCTTCTTTTCACTCACAAAATTCAAGTCCTCGATTTCAAAAACTTAAAGTCCAAAGTTGCTCTCTGTCTCTACCCCCTTAACAAGGCGCCCCTGTCCATAATTGGCTAAGTAAATTAAGGGCTACGCCCTTCAGGCTATATTATTGGTCAAGGCCCCCCTGAAATATGAGATATGCAGTCTCCAGTTTTAAAATCGTTGAAAGTTCTCACGAGAATTTTCCCAAGGTTCGAGTGATATTAATTGACTCTGGGGTCAAGAAGTTCAACCCCTTCCGTTTGTTGTAACACCTAACGCTGACATGAACTTGAGACGCACCCTCTCTTTTCGAAATGAATGTCCGGTGCAGCTGCGTTCGAGGGAATGTTACAAAAATTGCCTCACTTCATGAGGGACCGTCTTCTTAGGTCCACTTCCTCTTTCAAAAGAGCAATGTTATATTGGGAATTGAAAATTACAATATAACACGTGCTTATCTCAAAAGCATTCAATTCGGAAATAAGAATATTGGAACAGATTGGATATAAAGAATTTGGCTAAATCCGCCATTTTTTTTTGTCGCCAAGACTGGCGCCAACGCGTACGGTGTTTATAAATTCTTAACGGAAGCCATCTTGAACTTATAAAAAAGTTTGTACTTTAACAAAATTTAAGAAAAAACGATACTTCCTAATGAATACTTATATAATATTAACGATACTTAGAAAAAAGTTTGTACTTTAACTAAATTTAGGAAAATACAATACTTAGAAAAAAGTTTGTACTTTAACAAAATTTAAGAAAAAACGATACTTAGAAAAAAGTTTGTACTTTAACTAAATTTAAGAGAAAACGATACTTAGAAAAAAGTATGTACTTTAACTAAATTTAGGAAAAAACAATACTTAGAAAAAAGTTTGTACTTTAAAAAAATTTAAAAGAAACGATACTTTACGTGGACAACAAAATCAAAACACAGTACCTGGTTTAAAGAAATCCAAAACTTTTCAAAGAAAAACACGTGTAAATATCCAAATTGCACAAATAATTGTTTCCACACAGCGGTCATAAAAAAACTCTCATTATTTCTATGTAAATTTTCTGCTTCTACATTCTTTATCTAATAACATGTGCTATCTTTAATTTCTGTATGATATTTACGTTTTTAACACACTCAAACACGTTTTTACACACACACCAACAAAACGGTTCTCGTTAGATCACCGAAGTCAAGCAGCATCGGGCGCGGTTAGTACTTGGTGGGTGACCACCTCGGAACACCGCGTGCTGTTGGCCATCTCGGGTGCGGTATCCCCGTGGTTTGCGCGCTAGATTTGCACGCTACCACAAATGCCGCCGTGTTCATGCGGAGTACGATCACGTTAAACATGTGGGTCCGTAAGTCCTTCCGAGAGGTTGGTGGTAGGGGAAGGAGGGTACGGTCCCTGTGGATGCCTCCCCCACTGGGTTCCGGTCTAAATTGGGTGGCACTTCCCGGCCGTCCATACAGTTACCTTACACCTTTCTGGTAGGTCGGACGGTCTGGGTCTCAACAACAACACACACCAACAACAAAACAAAAATAAAATGGCCGCAGCCGACTATATCAGAAAGCTAAAAGGGGTGGGGTTGCCAGAATTTCCAGAAAAAGCAAAATGTTGCGCAAAGTAGGCGCGCCACATTTGGCCATTTAGCGCCAAAATTGGCTCGTGAAAAAAAGTTGAAAAATCCAAATTCTTTATATCCAATCTGTACCTGCGCATATTTCATTTGTAATACAGTTTCTATGTTCTGTGATTTATCAAGGCTATTTCGATAATTCTATGATTTATTATGGCTATTTCGATAATTCTATGATTTAGCAAGGCTGCAATTTGATTCATTGATACTTTAGATTAACTTAAAATAACCAGGCCCGGTTTAAGGCGTGGGCGGCGTGGGCAATTGCCCACGCGGCCGAATAATTAGGGGCGGCCATTTGGAAATGAAATTAGGTGTAGTAAGAATGACTTTTGCGGGCGCATCCCAAAAATTTTGTGAAATTAAACCAATTCTGTGCCATTTTAATATAAATGAAATTGATGTAACTTTTTAGATTTTACTAAAACATTAAAAAATTAAATCGTTTTCACTTCTGTAATAAGGTCTTTTTTGCAGCAATGTTTAGTTCAACGGGAAAATACGTGCGCTCAAACACTTAGGAGATTATTAGATTTTATACAGCTTGCAGCTGGGTGAGGCCTGTAATCTGTAATCCCCGAGGGAGAATTCATTCTCCCCAAATACCGGCTACGAAAAAGCTCGAGGGCTATTCTCACGATTTACTCCTAGTTTCAAATTAAAATTGTAAACACATGGATGCGGTCTCTATTGCACTTCTAAAAGGTTGTAAATTTGGAAGGGGCAGAAAGAAAAGAAAGGGTGCTTTTATATGTCATAAAATATGCGGACAGCCGACCGGAGCCCCGGAGCGTCCCATAAGAATAGTTGTTCTTTTGGTCATTTTTGCCGAAGCTCATTTAGCTTGGCTGGAGGACAGTTGAAGCATTTTCCCACAGAGTATTCTGTGTATTTTTTATTCAGATAGCACAGTGGCTAGAAGTGTTCAAAGTATTCTTATATCACTGCCGTGCTGTATGAGATTCACAGATTCATCTTCTTATATGTCTGTCTTACGGATCTTCTTCTTTTGTTGAGAGTTTTCTAATTATTTAGGTAATTTTTTTTCAATTGCTTAAAATATTTTCCTAAAATTTCTTAGTTGACTGTTTTTTGCTGAATATAGATTTATTATTAGATTACATATTTTGGTGAGTTTAGATTATGCAATTGACCACAGAATAATATTGATAAACAAAGAAATGTTTTTATTTTAAGTACCAAAATAATACCTATTGGGCCATGGCTCTTCTATAATGATTTTAGAGACAATTTATTGTACGCGGGATTAAAATGATCTCCATTTAATCATTTTTCCTAGTTTTATTTACATAAAAAAAAATACTAAAGGTTTTTCGGAAATAAAATATTTCCTTATGAATATTTGCTTAAAAATGCAAAAGTTGTTCTAAAATTGTTAGAGCTATTTTGTAAATTATTAAATTTATTCTATAGACAGAATAGCTACGAATTTGACAAATTCTTTTGCTCATGCATATAAATTTCTGCCTATATATACATTTAATAATCTGTATATATATTATTTTTGTGTAATTGCAATTTTAGTTATAATTAGAATGTAATGTAATGTAATACACTATTAAGTAAATAATCTTAGAATTTGTAGCATGCACATTTGATATTGTGATTTTTTTTCTATCCCACAATTTATCCTTATCACTCTATTCCAGTCAACTTGAAATATTCGAGTTATTATTTTTCTATATAAAGTTGTATGTGGTGTATTTTTTATTCATTATTATTTTTTTTTTACAAAACCAAAAAAAAATGAAACATTGACGTTCCTTTTCCTCCAATGAATGCAAAAAGTGAAATTTGGATTTTTTATTTTTCCCTTATCCTTAAATACGTCCTATTTTTATTACCCCACTTGATTTTTTTTTTTTTTAATTTCTAACCCCTCCCCCTTTTTTAATTAATTTGGAAACATTTGGGTATTTCCTTATGTTTCGGTTGGACTAATGCATCTTTAAATATTTTCAGTTTTTTTTTTTTTTTTTTTTTTTTATTTATTTATTTATTTATTTTTTTTTTTGTCTTTTCCAAAACTAAGGAAGAAACAAATTATTTCGATTTTATACCGCCCAATCCCCCAATTATATGATTTTTTACATAATTTTCAAATATGATTCTTTTTCACTTAGTCTTATCTTGAAGTGCTTTATCTTTTGACACATTTATCTTTTCCGCATTTGGATTAGATTTTTATATCTTCAAAAACTTTTCATATATTTTCATTTATTTAAGTGTCACGAACTCAGGGACATTTTAAGCATCACGTTTCTATTGCCTTTACCTTCAGTGAATCTATAATAATAGAAAGAAAAATATATCTGTTTGTTTGTCTGCAATGTCGTGCAATATCTATCGTACTTACAGATTTGAGGCATTTCACACAGTAGCATCTATACCTTAACTAATGTGAAACAATGGCCTTTTTCAGATTTTTAATAAGATATTTTAACAAATGTTTAAATGTTTAAAATCAGTTAATATCCAGCCACCGATACGATGTAACAGCTACCCATAGGATATAACAGCTACCATCACAATTTGCTGTTATGTATTTCTCGTACAGGTTTTGAATCTTTTATTTATTTGTTGCCTTGCGGCGAGCGTGTTTTGCCTGTAGCGTGCGTGAAAATTTGACGGCAGTTTAGAATTTAAAGAAAATTTAGTAGTTTCATCTGTAAATGTTTTATTATAAGTAGCAGGTGTTTAATTATGACCTGGGCAACGCCGGTCATTCGTTTTAGTGATACAATAAAACACTGGTAATTTGATTAGTATTCCATTATTCTGTATCTATGTCACTGTGAATTTTTAGAGGAGGTTTCAATGGATTTTAGAGGAGGTTACAATGGACAGTCACATACAGCTCCTAAATGCTACATAGGGTTCCTGATTTTTATCCAAGACACCAAAAACTCAATACATTTAAGTATTTTGCATTATATTTTGATATTTCAAAATTAACTATTTAAATAAATTACTGATAATCCCCTGCAAAATTTTGAATTGACTTATCATATTATATCTTTGCTTCGTAATAAGTGAATGCATTTTCTTCATTTCTCCTTTTTCTCAATTTATTCATGAGTTTGCTTTGTTTATTATATTTTACTAAGATGTATAAATAATTCTTAACATTTGTGCAATTACTAAATAAAACTTTATTTTGAGAAAAAACTAAAATGATGAGAGCAACTTTTAGTATACTACATAATGAAGTAAGTTACTTCTGACCTGAAACCTCTGATAAACTCAGGGGGATAAAAACGTATATGCACGTTCCAAATTTGTTTAACAATAATTTTAGCAGTAAATTAAGCGAACGAAAATAGAAATTTGCTACATTATTGAGCAAAACAAAACATGTCTTTTCCCATAAATGGAACGTGCTATAACTACGAGAGTGACGTTACTGGATTTATGGCATAAATATTATTTTTTAACACTTTACAACATAGTTGAAAAGTGTTTATGACTTTGTTCATTTTGTCTGTCTGTCTGTCCGTTAGCACGATAACTGCCGTAAAAATGATTTTATCAAAATGGAATTTTAGTATGTTGTTCAGGCGGTCTGTGGGACGTATGGGAATATAAACGAATATCACCCAATTTGTTTTGGACTGAACCCGGGTTGGACAAATGAAGTACATTGAACCCTATAGGATCTAATTTTTCAAACATTTTTTAACCGAATTTAAAATTCACAAATTGCTTCGAAAATTTTAGGAAATATTCAAATTATCCCATAAAAAATATGAAAAAAAAACTTCAGCAAAATATATTCGTAGTTTTTTAAATAAAAATTAAAATAATAATTATACCCATATTATATGAAGAAATCACGTGGCCCACTTCAAAATAAAATATGGCATCCATCTTGTGTCAGAATAGTGATTTTTAAAGTTCTTTTTAATTTATATTTAGTGTTGTATCCGTCCTAAAACTGTTTTAATTTTGCTTGATTTCTGTGCATCTATATTCTGAAATGACGCAATTACAATATATTTGAGTTTAAAGGATCAATGCAATACATCTTGTGTCAAAACCGTGATTTTTAAAGTCCTTTTTAATTTATATTTAGTGTTGTCTCCGTCCTAAAACCGCTTTATTTTTGCTTAATTTCTGTGCATCTATATTCTGAAACAATATATTTGAGTTTAAATGATCATCCAACTTTGATTATTTTTACAAGGAAGACTAATTTTCACTTATGGAGAATGTAAACACATAAAGATGCACGATGAGTTGTATAAGAATTGCTGAATTTCTTTAACACAAATTATTTAGCTCGTTGAGTCTGAAATATAACTGATATCAATGAATGAAACATTAATTAATTTTACATAGAGAACAGACGATTTTATAGCAGACTTCTTGAATGAAGTTTTAAGCATAAAGTTAAATTACGTTTACCTCCATTGTTTTAAGTTCTTAAATAAAATAAATTATTGTAGTATTGTGATGAATGAAAGGAATGGAATAAAAGTGTATGAATGAAATATTTACTGCTTCTACATAGAGAACCACTGAACCAGGCGATTTATATTTCAATGACGTTATTTGAATAAAGTTCATTTTTTCCAATGAAGTGTTAAGTTTTCAAATGTAATAAATTATTTTAGTACTGTGATAATTTTAAAAATATTACCGCTGAATGTATTGCACTTTAGAGATGTTTAAATAAAATTGCATTTCAGTTGGAAAGAGTTTCATAATGAATGCTTTATGCATGTTTGATCTTTCTTGTTTAATTTTATATATCGGTTTTGATCAATTTATTTGAAAACATACAATTGCCCGATAACGGTTAATGCTATCGTTCTAAAATAAGTTCCATTTGATTTCTAAGGAAAATTTATATATAACGTGATCGAGTTTGAAAATTTGAGGCCACCCAAATGTTTGATTTCCTTTAAAATTATAAATTTTATTCGCATCGATCCATTCGTTCTAGATATGTTGTCCCCCTAACATCCATTACACACACATACGCACAGACATCCTCAAAAATATTCTATTCGAGTTGGAGAGTGCGCAAAACGTACATATCTTAGAAAAACCATCAAAAATTTGAATTAAAGTGTTCAATTCCGTCACAATATTTTGCCTATGCATTATATGTATGCAAAGAAATTAAAAATAATACCTAAAATTCAGTTATGTATTATAAATTATTGCTGCATTATATATATAGAAAATAATGTAATGGATTACATTCTCTAAATTGATAATTTGACTTCTAAATTTAGAGAGCTTAAATGTTTGATATGAAATGATTTTCATAAAGTGATGGTGATACTGTTTCTAAAGGGAATTTGTCCCCTCTTGCTCTCGCTGTGTAGCTTTCTCAAGTAAACATAGAAAATCAATTCATTCACCCGATTTTAATAACTTTAAATGTAATATGTTTGAGGTAGTGGTTCACAAAACGTCAATGTGCAACATCTTAGTAACGATAGATAAAATAAAATAATGCGCAAAAAGAGAAATTATAGTTTAATTTTCTTTTCTTATTTTACAAATTCCCCACTTATACAAAAATGATACATGGTTAAAAGTATGATTAATATAAAATCTTCTATATTTTTTAATTATGACTGGTAAAGTTTTAAAAGATATCTTTAAAAACTCGAATATCAATGAATTTCACTTTATTTTATGTTAATTCCTTGAATAATCCAGTTTCTAATATCACACATGTTTGAATATAAGTTTAATTTAAGAGAGCTTATGCTTAAGAGAACTTATTCATAAAATATCAACACATATTATTTTGTTCCTGACACTTTAAACTGGGAACTTTGCACCTGAGCGCTTTATACACTGACCTTGCAATCCTCAACTTTAGTCCTCACACTTTCATGGTTTATTAATCACTCACACGTTTCCTTTCAATTTAGCAAATTTATGAGGTGTCCATACTCGTTACTGAAAAAAAAAAATAATAATAAAAAAAAACCGCAGCTGCAACGGTATACTGAAAAACAGAAAAAAGTATTTATTAATTTTCAATAGTCGCGACTTTTTCCAAATACTCGACAATTCTTAAATTTCAAAAATGGTGGTATTTTAATTTCTAAATTTTAATTTTATTATTACTTTTCATTTGTATCTTTAAAATCTTAATATAAAAAAACATTTAAAGAATTAATTTTTAATAATTTTAATGAGTATGAATAATCATGTATATATTTGGTAAACATTATTTTTCATGCATTAACTAATAAAATGTATTTGAAATATCTGAATCTAAATCAAGAACAAAGTATTTTTCGGTTTTTTAATGCTAAATTCGATTAGTCAGAAGAATTTAAATGCGCTATACGAACTTTGTTATATAAAGGATTTTGAAATTTCTCGTTCTGTTGGATTCTTCAGTCAAAATAAAGCAAAAAAGATCAATCATGCATAAAGCATTGATTATGAATACTTTCCAACTGAAATGAAATTTTATTTAAACATCTCTAAAAAGCGATACATTCAGCGCTGACATATTTCTTTAATTATCATAGAACTATGATGATTTATTTTACTTGAAAACTTAAAACTGCGTCGAAAAAAATGAACTTTATTCAAATGACGTCATCGAAATGTAAATCGTTTAGCTCTCTATGCAAAATCTGTGAATATTTCATTCATACACTTTTATTCCACACTCCAGAGTTAATAATTTTGCGTGAAAAGAAATCCGCAATTCTTATGCAACTCATCTTTACAATCACTTGTTTACATTCTGGATGGATGCAATACTAAATATAAATTTTAAAAAAAACTATAAAAATCACAATTTTTACTCTGGGAAAAAAAGATGGATGCCCTATTTTATTTTCTGATATTTTATGCTTTGATTGGTGAAATCCTTTCAATCGACAACTTTAAAATAAAATCATTTAAACGTAGACGGTATTTGAGTGTGGTACCATTTCAAAACGGTATGTCCGGTGCTTACCACTGCTTTTTATAACAAATTTTCCCGTAATATTTTTCAATTAATTATTTAATTTTTTTTTTATTCTGACAGAATCTATTATGTCTGGGAAAGCTCCGTTAAAGAAAAAAAATCGTCTGTCTGGAAGACAATATAAGAAATTAAAAGAACAAAGAGAAAAGAATTTAATAAAGCAACAAGGTGCTTTTCTGCAATATTTAGAACCATCAGTACCTAACCAGAATGTTACAGATGGTGCATCTGCTATAAGAGATCATTTTGAGATTCTCAAAAACAACGAAAATGAAAATTCTAAAATAAATGAAAGCAATGCCGGTGAAAATTTATTAAAAGGAAAAGACGTTGAAGATAACTTTGTCGAAAAAGAGAATCCATCAGGATTACATAACGTTGAAAATCCGTTTGAGGATCCATCTAATTGGTCATCGTTGAATAGTGCCACAACATGTACTATTTTACAAAAAGGACCCGTGCAAATTTATGATATTGATTTCCCAAAAGATAATAGCGAAAATGGCCAAAATCGCTGTTTTAGTAGTACACATTACACTCGAATTATGAATAACGGAGAGAAAATAATTAGGGAATGGCTAGTTTATTCCATATCAACAAACTCTGTATTTTGTTTCTGCTGCAAATTATTTTCTACTGCGAGAACATCTCTAACGACAGAAGGAAATTCAGACTGGAAACACATATCGTCAATTTTACATCGTCATGAAAAATCACCAGAACACCATAATTGTTTCCAAATGTGGATGGATGCTAAAAAGAGGTTAGACACAGGAAAAACACTCGACAGTGATTTATTGCGAATGATTAAATCCGAACAGAAACACTGGGTGGATGTCCTTAAGCGAATAGTAGCCATTATAAAGCTGCTTGCTACTGAAAATATGGCATTCAGGGGGACAAAAGAAAAATTGTATGAAAAAAATAATGGTAAATTCCTGAAATTGGTTGAATTTTTAGCTGAATTTGATGATGTGATGGCAAACCATTTAAAGAGAATAAAGAACAAGAAAACGCATGTACATTATCTGGGAAAAATGGTCCAAAATGAAATTATCAAGATGTTGGGAAATAAAATAAAATACGTTATTGTAAAAAATATTATGAAATCTAAATACTTTTCAATCATCTTAGATTGCACACCCGATATTTCACATCAGGAACAGATGACTTTAATAATTAGATATGTGAAAATAAATAATCTAAATAATGACAATGTTCAAATTGAACATTTTCGAATTGAAGAAAGATTTATTGCATTTGTACCAATATGTGATGCAACTGGCACGGGTATAGCGTCAATAATTCTTAATGTCATAGAAGAACTTGGTCTAAAAATAAAGGATATCCGTGGCCAAGGATATGATAACGGCTCAAATATGAAAGGAAAAAATAATGGGGTTCAGAAATTAATTAAAGATTAAACCCACGAGCATATTTTGTGCCGTGCAGTGCACATTCTTTAAATTTAGTATTAAACGATGCAGCTAATTGCAATATTGAAGCAGCTAGTTTTTTTGATATAATTCAGTGTATTTACAACTTTTTTTCGGGATCAACATTTCGATGGAGCATTATTGAAAAATATGTAAAGAATTTTACTGTAAAACCCTTAAGCCAAACTCGGTGGGAAAGTCGAGTGGATGCAGTGAAGGCTGTTAGATATCAAATTGCTGACATATATAAGGCACTTATTTCAATATCGGAAGATAGTTCTTTAACTGGTCAAAGTGGAATAAAAACGAAAGTAGAAGCAAATGGTATTATAAATAGAATTTACTGTTTCAAATTTTTGTTCAGCATTGTTCTTTGGTATGAGGTTTTATACGAAATAAATATTTCTAGCAAACTTCTGCAAGGAATATCGATTGATATAGCTACAGCACTGGAATCCTTGGAACACACAAAAAAATTTCTTGAAAATCTCAGAACCGATGAAAAATTCATTTCTATTAAACAGAATGCTGTACTGCTCGCTGAAACAATGGATATGGTACCCGAATTTCCAAAAGAAATGAGATCACAGAGGAGGAAAAAGCATTTTAATTATGAAGCAGAAGATGAACCAATCATCAACCCAGAAAAAAAATTTAGAATAAATTTTTATAACGCAATATTGGACACAGCAATAAATTCAGTCTCTGACCGATTTAGCCAATTAATGGAATGCAACTCGCTATTTGGATTTTTATTTAATATAGGAAAACCTGATGATGAAATGTTAAAATGCTGTACAAACCTGGAATCCAAACTAACTGATAAAAATGAAAGTGATATAAATGGGTTAGAGCTTTATGACGAAATAAGATCAATATGCAATAGATTAAAAGATTTATCCCCTAAAGTTATTTTAAATTATATTTTAGAAAACCAACTTGTATCGATTTATCCCAATTTATATATTTCGATAAGAATTCTATTGACACTGCCTGTTACCGTTGCATCAGGAGAACGCAGTTTCTCCAAACTGAAACTAGTGAAAAATTATTTACGTTCTACTATGAACCAAGAGCAATAATTGCAACTCCTTGGAGAGTGATATTACCAATGAATTGGACGTGCATAGCATAATACAAGATTTGGCTACCTTTAAATCACGAAAAGTTCACTTTCATTAATAATTTTATCTGATTACAACTGGAGTTGCTGTACTTTTTAAAATAAAAAAAATTATTTACGTTCTACTATGAACCAAGAAAGACTTAACGAACTTGCTATGATCTCCTTGGAGAGTGATATTACCAATGAATTGGACGTGCATAGCATAATACAAGATTTGGCTACCTTTAAATCACGAAGAGTTCACTTTCATTAATAATTTTATCTGATTACGACTGGAGTTGCTGTACTTTTTAAAATAAAAAAAATTATTTACGTTCTACTATGAACCAAGAAAGACTTAACGAACTTGCTATGATCTCCTTGGAGAGTGATATTACCAATGAATTGGACGTGCATAGCATAATACAAGATTTGGCTACCTTTAAATCACGAAGAGTTCACTTTCATTAATAATTTTATCTGATTACGACTGGAGTTGCTGTACTTTTTAAAATAAAAAAAATTATTTACGTTCTACTATGAACCAAGAAAGACTTAACGAACTTGCTATGATCTCCTTGGAGAGTGATATTACCAATGAATTGGACGTGCATAGCATAATACAAGATTTGGCTACCTTTAAATCACGAAGAGTTCACTTTCATTAATAATTTTATCTGATTACGACTGGAGTTGCTGTACTTTTTAAAATAAAAAAAATTATTTACGTTCTACTATGAACCAAGAAAGACTTAACGATCTCCTTGGAGCAATCTCCTTGGTCCAATGAATTGGACGTGCATAGCATAATACAAGATTTGGCTACCTTTAAATCACGAAGAGTTCACTTTCATTAATAATTTTATCTGATTACAACTGGAGTTGCTGTACTTTTTAAAATAAAAAAAATTATTTACGTTCTACTATGAACCAAGAAAGACTTAACGATCTCCTTGGAGCAATCTCCTTGGTCCAATGAATTGGACGTGCATAGCATAATACAAGATTTGGCTACCTTTAAATCACGAAGAGTTCACTTTCATTAATAATTTTATCTGATTACAACTGGAGTTGCTGTACTTTTTAAAATAAAAAAAATTATTTACGTTCTACTATGAACCAAGAAAGACTTAACGATCTCCTTGGAGCAATCTCCTTGGTCCAATGAATTGGACGTGCATAGCATAATACAAGATTTGGCTACCTTTAAATCACGAAGAGTTCACTTTCATTAATAATTTTATCTGATTACAACTGGAGTTGCTGTACTTTTTAAAATAAAAAAAATTATTTACGTTCTACTATGAACCAAGAAAGACTTAACGATCTCCTTGGAGCAATCTCCTTGGTCCAATGAATTGGACGTGCATAGCATAATACAAGATTTGGCTACCTTTAAATCACGAAGAGTTCACTTTCATTAATAATTTTATCTGATTACAACTGGAGTTGCTGTACTTTTTAAAATAAAAAAAATTATTTACGTTCTACTATGAACCAAGAAAGACTTAACGATCTCCTTGGAGCAATCTCCTTGGTCCAATGAATTGGACGTGCATAGCATAATACAAGATTTGGCTACCTTTAAATCACGAAGAGTTCACTTTCATTAATAATTTTATCTGATTACAACTGGAGTTGCTGTACTTTTTAAAATAAAAAAAATTATTTACGTTCTACTATGAACCAAGAAAGACTTAACGAACTTGCTATGATCTCCTTGGAGAGTGATATTACCAATGAATTGGACGTGCATAGCATAATACAAGATTTGGCTACCTTTAAATCACGAAGAGTTCACTTTCATTAATAATTTTATCTGATTACAACTGGAGTTGCTGTACTTTTTAAAATAAAAAAAATTATTTACGTTCTACTATGAACCAAGAAAGACTTAACGAACTTGCTATGATCTCCTTGGAGAGTGATATTACCAATGAATTGGACGTGCATAGCATAATACAAGATTTGGCTACCTTTAAATCACGAAGAGTTCACTTTCATTAATAATTTTATCTGATTACAACTGGAGTTGCTGTACTTTTTAAAATAAAAAAAATTATTTACGTTCTACTATGAACCAAGAAAGACTTAACGAACTTGCTATGATCTCCTTGGAGAGTGATATTACCAATGAATTGGACGTGCATAGCATAATACAAGATTTGGCTACCTTTAAATCACGAAAAGTTCACTTTCATTAATAATTTTATCTGATTACAACTGGAGTTGCTGTACTTTTTAAAATAAAAAAAATTATTTACGTTCTACTATGAACCAAGAAAGACTTAACGAACTTGCTATGATCTCCTTGGAGAGTGATATTACCAATGAATTGGACGTGCATAGCATAATACAAGATTTGGCTACCTTTAAATCACGAAGAGTTCACTTTCATTAATAATTTTATCTGATTACAACTGGAGTTGCTGTACTTTTTAAAATAAAAAAAATTATTTACGTTCTACTATGAACCAAGAAAGACTTAACGAACTTGCTATGATCTCCTTGGAGAGTGATATTACCAATGAATTGGACGTGCATAGCATAATACAAGATTTGGCTACCTTTAAATCACGAAGAGTTCACTTTCATTAATAATTTTATCTGATTACAACTGGAGTTGCTGTACTTTTTAAAATAAAAAAAATTATTTACGTTCTACTATGAACCAAGAAAGACTTAACGAACTTGCTATGATCTCCTTGGAGAGTGATATTACCAATGAATTGGACGTGCATAGCATAATACAAGATTTGGCTACCTTTAAATCACGAAGAGTTCACTTTCATTAATAATTTTATCTGATTACAACTGGAGTTGCTGTACTTTTTAAAATAAAAAAAAATATTTACGTTCTACTATGAACCAAGAAAGACTTAACGAACTTGCTATGATCTCCTTGGAGAGTGATATTACCAATGAATTGGACGTGCATAGCATAATACAAGATTTGGCTACCTTTAAATCACGAAGAGTTCACTTTCATTAATAATTTTATCTGATTACAACTGGAGTTGCTGTACTTTTTAAAATAAAAAAAATTATTTACGTTCTACTATGAACCAAGAAAGACTTAACGAACTTGCTATGATCTCCTTGGAGAGTGATATTACCAATGAATTGGACGTGCATAGCATAATACAAGATTTGGCTACCTTTAAATCACGAAGAGTTCACTTTCATTAATAATTTTATCTGATTACAACTGGAGTTGCTGTACTTTTTAAAATAAAAAAAATTATTTACGTTCTACTATGAACCAAGAAAGACTTAACGAACTTGCTATGATCTCCTTGGAGAGTGATATTACCAATGAATTGGACGTGCATAGCATAATACAAGATTTGGCTACCTTTAAATCACGAAGAGTTCACTTTCATTAATAATTTTATCTGATTACAACTGGAGTTGCTGTACTTTTTAAAATAAAAAAAATTATTTACGTTCTACTATGAACCAAGAAAGACTTAACGAACTTGCTATGATCTCCTTGGAGAGTGATATTACCAATGAATTGGACGTGCATAGCATAATACAAGATTTGGCTACCTTTAAATCACGAAGAGTTCACTTTCATTAATAATTTTATCTGATTACAACTGGAGTTGCTGTACTTTTTAAAATAAAAAAAATTATTTACGTTCTACTATGAACCAAGAAAGACTTAACGAACTTGCTATGATCTCCTTGGAGAGTGATATTACCAATGAATTGGACGTGCATAGCATAATACAAGATTTGGCTACCTTTAAATCACGAAGAGTTCACTTTCATTAATAATTTTATCTGATTACAACTGGAGTTGCTGTACTTTTTAAAATAAAAAAAATTATTTACGTTCTACTATGAACCAAGAAAGACTTAACGAACTTGCTATGATCTCCTTGGAGAGTGATATTACCAATGAATTGGACGTGCATAGCATAATACAAGATTTGGCTACCTTTAAATCACGAAGAGTTCACTTTCATTAATAATTTTATCTGATTACAACTGGAGTTGCTGTACTTTTTAAAATAAAAAAAATTATTTACGTTCTACTATGAACCAAGAAAGACTTAACGAACTTGCTATGATCTCCTTGGAGAGTGATATTACCAATGAATTGGACGTGCATAGCATAATACAAGATTTGGCTACCTTTAAATCACGAAAAGTTCACTTTCATTAATAATTTTATCTGATTACAACTGGAGTTGCTGTACTTTTTAAAATAAAAAAAATTATTTACGTTCTACTATGAACCAAGAAAGACTTAACGAACTTGCTATGATCTCCTTGGAGAGTGATATTACCAATGAATTGGACGTGCATAGCATAATACAAGATTTGGCTACCTTTAAATCACGAAAAGTTCACTTTCATTAATAATTTTATCTGATTACAACTGGAGTTGCTGTACTTTTTAAAATAAAAAAAATTATTTACGTTCTACTATGAACCAAGAAAGACTTAACGAACTTGCTATGATCTCCTTGGAGAGTGATATTACCAATGAATTGGACGTGCATAGCATAATACAAGATTTGGCTACCTTTAAATCACGAAGAGTTCACTTTCATTAATAATTTTATCTGATTACAACTGGAGTTGCTGTACTTTTTAAAATAAAAAAAATTATTTACGTTCTACTATGAACCAAGAAAGACTTAACGAACTTGCTATGATCTCCTTGGAGAGTGATATTACCAATGAATTGGACGTGCATAGCATAATACAAGATTTGGCTACCTTTAAATCACGAAAAGTTCACTTTCATTAATAATTTTATCTGATTACAACTGGAGTTGCTGTACTTTTTAAAATAAAAAAAATTATTTACGTTCTACTATGAACCAAGAAAGACTTAACGAACTTGCTATGATCTCCTTGGAGAGTGATATTACCAATGAATTGGACGTGCATAGCATAATACAAGATTTGGCTACCTTTAAATCACGAAGAGTTCACTTTCATTAATAATTTTATCTGATTACAACTGGAGTTGCTGTACTTTTTAAAATAAAAAAAATTATTTACGTTCTACTATGAACCAAGAAAGACTTAACGAACTTGCTATGATCTCCTTGGAGAGTGATATTACCAATGAATTGGACGTGCATAGCATAATACAAGATTTGGCTACCTTTAAATCACGAAGAGTTCACTTTCATTAATAATTTTATCTGATTACGACTGGAGTTGCTGTACTTTTTAAAATAAAAAAAATTATTTACGTTCTACTATGAACCAAGAAAGACTTAACGATCTCCTTGGAGCAATCTCCTTGGTCCAATGAATTGGACGTGCATAGCATAATACAAGATTTGGCTACCTTTAAATCACGAAGAGTTCACTTTCATTAATAATTTTATCTGATTACAACTGGAGTTGCTGTACTTTTTAAAATAAAAAAAATTATTTACGTTCTACTATGAACCAAGAAAGACTTAACGATCTCCTTGGAGCAATCTCCTTGGTCCAATGAATTGGACGTGCATAGCATAATACAAGATTTGGCTACCTTTAAATCACGAAGAGTTCACTTTCATTAATAATTTTATCTGATTACAACTGGAGTTGCTGTACTTTTTAAAATAAAAAAAATTATTTACGTTCTACTATGAACCAAGAAAGACTTAACGATCTCCTTGGAGCAATCTCCTTGGTCCAATGAATTGGACGTGCATAGCATAATACAAGATTTGGCTACCTTTAAATCACGAAAAGTTCACTTTCATTAATAATTTTATCTGATTACAACTGGAGTTGCTGTACTTTTTAAAATAAAAAAAATTATTTACGTTCTACTATGAACCAAGAAAGACTTAACGATCTCCTTGGAGCAATCTCCTTGGTCCAATGAATTGGACGTGCATAGCATAATACAAGATTTGGCTACCTTTAAATCACGAAGAGTTCACTTTCATTAATAATTTTATCTGATTACAACTGGAGTTGCTGTACTTTTTAAAATAAAAAAAATTATTTACGTTCTACTATGAACCAAGAAAGACTTAACGATCTCCTTGGAGCAATCTCCTTGGTCCAATGAATTGGACGTGCATAGCATAATACAAGATTTGGCTACCTTTAAATCACGAAGAGTTCACTTTCATTAATAATTTTATCTGATTACAACTGGAGTTGCTGTACTTTTTAAAATAAAAAAAATTATTTACGTTCTACTATGAACCAAGAAAGACTTAACGATCTCCTTGGAGCAATCTCCTTGGTCCAATGAATTGGACGTGCATAGCATAATACAAGATTTGGCTACCTTTAAATCACGAAGAGTTCACTTTCATTAATAATTTTATCTGATTACGACTGGAGTTGCTGTACTTTTTAAAATAAAAAAAATTATTTACGTTCTACTATGAACCAAGAAAGACTTAACGATCTCCTTGGAGCAATCTCCTTGGTCCAATGAATTGGACGTGCATAGCATAATACAAGATTTGGCTACCTTTAAATCACGAAGAGTTCACTTTCATTAATAATTTTATCTGATTACAACTGGAGTTGCTGTACTTTTTAAAATAAAAAAAATTATTTACGTTCTACTATGAACCAAGAAAGACTTAACGATCTCCTTGGAGCAATCTCCTTGGTCCAATGAATTGGACGTGCATAGCATAATACAAGATTTGGCTACCTTTAAATCACGAAAAGTTCACTTTCATTAATAATTTTATCTGATTACAACTGGAGTTGCTGTACTTTTTAAAATAAAAAAAATTATTTACGTTCTACTATGAACCAAGAAAGACTTAACGAACTTGCTATGATCTCCTTGGAGAGTGATATTACCAATGAATTGGACGTGCATAGCATAATACAAGATTTGGCTACCTTTAAATCACGAAGAGTTCACTTTCATTAATAATTTTATCTGATTACGACTGGAGTTGCTGTACTTTTTAAAATAAAAAAAATTATTTACGTTCTACTATGAACCAAGAAAGACTTAACGATCTCCTTGGAGCAATCTCCTTGGTCCAATGAATTGGACGTGCATAGCATAATACAAGATTTGGCTACCTTTAAATCACGAAGAGTTCACTTTCATTAATAATTTTATCTGATTACAACTGGAGTTGCTGTACTTTTTAAAATAAAAAAAATTATTTACGTTCTACTATGAACCAAGAAAGACTTAACGATCTCCTTGGAGCAATCTCCTTGGTCCAATGAATTGGACGTGCATAGCATAATACAAGATTTGGCTACCTTTAAATCACGAAAAGTTCACTTTCATTAATAATTTTATCTGATTACAACTGGAGTTGCTGTACTTTTTAAAATAAAAAAAATTATTTACGTTCTACTATGAACCAAGAAAGACTTAACGATCTCCTTGGAGCAATCTCCTTGGTCCAATGAATTGGACGTGCATAGCATAATACAAGATTTGGCTACCTTTAAATCACGAAGAGTTCACTTTCATTAATAATTTTATCTGATTACAACTGGAGTTGCTGTACTTTTTAAAATAAAAAAAATTATTTACGTTCTACTATGAACCAAGAAAGACTTAACGATCTCCTTGGAGCAATCTCCTTGGTCCAATGAATTGGACGTGCATAGCATAATACAAGATTTGGCTACCTTTAAATCACGAAGAGTTCACTTTCATTAATAATTTTATCTGATTACAACTGGAGTTGCTGTACTTTTTAAAATAAAAAAAATTATTTACGTTCTACTATGAACCAAGAAAGACTTAACGAACTTGCTATGATCTCCTTGGAGAGTGATATTACCAATGAATTGGACGTGCATAGCATAATACAAGATTTGGCTACCTTTAAATCACGAAGAGTTCACTTTCATTAATAATTTTATCTGATTACGACTGGAGTTGCTGTACTTTTTAAAATAAAAAAAATTATTTACGTTCTACTATGAACCAAGAAAGACTTAACGATCTCCTTGGAGCAATCTCCTTGGTCCAATGAATTGGACGTGCATAGCATAATACAAGATTTGGCTACCTTTAAATCACGAAGAGTTCACTTTCATTAATAATTTTATCTGATTACAACTGGAGTTGCTGTACTTTTTAAAATAAAAAAAATTATTTACGTTCTACTATGAACCAAGAAAGACTTAACGATCTCCTTGGAGCAATCTCCTTGGTCCAATGAATTGGACGTGCATAGCATAATACAAGATTTGGCTACCTTTAAATCACGAAGAGTTCACTTTCATTAATAATTTTATCTGATTACAACTGGAGTTGCTGTACTTTTTAAAATAAAAAAAATTATTTACGTTCTACTATGAACCAAGAAAGACTTAACGATCTCCTTGGAGCAATCTCCTTGGTCCAATGAATTGGACGTGCATAGCATAATACAAGATTTGGCTACCTTTAAATCACGAAGAGTTCACTTTCATTAATAATTTTATCTGATTACAACTGGAGTTGCTGTACTTTTTAAAATAAAAAAAATTATTTACGTTCTACTATGAACCAAGAAAGACTTAACGATCTCCTTGGAGCAATCTCCTTGGTCCAATGAATTGGACGTGCATAGCATAATACAAGATTTGGCTACCTTTAAATCACGAAGAGTTCACTTTCATTAATAATTTTATCTGATTACAACTGGAGTTGCTGTACTTTTTAAAATAAAAAAAATTATTTACGTTCTACTATGAACCAAGAAAGACTTAACGATCTCCTTGGAGCAATCTCCTTGGTCCAATGAATTGGACGTGCATAGCATAATACAAGATTTGGCTACCTTTAAATCACGAAAAGTTCACTTTCATTAATAATTTTATCTGATTACAACTGGAGTTGCTGTACTTTTTAAAATAAAAAAAATTATTTACGTTCTACTATGAACCAAGAAAGACTTAACGATCTCCTTGGAGCAATCTCCTTGGTCCAATGAATTGGACGTGCATAGCATAATACAAGATTTGGCTACCTTTAAATCACGAAGAGTTCACTTTCATTAATAATTTTATCTGATTACAACTGGAGTTGCTGTACTTTTTAAAATAAAAAAAATTATTTACGTTCTACTATGAACCAAGAAAGACTTAACGATCTCCTTGGAGCAATCTCCTTGGTCCAATGAATTGGACGTGCATAGCATAATACAAGATTTGGCTACCTTTAAATCACGAAGAGTTCACTTTCATTAATAATTTTATCTGATTACAACTGGAGTTGCTGTACTTTTTAAAATAAAAAAAATTATTTACGTTCTACTATGAACCAAGAAAGACTTAACGAACTTGCTATGATCTCCTTGGAGAGTGATATTACCAATGAATTGGACGTGCATAGCATAATACAAGATTTGGCTACCTTTAAATCACGAAGAGTTCACTTTCATTAATAATTTTATCTGATTACGACTGGAGTTGCTGTACTTTTTAAAATAAAAAAAATTATTTACGTTCTACTATGAACCAAGAAAGACTTAACGATCTCCTTGGAGCAATCTCCTTGGTCCAATGAATTGGACGTGCATAGCATAATACAAGATTTGGCTACCTTTAAATCACGAAGAGTTCACTTTCATTAATAATTTTATCTGATTACAACTGGAGTTGCTGTACTTTTTAAAATAAAAAAAATTATTTACGTTCTACTATGAACCAAGAAAGACTTAACGATCTCCTTGGAGCAATCTCCTTGGTCCAATGAATTGGACGTGCATAGCATAATACAAGATTTGGCTACCTTTAAATCACGAAGAGTTCACTTTCATTAATAATTTTATCTGATTACAACTGGAGTTGCTGTACTTTTTAAAATAAAAAAAATTATTTACGTTCTACTATGAACCAAGAAAGACTTAACGATCTCCTTGGAGCAATCTCCTTGGTCCAATGAATTGGACGTGCATAGCATAATACAAGATTTGGCTACCTTTAAATCACGAAGAGTTCACTTTCTTTAATAATTTTATCTGATTACAACTGGAGTTGCTGTACTTTTTAAAATAAAAAAAATTATTTACGTTCTACTATGAACCAAGAAAGACTTAACGATCTCCTTGGAGCAATCTCCTTGGTCCAATGAATTGGACGTGCATAGCATAATACAAGATTTGGCTACCTTTAAATCACGAAAAGTTCACTTTCATTAATAATTTTATCTGATTACAACTGGAGTTGCTGTACTTTTTAAAATAAAAAAAATTATTTACGTTCTACTATGAACCAAGAAAGACTTAACGATCTCCTTGGAGCAATCTCCTTGGTCCAATGAATTGGACGTGCATAGCATAATACAAGATTTGGCTACCTTTAAATCACGAAGAGTTCACTTTCATTAATAATTTTATCTGATTACAACTGGAGTTGCTGTACTTTTTAAAATAAAAAAAATTATTTACGTTCTACTATGAACCAAGAAAGACTTAACGATCTCCTTGGAGCAATCTCCTTGGTCCAATGAATTGGACGTGCATAGCATAATACAAGATTTGGCTACCTTTAAATCACGAAGAGTTCACTTTCATTAATAATTTTATCTGATTACAACTGGAGTTGCTGTACTTTTTAAAATAAAAAAAATTATTTACGTTCTACTATGAACCAAGAAAGACTTAACGATCTCCTTGGAGCAATCTCCTTGGTCCAATGAATTGGACGTGCATAGCATAATACAAGATTTGGCTACCTTTAAATCACGAAAAGTTCACTTTCATTAATAATTTTATCTGATTACAACTGGAGTTGCTGTACTTTTTAAAATAAAAAAAATTATTTACGTTCTACTATGAACCAAGAAAGACTTAACGATCTCCTTGGAGCAATCTCCTTGGTCCAATGAATTGGACGTGCATAGCATAATACAAGATTTGGCTACCTTTAAATCACGAAGAGTTCACTTTCATTAATAATTTTATCTGATTACAACTGGAGTTGCTGTACTTTTTAAAATAAAAAAAATTATTTACGTTCTACTATGAACCAAGAAAGACTTAACGATCTCCTTGGAGCAATCTCCTTGGTCCAATGAATTGGACGTGCATAGCATAATACAAGATTTGGCTACCTTTAAATCACGAAAAGTTCACTTTCATTAATAATTTTATCTGATTACAACTGGAGTTGCTGTACTTTTTAAAATAAAAAAAATTATTTACGTTCTACTATGAACCAAGAAAGACTTAACGATCTCCTTGGAGCAATCTCCTTGGTCCAATGAATTGGACGTGCATAGCATAATACAAGATTTGGCTACCTTTAAATCACGAAGAGTTCACTTTCATTAATAATTTTATCTGATTACAACTGGAGTTGCTGTACTTTTTAAAATAAAAAAAATTATTTACGTTCTACTATGAACCAAGAAAGACTTAACGATCTCCTTGGAGCAATCTCCTTGGTCCAATGAATTGGACGTGCATAGCATAATACAAGATTTGGCTACCTTTAAATCACGAAGAGTTCACTTTCATTAATAATTTTATCTGATTACAACTGGAGTTGCTGTACTTTTTAAAATAAAAAAAATTATTTACGTTCTACTATGAACCAAGAAAGACTTAACGATCTCCTTGGAGCAATCTCCTTGGTCCAATGAATTGGACGTGCATAGCATAATACAAGATTTGGCTACCTTTAAATCACGAAGAGTTCACTTTCATTAATAATTTTATCTGATTACGACTGGAGTTGCTGTACTTTTTAAAATAAAAAAAATTATTTACGTTCTACTATGAACCAAGAAAGACTTAACGATCTCCTTGGAGCAATCTCCTTGGTCCAATGAATTGGACGTGCATAGCATAATACAAGATTTGGCTACCTTTAAATCACGAAGAGTTCACTTTCATTAATAATTTTATCTGATTACAACTGGAGTTGCTGTACTTTTTAAAATAAAAAAAATTATTTACGTTCTACTATGAACCAAGAAAGACTTAACGATCTCCTTGGAGCAATCTCCTTGGTCCAATGAATTGGACGTGCATAGCATAATACAAGATTTGGCTACCTTTAAATCACGAAGAGTTCACTTTCATTAATAATTTTATCTGATTACAACTGGAGTTGCTGTACTTTTTAAAATAAAAAAAATTATTTACGTTCTACTATGAACCAAGAAAGACTTAACGATCTCCTTGGAGCAATCTCCTTGGTCCAATGAATTGGACGTGCATAGCATAATACAAGATTTGGCTACCTTTAAATCACGAAAAGTTCACTTTCATTAATAATTTTATCTGATTACAACTGGAGTTGCTGTACTTTTTAAAATAAAAAAAATTATTTACGTTCTACTATGAACCAAGAAAGACTTAACGATCTCCTTGGAGCAATCTCCTTGGTCCAATGAATTGGACGTGCATAGCATAATACAAGATTTGGCTACCTTTAAATCACGAAGAGTTCACTTTCATTAATAATTTTATCTGATTACAACTGGAGTTGCTGTACTTTTTAAAATAAAAAAAATTATTTACGTTCTACTATGAACCAAGAAAGACTTAACGATCTCCTTGGAGCAATCTCCTTGGTCCAATGAATTGGACGTGCATAGCATAATACAAGATTTGGCTACCTTTAAATCACGAAAAGTTCACTTTCATTAATAATTTTATCTGATTACAACTGGAGTTGCTGTACTTTTTAAAATAAAAAAAATTATTTACGTTCTACTATGAACCAAGAAAGACTTAACGAACTTGCTATGATCTCCTTGGAGAGTGATATTACCAATGAATTGGACGTGCATAGCATAATACAAGATTTGGCTACCTTTAAATCACGAAGAGTTCACTTTCATTAATAATTTTATCTGATTACGACTGGAGTTGCTGTACTTTTTAAAATAAAAAAAATTATTTACGTTCTACTATGAACCAAGAAAGACTTAACGAACTTGCTATGATCTCCTTGGAGAGTGATATTACCAATGAATTGGACGTGCATAGCATAATACAAGATTTGGCTACCTTTAAATCACGAAGAGTTCACTTTCATTAATAATTTTATCTGATTACGACTGGAGTTGCTGTACTTTTTAAAATAAAAAAAATTATTTACGTTCTACTATGAACCAAGAAAGACTTAACGATCTCCTTGGAGCAATCTCCTTGGTCCAATGAATTGGACGTGCATAGCATAATACAAGATTTGGCTACCTTTAAATCACGAAAAGTTCACTTTCATTAATAATTTTATCTGATTACAACTGGAGTTGCTGTACTTTTTAAAATAAAAAAAATTATTTACGTTCTACTATGAACCAAGAAAGACTTAATGAACTTGCTATGATCTCCTTGGAGAGTGATATTACCAATGAATTGGACGTGCATAGCATAATACAAGATTTGGCTACCTTTAAATCACGAAGAGTTCACTTTCATTAATAATTTTATCTGATTACGACTGGAGTTGCTGTACTTTTTAAAATAAAAAAAATTATTTACGTTCTACTATGACCAAGAAAGACTTAACGATCTCCTTGGAGCAATCTCCTTGGTCCAATGAATTGGACGTGCATAGCATAATACAAGATTTGGCTACCTTTAAATCACGAAGAGTTCACTTTCATTAATAATTTTATCTGATTACGACTGGAGTTGCTGTACTTTTTAAAATAAAAAAAATTATTTACGTTCTACTATGAACCAAGAAAGACTTAACGAACTTGCTATGATCTCCTTGGAGCAATCTCCTTGGTCCAATGAATTGGACGTGCATAGCATAATACAAGATTTGGCTACCTTTAAATCACGAAGAGTTCACTTTCATTAATAATTTTATCTGATTACGACTGGAGTTGCTGTACTTTTTAAAATAAAAAAAATTATTTACGTTCTACTATGAACCAAGAAAGACTTAACGATCTCCTTGGAGCAATCTCCTTGGTCCAATGAATTGGACGTGCATAGCATAATACAAGATTTGGCTACCTTTAAATCACGAAGAGTTCACTTTCATTAATAATTTTATCTGATTACGACTGGAGTTGCTGTACTTTTTAAAATAAAAAAAATTATTTACGTTCTACTATGAACCAAGAAAGACTTAACGAACTTGCTATGATCTCCTTGGAGCAATCTCCTTGGTCCAATGAATTGGACGTGCATAGCATAATACAAGATTTGGCTACCTTTAAATCACGAAGAGTTCACTTTCATTAATAATTTTATCTGATTACGACTGGAGTTGCTGTACTTTTTAAAATAAAAAAAATTATTTACGTTCTACTATGAACCAAGAAAGACTTAACGATCTCCTTGGAGCAATCTCCTTGGTCCAATGAATTGGACGTGCATAGCATAATACAAGATTTGGCTACCTTTAAATCACGAAGAGTTCACTTTCATTAATAATTTTATCTGATTACGACTGGAGTTGCTGTACTTTTTAAAATAAAAAAAATTATTTACGTTCTACTATGAACCAAGAAAGACTTAACGATCTCCTTGGAGCAATCTCCTTGGTCCAATGAATTGGACGTGCATAGCATAATACAAGATTTGGCTACCTTTAAATCACGAAGAGTTCACTTTCATTAATAATTTTATCTGATTACGACTGGAGTTGCTGTACTTTTTAAAATAAAAAAAATTATTTACGTTCTACTATGAACCAAGAAAGACTTAACGATCTCCTTGGAGCAATCTCCTTGGTCCAATGAATTGGACGTGCATAGCATAATACAAGATTTGGCTACCTTTAAATCACGAAGAGTTCACTTTCATTAATAATTTTATCTGATTACGACTGGAGTTGCTGTACTTTTTAAAATAAAAAAAATTATTTACGTTCTACTATGAACCAAGAAAGACTTAACGATCTCCTTGGAGCAATCTCCTTGGTCCAATGAATTGGACGTGCATAGCATAATACAAGATTTGGCTACCTTTAAATCACGAAGAGTTCACTTTCATTAATAATTTTATCTGATTACGACTGGAGTTGCTGTACTTTTTAAAATAAAAAAAATTATTTACGTTCTACTATGAACCAAGAAAGACTTAACGAACTTGCTATGATCTCCTTGGAGAGTGATATTACCAATGAATTGGACGTGCATAGCATAATACAAGATTTGGCTACCTTTAAATCACGAAGAGTTCACTTTCATTAATAATTTTATCTGATTACGACTGGAGTTGCTGTACTTTTTAAAATAAAAAAAATTATTTACGTTCTACTATGAACCAAGAAAGACTTAACGAACTTGCTATGATCTCCTTGGAGAGTGATATTACCAATGAATTGGACGTGCATAGCATAATACAAGATTTGGCTACCTTTAAATCACGAAGAGTTCACTTTCATTAATAATTTTATCTGATTACGACTGGAGTTGCTGTACTTTTTAAAATAAAAAAAATTATTTACGTTCTACTATGAACCAAGAAAGACTTAACGAACTTGCTATGATCTCCTTGGAGAGTGATATTACCAATGAATTGGACGTGCATAGCATAATACAAGATTTGGCTACCTTTAAATCACGAAGAGTTCACTTTCATTAATAATTTTATCTGATTACGACTGGAGTTGCTGTACTTTTTAAAATAAAAAAAATTATTTACGTTCTACTATGAACCAAGAAAGACTTAACGATCTCCTTGGAGCAATCTCCTTGGTCCAATGAATTGGACGTGCATAGCATAATACAAGATTTGGCTACCTTTAAATCACGAAGAGTTCACTTTCATTAATAATTTTATCTGATTACGACTGGAGTTGCTGTACTTTTTAAAATAAAAAAATTATTTACGTTCTACTATGAACCAAGAAAGACTTAACGATCTCCTTGGAGCAATCTCCTTGGTCCAATGAATTGGACGTGCATAGCATAATACAAGATTTGGCTACCTTTAAATCACGAAGAGTTCACTTTCATTAATAATTTTATCTGATTACGACTGGAGTTGCTGTACTTTTTAAAATAAAAAAAATTATTTACGTTCTACTATGAACCAAGAAAGACTTAACGATCTCCTTGGAGCAATCTCCTTGGTCCAATGAATTGGACGTGCATAGCATAATACAAGATTTGGCTACCTTTAAATCACGAAGAGTTCACTTTCATTAATAATTTTATCTGATTACGACTGGAGTTGCTGTACTTTTTAAAATAAAAAAAATTATTTACGTTCTACTATGAACCAAGAAAGACTTAACGATCTCCTTGGAGCAATCTCCTTGGTCCAATGAATTGGACGTGCATAGCATAATACAAGATTTGGCTACCTTTAAATCACGAAGAGTTCACTTTCATTAATAATTTTATCTGATTACGACTGGAGTTGCTGTACTTTTTAAAATAAAAAAAATTATTTACGTTCTACTATGAACCAAGAAAGACTTAACGATCTCCTTGGAGCAATCTCCTTGGTCCAATGAATTGGACGTGCATAGCATAATACAAGATTTGGCTACCTTTAAATCACGAAGAGTTCACTTTCATTAATAATTTTATCTGATTACGACTGGAGTTGCTGTACTTTTTAAAATAAAAAAAATTATTTACGTTCTACTATGAACCAAGAAAGACTTAACGATCTCCTTGGAGCAATCTCCTTGGTCCAATGAATTGGACGTGCATAGCATAATACAAGATTTGGCTACCTTTAAATCACGAAGAGTTCACTTTCATTAATAATTTTATCTGATTACGACTGGAGTTGCTGTACTTTTTAAAATAAAAAAAATTATTTACGTTCTACTATGAACCAAGAAAGACTTAACGATCTCCTTGGAGCAATCTCCTTGGTCCAATGAATTGGACGTGCATAGCATAATACAAGATTTGGCTACCTTTAAATCACGAAGAGTTCACTTTCATTAATAATTTTATCTGATTACGACTGGAGTTGCTGTACTTTTTAAAATAAAAAAAATTATTTACGTTCTACTATGAACCAAGAAAGACTTAACGATCTCCTTGGAGCAATCTCCTTGGTCCAATGAATTGGACGTGCATAGCATAATACAAGATTTGGCTACCTTTAAATCACGAAGAGTTCACTTTCATTAATAATTTTATCTGATTACGACTGGAGTTGCTGTACTTTTTAAAATAAAAAAAATTATTTACGTTCTACTATGAACCAAGAAAGACTTAACGATCTCCTTGGAGCAATCTCCTTGGTCCAATGAATTGGACGTGCATAGCATAATACAAGATTTGGCTACCTTTAAATCACGAAGAGTTCACTTTCATTAATAATTTTATCTGATTACGACTGGAGTTGCTGTACTTTTTAAAATAAAAAAAATTATTTACGTTCTACTATGAACCAAGAAAGACTTAACGATCTCCTTGGAGCAATCTCCTTGGTCCAATGAATTGGACGTGCATAGCATAATACAAGATTTGGCTACCTTTAAATCACGAAGAGTTCACTTTCATTAATAATTTTATCTGATTACGACTGGAGTTGCTGTACTTTTTAAAATAAAAAAAATTATTTACGTTCTACTATGAACCAAGAAAGACTTAACGATCTCCTTGGAGCAATCTCCTTGGTCCAATGAATTGGACGTGCATAGCATAATACAAGATTTGGCTACCTTTAAATCACGAAGAGTTCACTTTCATTAATAATTTTATCTGATTACGACTGGAGTTGCTGTACTTTTTAAAATAAAAAAAATTATTTACGTTCTACTATGAACCAAGAAAGACTTAACGATCTCCTTGGAGCAATCTCCTTGGGTCCAATGAATTGGACGTGCATAGCATAATACAAGATTTGGCTACCTTTAAATCACGAAGAGTTCACTTTCATTAATAATTTTATCTGATTACGACTGGAGTTGCTGTACTTTTTAAAATAAAAAAAATTATTTACGTTCTACTATGAACCAAGAAAGACTTAACGAACTTGCTATGATCTCCTTGGAGAGTGATATTACCAATGAATTGGACGTGCATAGCATAATACAAGATTTGGCTACCTTTAAATCACGAAGAGTTCACTTTCATTAATAATTTTATCTGATTACGACTGGAGTTGCTGTACTTTTTAAAATAAAAAAAATTATTTACGTTCTACTATGAACCAAGAAAGACTTAACGAACTTGCTATGATCTCCTTGGAGAGTGATATTACCAATGAATTGGACGTGCATAGCATAATACAAGATTTGGCTACCTTTAAATCACGAAGAGTTCACTTTCATTAATAATTTTATCTGATTACGACTGGAGTTGCTGTACTTTTTAAAATAAAAAAAATTATTTACGTTCTACTATGAACCAAGAAAGACTTAACGAACTTGCTATGATCTCCTTGGAGAGTGATATTACCAATGAATTGGACGTGCATAGCATAATACAAGATTTGGCTACCTTTAAATCACGAAGAGTTCACTTTCATTAATAATTTTATCTGATTACGACTGGAGTTGCTGTACTTTTTAAAATAAAAAAAATTATTTACGTTCTACTATGAACCAAGAAAGACTTAACGATCTCCTTGGAGCAATCTCCTTGGTCCAATGAATTGGACGTGCATAGCATAATACAAGATTTGGCTACCTTTAAATCACGAAGAGTTCACTTTCATTAATAATTTTATCTGATTACGACTGGAGTTGCTGTACTTTTTAAAATAAAAAAATTATTTACGTTCTACTATGAACCAAGAAAGACTTAACGATCTCCTTGGAGCAATCTCCTTGGTCCAATGAATTGGACGTGCATAGCATAATACAAGATTTGGCTACCTTTAAATCACGAAGAGTTCACTTTCATTAATAATTTTATCTGATTACGACTGGAGTTGCTGTACTTTTTAAAATAAAAAAAATTATTTACGTTCTACTATGAACCAAGAAAGACTTAACGATCTCCTTGGAGCAATCTCCTTGGTCCAATGAATTGGACGTGCATAGCATAATACAAGATTTGGCTACCTTTAAATCACGAAGAGTTCACTTTCATTAATAATTTTATCTGATTACGACTGGAGTTGCTGTACTTTTTAAAATAAAAAAAATTATTTACGTTCTACTATGAACCAAGAAAGACTTAACGATCTCCTTGGAGCAATCTCCTTGGTCCAATGAATTGGACGTGCATAGCATAATACAAGATTTGGCTACCTTTAAATCACGAAGAGTTCACTTTCATTAATAATTTTATCTGATTACGACTGGAGTTGCTGTACTTTTTAAAATAAAAAAAATTATTTACGTTCTACTATGAACCAAGAAAGACTTAACGATCTCCTTGGAGCAATCTCCTTGGTCCAATGAATTGGACGTGCATAGCATAATACAAGATTTGGCTACCTTTAAATCACGAAGAGTTCACTTTCATTAATAATTTTATCTGATTACGACTGGAGTTGCTGTACTTTTTAAATAAAAAAAATTATTTACGTTCTACTATGAACCAAGAAAGACTTAACGATCTCCTTGGAGCAATCTCCTTGGTCCAATGAATTGGACGTGCATAGCATAATACAAGATTTGGCTACCTTTAAATCACGAAGAGTTCACTTTCATTAATAATTTTATCTGATTACGACTGGAGTTGCTGTACTTTTTAAAATAAAAAAAATTATTTACGTTCTACTATGAACCAAGAAAGACTTAACGATCTCCTTGGAGCAATCTCCTTGGTCCAATGAATTGGACGTGCATAGCATAATACAAGATTTGGCTACCTTTAAATCACGATCTCCTTGGAGCAATCTCCTTGGTCCAATGAATTGGACGTGCATAGCATAATACAAGATTTGGCTACCTTTAAATCACGAAGAGTTCACTTTCATTAATAATTTTATCTGATTACGACTGGAGTTGCTGTACTTTTTAAAATAAAAAAAATTATTTACGTTCTACTATGAACCAAGAAAGACTTAACGATCTCCTTGGAGCAATCTCCTTGGTCCAATGAATTGGACGTGCATAGCATAATACAAGATTTGGCTACCTTTAAATCACGAAGAGTTCACTTTCATTAATAATTTTATCTGATTACGACTGGAGTTGCTGTACTTTTTAAAATAAAAAAAATTATTTACGTTCTACTATGAACCAAGAAAGACTTAACGATCTCCTTGGAGCAATCTCCTTGGTCCAATGAATTGGACGTGCATAGCATAATACAAGATTTGGCTACCTTTAAATCACGAAGAGTTCACTTTCATTAATAATTTTATCTGATTACGACTGGAGTTGCTGTACTTTTTAAAATAAAAAAAATTATTTACGTTCTACTATGAACCAAGAAAGACTTAACGATCTCCTTGGAGCAATCTCCTTGGTCCAATGAATTGGACGTGCATAGCATAATACAAGATTTGGCTACCTTTAAATCACGAAGAGTTCACTTTCATTAATAATTTTATCTGATTACGACTGGAGTTGCTGTACTTTTTAAAATAAAAAAAATTATTTACGTTCTACTATGAACCAAGAAAGACTTAACGAACTTGCTATGATCTCCTTGGAGCAATCTCCTTGGTCCAATGGTCCAATGAATTGGACGTGCATAGCATAATACAAGATTTGGCTACCTTTAAATCACGAAGAGTTCACTTTCATTAATAATTTTATCTGATTACGACTGGAGTTGCTGTACTTTTTAAAATAAAAAAAATTATTTACGTTCTACTATGAACCAAGAAAGACTTAACGAACTTGCTATGATCTCCTTGGAGCAATCTCCTTGGTCCAATGAATTGGACGTGCATAGCATAATACAAGATTTGGCTACCTTTAAATCACGAAGAGTTCACTTTCATTAATAATTTTATCTGATTACGACTGGAGTTGCTGTACTTTTTAAAATAAAAAAAATTATTTACGTTCTACTATGAACCAAGAAAGACTTAACGATCTCCTTGGAGCAATCTCCTTGGTCCAATGAATTGGACGTGCATAGCATAATACAAGATTTGGCTACCTTTAAATCACGAAGAGTTCACTTTCATTAATAATTTTATCTGATTACGACTGGAGTTGCTGTACTTTTTAAAATAAAAAAAATTATTTACGTTCTACTATGAACCAAGAAAGACTTAACGATCTCCTTGGAGCAATCTCCTTGGTCCAATGAATTGGACGTGCATAGCATAATACAAGATTTGGCTACCTTTAAATCACGAAGAGTTCACTTTCATTAATAATTTTATCTGATTACGACTGGAGTTGCTGTACTTTTTAAAATAAAAAAAATTATTTACGTTCTACTATGAACCAAGAAAGACTTAACGAACTTGCTATGATCTCCTTGGAGCAATCTCCTTGGTCCAATGAATTGGACGTGCATAGCATAATACAAGATTTGGCTACCTTTAAATCACGAAGAGTTCACTTTCATTAATAATTTTATCTGATTACGACTGGAGTTGCTGTACTTTTTAAAATAAAAAAAATTATTTACGTTCTACTATGAACCAAGAAAGACTTAACGAACTTGCTATGATCTCCTTGGAGCAATCTCCTTGGTCCAATGAATTGGACGTGCATAGCATAATACAAGATTTGGCTACCTTTAAATCACGAAGAGTTCACTTTCATTAATAATTTTATCTGATTACGACTGGAGTTGCTGTACTTTTTAAAATAAAAAAAATTATTTACGTTCTACTATGAACCAAGAAAGACTTAACGAACTTGCTATGATCTCCTTGGAGCAATCTCCTTGGTCCAATGAATTGGACGTGCATAGCATAATACAAGATTTGGCTACCTTTAAATCACGAAGAGTTCACTTTCATTAATAATTTTATCTGATTACGACTGGAGTTGCTGTACTTTTTAAAATAAAAAAAATTATTTACGTTCTACTATGAACCAAGAAAGACTTAACGATCTCCTTGGAGCAATCTCCTTGGTCCAATGAATTGGACGTGCATAGCATAATACAAGATTTGGCTACCTTTAAATCACGAAGAGTTCACTTTCATTAATAATTTTATCTGATTACGACTGGAGTTGCTGTACTTTTTAAAATAAAAAAAATTATTTACGTTCTACTATGAACCAAGAAAGACTTAACGATCTCCTTGGAGCAATCTCCTTGGTCCAATGAATTGGACGTGCATAGCATAATACAAGATTTGGCTACCTTTAAATCACGAAGAGTTCACTTTCATTAATAATTTTATCTGATTACGACTGGAGTTGCTGTACTTTTTAAAATAAAAAAAATTATTTACGTTCTACTATGAACCAAGAAAGACTTAACGATCTCCTTGGAGCAATCTCCTTGGTCCAATGAATTGGACGTGCATAGCATAATACAAGATTTGGCTACCTTTAAATCACGAAGAGTTCACTTTCATTAATAATTTTATCTGATTACGACTGGAGTTGCTGTACTTTTTAAAATAAAAAAAATTATTTACGTTCTACTATGAACCAAGAAAGACTTAACGATCTCCTTGGAGCAATCTCCTTGGTCCAATGAATTGGACGTGCATAGCATAATACAAGATTTGGCTACCTTTAAATCACGAAGAGTTCACTTTCATTAATAATTTTATCTGATTACGACTGGAGTTGCTGTACTTTTTAAAATAAAAAAAATTATTTACGTTCTACTATGAACCAAGAAAGACTTAACGATCTCCTTGGAGCAATCTCCTTGGTCCAATGAATTGGACGTGCATAGCATAATACAAGATTTGGCTACCTTTAAATCACGAAGAGTTCACTTTCATTAATAATTTTATCTGATTACGACTGGAGTTGCTGTACTTTTTAAAATAAAAAAAATTATTTACGTTCTACTATGAACCAAGAAAGACTTAACGATCTCCTTGGAGCAATCTCCTTGGTCCAATGAATTGGACGTGCATAGCATAATACAAGATTTGGCTACCTTTAAATCACGAAGAGTTCACTTTCATTAATAATTTTATCTGATTACGACTGGAGTTGCTGTACTTTTTAAAATAAAAAAAATTATTTACGTTCTACTATGAACCAAGAAAGACTTAACGATCTCCTTGGAGCAATCTCCTTGGTCCAATGAATTGGACGTGCATAGCATAATACAAGATTTGGCTACCTTTAAATCACGAAGAGTTCACTTTCATTAATAATTTTATCTGATTACGACTGGAGTTGCTGTACTTTTTAAAATAAAAAAAATTATTTACGTTCTACTATGAACCAAGAAAGACTTAACGATCTCCTTGGAGCAATCTCCTTGGTCCAATGAATTGGACGTGCATAGCATAATACAAGATTTGGCTACCTTTAAATCACGAAGAGTTCACTTTCATTAATAATTTTATCTGATTACGACTGGAGTTGCTGTACTTTTTAAAATAAAAAAAATTATTTACGTTCTACTATGAACCAAGAAAGACTTAACGATCTCCTTGGAGCAATCTCCTTGGTCCAATGAATTGGACGTGCATAGCATAATACAAGATTTGGCTACCTTTAAATCACGAAGAGTTCACTTTCATTAATAATTTTATCTGATTACGACTGGAGTTGCTGTACTTTTTAAAATAAAAAAAATTATTTACGTTCTACTATGAACCAAGAAAGACTTAACGATCTCCTTGGAGCAATCTCCTTGGTCCAATGAATTGGACGTGCATAGCATAATACAAGATTTGGCTACCTTTAAATCACGAAGAGTTCACTTTCATTAATAATTTTATCTGATTACGACTGGAGTTGCTGTACTTTTTAAAATAAAAAAAATTATTTACGTTCTACTATGAACCAAGAAAGACTTAACGATCTCCTTGGAGCAATCTCCTTGGTCCAATGAATTGGACGTGCATAGCATAATACAAGATTTGGCTACCTTTAAATCACGAAGAGTTCACTTTCATTAATAATTTTATCTGATTACGACTGGAGTTGCTGTACTTTTTAAAATAAAAAAAATTATTTACGTTCTACTATGAACCAAGAAAGACTTAACGAACTTGCTATGATCTCCTTGGAGCAATCTCCTCGGTCCAATGAATTGGACGTGCATAGCATAATACAAGATTTGGCTACCTTTAAATCACGAAGAGTTCACTTTCATTAATAATTTTATCTGATTACGACTGGAGTTGCTGTACTTTTTAAAATAAAAAAAATTATTTACGTTCTACTATGAACCAAGAAAGACTTAACGATCTCCTTGGAGCAATCTCCTTGGTCCAATGAATTGGACGTGCATAGCATAATACAAGATTTGGCTACCTTTAAATCACGAAGAGTTCACTTTCATTAATAATTTTATCTGATTACGACTGGAGTTGCTGTACTTTTTAAAATAAAAAAAATTATTTACGTTCTACTATGAACCAAGAAGACTTAACGAACTTGCTATGATCTCCTTGGAGCAATCTCCTTGGTCCAATGAATTGGACGTGCATAGCATAATACAAGATTTGGCTACCTTTAAATCACGAAGAGTTCACTTTCATTAATAATTTTATCTGATTACGACTGGAGTTGCTGTACTTTTTAAAATAAAAAAAATTATTTACGTTCTACTATGAACCAAGAAAGACTTAACGAACTTGCTATGATCTCCTTGGAGCAATCTCCTTGGTCCAATGAATTGGACGTGCATAGCATAATACAAGATTTGGCTACCTTTAAATCACGCACGAAGAGTTCACTTTCATTAATAATTTTATCTGATTACGACTGGAGTTGCTGTACTTTTTAAAATAAAAAAAATTATTTACGTTCTACTATGAACCAAGAAAGACTTAACGATCTCCTTGGAGCAATCTCCTTGGTCCAATGAATTGGACGTGCATAGCATAATACAAGATTTGGCTACCTTTAAATCACGAAGAGTTCACTTTCATTAATAATTTTATCTGATTACGACTGGAGTTGCTGTACTTTTTAAAATAAAAAAAATTATTTACGTTCTACTATGAACCAAGAAAGACTTAACGATCTCCTTGGAGCAATCTCCTTGGTCCAATGAATTGGACGTGCATAGCATAATACAAGATTTGGCTACCTTTAAATCACGAAGAGTTCACTTTCATTAATAATTTTATCTGATTACGACTGGAGTTGCTGTACTTTTTAAAATAAAAAAAATTATTTACGTTCTACTATGAACCAAGAAAGACTTAACGATCTCCTTGGAGCAATCTCCTTGGTCCAATGAATTGGACGTGCATAGCATAATACAAGATTTGGCTACCTTTAAATCACGAAGAGTTCACTTTCATTAATAATTTTATCTGATTACGACTGGAGTTGCTGTACTTTTTAAAATAAAAAAAATTATTTACGTTCTACTATGAACCAAGAAAGACTTAACGATCTCCTTGGAGCAATCTCCTTGGTCCAATGAATTGGACGTGCATAGCATAATACAAGATTTGGCTACCTTTAAATCACGAAGAGTTCACTTTCATTAATAATTTTATCTGATTACGACTGGAGTTGCTGTACTTTTTAAAAACGACTGGAGTTGCTGTACTTTTTAAAATAAAAAAAATTATTTACGTTCTACTATGAACCAAGAAAGACTTAACGATCTCCTTGGAGCAATCTCCTTGGTCCAATGAATTGGACGTGCATAGCATAATACAAGATTTGGCTACCTTTAAATCACGAAGAGTTCACTTTCATTAATAATTTTATCTGATTACGACTGGAGTTGCTGTACTTTTTAAAATAAAAAAAATTATTTACGTTCTACTATGAACCAAGAAAGACTTAACGATCTCCTTGGAGCAATCTCCTTGGTCCAATGAATTGGACGTGCATAGCATAATACAAGATTTGGCTACCTTTAAATCACGAAGAGTTCACTTTCATTAATAATTTTATCTGATTACGACTGGAGTTGCTGTACTTTTTAAAATAAAAAAAATTATTTACGTTCTACTATGAACCAAGAAAGACTTAACGATCTCCTTGGAGCAATCTCCTTGGTCCAATGAATTGGACGTGCATAGCATAATACAAGATTTGGCTACCTTTAAATCACGAAGAGTTCACTTTCATTAATAATTTTATCTGATTACGACTGGAGTTGCTGTACTTTTTAAAATAAAAAAAATTATTTACGTTCTACTATGAACCAAGAAAGACTTAACGATCTCCTTGGAGCAATCTCCTTGGTCCAATGAATTGGACGTGCATAGCATAATACAAGATTTGGCTACCTTTAAATCACGAAGAGTTCACTTTCATTAATAATTTTATCTGATTACGACTGGAGTTGCTGTACTTTTTAAAATAAAAAAAATTATTTACGTTCTACTATGAACCAAGAAAGACTTAACGATCTCCTTGGAGCAATCTCCTTGGTCCAATGAATTGGACGTGCATAGCATAATACAAGATTTGGCTACCTTTAAATCACGAAGAGTTCACTTTCATTAATAATTTTATCTGATTACGACTGGAGTTGCTGTACTTTTTAAAATAAAAAAAATTATTTACGTTCTACTATGAACCAAGAAAGACTTAACGATCTCCTTGGAGCAATCTCCTTGGTCCAATGAATTGGACGTGCATAGCATAATACAAGATTTGGCTACCTTTAAATCACGAAGAGTTCACTTTCATTAATAATTTTATCTGATTACGACTGGAGTTGCTGTACTTTTTAAAATAAAAAAAATTATTTACGTTCTACTATGAACCAAGAAAGACTTAACGATCTCCTTGGAGCAATCTCCTTGGTCCAATGAATTGGACGTGCATAGCATAATACAAGATTTGGCTACCTTTAAATCACGAAGAGTTCACTTTCATTAATAATTTTATCTGATTACGACTGGAGTTGCTGTACTTTTTAAAATAAAAAAAATTATTTACGTTCTACTATGAACCAAGAAAGACTTAACGATCTCCTTGGAGCAATCTCCTTGGTCCAATGAATTGGACGTGCATAGCATAATACAAGATTTGGCTACCTTTAAATCACGAAGAGTTCACTTTCATTAATAATTTTATCTGATTACGACTGGAGTTGCTGTACTTTTTAAAATAAAAAAAATTATTTACGTTCTACTATGAACCAAGAAAGACTTAACGATCTCCTTGGAGCAATCTCCTTGGTCCAATGAATTGGACGTGCATAGCATAATACAAGATTTGGCTACCTTTAAATCACGAAGAGTTCACTTTCATTAATAATTTTATCTGATTACGACTGGAGTTGCTGTACTTTTTAAAATAAAAAAAATTATTTACGTTCTACTATGAACCAAGAAAGACTTAACGATCTCCTTGGAGCAATCTCCTTGGTCCAATGAATTGGACGTGCATAGCATAATACAAGATTTGGCTACCTTTAAATCACGAAGAGTTCACTTTCATTAATAATTTTATCTGATTACGACTGGAGTTGCTGTACTTTTTAAAATAAAAAAAATTATTTACGTTCTACTATGAACCAAGAAAGACTTAACGATCTCCTTGGAGCAATCTCCTTGGTCCAATGAATTGGACGTGCATAGCATAATACAAGATTTGGCTACCTTTAAATCACGAAGAGTTCACTTTCATTAATAATTTTATCTGATTACGACTGGAGTTGCTGTACTTTTTAAAATAAAAAAAATTATTTACGTTCTACTATGAACCAAGAAAGACTTAACGATCTCCTTGGAGCAATCTCCTTGGTCCAATGAATTGGACGTGCATAGCATAATACAAGATTTGGCTACCTTTAAATCACGAAGAGTTCACTTTCATTAATAATTTTATCTGATTACGACTGGAGTTGCTGTACTTTTTAAAATAAAAAAAATTATTTACGTTCTACTATGAACCAAGAAAGACTTAACGATCTCCTTGGAGCAATCTCCTTGGTCCAATGAATTGGACGTGCATAGCATAATACAAGATTTGGCTACCTTTAAATCACGAAGAGTTCACTTTCATTAATAATTTTATCTGATTACGACTGGAGTTGCTGTACTTTTTAAAATAAAAAAAATTATTTACGTTCTACTATGAACCAAGAAAGACTTAACGATCTCCTTGGAGCAATCTCCTTGGTCCAATGAATTGGACGTGCATAGCATAATACAAGATTTGGCTACCTTTAAATCACGAAGAGTTCACTTTCATTAATAATTTTATCTGATTACGACTGGAGTTGCTGTACTTTTTAAAATAAAAAAAATTATTTACGTTCTACTATGAACCAAGAAAGACTTAACGATCTCCTTGGAGCAATCTCCTTGGTCCAATGAATTGGACGTGCATAGCATAATACAAGATTTGGCTACCTTTAAATCACGAAGAGTTCACTTTCATTAATAATTTTATCTGATTACGACTGGAGTTGCTGTACTTTTTAAAATAAAAAAAATTATTTACGTTCTACTATGAACCAAGAAAGACTTAACGATCTCCTTGGAGCAATCTCCTTGGTCCAATGAATTGGACGTGCATAGCATAATACAAGATTTGGCTACCTTTAAATCACGAAGAGTTCACTTTCATTAATAATTTTATCTGATTACGACTGGAGTTGCTGTACTTTTTAAAATAAAAAAAATTATTTACGTTCTACTATGAACCAAGAAAGACTTAACGATCTCCTTGGAGCAATCTCCTTGGTCCAATGAATTGGACGTGCATAGCATAATACAAGATTTGGCTACCTTTAAATCACGAAGAGTTCACTTTCATTAATAATTTTATCTGATTACGACTGGAGTTGCTGTACTTTTTAAAATAAAAAAAATTATTTACGTTCTACTATGAACCAAGAAAGACTTAACGATCTCCTTGGAGCAATCTCCTTGGTCCAATGAATTGGACGTGCATAGCATAATACAAGATTTGGCTACCTTTAAATCACGAAGAGTTCACTTTCATTAATAATTTTATCTGATTACGACTGGAGTTGCTGTACTTTTTAAAATAAAAAAAATTATTTACGTTCTACTATGAACCAAGAAAGACTTAACGATCTCCTTGGAGCAATCTCCTTGGTCCAATGAATTGGACGTGCATAGCATAATACAAGATTTGGCTACCTTTAAATCACGAAGAGTTCACTTTCATTAATAATTTTATCTGATTACGACTGGAGTTGCTGTACTTTTTAAAATAAAAAAAATTATTTACGTTCTACTATGAACCAAGAAAGACTTAACGATCTCCTTGGAGCAATCTCCTTGGTCCAATGAATTGGACGTGCATAGCATAATACAAGATTTGGCTACCTTTAAATCACGAAGAGTTCACTTTCATTAATAATTTTATCTGATTACGACTGGAGTTGCTGTACTTTTTAAAATAAAAAAAATTATTTACGTTCTACTATGAACCAAGAAAGACTTAACGATCTCCTTGGAGCAATCTCCTTGGTCCAATGAATTGGACGTGCATAGCATAATACAAGATTTGGCTACCTTTAAATCACGAAGAGTTCACTTTCATTAATAATTTTATCTGATTACGACTGGAGTTGCTGTACTTTTTAAAATAAAAAAAATTATTTACGTTCTACTATGAACCAAGAAAGACTTAACGATCTCCTTGGAGCAATCTCCTTGGTCCAATGAATTGGACGTGCATAGCATAATACAAGATTTGGCTACCTTTAAATCACGAAGAGTTCACTTTCATTAATAATTTTATCTGATTACGACTGGAGTTGCTGTACTTTTTAAAATAAAAAAAATTATTTACGTTCTACTATGAACCAAGAAAGACTTAACGATCTCCTTGGAGCAATCTCCTTGGTCCAATGAATTGGACGTGCATAGCATAATACAAGATTTGGCTACCTTTAAATCACGAAGAGTTCACTTTCATTAATAATTTTATCTGATTACGACTGGAGTTGCTGTACTTTTTAAAATAAAAAAAATTATTTACGTTCTACTATGAACCAAGAAAGACTTAACGATCTCCTTGGAGCAATCTCCTTGGTCCAATGAATTGGACGTGCATAGCATAATACAAGATTTGGCTACCTTTAAATCACGAAGAGTTCACTTTCATTAATAATTTTATCTGATTACGACTGGAGTTGCTGTACTTTTTAAAATAAAAAAAATTATTTACGTTCTACTATGAACCAAGAAAGACTTAACGATCTCCTTGGAGCAATCTCCTTGGTCCAATGAATTGGACGTGCATAGCATAATACAAGATTTGGCTACCTTTAAATCACGAAGAGTTCACTTTCATTAATAATTTTATCTGATTACGACTGGAGTTGCTGTACTTTTTAAAATAAAAAAAATTATTTACGTTCTACTATGAACCAAGAAAGACTTAACGATCTCCTTGGAGCAATCTCCTTGGTCCAATGAATTGGACGTGCATAGCATAATACAAGATTTGGCTACCTTTAAATCACGAAGAGTTCACTTTCATTAATAATTTTATCTGATTACGACTGGAGTTGCTGTACTTTTTAAAATAAAAAAAATTATTTACGTTCTACTATGAACCAAGAAAGACTTAACGATCTCCTTGGAGCAATCTCCTTGGTCCAATGAATTGGACGTGCATAGCATAATACAAGATTTGGCTACCTTTAAATCACGAAGAGTTCACTTTCATTAATAATTTTATCTGATTACGACTGGAGTTGCTGTACTTTTTAAAATAAAAAAAATTATTTACGTTCTACTATGAACCAAGAAAGACTTAACGATCTCCTTGGAGCAATCTCCTTGGTCCAATGAATTGGACGTGCATAGCATAATACAAGATTTGGCTACCTTTAAATCACGAAGAGTTCACTTTCATTAATAATTTTATCTGATTACGACTGGAGTTGCTGTACTTTTTAAAATAAAAAAAAAAAAAAAATTATTTACGTTCTACTATGAACCAAGAAAGACTTAACGATCTCCTTGGAGCAATCTCCTTGGTCCAATGAATTGGACGTGCATAGCATAATACAAGATTTGGCTACCTTTAAATCACGAAGAGTTCACTTTCATTAATAATTTTATCTGATTACGACTGGAGTTGCTGTACTTTTTAAAATAAAAAAAATTATTTACGTTCTACTATGAACCAAGAAAGACTTAACGATCTCCTTGGAGCAATCTCCTTGGTCCAATGAATTGGACGTGCATAGCATAATACAAGATTTGGCTACCTTTAAATCACGAAGAGTTCACTTTCATTAATAATTTTATCTGATTACGACTGGAGTTGCTGTACTTTTTAAAATAAAAAAAATTATTTACGTTCTACTATGAACCAAGAAAGACTTAACGATCTCCTTGGAGCAATCTCCTTGGTCCAATGAATTGGACGTGCATAGCATAATACAAGATTTGGCTACCTTTAAATCACGAAGAGTTCACTTTCATTAATAATTTTATCTGATTACGACTGGAGTTGCTGTACTTTTTAAAATAAAAAAAATTATTTACGTTCTACTATGAACCAAGAAAGACTTAACGATCTCCTTGGAGCAATCTCCTTGGTCCAATGAATTGGACGTGCATAGCATAATACAAGATTTGGCTACCTTTAAATCACGAAGAGTTCACTTTCATTAATAATTTTATCTGATTACGACTGGAGTTGCTGTACTTTTTAAAATAAAAAAAATTATTTACGTTCTACTATGAACCAAGAAAGACTTAACGATCTCCTTGGAGCAATCTCCTTGGTCCAATGAATTGGACGTGCATAGCATAATACAAGATTTGGCTACCTTTAAATCACGAAGAGTTCACTTTCATTAATAATTTTATCTGATTACGACTGGAGTTGCTGTACTTTTTAAAATAAAAAAAATTATTTACGTTCTACTATGAACCAAGAAAGACTTAACGATCTCCTTGGAGCAATCTCCTTGGTCCAATGAATTGGACGTGCATAGCATAATACAAGATTTGGCTACCTTTAAATCACGAAGAGTTCACTTTCATTAATAATTTTATCTGATTACGACTGGAGTTGCTGTACTTTTTAAAATAAAAAAAATTATTTACGTTCTACTATGAACCAAGAAAGACTTAACGATCTCCTTGGAGCAATCTCCTTGGTCCAATGAATTGGACGTGCATAGCATAATACAAGATTTGGCTACCTTTAAATCACGAAGAGTTCACTTTCATTAATAATTTTATCTGATTACGACTGGAGTTGCTGTACTTTTTAAAATAAAAAAAATTATTTACGTTCTACTATGAACCAAGAAAGACTTAACGATCTCCTTGGAGCAATCTCCTTGGTCCAATGAATTGGACGTGCATAGCATAATACAAGATTTGGCTACCTTTAAATCACGAAGAGTTCACTTTCATTAATAATTTTATCTGATTACGACTGGAGTTGCTGTACTTTTTAAAATAAAAAAAATTATTTACGTTCTACTATGAACCAAGAAAGACTTACGACGCTATCTCCTTGGAGCAATCTCCTTGGTCCAATGAATTGGACGTGCATAGCATAATACAAGATTTGGCTACCTTTAAATCACGAAGAGTTCACTTTCATTAATAATTTTATCTGATTACGACTGGAGTTGCTGTACTTTTTAAAATAAAAAAAATTATTTACGTTCTACTATGAACCAAGAAAGACTTAACGATCTCCTTGGAGCAATCTCCTTGGTCCAATGAATTGGACGTGCATAGCATAATACAAGATTTGGCTACCTTTAAATCACGAAGAGTTCACTTTCATTAATAATTTTATCTGATTACGACTGGAGTTGCTGTACTTTTTAAAATAAAAAAAATTATTTACGTTCTACTATGAACCAAGAAAGACTTAACGATCTCCTTGGAGCAATCTCCTTGGTCCAATGAATTGGACGTGCATAGCATAATACAAGATTTGGCTACCTTTAAATCACGAAGAGTTCACTTTCATTAATAATTTTATCTGATTACGACTGGAGTTGCTGTACTTTTTAAAATAAAAAAAATTATTTACGTTCTACTATGAACCAAGAAAGACTTAACGATCTCCTTGGAGCAATCTCCTTGGTCCAATGAATTGGACGTGCATAGCATAATACAAGATTTGGCTACCTTTAAATCACGAAGAGTTCACTTTCATTAATAATTTTATCTGATTACGACTGGAGTTGCTGTACTTTTTAAAATAAAAAAAATTATTTACGTTCTACTATGAACCAAGAAAGACTTAACGATCTCCTTGGAGCAATCTCCTTGGTCCAATGAATTGGACGTGCATAGCATAATACAAGATTTGGCTACCTTTAAATCACGAAGAGTTCACTTTCATTAATAATTTTATCTGATTACGACTGGAGTTGCTGTACTTTTTAAAATAAAAAAAATTATTTACGTTCTACTATGAACCAAGAAAGACTTAACGATCTCCTTGGAGCAATCTCCTTGGTCCAATGAATTGGACGTGCATAGCATAATACAAGATTTGGCTACCTTTAAATCACGAAGAGTTCACTTTCATTAATAATTTTATCTGATTACGACTGGAGTTGCTGTACTTTTTAAAATAAAAAAAATTATTTACGTTCTACTATGAACCAAGAAAGACTTAACGATCTCCTTGGAGCAATCTCCTTGGTCCAATGAATTGGACGTGCATAGCATAATACAAGATTTGGCTACCTTTAAATCACGAAGAGTTCACTTTCATTAATAATTTTATCTGATTACGACTGGAGTTGCTGTACTTTTTAAAATAAAAAAAATTATTTACGTTCTACTATGAACCAAGAAAGACTTAACGATCTCCTTGGAGCAATCTCCTTGGTCCAATGAATTGGACGTGCATAGCATAATACAAGATTTGGCTACCTTTAAATCACGAAGAGTTCACTTTCATTAATAATTTTATCTGATTACGACTGGAGTTGCTGTACTTTTTAAAATAAAAAAAATTATTTACGTTCTACTATGAACCAAGAAAGACTTAACGATCTCCTTGGAGCAATCTCCTTGGTCCAATGAATTGGACGTGCATAGCATAATACAAGATTTGGCTACCTTTAAATCACGAAGAGTTCACTTTCATTAATAATTTTATCTGATTACGACTGGAGTTGCTGTACTTTTTAAAATAAAAAAAATTATTTACGTTCTACTATGAACCAAGAAAGACTTAACGATCTCCTTGGAGCAATCTCCTTGGTCCAATGAATTGGACGTGCATAGCATAATACAAGATTTGGCTACCTTTAAATCACGAAGAGTTCACTTTCATTAATAATTTTATCTGATTACGACTGGAGTTGCTGTACTTTTTAAAATAAAAAAAATTATTTACGTTCTACTATGAACCAAGAAAGACTTAACGATCTCCTTGGAGCAATCTCCTTGGTCCAATGAATTGGACGTGCATAGCATAATACAAGATTTGGCTACCTTTAAATCACGAAGAGTTCACTTTCATTAATAATTTTATCTGATTACGACTGGAGTTGCTGTACTTTTTAAAATAAAAAAAATTATTTACGTTCTACTATGAACCAAGAAAGACTTAACGATCTCCTTGGAGCAATCTCCTTGGTCCAATGAATTGGACGTGCATAGCATAATACAAGATTTGGCTACCTTTAAATCACGAAGAGTTCACTTTCATTAATAATTTTATCTGATTACGACTGGAGTTGCTGTACTTTTTAAAATAAAAAAAATTATTTACGTTCTACTATGAACCAAGAAAGACTTAACGATCTCCTTGGAGCAATCTCCTTGGTCCAATGAATTGGACGTGCATAGCATAATACAAGATTTGGCTACCTTTAAATCACGAAGAGTTCACTTTCATTAATAATTTTATCTGATTACGACTGGAGTTGCTGTACTTTTTAAAATAAAAAAAATTATTTACGTTCTACTATGAACCAAGAAAGACTTAACGATCTCCTTGGAGCAATCTCCTTGGTCCAATGAATTGGACGTGCATAGCATAATACAAGATTTGGCTACCTTTAAATCACGAAGAGTTCACTTTCATTAATAATTTTATCTGATTACGACTGGAGTTGCTGTACTTTTTAAAATAAAAAAAATTATTTACGTTCTACTATGAACCAAGAAAGACTTAACGATCTCCTTGGAGCAATCTCCTTGGTCCAATGAATTGGACGTGCATAGCATAATACAAGATTTGGCTACCTTTAAATCACGAAGAGTTCACTTTCATTAATAATTTTATCTGATTACGACTGGAGTTGCTGTACTTTTTAAAATAAAAAAAATTATTTACGTTCTACTATGAACCAAGAAAGACTTAACGATCTCCTTGGAGCAATCTCCTTGGTCCAATGAATTGGACGTGCATAGCATAATACAAGATTTGGCTACCTTTAAATCACGAAGAGTTCACTTTCATTAATAATTTTATCTGATTACGACTGGAGTTGCTGTACTTTTTAAAATAAAAAAAATTATTTACGTTCTACTATGAACCAAGAAAGACTTAACGATCTCCTTGGAGCAATCTCCTTGGTCCAATGAATTGGACGTGCATAGCATAATACAAGATTTGGCTACCTTTAAATCACGAAGAGTTCACTTTCATTAATAATTTTATCTGATTACGACTGGAGTTGCTGTACTTTTTAAAATAAAAAAAATTATTTACGTTCTACTATGAACCAAGAAAGACTTAACGATCTCCTTGGAGCAATCTCCTTGGTCCAATGAATTGGACGTGCATAGCATAATACAAGATTTGGCTACCTTTAAATCACGAAGAGTTCACTTTCATTAATAATTTTATCTGATTACGACTGGAGTTGCTGTACTTTTTAAAATAAAAAAAATTATTTACGTTCTACTATGAACCAAGAAAGACTTAACGATCTCCTTGGAGCAATCTCCTTGGTCCAATGAATTGGACGTGCATAGCATAATACAAGATTTGGCTACCTTTAAATCACGAAGAGTTCACTTTCATTAATAATTTTATCTGATTACGACTGGAGTTGCTGTACTTTTTAAAATAAAAAAAATTATTTACGTTCTACTATGAACCAAGAAAGACTTAACGATCTCCTTGGAGCAATCTCCTTGGTCCAATGAATTGGACGTGCATAGCATAATACAAGATTTGGCTACCTTTAAATCACGAAGAGTTCACTTTCATTAATAATTTTATCTGATTACGACTGGAGTTGCTGTACTTTTTAAAATAAAAAAAATTATTTACGTTCTACTATGAACCAAGAAAGACTTAACGATCTCCTTGGAGCAATCTCCTTGGTCCAATGAATTGGACGTGCATAGCATAATACAAGATTTGGCTACCTTTAAATCACGAAGAGTTCACTTTCATTAATAATTTTATCTGATTACGACTGGAGTTGCTGTACTTTTTAAAATAAAAAAAATTATTTACGTTCTACTATGAACCAAGAAAGACTTAACGATCTCCTTGGAGCAATCTCCTTGGTCCAATGAATTGGACGTGCATAGCATAATACAAGATTTGGCTACCTTTAAATCACGAAGAGTTCACTTTCATTAATAATTTTATCTGATTACGACTGGAGTTGCTGTACTTTTTAAAATAAAAAAAATTATTTACGTTCTACTATGAACCAAGAAAGACTTAACGATCTCCTTGGAGCAATCTCCTTGGTCCAATGAATTGGACGTGCATAGCATAATACAAGATTTGGCTACCTTTAAATCACGAAGAGTTCACTTTCATTAATAATTTTATCTGATTACGACTGGAGTTGCTGTACTTTTTAAAATAAAAAAAATTATTTACGTTCTACTATGAACCAAGAAAGACTTAACGATCTCCTTGGAGCAATCTCCTTGGTCCAATGAATTGGACGTGCATAGCATAATACAAGATTTGGCTACCTTTAAATCACGAAGAGTTCACTTTCATTAATAATTTTATCTGATTACGACTGGAGTTGCTGTACTTTTTAAAATAAAAAAAATTATTTACGTTCTACTATGAACCAAGAAAGACTTAACGATCTCCTTGGAGCAATCTCCTTGGTCCAATGAATTGGACGTGCATAGCATAATACAAGATTTGGCTACCTTTAAATCACGAAGAGTTCACTTTCATTAATAATTTTATCTGATTACGACTGGAGTTGCTGTACTTTTTAAAATAAAAAAAATTATTTACGTTCTACTATGAACCAAGAAAGACTTAACGATCTCCTTGGAGCAATCTCCTTGGTCCAATGAATTGGACGTGCATAGCATAATACAAGATTTGGCTACCTTTAAATCACGAAGAGTTCACTTTCATTAATAATTTTATCTGATTACGACTGGAGTTGCTGTACTTTTTAAAATAAAAAAAATTATTTACGTTCTACTATGAACCAAGAAAGACTTAACGATCTCCTTGGAGCAATCTCCTTGGTCCAATGAATTGGACGTGCATAGCATAATACAAGATTTGGCTACCTTTAAATCACGAAGAGTTCACTTTCATTAATAATTTTATCTGATTACGACTGGAGTTGCTGTACTTTTTAAAATAAAAAAAATTATTTACGTTCTACTATGAACCAAGAAAGACTTAACGATCTCCTTGGAGCAATCTCCTTGGTCCAATGAATTGGACGTGCATAGCATAATACAAGATTTGGCTACCTTTAAATCACGAAGAGTTCACTTTCATTAATAATTTTATCTGATTACGACTGGAGTTGCTGTACTTTTTAAAATAAAAAAAATTATTTACGTTCTACTATGAACCAAGAAAGACTTAACGATCTCCTTGGAGCAATCTCCTTGGTCCAATGAATTGGACGTGCATAGCATAATACAAGATTTGGCTACCTTTAAATCACGAAGAGTTCACTTTCATTAATAATTTTATCTGATTACGACTGGAGTTGCTGTACTTTTTAAAATAAAAAAAATTATTTACGTTCTACTATGAACCAAGAAAGACTTAACGATCTCCTTGGAGCAATCTCCTTGGTCCAATGAATTGGACGTGCATAGCATAATACAAGATTTGGCTACCTTTAAATCACGAAGAGTTCACTTTCATTAATAATTTTATCTGATTACGACTGGAGTTGCTGTACTTTTTAAAATAAAAAAAATTATTTACGTTCTACTATGAACCAAGAAAGACTTAACGATCTCCTTGGAGCAATCTCCTTGGTCCAATGAATTGGACGTGCATAGCATAATACAAGATTTGGCTACCTTTAAATCACGAAGAGTTCACTTTCATTAATAATTTTATCTGATTACGACTGGAGTTGCTGTACTTTTTAAAATAAAAAAAATTATTTACGTTCTACTATGAACCAAGAAAGACTTAACGATCTCCTTGGAGCAATCTCCTTGGTCCAATGAATTGGACGTGCATAGCATAATACAAGATTTGGCTACCTTTAAATCACGAAGAGTTCACTTTCATTAATAATTTTATCTGATTACGACTGGAGTTGCTGTACTTTTTAAAATAAAAAAAATTATTTACGTTCTACTATGAACCAAGAAAGACTTAACGATCTCCTTGGAGCAATCTCCTTGGTCCAATGAATTGGACGTGCATAGCATAATACAAGATTTGGCTACCTTTAAATCACGAAGAGTTCACTTTCATTAATAATTTTATCTGATTACGACTGGAGTTGCTGTACTTTTTAAAATAAAAAAAATTATTTACGTTCTACTATGAACCAAGAAAGACTTAACGATCTCCTTGGAGCAATCTCCTTGGTCCAATGAATTGGACGTGCATAGCATAATACAAGATTTGGCTACCTTTAAATCACGAAGAGTTCACTTTCATTAATAATTTTATCTGATTACGACTGGAGTTGCTGTACTTTTTAAAATAAAAAAAATTATTTACGTTCTACTATGAACCAAGAAAGACTTAACGATCTCCTTGGAGCAATCTCCTTGGTCCAATGAATTGGACGTGCATAGCATAATACAAGATTTGGCTACCTTTAAATCACGAAGAGTTCACTTTCATTAATAATTTTATCTGATTACGACTGGAGTTGCTGTACTTTTTAAAATAAAAAAAATTATTTACGTTCTACTATGAACCAAGAAAGACTTAACGATCTCCTTGGAGCAATCTCCTTGGTCCAATGAATTGGACGTGCATAGCATAATACAAGATTTGGCTACCTTTAAATCACGAAGAGTTCACTTTCATTAATAATTTTATCTGATTACGACTGGAGTTGCTGTACTTTTTAAAATAAAAAAAATTATTTACGTTCTACTATGAACCAAGAAAGACTTAACGATCTCCTTGGAGCAATCTCCTTGGTCCAATGAATTGGACGTGCATAGCATAATACAAGATTTGGCTACCTTTAAATCACGAAGAGTTCACTTTCATTAATAATTTTATCTGATTACGACTGGAGTTGCTGTACTTTTTAAAATAAAAAAAATTATTTACGTTCTACTATGAACCAAGAAAGACTTAACGATCTCCTTGGAGCAATCTCCTTGGTCCAATGAATTGGACGTGCATAGCATAATACAAGATTTGGCTACCTTTAAATCACGAAGAGTTCACTTTCATTAATAATTTTATCTGATTACGACTGGAGTTGCTGTACTTTTTAAAATAAAAAAAATTATTTACGTTCTACTATGAACCAAGAAAGACTTAACGATCTCCTTGGAGCAATCTCCTTGGTCCAATGAATTGGACGTGCATAGCATAATACAAGATTTGGCTACCTTTAAATCACGAAGAGTTCACTTTCATTAATAATTTTATCTGATTACGACTGGAGTTGCTGTACTTTTTAAAATAAAAAAAATTATTTACGTTCTACTATGAACCAAGAAAGACTTAACGATCTCCTTGGAGCAATCTCCTTGGTCCAATGAATTGGACGTGCATAGCATAATACAAGATTTGGCTACCTTTAAATCACGAAGAGTTCACTTTCATTAATAATTTTATCTGATTACGACTGGAGTTGCTGTACTTTTTAAAATAAAAAAAATTATTTACGTTCTACTATGAACCAAGAAAGACTTAACGATCTCCTTGGAGCAATCTCCTTGGTCCAATGAATTGGACGTGCATAGCATAATACAAGATTTGGCTACCTTTAAATCACGAAGAGTTCACTTTCATTAATAATTTTATCTGATTACGACTGGAGTTGCTGTACTTTTTAAAATAAAAAAAATTATTTACGTTCTAGAACCAAGAAAGACTTAACGATCTCCTTGGAGCAATCTCCTTGGTCCAATGAATTGGACGTGCATAGCATAATACAAGATTTGGCTACCTTTAAATCACGAAGAGTTCACTTTCATTAATAATTTTATCTGATTACGACTGGAGTTGCTGTACTTTTTAAAATAAAAAAAATTATTTACGTTCTACTATGAACCAAGAAAGACTTAACGATCTCCTTGGAGCAATCTCCTTGGTCCAATGAATTGGACGTGCATAGCATAATACAAGATTTGGCTACCTTTAAATCACGAAGAGTTCACTTTCATTAATAATTTTATCTGATTACGACTGGAGTTGCTGTACTTTTTAAAATAAAAAAAATTATTTACGTTCTACTATGAACCAAGAAAGACTTAACGATCTCCTTGGAGCAATCTCCTTGGTCCAATGAATTGGACGTGCATAGCATAATACAAGATTTGGCTACCTTTAAATCACGAAGAGTTCACTTTCATTAATAATTTTATCTGATTACGACTGGAGTTGCTGTACTTTTTAAAATAAAAAAAATTATTTACGTTCTACTATGAACCAAGAAAGACTTAACTCGATCTCCTTGGAGCAATCTCCTTGGTCCAATGAATTGGACGTGCATAGCATAATACAAGATTTGGCTACCTTTAAATCACGAAGAGTTCACTTTCATTAATAATTTTATCTGATTACGACTGGAGTTGCTGTACTTTTTAAAATAAAAAAAATTATTTACGTTCTACTATGAACCAAGAAAGACTTAACGATCTCCTTGGAGCAATCTCCTTGGTCCAATGAATTGGACGTGCATAGCATAATACAAGATTTGGCTACCTTTAAATCACGAAGAGTTCACTTTCATTAATAATTTTATCTGATTACGACTGGAGTTGCTGTACTTTTTAAAATAAAAAAAATTATTTACGTTCTACTATGAACCAAGAAAGACTTAACGATCTCCTTGGAGCAATCTCCTTGGTCCAATGAATTGGACGTGCATAGCATAATACAAGATTTGGCTACCTTTAAATCACGAAGAGTTCACTTTCATTAATAATTTTATCTGATTACGACTGGAGTTGCTGTACTTTTTAAAATAAAAAAAATTATTTACGTTCTACTATGAACCAAGAAAGACTTAACGATCTCCTTGGAGCAATCTCCTTGGTCCAATGAATTGGACGTGCATAGCATAATACAAGATTTGGCTACCTTTAAATCACGAAGAGTTCACTTTCATTAATAATTTTATCTGATTACGACTGGAGTTGCTGTACTTTTTAAAATAAAAAAAATTATTTACGTTCTACTATGAACCAAGAAAGACTTAACGATCTCCTTGGAGCAATCTCCTTGGTCCAATGAATTGGACGTGCATAGCATAATACAAGATTTGGCTACCTTTAAATCACGAAGAGTTCACTTTCATTAATAATTTTATCTGATTACGACTGGAGTTGCTGTACTTTTTAAAATAAAAAAAATTATTTACGTTCTACTATGAACCAAGAAAGACTTAACGATCTCCTTGGAGCAATCTCCTTGGTCCAATGAATTGGACGTGCATAGCATAATACAAGATTTGGCTACCTTTAAATCACGAAGAGTTCACTTTCATTAATAATTTTATCTGATTACGACTGGAGTTGCTGTACTTTTTAAAATAAAAAAAATTATTTACGTTCTACTATGAACCAAGAAAGACTTAACGATCTCCTTGGAGCAATCTCCTTGGTCCAATGAATTGGACGTGCATAGCATAATACAAGATTTGGCTACCTTTAAATCACGAAGAGTTCACTTTCATTAATAATTTTATCTGATTACGACTGGAGTTGCTGTACTTTTTAAAATAAAAAAAATTATTTACGTTCTACTATGAACCAAGAAAGACTTAACGATCTCCTTGGAGCAATCTCCTTGGTCCAATGAATTGGACGTGCATAGCATAATACAAGATTTGGCTACCTTTAAATCACGAAGAGTTCACTTTCATTAATAATTTTATCTGATTACGACTGGAGTTGCTGTACTTTTTAAAATAAAAAAAATTATTTACGTTCTACTATGAACCAAGAAAGACTTAACGATCTCCTTGGAGCAATCTCCTTGGTCCAATGAATTGGACGTGCATAGCATAATACAAGATTTGGCTACCTTTAAATCACGAAGAGTTCACTTTCATTAATAATTTTATCTGATTACGACTGGAGTTGCTGTACTTTTTAAAATAAAAAAAATTATTTACGTTCTACTATGAACCAAGAAAGACTTAACGATCTCCTTGGAGCAATCTCCTTGGTCCAATGAATTGGACGTGCATAGCATAATACAAGATTTGGCTACCTTTAAATCACGAAGAGTTCACTTTCATTAATAATTTTATCTGATTACGACTGGAGTTGCTGTACTTTTTAAAATAAAAAAAATTATTTACGTTCTACTATGAACCAAGAAAGACTTAACGATCTCCTTGGAGCAATCTCCTTGGTCCAATGAATTGGACGTGCATAGCATAATACAAGATTTGGCTACCTTTAAATCACGAAGAGTTCACTTTCATTAATAATTTTATCTGATTACGACTGGAGTTGCTGTACTTTTTAAAATAAAAAAAATTATTTACGTTCTACTATGAACCAAGAAAGACTTAACGATCTCCTTGGAGCAATCTCCTTGGTCCAATGAATTGGACGTGCATAGCATAATACAAGATTTGGCTACCTTTAAATCACGAAGAGTTCACTTTCATTAATAATTTTATCTGATTACGACTGGAGTTGCTGTACTTTTTAAAATAAAAAAAATTATTTACGTTCTACTATGAACCAAGAAAGACTTAACGATCTCCTTGGAGCAATCTCCTTGGTCCAATGAATTGGACGTGCATAGCATAATACAAGATTTGGCTACCTTTAAATCACGAAGAGTTCACTTTCATTAATAATTTTATCTGATTACGACTGGAGTTGCTGTACTTTTTAAAATAAAAAAAATTATTTACGTTCTACTATGAACCAAGAAAGACTTAACGATCTCCTTGGAGCAATCTCCTTGGTCCAATGAATTGGACGTGCATAGCATAATACAAGATTTGGCTACCTTTAAATCACGAAGAGTTCACTTTCATTAATAATTTTATCTGATTACGACTGGAGTTGCTGTACTTTTTAAAATAAAAAAAATTATTTACGTTCTACTATGAACCAAGAAAGACTTAACGATCTCCTTGGAGCAATCTCCTTGGTCCAATGAATTGGACGTGCATAGCATAATACAAGATTTGGCTACCTTTAAATCACGAAGAGTTCACTTTCATTAATAATTTTATCTGATTACGACTGGAGTTGCTGTACTTTTTAAAATAAAAAAAATTATTTACGTTCTACTATGAACCAAGAAAGACTTAACGACTGCTGATCTCCTTGGAGCAATCTCCTTGGTCCAATGAATTGGACGTGCATAGCATAATACAAGATTTGGCTACCTTTAAATCACGAAGAGTTCACTTTCATTAATAATTTTATCTGATTACGACTGGAGTTGCTGTACTTTTTAAAATAAAAAAAATTATTTACGTTCTACTATGAACCAAGAAAGACTTAACGATCTCCTTGGAGCAATCTCCTTGGTCCAATGAATTGGACGTGCATAGCATAATACAAGATTTGGCTACCTTTAAATCACGAAGAGTTCACTTTCATTAATAATTTTATCTGATTACGACTGGAGTTGCTGTACTTTTTAAAATAAAAAAAATTATTTACGTTCTACTATGAACCAAGAAAGACTTAACGATCTCCTTGGAGCAATCTCCTTGGTCCAATGAATTGGACGTGCATAGCATAATACAAGATTTGGCTACCTTTAAATCACGAAGAGTTCACTTTCATTAATAATTTTATCTGATTACGACTGGAGTTGCTGTACTTTTTAAAATAAAAAAAATTATTTACGTTCTACTATGAACCAAGAAAGACTTAACGATCTCCTTGGAGCAATCTCCTTGGTCCAATGAATTGGACGTGCATAGCATAATACAAGATTTGGCTACCTTTAAATCACGAAGAGTTCACTTTCATTAATAATTTTATCTGATTACGACTGGAGTTGCTGTACTTTTTAAAATAAAAAAAATTATTTACGTTCTACTATGAACCAAGAAAGACTTAACGATCTCCTTGGAGCAATCTCCTTGGTCCAATGAATTGGACGTGCATAGCATAATACAAGATTTGGCTACCTTTAAATCACGAAGAGTTCACTTTCATTAATAATTTTATCTGATTACGACTGGAGTTGCTGTACTTTTTAAAATAAAAAAAATTATTTACGTTCTACTATGAACCAAGAAAGACTTAACGATCTCCTTGGAGCAATCTCCTTGGTCCAATGAATTGGACGTGCATAGCATAATACAAGATTTGGCTACCTTTAAATCACGAAGAGTTCACTTTCATTAATAATTTTATCTGATTACGACTGGAGTTGCTGTACTTTTTAAAATAAAAAAAATTATTTACGTTCTACTATGAACCAAGAAAGACTTAACGATCTCCTTGGAGCAATCTCCTTGGTCCAATGAATTGGACGTGCATAGCATAATACAAGATTTGGCTACCTTTAAATCACGAAGAGTTCACTTTCATTAATAATTTTATCTGATTACGACTGGAGTTGCTGTACTTTTTAAAATAAAAAAAATTATTTACGTTCTACTATGAACCAAGAAAGACTTAACGATCTCCTTGGAGCAATCTCCTTGGTCCAATGAATTGGACGTGCATAGCATAATACAAGATTTGGCTACCTTTAAATCACGAAGAGTTCACTTTCATTAATAATTTTATCTGATTACGACTGGAGTTGCTGTACTTTTTAAAATAAAAAAAATTATTTACGTTCTACTATGAACCAAGAAAGACTTAACGATCTCCTTGGAGCAATCTCCTTGGTCCAATGAATTGGACGTGCATAGCATAATACAAGATTTGGCTACCTTTAAATCACGAAGAGTTCACTTTCATTAATAATTTTATCTGATTACGACTGGAGTTGCTGTACTTTTTAAAATAAAAAAAATTATTTACGTTCTACTATGAACCAAGAAAGACTTAACGATCTCCTTGGAGCAATCTCCTTGGTCCAATGAATTGGACGTGCATAGCATAATACAAGATTTGGCTACCTTTAAATCACGAAGAGTTCACTTTCATTAATAATTTTATCTGATTACGACTGGAGTTGCTGTACTTTTTAAAATAAAAAAAATTATTTACGTTCTACTATGAACCAAGAAAGACTTAACGATCTCCTTGGAGCAATCTCCTTGGTCCAATGAATTGGACGTGCATAGCATAATACAAGATTTGGCTACCTTTAAATCACGAAGAGTTCACTTTCATTAATAATTTTATCTGATTACGACTGGAGTTGCTGTACTTTTTAAAATAAAAAAAATTATTTACGTTCTACTATGAACCAAGAAAGACTTAACGATCTCCTTGGAGCAATCTCCTTGGTCCAATGAATTGGACGTGCATAGCATAATACAAGATTTGGCTACCTTTAAATCACGAAGAGTTCACTTTCATTAATAATTTTATCTGATTACGACTGGAGTTGCTGTACTTTTTAAAATAAAAAAAATTATTTACGTTCTACTATGAACCAAGAAAGACTTAACGATCTCCTTGGAGCAATCTCCTTGGTCCAATGAATTGGACGTGCATAGCATAATACAAGATTTGGCTACCTTTAAATCACGAAGAGTTCACTTTCATTAATAATTTTATCTGATTACGACTGGAGTTGCTGTACTTTTTAAAATAAAAAAAATTATTTACGTTCTACTATGAACCAAGAAAGACTTAACGATCTCCTTGGAGCAATCTCCTTGGTCCAATGAATTGGACGTGCATAGCATAATACAAGATTTGGCTACCTTTAAATCACGAAGAGTTCACTTTCATTAATAATTTTATCTGATTACGACTGGAGTTGCTGTACTTTTTAAAAAAAAAAAATTATTTACGTTCTACTATGAACCAAGAAAGACTTAACGAACTTGCTATGATCTCCTTGGAGCAATCTCCTTGGTCCAATGAATTGGACGTGCATAGCATAATACAAGATTTGGCTACCTTTAAATCACGAAGAGTTCACTTTCATTAATAATTTTATCTGATTACGACTGGAGTTGCTGTACTTTTTAAAATAAAAAAAATTATTTACGTTCTACTATGAACCAAGAAAGACTTAACGATCTCCTTGGAGCAATCTCCTTGGTCCAATGAATTGGACGTGCATAGCATAATACAAGATTTGGCTACCTTTAAATCACGAAGAGTTCACTTTCATTAATAATTTTATCTGATTACGACTGGAGTTGCTGTACTTTTTAAAATAAAAAAAATTATTTACGTTCTACTATGAACCAAGAAAGACTTAACGATCTCCTTGGAGCAATCTCCTTGGTCCAATGAATTGGACGTGCATAGCATAATACAAGATTTGGCTACCTTTAAATCACGAAGAGTTCACTTTCATTAATAATTTTATCTGATTACGACTGGAGTTGCTGTACTTTTTAAAATAAAAAAAATTATTTACGTTCTACTATGAACCAAGAAAGACTTAACGATCTCCTTGGAGCAATCTCCTTGGTCCAATGAATTGGACGTGCATAGCATAATACAAGATTTGGCTACCTTTAAATCACGAAGAGTTCACTTTCATTAATAATTTTATCTGATTACGACTGGAGTTGCTGTACTTTTTAAAATAAAAAAAATTATTTACGTTCTACTATGAACCAAGAAAGACTTAACGAACTTGCTATGATCTCCTTGGAGCAATCTCCTTGGTCCAATGAATTGGACGTGCATAGCATAATACAAGATTTGGCTACCTTTAAATCACGAAGAGTTCACTTTCATTAATAATTTTATCTGATTACGACTGGAGTTGCTGTACTTTTTAAAATAAAAAAAATTATTTACGTTCTACTATGAACCAAGAAAGACTTAACGAACTTGCTATGATCTCCTTGGAGCAATCTCCTTGGTCCAATGAATTGGACGTGCATAGCATAATACAAGATTTGGCTACCTTTAAATCACGAAGAGTTCACTTTCATTAATAATTTTATCTGATTACGACTGGAGTTGCTGTACTTTTTAAAATAAAAAAAATTATTTACGTTCTACTATGAACCAAGAAAGACTTAACGAACTTGCTATGATCTCCTTGGAGCAATCTCCTTGGTCCAATGAATTGGACGTGCATAGCATAATACAAGATTTGGCTACCTTTAAATCACGAAGAGTTCACTTTCATTAATAATTTTATCTGATTACGACTGGAGTTGCTGTACTTTTTAAAATAAAAAAAATTATTTACGTTCTACTATGAACCAAGAAAGACTTAACGATCTCCTTGGAGCAATCTCCTTGGTCCAATGAATTGGACGTGCATAGCATAATACAAGATTTGGTTACCTTTAAATCACGAAGAGTTCACTTTCATTAATAATTTTATCTGATTACGACTGGAGTTGCTGTACTTTTTAAAATAAAAAAAATTATTTACGTTCTACTATGAACCAAGAAAGACTTAACGATCTCCTTGGAGCAATCTCCTTGGTCCAATGAATTGGACGTGCATAGCATAATACAAGATTTGGCTACCTTTAAATCACGAAGAGTTCACTTTCATTAATAATTTTATCTGATTACGACTGGAGTTGCTGTACTTTTTAAAATAAAAAAAATTATTTACGTTCTACTATGAACCAAGAAAGACTTAACGATCTCCTTGGAGCAATCTCCTTGGTCCAATGAATTGGACGTGCATAGCATAATACAAGATTTGGCTACCTTTAAATCACGAAGAGTTCACTTTCATTAATAATTTTATCTGATTACGACTGGAGTTGCTGTACTTTTTAAAATAAAAAAAATTATTTACGTTCTACTATGAACCAAGAAAGACTTAACGATCTCCTTGGAGCAATCTCCTTGGTCCAATGAATTGGACGTGCATAGCATAATACAAGATTTGGCTACCTTTAAATCACGAAGAGTTCACTTTCATTAATAATTTTATCTGATTACGACTGGAGTTGCTGTACTTTTTAAAATAAAAAAAATTATTTACGTTCTACTATGAACCAAGAAAGACTTAACGATCTCCTTGGAGCAATCTCCTTGGTCCAATGAATTGGACGTGCATAGCATAATACAAGATTTGGCTACCTTTAAATCACGAAGAGTTCACTTTCATTAATAATTTTATCTGATTACGACTGGAGTTGCTGTACTTTTTAAAATAAAAAAAATTATTTACGTTCTACTATGAACCAAGAAAGACTTAACGAACTTGCTATGATCTCCTTGGAGCAATCTCCTTGGTCCAATGAATTGGACGTGCATAGCATAATACAAGATTTGGCTACCTTTAAATCACGAAGAGTTCACTTTCATTAATAATTTTATCTGATTACGTCTGGAGTTGCTGTACTTTTTAAAATAAAAAAAATTATTTACGTTCTACTATGAACCAAGAAAGACTTAACGATCTCCTTGGAGCAATCTCCTTGGTCCAATGAATTGGACGTGCATAGCATAATACAAGATTTGGCTACCTTTAAATCACGAAAAGTTCACTTTCATTAATAATTTTATCTGATTACGACTGGAGTTGCTGTACTTTTTAAAATAAAAAAAATTATTTACGTTCTACTATGAACCAAGAAAGACTTAACGAACTTGCTATGATCTCCTTGGAGCAATCTCCTTGGTCCAATGAATTGGACGTGCATAGCATAATACAAGATTTGGCTACCTTTAAATCACGAAGAGTTCACTTTCATTAATAATTTTATCTGATTACGACTGGAGTTGCTGTACTTTTTAAAATAAAAAAAATTATTTACGTTCTACTATGAACCAAGAAAGACTTAACGATCTCCTTGGAGCAATCTCCTTGGTCCAATGAATTGGACGTGCATAGCATAATACAAGATTTGGCTACCTTTAAATCACGAAGAGTTCACTTTCATTAATAATTTTATCTGATTACGACTGGAGTTGCTGTACTTTTTAAAATAAAAAAAATTATTTACGTTCTACTATGAACCAAGAAAGACTTAACGATCTCCTTGGAGCAATCTCCTTGGTCCAATGAATTGGACGTGCATAGCATAATACAAGATTTGGCTACCTTTAAATCACGAAGAGTTCACTTTCATTAATAATTTTATCTGATTACGACTGGAGTTGCTGTACTTTTTAAAATAAAAAAAATTATTTACGTTCTACTATGAACCAAGAAAGACTTAACGATCTCCTTGGAGCAATCTCCTTGGTCCAATGAATTGGACGTGCATAGCATAATACAAGATTTGGCTACCTTTAAATCACGAAGAGTTCACTTTCATTAATAATTTTATCTGATTACGACTGGAGTTGCTGTACTTTTTAAAATAAAAAAAATTATTTACGTTCTACTATGAACCAAGAAAGACTTAACGATCTCCTTGGAGCAATCTCCTTGGTCCAATGAATTGGACGTGCATAGCATAATACAAGATTTGGCTACCTTTAAATCACGAAGAGTTCACTTTCATTAATAATTTTATCTGATTACGACTGGAGTTGCTGTACTTTTTAAAATAAAAAAAATTATTTACGTTCTACTATGAACCAAGAAAGACTTAACGAACTTGCTATGATCTCCTTGGAGCAATCTCCTTGGTCCAATGAATTGGACGTGCATAGCATAATACAAGATTTGGCTACCTTTAAATCACGAAGAGTTCACTTTCATTAATAATTTTATCTGATTACGACTGGAGTTGCTGTACTTTTTAAAATAAAAAAAATTATTTACGTTCTACTATGAACCAAGAAAGACTTAACGAACTTGCTATGATCTCCTTGGAGCAATCTCCTTGGTCCAATGAATTGGACGTGCATAGCATAATACAAGATTTGGCTACCTTTAAATCACGAAGAGTTCACTTTCATTAATAATTTTATCTGATTACGACTGGAGTTGCTGTACTTTTTAAAATAAAAAAAATTATTTACGTTCTACTATGAACCAAGAAAGACTTAACGAACTTGCTATGATCTCCTTGGAGCAATCTCCTTGGTCCAATGAATTGGACGTGCATAGCATAATACAAGATTTGGCTACCTTTAAATCACGAAAAGTTCACTTTCATTAATAATTTTATCTGATTACGACTGGAGTTGCTGTACTTTTTAAAATAAAAAAAATTATTTACGTTCTACTATGAACCAAGAAAGACTTAACGAACTTGCTATGATCTCCTTGGAGCAATCTCCTTGGTCCAATGAATTGGACGTGCATAGCATAATACAAGATTTGGCTACCTTTAAATCACGAAGAGTTCACTTTCATTAATAATTTTATCTGATTACGACTGGAGTTGCTGTACTTTTTAAAATAAAAAAAATTATTTACGTTCTACTATGAACCAAGAAAGACTTAACGATCTCCTTGGAGCAATCTCCTTGGTCCAATGAATTGGACGTGCATAGCATAATACAAGATTTGGCTACCTTTAAATCACGAAGAGTTCACTTTCATTAATAATTTTATCTGATTACGACTGGAGTTGCTGTACTTTTTAAAATAAAAAAAATTATTTACGTTCTACTATGAACCAAGAAAGACTTAACGATCTCCTTGGAGCAATCTCCTTGGTCCAATGAATTGGACGTGCATAGCATAATACAAGATTTGGCTACCTTTAAATCACGAAGAGTTCACTTTCATTAATAATTTTATCTGATTACGACTGGAGTTGCTGTACTTTTTAAAATAAAAAAAATTATTTACGTTCTACTATGAACCAAGAAAGACTTAACGAACTTGCTATGATCTCCTTGGAGCAATCTCCTTGGTCCAATGAATTGGACGTGCATAGCATAATACAAGATTTGGCTACCTTTAAATCACGAAGAGTTCACTTTCATTAATAATTTTATCTGATTACGACTGGAGTTGCTGTACTTTTTAAAATAAAAAAAATTATTTACGTTCTACTATGAACCAAGAAAGACTTAACGATCTCCTTGGAGCAATCTCCTTGGTCCAATGAATTGGACGTGCATAGCATAATACAAGATTTGGCTACCTTTAAATCACGAAGAGTTCACTTTCATTAATAATTTTATCTGATTACGACTGGAGTTGCTGTACTTTTTAAAATAAAAAAAATTATTTACGTTCTACTATGAACCAAGAAAGACTTAACGATCTCCTTGGAGCAATCTCCTTGGTCCAATGAATTGGACGTGCATAGCATAATACAAGATTTGGCTACCTTTAAATCACGAAGAGTTCACTTTCATTAATAATTTTATCTGATTACGACTGGAGTTGCTGTACTTTTTAAAATAAAAAAAATTATTTACGTTCTACTATGAACCAAGAAAGACTTAACGAACTTGCTATGATCTCCTTGGAGCAATCTCCTTGGTCCAATGAATTGGACGTGCATAGCATAATACAAGATTTGGCTACCTTTAAATCACGAAGAGTTCACTTTCATTAATAATTTTATCTGATTACGACTGGAGTTGCTGTACTTTTTAAAATAAAAAAAATTATTTACGTTCTACTATGAACCAAGAAAGACTTAACGATCTCCTTGGAGCAATCTCCTTGGTCCAATGAATTGGACGTGCATAGCATAATACAAGATTTGGCTACCTTTAAATCACGAAGAGTTCACTTTCATTAATAATTTTATCTGATTACGACTGGAGTTGCTGTACTTTTTAAAATAAAAAAAATTATTTACGTTCTACTATGAACCAAGAAAGACTTAACGATCTCCTTGGAGCAATCTCCTTGGTCCAATGAATTGGACGTGCATAGCATAATACAAGATTTGGCTACCTTTAAATCACGAAGAGTTCACTTTCATTAATAATTTTATCTGATTACGACTGGAGTTGCTGTACTTTTTAAAATAAAAAAAATTATTTACGTTCTACTATGAACCAAGAAAGACTTAACGATCTCCTTGGAGCAATCTCCTTGGTCCAATGAATTGGACGTGCATAGCATAATACAAGATTTGGCTACCTTTAAATCACGAAGAGTTCACTTTCATTAATAATTTTATCTGATTACGACTGGAGTTGCTGTACTTTTTAAAATAAAAAAAATTATTTACGTTCTACTATGAACCAAGAAAGACTTAACGATCTCCTTGGAGCAATCTCCTTGGTCCAATGAATTGGACGTGCATAGCATAATACAAGATTTGGCTACCTTTAAATCACGAAGAGTTCACTTTCATTAATAATTTTATCTGATTACGACTGGAGTTGCTGTACTTTTTAAAATAAAAAAAATTATTTACGTTCTACTATGAACCAAGAAAGACTTAACGAACTTGCTATGATCTCCTTGGAGCAATCTCCTTGGTCCAATGAATTGGACGTGCATAGCATAATACAAGATTTGGCTACCTTTAAATCACGAAGAGTTCACTTTCATTAATAATTTTATCTGATTACGACTGGAGTTGCTGTACTTTTTAAAATAAAAAAAATTATTTACGTTCTACTATGAACCAAGAAAGACTTAACGATCTCCTTGGAGCAATCTCCTTGGTCCAATGAATTGGACGTGCATAGCATAATACAAGATTTGGCTACCTTTAAATCACGAAGAGTTCACTTTCATTAATAATTTTATCTGATTACGACTGGAGTTGCTGTACTTTTTAAAATAAAAAAAATTATTTACGTTCTACTATGAACCAAGAAAGACTTAACGATCTCCTTGGAGCAATCTCCTTGGTCCAATGAATTGGACGTGCATAGCATAATACAAGATTTGGCTACCTTTAAATCACGAAGAGTTCACTTTCATTAATAATTTTATCTGATTACGACTGGAGTTGCTGTACTTTTTAAAATAAAAAAAATTATTTACGTTCTACTATGAACCAAGAAAGACTTAACGAACTTGCTATGATCTCCTTGGAGCAATCTCCTTGGTCCAATGAATTGGACGTGCATAGCATAATACAAGATTTGGCTACCTTTAAATCACGAAGAGTTCACTTTCATTAATAATTTTATCTGATTACGACTGGAGTTGCTGTACTTTTTAAAATAAAAAAAATTATTTACGTTCTACTATGAACCAAGAAAGACTTAACGAACTTGCTATGATCTCCTTGGAGCAATCTCCTTGGTCCAATGAATTGGACGTGCATAGCATAATACAAGATTTGGCTACCTTTAAATCACGAAGAGTTCACTTTCATTAATAATTTTATCTGATTACGACTGGAGTTGCTGTACTTTTTAAAATAAAAAAAATTATTTACGTTCTACTATGAACCAAGAAAGACTTAACGATCTCCTTGGAGCAATCTCCTTGGAGCAATCTCCTTGGTCCAATGAATTGGACGTGCATAGCATAATACAAGATTTGGCTACCTTTAAATCACGAAGAGTTCACTTTCATTAATAATTTTATCTGATTACGACTGGAGTTGCTGTACTTTTTAAAATAAAAAAAATTATTTACGTTCTACTATGAACCAAGAAAGACTTAACGAACTTGCTATGATCTCCTTGGAGCAATCTCCTTGGTCCAATGAATTGGACGTGCATAGCATAATACAAGATTTGGCTACCTTTAAATCACGAAGAGTTCACTTTCATTAATAATTTTATCTGATTACGACTGGAGTTGCTGTACTTTTTAAAATAAAAAAAATTATTTACGTTCTACTATGAACCAAGAAAGACTTAACGATCTCCTTGGAGCAATCTCCTTGGTCCAATGAATTGGACGTGCATAGCATAATACAAGATTTGGCTACCTTTAAATCACGAAGAGTTCACTTTCATTAATAATTTTATCTGATTACGACTGGAGTTGCTGTACTTTTTAAAATAAAAAAAATTATTTACGTTCTACTATGAACCAAGAAAGACTTAACGATCTCCTTGGAGCAATCTCCTTGGTCCAATGAATTGGACGTGCATAGCATAATACAAGATTTGGCTACCTTTAAATCACGAAGAGTTCACTTTCATTAATAATTTTATCTGATTACGACTGGAGTTGCTGTACTTTTTAAAATAAAAAAAATTATTTACGTTCTACTATGAACCAAGAAAGACTTAACGATCTCCTTGGAGCAATCTCCTTGGTCCAATGAATTGGACGTGCATAGCATAATACAAGATTTGGCTACCTTTAAATCACGAAGAGTTCACTTTCATTAATAATTTTATCTGATTACGACTGGAGTTGCTGTACTTTTTAAAATAAAAAAAATTATTTACGTTCTACTATGAACCAAGAAAGACTTAACGATCTCCTTGGAGCAATCTCCTTGGTCCAATGAATTGGACGTGCATAGCATAATACAAGATTTGGCTACCTTTAAATCACGAAGAGTTCACTTTCATTAATAATTTTATCTGATTACGACTGGAGTTGCTGTACTTTTTAAAATAAAAAAAATTATTTACGTTCTACTATGAACCAAGAAAGACTTAACGATCTCCTTGGAGCAATCTCCTTGGTCCAATGAATTGGACGTGCATAGCATAATACAAGATTTGGCTACCTTTAAATCACGAAGAGTTCACTTTCATTAATAATTTTATCTGATTACGACTGGAGTTGCTGTACTTTTTAAAATAAAAAAAATTATTTACGTTCTACTATGAACCAAGAAAGACTTAACGATCTCCTTGGAGCAATCTCCTTGGTCCAATGAATTGGACGTGCATAGCATAATACAAGATTTGGCTACCTTTAAATCACGAAGAGTTCACTTTCATTAATAATTTTATCTGATTACGACTGGAGTTGCTGTACTTTTTAAAATAAAAAAAATTATTTACGTTCTACTATGAACCAAGAAAGACTTAACGAACTTGCTATGATCTCCTTGGAGCAATCTCCTTGGTCCAATGGTCCAATGAATTGGACGTGCATAGCATAATACAAGATTTGGCTACCTTTAAATCACGAAGAGTTCACTTTCATTAATAATTTTATCTGATTACGACTGGAGTTGCTGTACTTTTTAAAATAAAAAAAATTATTTACGTTCTACTATGAACCAAGAAAGACTTAACGAACTTGCTATGATCTCCTTGGAGCAATCTCCTTGGTCCAATGAATTGGACGTGCATAGCATAATACAAGATTTGGCTACCTTTAAATCACGAAGAGTTCACTTTCATTAATAATTTTATCTGATTACGACTGGAGTTGCTGTACTTTTTAAAATAAAAAAAATTATTTACGTTCTACTATGAACCAAGAAAGACTTAACGATCTCCTTGGAGCAATCTCCTTGGTCCAATGAATTGGACGTGCATAGCATAATACAAGATTTGGCTACCTTTAAATCACGAAGAGTTCACTTTCATTAATAATTTTATCTGATTACGACTGGAGTTGCTGTACTTTTTAAAATAAAAAAAATTATTTACGTTCTACTATGAACCAAGAAAGACTTAACGATCTCCTTGGAGCAATCTCCTTGGTCCAATGAATTGGACGTGCATAGCATAATACAAGATTTGGCTACCTTTAAATCACGAAGAGTTCACTTTCATTAATAATTTTATCTGATTACGACTGGAGTTGCTGTACTTTTTAAAATAAAAAAAATTATTTACGTTCTACTATGAACCAAGAAAGACTTAACGAACTTGCTATGATCTCCTTGGAGCAATCTCCTTGGTCCAATGAATTGGACGTGCATAGCATAATACAAGATTTGGCTACCTTTAAATCACGAAGAGTTCACTTTCATTAATAATTTTATCTGATTACGACTGGAGTTGCTGTACTTTTTAAAATAAAAAAAATTATTTACGTTCTACTATGAACCAAGAAAGACTTAACGAACTTGCTATGATCTCCTTGGAGCAATCTCCTTGGTCCAATGAATTGGACGTGCATAGCATAATACAAGATTTGGCTACCTTTAAATCACGAAGAGTTCACTTTCATTAATAATTTTATCTGATTACGACTGGAGTTGCTGTACTTTTTAAAATAAAAAAAATTATTTACGTTCTACTATGAACCAAGAAAGACTTAACGAACTTGCTATGATCTCCTTGGAGCAATCTCCTTGGTCCAATGAATTGGACGTGCATAGCATAATACAAGATTTGGCTACCTTTAAATCACGAAGAGTTCACTTTCATTAATAATTTTATCTGATTACGACTGGAGTTGCTGTACTTTTTAAAATAAAAAAAATTATTTACGTTCTACTATGAACCAAGAAAGACTTAACGATCTCCTTGGAGCAATCTCCTTGGTCCAATGAATTGGACGTGCATAGCATAATACAAGATTTGGCTACCTTTAAATCACGAAGAGTTCACTTTCATTAATAATTTTATCTGATTACGACTGGAGTTGCTGTACTTTTTAAAATAAAAAAAATTATTTACGTTCTACTATGAACCAAGAAAGACTTAACGATCTCCTTGGAGCAATCTCCTTGGTCCAATGAATTGGACGTGCATAGCATAATACAAGATTTGGCTACCTTTAAATCACGAAGAGTTCACTTTCATTAATAATTTTATCTGATTACGACTGGAGTTGCTGTACTTTTTAAAATAAAAAAAATTATTTACGTTCTACTATGAACCAAGAAAGACTTAACGATCTCCTTGGAGCAATCTCCTTGGTCCAATGAATTGGACGTGCATAGCATAATACAAGATTTGGCTACCTTTAAATCACGAAGAGTTCACTTTCATTAATAATTTTATCTGATTACGACTGGAGTTGCTGTACTTTTTAAAATAAAAAAAATTATTTACGTTCTACTATGAACCAAGAAAGACTTAACGATCTCCTTGGAGCAATCTCCTTGGTCCAATGAATTGGACGTGCATAGCATAATACAAGATTTGGCTACCTTTAAATCACGAAGAGTTCACTTTCATTAATAATTTTATCTGATTACGACTGGAGTTGCTGTACTTTTTAAAATAAAAAAAATTATTTACGTTCTACTATGAACCAAGAAAGACTTAACGATCTCCTTGGAGCAATCTCCTTGGTCCAATGAATTGGACGTGCATAGCATAATACAAGATTTGGCTACCTTTAAATCACGAAGAGTTCACTTTCATTAATAATTTTATCTGATTACGACTGGAGTTGCTGTACTTTTTAAAATAAAAAAAATTATTTACGTTCTACTATGAACCAAGAAAGACTTAACGATCTCCTTGGAGCAATCTCCTTGGTCCAATGAATTGGACGTGCATAGCATAATACAAGATTTGGCTACCTTTAAATCACGAAGAGTTCACTTTCATTAATAATTTTATCTGATTACGACTGGAGTTGCTGTACTTTTTAAAATAAAAAAAATTATTTACGTTCTACTATGAACCAAGAAAGACTTAACGATCTCCTTGGAGCAATCTCCTTGGTCCAATGAATTGGACGTGCATAGCATAATACAAGATTTGGCTACCTTTAAATCACGAAGAGTTCACTTTCATTAATAATTTTATCTGATTACGACTGGAGTTGCTGTACTTTTTAAAATAAAAAAAATTATTTACGTTCTACTATGAACCAAGAAAGACTTAACGATCTCCTTGGAGCAATCTCCTTGGTCCAATGAATTGGACGTGCATAGCATAATACAAGATTTGGCTACCTTTAAATCACGAAGAGTTCACTTTCATTAATAATTTTATCTGATTACGACTGGAGTTGCTGTACTTTTTAAAATAAAAAAAATTATTTACGTTCTACTATGAACCAAGAAAGACTTAACGATCTCCTTGGAGCAATCTCCTTGGTCCAATGAATTGGACGTGCATAGCATAATACAAGATTTGGCTACCTTTAAATCACGAAGAGTTCACTTTCATTAATAATTTTATCTGATTACGACTGGAGTTGCTGTACTTTTTAAAATAAAAAAAATTATTTACGTTCTACTATGAACCAAGAAAGACTTAACGATCTCCTTGGAGCAATCTCCTTGGTCCAATGAATTGGACGTGCATAGCATAATACAAGATTTGGCTACCTTTAAATCACGAAGAGTTCACTTTCATTAATAATTTTATCTGATTACGACTGGAGTTGCTGTACTTTTTAAAATAAAAAAAATTATTTACGTTCTACTATGAACCAAGAAAGACTTAACGATCTCCTTGGAGCAATCTCCTTGGTCCAATGAATTGGACGTGCATAGCATAATACAAGATTTGGCTACCTTTAAATCACGAAGAGTTCACTTTCATTAATAATTTTATCTGATTACGACTGGAGTTGCTGTACTTTTTAAAATAAAAAAAATTATTTACGTTCTACTATGAACCAAGAAAGACTTAACGAACTTGCTATGATCTCCTTGGAGCAATCTCCTCGGTCCAATGAATTGGACGTGCATAGCATAATACAAGATTTGGCTACCTTTAAATCACGAAGAGTTCACTTTCATTAATAATTTTATCTGATTACGACTGGAGTTGCTGTACTTTTTAAAATAAAAAAAATTATTTACGTTCTACTATGAACCAAGAAAGACTTAACGATCTCCTTGGAGCAATCTCCTTGGTCCAATGAATTGGACGTGCATAGCATAATACAAGATTTGGCTACCTTTAAATCACGAAGAGTTCACTTTCATTAATAATTTTATCTGATTACGACTGGAGTTGCTGTACTTTTTAAAATAAAAAAAATTATTTACGTTCTACTATGAACCAAGAAAGACTTAACGAACTTGCTATGATCTCCTTGGAGCAATCTCCTTGGTCCAATGAATTGGACGTGCATAGCATAATACAAGATTTGGCTACCTTTAAATCACGAAGAGTTCACTTTCATTAATAATTTTATCTGATTACGACTGGAGTTGCTGTACTTTTTAAAATAAAAAAAATTATTTACGTTCTACTATGAACCAAGAAAGACTTAACGAACTTGCTATGATCTCCTTGGAGCAATCTCCTTGGTCCAATGAATTGGACGTGCATAGCATAATACAAGATTTGGCTACCTTTAAATCACGAAGAGTTCACTTTCATTAATAATTTTATCTGATTACGACTGGAGTTGCTGTACTTTTTAAAATAAAAAAAATTATTTACGTTCTACTATGAACCAAGAAAGACTTAACGAACTTGCTATGATCTCCTTGGAGCAATCTCCTTGGTCCAATGAATTGGACGTGCATAGCATAATACAAGATTTGGCTACCTTTAAATCACGAAAAGTTCACTTTCATTAATAATTTTATCTGATTACGACTGGAGTTGCTGTACTTTTTAAAATAAAAAAAATTATTTACGTTCTACTATGAACCAAGAAAGACTTAACGAACTTGCTATGATCTCCTTGGAGCAATCTCCTTGGTCCAATGAATTGGACGTGCATAGCATAATACAAGATTTGGCTACCTTTAAATCACGAAGAGTTCACTTTCATTAATAATTTTATCTGATTACGACTGGAGTTGCTGTACTTTTTAAAATAAAAAAAATTATTTACGTTCTACTATGAACCAAGAAAGACTTAACGATCTCCTTGGAGCAATCTCCTTGGTCCAATGAATTGGACGTGCATAGCATAATACAAGATTTGGCTACCTTTAAATCACGAAGAGTTCACTTTCATTAATAATTTTATCTGATTACGACTGGAGTTGCTGTACTTTTTAAAATAAAAAAAATTATTTACGTTCTACTATGAACCAAGAAAGACTTAACGATCTCCTTGGAGCAATCTCCTTGGTCCAATGAATTGGACGTGCATAGCATAATACAAGATTTGGCTACCTTTAAATCACGAAGAGTTCACTTTCATTAATAATTTTATCTGATTACGACTGGAGTTGCTGTACTTTTTAAAATAAAAAAAATTATTTACGTTCTACTATGAACCAAGAAAGACTTAACGAACTTGCTATGATCTCCTTGGAGCAATCTCCTTGGTCCAATGAATTGGACGTGCATAGCATAATACAAGATTTGGCTACCTTTAAATCACGAAGAGTTCACTTTCATTAATAATTTTATCTGATTACGACTGGAGTTGCTGTACTTTTTAAAATAAAAAAAATTATTTACGTTCTACTATGAACCAAGAAAGACTTAACGATCTCCTTGGAGCAATCTCCTTGGTCCAATGAATTGGACGTGCATAGCATAATACAAGATTTGGCTACCTTTAAATCACGAAGAGTTCACTTTCATTAATAATTTTATCTGATTACGACTGGAGTTGCTGTACTTTTTAAAATAAAAAAAATTATTTACGTTCTACTATGAACCAAGAAAGACTTAACGATCTCCTTGGAGCAATCTCCTTGGTCCAATGAATTGGACGTGCATAGCATAATACAAGATTTGGCTACCTTTAAATCACGAAGAGTTCACTTTCATTAATAATTTTATCTGATTACGACTGGAGTTGCTGTACTTTTTAAAATAAAAAAAATTATTTACGTTCTACTATGAACCAAGAAAGACTTAACGAACTTGCTATGATCTCCTTGGAGCAATCTCCTTGGTCCAATGAATTGGACGTGCATAGCATAATACAAGATTTGGCTACCTTTAAATCACGAAGAGTTCACTTTCATTAATAATTTTATCTGATTACGACTGGAGTTGCTGTACTTTTTAAAATAAAAAAAATTATTTACGTTCTACTATGAACCAAGAAAGACTTAACGATCTCCTTGGAGCAATCTCCTTGGTCCAATGAATTGGACGTGCATAGCATAATACAAGATTTGGCTACCTTTAAATCACGAAGAGTTCACTTTCATTAATAATTTTATCTGATTACGACTGGAGTTGCTGTACTTTTTAAAATAAAAAAAATTATTTACGTTCTACTATGAACCAAGAAAGACTTAACGATCTCCTTGGAGCAATCTCCTTGGTCCAATGAATTGGACGTGCATAGCATAATACAAGATTTGGCTACCTTTAAATCACGAAGAGTTCACTTTCATTAATAATTTTATCTGATTACGACTGGAGTTGCTGTACTTTTTAAAATAAAAAAAATTATTTACGTTCTACTATGAACCAAGAAAGACTTAACGATCTCCTTGGAGCAATCTCCTTGGTCCAATGAATTGGACGTGCATAGCATAATACAAGATTTGGCTACCTTTAAATCACGAAGAGTTCACTTTCATTAATAATTTTATCTGATTACGACTGGAGTTGCTGTACTTTTTAAAATAAAAAAAATTATTTACGTTCTACTATGAACCAAGAAAGACTTAACGATCTCCTTGGAGCAATCTCCTTGGTCCAATGAATTGGACGTGCATAGCATAATACAAGATTTGGCTACCTTTAAATCACGAAGAGTTCACTTTCATTAATAATTTTATCTGATTACGACTGGAGTTGCTGTACTTTTTAAAATAAAAAAAATTATTTACGTTCTACTATGAACCAAGAAAGACTTAACGATCTCCTTGGAGCAATCTCCTTGGTCCAATGAATTGGACGTGCATAGCATAATACAAGATTTGGCTACCTTTAAATCACGAAGAGTTCACTTTCATTAATAATTTTATCTGATTACGACTGGAGTTGCTGTACTTTTTAAAATAAAAAAAATTATTTACGTTCTACTATGAACCAAGAAAGACTTAACGAACTTGCTATGATCTCCTTGGAGCAATCTCCTTGGTCCAATGAATTGGACGTGCATAGCATAATACAAGATTTGGCTACCTTTAAATCACGAAGAGTTCACTTTCATTAATAATTTTATCTGATTACGACTGGAGTTGCTGTACTTTTTAAAATAAAAAAAATTATTTACGTTCTACTATGAACCAAGAAAGACTTAACGAACTTGCTATGATCTCCTTGGAGCAATCTCCTTGGTCCAATGAATTGGACGTGCATAGCATAATACAAGATTTGGCTACCTTTAAATCACGAAGAGTTCACTTTCATTAATAATTTTATCTGATTACGACTGGAGTTGCTGTACTTTTTAAAATAAAAAAAATTATTTACGTTCTACTATGAACCAAGAAAGACTTAACGAACTTGCTATGATCTCCTTGGAGCAATCTCCTTGGTCCAATGAATTGGACGTGCATAGCATAATACAAGATTTGGCTACCTTTAAATCACGAAGAGTTCACTTTCATTAATAATTTTATCTGATTACGACTGGAGTTGCTGTACTTTTTAAAATAAAAAAAATTATTTACGTTCTACTATGAACCAAGAAAGACTTAACGATCTCCTTGGAGCAATCTCCTTGGAGCAATCTCCTTGGTCCAATGAATTGGACGTGCATAGCATAATACAAGATTTGGCTACCTTTAAATCACGAAGAGTTCACTTTCATTAATAATTTTATCTGATTACGACTGGAGTTGCTGTACTTTTTAAAATAAAAAAAATTATTTACGTTCTACTATGAACCAAGAAAGACTTAACGAACTTGCTATGATCTCCTTGGAGCAATCTCCTTGGTCCAATGAATTGGACGTGCATAGCATAATACAAGATTTGGCTACCTTTAAATCACGAAGAGTTCACTTTCATTAATAATTTTATCTGATTACGACTGGAGTTGCTGTACTTTTTAAAATAAAAAAAATTATTTACGTTCTACTATGAACCAAGAAAGACTTAACGATCTCCTTGGAGCAATCTCCTTGGTCCAATGAATTGGACGTGCATAGCATAATACAAGATTTGGCTACCTTTAAATCACGAAGAGTTCACTTTCATTAATAATTTTATCTGATTACGACTGGAGTTGCTGTACTTTTTAAAATAAAAAAAATTATTTACGTTCTACTATGAACCAAGAAAGACTTAACGATCTCCTTGGAGCAATCTCCTTGGTCCAATGAATTGGACGTGCATAGCATAATACAAGATTTGGCTACCTTTAAATCACGAAGAGTTCACTTTCATTAATAATTTTATCTGATTACGACTGGAGTTGCTGTACTTTTTAAAATAAAAAAAATTATTTACGTTCTACTATGAACCAAGAAAGACTTAACGATCTCCTTGGAGCAATCTCCTTGGTCCAATGAATTGGACGTGCATAGCATAATACAAGATTTGGCTACCTTTAAATCACGAAGAGTTCACTTTCATTAATAATTTTATCTGATTACGACTGGAGTTGCTGTACTTTTTAAAATAAAAAAAATTATTTACGTTCTACTATGAACCAAGAAAGACTTAACGATCTCCTTGGAGCAATCTCCTTGGTCCAATGAATTGGACGTGCATAGCATAATACAAGATTTGGCTACCTTTAAATCACGAAGAGTTCACTTTCATTAATAATTTTATCTGATTACGACTGGAGTTGCTGTACTTTTTAAAATAAAAAAAATTATTTACGTTCTACTATGAACCAAGAAAGACTTAACGATCTCCTTGGAGCAATCTCCTTGGTCCAATGAATTGGACGTGCATAGCATAATACAAGATTTGGCTACCTTTAAATCACGAAGAGTTCACTTTCATTAATAATTTTATCTGATTACGACTGGAGTTGCTGTACTTTTTAAAATAAAAAAAATTATTTACGTTCTACTATGAACCAAGAAAGACTTAACGATCTCCTTGGAGCAATCTCCTTGGTCCAATGAATTGGACGTGCATAGCATAATACAAGATTTGGCTACCTTTAAATCACGAAGAGTTCACTTTCATTAATAATTTTATCTGATTACGACTGGAGTTGCTGTACTTTTTAAAATAAAAAAAATTATTTACGTTCTACTATGAACCAAGAAAGACTTAACGATCTCCTTGGAGCAATCTCCTTGGTCCAATGAATTGGACGTGCATAGCATAATACAAGATTTGGCTACCTTTAAATCACGAAGAGTTCACTTTCATTAATAATTTTATCTGATTACGACTGGAGTTGCTGTACTTTTTAAAATAAAAAAAATTATTTACGTTCTACTATGAACCAAGAAAGACTTAACGATCTCCTTGGAGCAATCTCCTTGGTCCAATGAATTGGACGTGCATAGCATAATACAAGATTTGGCTACCTTTAAATCACGAAGAGTTCACTTTCATTAATAATTTTATCTGATTACGACTGGAGTTGCTGTACTTTTTAAAATAAAAAAAATTATTTACGTTCTACTATGAACCAAGAAAGACTTAACGATCTCCTTGGAGCAATCTCCTTGGTCCAATGAATTGGACGTGCATAGCATAATACAAGATTTGGCTACCTTTAAATCACGAAGAGTTCACTTTCATTAATAATTTTATCTGATTACGACTGGAGTTGCTGTACTTTTTAAAATAAAAAAAATTATTTACGTTCTACTATGAACCAAGAAAGACTTAACGAACTTGCTATGATCTCCTTGGAGCAATCTCCTTGGTCCAATGGTCCAATGAATTGGACGTGCATAGCATAATACAAGATTTGGCTACCTTTAAATCACGAAGAGTTCACTTTCATTAATAATTTTATCTGATTACGACTGGAGTTGCTGTACTTTTTAAAATAAAAAAAATTATTTACGTTCTACTATGAACCAAGAAAGACTTAACGAACTTGCTATGATCTCCTTGGAGCAATCTCCTTGGTCCAATGAATTGGACGTGCATAGCATAATACAAGATTTGGCTACCTTTAAATCACGAAGAGTTCACTTTCATTAATAATTTTATCTGATTACGACTGGAGTTGCTGTACTTTTTAAAATAAAAAAAATTATTTACGTTCTACTATGAACCAAGAAAGACTTAACGATCTCCTTGGAGCAATCTCCTTGGTCCAATGAATTGGACGTGCATAGCATAATACAAGATTTGGCTACCTTTAAATCACGAAGAGTTCACTTTCATTAATAATTTTATCTGATTACGACTGGAGTTGCTGTACTTTTTAAAATAAAAAAAATTATTTACGTTCTACTATGAACCAAGAAAGACTTAACGATCTCCTTGGAGCAATCTCCTTGGTCCAATGAATTGGACGTGCATAGCATAATACAAGATTTGGCTACCTTTAAATCACGAAGAGTTCACTTTCATTAATAATTTTATCTGATTACGACTGGAGTTGCTGTACTTTTTAAAATAAAAAAAATTATTTACGTTCTACTATGAACCAAGAAAGACTTAACGAACTTGCTATGATCTCCTTGGAGCAATCTCCTTGGTCCAATGAATTGGACGTGCATAGCATAATACAAGATTTGGCTACCTTTAAATCACGAAGAGTTCACTTTCATTAATAATTTTATCTGATTACGACTGGAGTTGCTGTACTTTTTAAAATAAAAAAAATTATTTACGTTCTACTATGAACCAAGAAAGACTTAACGAACTTGCTATGATCTCCTTGGAGCAATCTCCTTGGTCCAATGAATTGGACGTGCATAGCATAATACAAGATTTGGCTACCTTTAAATCACGAAGAGTTCACTTTCATTAATAATTTTATCTGATTACGACTGGAGTTGCTGTACTTTTTAAAATAAAAAAAATTATTTACGTTCTACTATGAACCAAGAAAGACTTAACGAACTTGCTATGATCTCCTTGGAGCAATCTCCTTGGTCCAATGAATTGGACGTGCATAGCATAATACAAGATTTGGCTACCTTTAAATCACGAAGAGTTCACTTTCATTAATAATTTTATCTGATTACGACTGGAGTTGCTGTACTTTTTAAAATAAAAAAAATTATTTACGTTCTACTATGAACCAAGAAAGACTTAACGATCTCCTTGGAGCAATCTCCTTGGTCCAATGAATTGGACGTGCATAGCATAATACAAGATTTGGCTACCTTTAAATCACGAAGAGTTCACTTTCATTAATAATTTTATCTGATTACGACTGGAGTTGCTGTACTTTTTAAAATAAAAAAAATTATTTACGTTCTACTATGAACCAAGAAAGACTTAACGATCTCCTTGGAGCAATCTCCTTGGTCCAATGAATTGGACGTGCATAGCATAATACAAGATTTGGCTACCTTTAAATCACGAAGAGTTCACTTTCATTAATAATTTTATCTGATTACGACTGGAGTTGCTGTACTTTTTAAAATAAAAAAAATTATTTACGTTCTACTATGAACCAAGAAAGACTTAACGATCTCCTTGGAGCAATCTCCTTGGTCCAATGAATTGGACGTGCATAGCATAATACAAGATTTGGCTACCTTTAAATCACGAAGAGTTCACTTTCATTAATAATTTTATCTGATTACGACTGGAGTTGCTGTACTTTTTAAAATAAAAAAAATTATTTACGTTCTACTATGAACCAAGAAAGACTTAACGATCTCCTTGGAGCAATCTCCTTGGTCCAATGAATTGGACGTGCATAGCATAATACAAGATTTGGCTACCTTTAAATCACGAAGAGTTCACTTTCATTAATAATTTTATCTGATTACGACTGGAGTTGCTGTACTTTTTAAAATAAAAAAAATTATTTACGTTCTACTATGAACCAAGAAAGACTTAACGATCTCCTTGGAGCAATCTCCTTGGTCCAATGAATTGGACGTGCATAGCATAATACAAGATTTGGCTACCTTTAAATCACGAAGAGTTCACTTTCATTAATAATTTTATCTGATTACGACTGGAGTTGCTGTACTTTTTAAAATAAAAAAAATTATTTACGTTCTACTATGAACCAAGAAAGACTTAACGATCTCCTTGGAGCAATCTCCTTGGTCCAATGAATTGGACGTGCATAGCATAATACAAGATTTGGCTACCTTTAAATCACGAAGAGTTCACTTTCATTAATAATTTTATCTGATTACGACTGGAGTTGCTGTACTTTTTAAAATAAAAAAAATTATTTACGTTCTACTATGAACCAAGAAAGACTTAACGATCTCCTTGGAGCAATCTCCTTGGTCCAATGAATTGGACGTGCATAGCATAATACAAGATTTGGCTACCTTTAAATCACGAAGAGTTCACTTTCATTAATAATTTTATCTGATTACGACTGGAGTTGCTGTACTTTTTAAAATAAAAAAAATTATTTACGTTCTACTATGAACCAAGAAAGACTTAACGATCTCCTTGGAGCAATCTCCTTGGTCCAATGAATTGGACGTGCATAGCATAATACAAGATTTGGCTACCTTTAAATCACGAAGAGTTCACTTTCATTAATAATTTTATCTGATTACGACTGGAGTTGCTGTACTTTTTAAAATAAAAAAAATTATTTACGTTCTACTATGAACCAAGAAAGACTTAACGATCTCCTTGGAGCAATCTCCTTGGTCCAATGAATTGGACGTGCATAGCATAATACAAGATTTGGCTACCTTTAAATCACGAAGAGTTCACTTTCATTAATAATTTTATCTGATTACGACTGGAGTTGCTGTACTTTTTAAAATAAAAAAAATTATTTACGTTCTACTATGAACCAAGAAAGACTTAACGATCTCCTTGGAGCAATCTCCTTGGTCCAATGAATTGGACGTGCATAGCATAATACAAGATTTGGCTACCTTTAAATCACGAAGAGTTCACTTTCATTAATAATTTTATCTGATTACGACTGGAGTTGCTGTACTTTTTAAAATAAAAAAAATTATTTACGTTCTACTATGAACCAAGAAAGACTTAACGATCTCCTTGGAGCAATCTCCTTGGTCCAATGAATTGGACGTGCATAGCATAATACAAGATTTGGCTACCTTTAAATCACGAAGAGTTCACTTTCATTAATAATTTTATCTGATTACGACTGGAGTTGCTGTACTTTTTAAAATAAAAAAAATTATTTACGTTCTACTATGAACCAAGAAAGACTTAACGAACTTGCTATGATCTCCTTGGAGCAATCTCCTCGGTCCAATGAATTGGACGTGCATAGCATAATACAAGATTTGGCTACCTTTAAATCACGAAGAGTTCACTTTCATTAATAATTTTATCTGATTACGACTGGAGTTGCTGTACTTTTTAAAATAAAAAAAATTATTTACGTTCTACTATGAACCAAGAAAGACTTAACGATCTCCTTGGAGCAATCTCCTTGGTCCAATGAATTGGACGTGCATAGCATAATACAAGATTTGGCTACCTTTAAATCACGAAGAGTTCACTTTCATTAATAATTTTATCTGATTACGACTGGAGTTGCTGTACTTTTTAAAATAAAAAAAATTATTTACGTTCTACTATGAACCAAGAAAGACTTAACGAACTTGCTATGATCTCCTTGGAGCAATCTCCTTGGTCCAATGAATTGGACGTGCATAGCATAATACAAGATTTGGCTACCTTTAAATCACGAAGAGTTCACTTTCATTAATAATTTTATCTGATTACGACTGGAGTTGCTGTACTTTTTAAAATAAAAAAAATTATTTACGTTCTACTATGAACCAAGAAAGACTTAACGAACTTGCTATGATCTCCTTGGAGCAATCTCCTTGGTCCAATGAATTGGACGTGCATAGCATAATACAAGATTTGGCTACCTTTAAATCACGAAGAGTTCACTTTCATTAATAATTTTATCTGATTACGACTGGAGTTGCTGTACTTTTTAAAATAAAAAAAATTATTTACGTTCTACTATGAACCAAGAAAGACTTAACGAACTTGCTATGATCTCCTTGGAGCAATCTCCTTGGTCCAATGAATTGGACGTGCATAGCATAATACAAGATTTGGCTACCTTTAAATCACGAAGAGTTCACTTTCATTAATAATTTTATCTGATTACGACTGGAGTTGCTGTACTTTTTAAAATAAAAAAAATTATTTACGTTCTACTATGAACCAAGAAAGACTTAACGATCTCCTTGGAGCAATCTCCTTGGTCCAATGAATTGGACGTGCATAGCATAATACAAGATTTGGCTACCTTTAAATCACGAAGAGTTCACTTTCATTAATAATTTTATCTGATTACGACTGGAGTTGCTGTACTTTTTAAAATAAAAAAAATTATTTACGTTCTACTATGAACCAAGAAAGACTTAACGATCTCCTTGGAGCAATCTCCTTGGTCCAATGAATTGGACGTGCATAGCATAATACAAGATTTGGCTACCTTTAAATCACGAAGAGTTCACTTTCATTAATAATTTTATCTGATTACGACTGGAGTTGCTGTACTTTTTAAAATAAAAAAAATTATTTACGTTCTACTATGAACCAAGAAAGACTTAACGATCTCCTTGGAGCAATCTCCTTGGTCCAATGAATTGGACGTGCATAGCATAATACAAGATTTGGCTACCTTTAAATCACGAAGAGTTCACTTTCATTAATAATTTTATCTGATTACGACTGGAGTTGCTGTACTTTTTAAAATAAAAAAAATTATTTACGTTCTACTATGAACCAAGAAAGACTTAACGATCTCCTTGGAGCAATCTCCTTGGTCCAATGGATTGGACGTGCATAGCATAATACAAGATTTGGCTACCTTTAAATCACGAAGAGTTCACTTTCATTAATAATTTTATCTGATTACGACTGGAGTTGCTGTACTTTTTAAAATAAAAAAAAATTATTTACGTTCTACTATGAACCAAGAAAGACTTAACGATCTCCTTGGAGCAATCTCCTTGGTCCAATGAATTGGACGTGCATAGCATAATACAAGATTTGGCTACCTTTAAATCACGAAGAGTTCACTTTCATTAATAATTTTATCTGATTACGACTGGAGTTGCTGTACTTTTTAAAATAAAAAAAATTATTTACGTTCTACTATGAACCAAGAAAGACTTAACGATCTCCTTGGAGCAATCTCCTTGGTCCAATGAATTGGACGTGCATAGCATAATACAAGATTTGGCTACCTTTAAATCACGAAGAGTTCACTTTCATTAATAATTTTATCTGATTACGACTGGAGTTGCTGTACTTTTTAAAATAAAAAAAAATTATTTACGTTCTACTATGAACCAAGAAAGACTTAACGATCTCCTTGGAGCAATCTCCTTGGTCCAATGAATTGGACGTGCATAGCATAATACAAGATTTGGCTACCTTTAAATCACGAAGAGTTCACTTTCATTAATAATTTTATCTGATTACGACTGGAGTTGCTGTACTTTTTAAAATAAAAAAAATTATTTACGTTCTACTATGAACCAAGAAAGACTTAACGATCTCCTTGGAGCAATCTCCTTGGTCCAATGAATTGGACGTGCATAGCATAATACAAGATTTGGCTACCTTTAAATCACGAAGAGTTCACTTTCATTAATAATTTTATCTGATTACGACTGGAGTTGCTGTACTTTTTAAAATAAAAAAAATTATTTACGTTCTACTATGAACCAAGAAAGACTTAACGATCTCCTTGGAGCAATCTCCTTGGTCCAATGAATTGGACGTGCATAGCATAATACAAGATTTGGCTACCTTTAAATCACGAAGAGTTCACTTTCATTAATAATTTTATCTGATTACGACTGGAGTTGCTGTACTTTTTAAAATAAAAAAAATTATTTACGTTCTACTATGAACCAAGAAAGACTTAACGATCTCCTTGGAGCAATCTCCTTGGTCCAATGAATTGGACGTGCATAGCATAATACAAGATTTGGCTACCTTTAAATCACGAAGAGTTCACTTTCATTAATAATTTTATCTGATTACGACTGGAGTTGCTGTACTTTTTAAAATAAAAAAAATTATTTACGTTCTACTATGAACCAAGAAAGACTTAACGATCTCCTTGGAGCAATCTCCTTGGTCCAATGAATTGGACGTGCATAGCATAATACAAGATTTGGCTACCTTTAAATCACGAAGAGTTCACTTTCATTAATAATTTTATCTGATTACGACTGGAGTTGCTGTACTTTTTAAAATAAAAAAAAATTATTTACGTTCTACTATGAACCAAGAAAGACTTAACGATCTCCTTGGAGCAATCTCCTTGGTCCAATGAATTGGACGTGCATAGAATAATACAAGATTTGGCTACCTTTAAATCACGAAGAGTTCACTTTCATTAATAATTTTATCTGATTACGACTGGAGTTGCTGTACTTTTTAAAATAAAAAAAATTATTTACGTTCTACTATGAACCAAGAAAGACTTAACGATCTCCTTGGAGCAATCTCCTTGGTCCAATGAATTGGACGTGCATAGCATAATACAAGATTTGGCTACCTTTAAATCACGAAGAGTTCACTTTCATTAATAATTTTATCTGATTACGACTGGAGTTGCTGTACTTTTTAAAATAAAAAAAATTATTTACGTTCTACTATGAACCAAGAAAGACTTAACGATCTCCTTGGAGCAATCTCCTTGGTCCAATGAATTGGACGTGCATAGCATAATACAAGATTTGGCTACCTTTAAATCACGAAGAGTTCACTTTCATTAATAATTTTATCTGATTACGACTGGAGTTGCTGTACTTTTTAAAATAAAAAAAATTATTTACGTTCTACTATGAACCAAGAAAGACTTAACGATCTCCTTGGAGCAATCTCCTTGGTCCAATGAATTGGACGTGCATAGCATAATACAAGATTTGGCTACCTTTAAATCACGAAGAGTTCACTTTCATTAATAATTTTATCTGATTACGACTGGAGTTGCTGTACTTTTTAAAATAAAAAAAAATTATTTACGTTCTACTATGAACCAAGAAAGACTTAACGATCTCCTTGGAGCAATCTCCTTGGTCCAATGAATTGGACGTGCATAGCATAATACAAGATTTGGCTACCTTTAAATCACGAAGAGTTCACTTTCATTAATAATTTTATCTGATTACGACTGGAGTTGCTGTACTTTTTAAAATAAAAAAAATTATTTACGTTCTACTATGAACCAAGAAAGACTTAACGATCTCCTTGGAGCAATCTCCTTGGTCCAATGAATTGGACGTGCATAGCATAATACAAGATTTGGCTACCTTTAAATCACGAAGAGTTCACTTTCATTAATAATTTTATCTGATTACGACTGGAGTTGCTGTACTTTTTAAAATAAAAAAAATTATTTACGTTCTACTATGAACCAAGAAAGACTTAACGATCTCCTTGGAGCAATCTCCTTGGTCCAATGAATTGGACGTGCATAGCATAATACAAGATTTGGCTACCTTTAAATCACGAAGAGTTCACTTTCATTAATAATTTTATCTGATTACGACTGGAGTTGCTGTACTTTTTAAAATAAAAAAAATTATTTACGTTCTACTATGAACCAAGAAAGACTTAACGATCTCCTTGGAGCAATCTCCTTGGTCCAATGAATTGGACGTGCATAGCATAATACAAGATTTGGCTACCTTTAAATCACGAAGAGTTCACTTTCATTAATAATTTTATCTGATTACGACTGGAGTTGCTGTACTTTTTAAAATAAAAAAAATTATTTACGTTCTACTATGAACCAAGAAAGACTTAACGATCTCCTTGGAGCAATCTCCTTGGTCCAATGAATTGGACGTGCATAGCATAATACAAGATTTGGCTACCTTTAAATCACGAAGAGTTCACTTTCATTAATAATTTTATCTGATTACGACTGGAGTTGCTGTACTTTTTAAAATAAAAAAAATTATTTACGTTCTACTATGAACCAAGAAAGACTTAACGATCTCCTTGGAGCAATCTCCTTGGTCCAATGAATTGGACGTGCATAGCATAATACAAGATTTGGCTACCTTTAAATCACGAAGAGTTCACTTTCATTAATAATTTTATCTGATTACGACTGGAGTTGCTGTACTTTTTAAAATAAAAAAAATTATTTACGTTCTACTATGAACCAAGAAAGACTTAACGATCTCCTTGGAGCAATCTCCTTGGTCCAATGAATTGGACGTGCATAGCATAATACAAGATTTGGCTACCTTTAAATCACGAAGAGTTCACTTTCATTAATAATTTTATCTGATTACGACTGGAGTTGCTGTACTTTTTAAAATAAAAAAAATTATTTACGTTCTACTATGAACCAAGAAAGACTTAACGATCTCCTTGGAGCAATCTCCTTGGTCCAATGAATTGGACGTGCATAGCATAATACAAGATTTGGCTACCTTTAAATCACGAAGAGTTCACTTTCATTAATAATTTTATCTGATTACGACTGGAGTTGCTGTACTTTTTAAAATAAAAAAAATTATTTACGTTCTACTATGAACCAAGAAAGACTTAACGACTGCATGATCTCCTTGGAGCAATCTCCTTGGTCCAATGAATTGGACGTGCATAGCATAATACAAGATTTGGCTACCTTTAAATCACGAAGAGTTCACTTTCATTAATAATTTTATCTGATTACGACTGGAGTTGCTGTACTTTTTAAAATAAAAAAAATTATTTACGTTCTACTATGAACCAAGAAAGACTTAACGATCTCCTTGGAGCAATCTCCTTGGTCCAATGAATTGGACGTGCATAGCATAATACAAGATTTGGCTACCTTTAAATCACGAAGAGTTCACTTTCATTAATAATTTTATCTGATTACGACTGGAGTTGCTGTACTTTTTAAAATAAAAAAAATTATTTACGTTCTACTATGAACCAAGAAAGACTTAACGATCTCCTTGGAGCAATCTCCTTGGTCCAATGAATTGGACGTGCATAGCATAATACAAGATTTGGCTACCTTTAAATCACGAAGAGTTCACTTTCATTAATAATTTTATCTGATTACGACTGGAGTTGCTGTACTTTTTAAAATAAAAAAAATTATTTACGTTCTACTATGAACCAAGAAAGACTTAACGATCTCCTTGGAGCAATCTCCTTGGTCCAATGAATTGGACGTGCATAGCATAATACAAGATTTGGCTACCTTTAAATCACGAAGAGTTCACTTTCATTAATAATTTTATCTGATTACGACTGGAGTTGCTGTACTTTTTAAAATAAAAAAAATTATTTACGTTCTACTATGAACCAAGAAAGACTTAACGATCTCCTTGGAGCAATCTCCTTGGTCCAATGAATTGGACGTGCATAGCATAATACAAGATTTGGCTACCTTTAAATCACGAAGAGTTCACTTTCATTAATAATTTTATCTGATTACGACTGGAGTTGCTGTACTTTTTAAAATAAAAAAAATTATTTACGTTCTACTATGAACCAAGAAAGACTTAACGATCTCCTTGGAGCAATCTCCTTGGTCCAATGAATTGGACGTGCATAGCATAATACAAGATTTGGCTACCTTTAAATCACGAAGAGTTCACTTTCATTAATAATTTTATCTGATTACGACTGGAGTTGCTGTACTTTTTAAAATAAAAAAAATTATTTACGTTCTACTATGAACCAAGAAAGACTTAACGAACTTGCTATGATCTCCTTGGAGCAATCTCCTTGGTCCAATGAATTGGACGTGCATAGCATAATACAAGATTTGGCTACCTTTAAATCACGAAGAGTTCACTTTCATTAATAATTTTATCTGATTACGACTGGAGTTGCTGTACTTTTTAAAATAAAAAAAATTATTTACGTTCTACTATGAACCAAGAAAGACTTAACGATCTCCTTGGAGCAATCTCCTTGGTCCAATGAATTGGACGTGCATAGCATAATACAAGATTTGGCTACCTTTAAATCACGAAGAGTTCACTTTCATTAATAATTTTATCTGATTACGACTGGAGTTGCTGTACTTTTTAAAATAAAAAAAATTATTTACGTTCTACTATGAACCAAGAAAGACTTAACGATCTCCTTGGAGCAATCTCCTTGGTCCAATGAATTGGACGTGCATAGCATAATACAAGATTTGGCTACCTTTAAATCACGAAGAGTTCACTTTCATTAATAATTTTATCTGATTACGACTGGAGTTGCTGTACTTTTTAAAATAAAAAAAATTATTTACGTTCTACTATGAACCAAGAAAGACTTAACGATCTCCTTGGAGCAATCTCCTTGGTCCAATGAATTGGACGTGCATAGCATAATACAAGATTTGGCTACCTTTAAATCACGAAGAGTTCACTTTCATTAATAATTTTATCTGATTACGACTGGAGTTGCTGTACTTTTTAAAATAAAAAAAATTATTTACGTTCTACTATGAACCAAGAAAGACTTAACGAACTTGCTATGATCTCCTTGGAGCAATCTCCTTGGTCCAATGAATTGGACGTGCATAGCATAATACAAGATTTGGCTACCTTTAAATCACGAAGAGTTCACTTTCATTAATAATTTTATCTGATTACGACTGGAGTTGCTGTACTTTTTAAAATAAAAAAAATTATTTACGTTCTACTATGAACCAAGAAAGACTTAACGATCTCCTTGGAGCAATCTCCTTGGTCCAATGAATTGGACGTGCATAGCATAATACAAGATTTGGCTACCTTTAAATCACGAAGAGTTCACTTTCATTAATAATTTTATCTGATTACGACTGGAGTTGCTGTACTTTTTAAAATAAAAAAAATTATTTACGTTCTACTATGAACCAAGAAAGACTTAACGATCTCCTTGGAGCAATCTCCTTGGTCCAATGAATTGGACGTGCATAGCATAATACAAGATTTGGCTACCTTTAAATCACGAAGAGTTCACTTTCATTAATAATTTTATCTGATTACGACTGGAGTTGCTGTACTTTTTAAAATAAAAAAAATTATTTACGTTCTACTATGAACCAAGAAAGACTTAACGAACTTGCTATGATCTCCTTGGAGCAATCTCCTTGGTCCAATGAATTGGACGTGCATAGCATAATACAAGATTTGGCTACCTTTAAATCACGAAGAGTTCACTTTCATTAATAATTTTATCTGATTACGACTGGAGTTGCTGTACTTTTTAAAATAAAAAAAATTATTTACGTTCTACTATGAACCAAGAAAGACTTAACGAACTTGCTATGATCTCCTTGGAGCAATCTCCTTGGTCCAATGAATTGGACGTGCATAGCATAATACAAGATTTGGCTACCTTTAAATCACGAAGAGTTCACTTTCATTAATAATTTTATCTGATTACGACTGGAGTTGCTGTACTTTTTAAAATAAAAAAAATTATTTACGTTCTACTATGAACCAAGAAAGACTTAACGATCTCCTTGGAGCAATCTCCTTGGTCCAATGAATTGGACGTGCATAGCATAATACAAGATTTGGCTACCTTTAAATCACGAAGAGTTCACTTTCATTAATAATTTTATCTGATTACGACTGGAGTTGCTGTACTTTTTAAAATAAAAAAAATTATTTACGTTCTACTATGAACCAAGAAAGACTTAACGAACTGCTATGATCTCCTTGGAGCAATCTCCTTGGTCCAATGAATTGGACGTGCATAGCATAATACAAGATTTGGCTACCTTTAAATCACGAAGAGTTCACTTTCATTAATAATTTTATCTGATTACGACTGGAGTTGCTGTACTTTTTAAAATAAAAAAAATTATTTACGTTCTACTATGAACCAAGAAAGACTTAACGATCTCCTTGGAGCAATCTCCTTGGTCCAATGAATTGGACGTGCATAGCATAATACAAGATTTGGCTACCTTTAAATCACGAAGAGTTCACTTTCATTAATAATTTTATCTGATTACGACTGGAGTTGCTGTACTTTTTAAAATAAAAAAAATTATTTACGTTCTACTATGAACCAAGAAAGACTTAACGAACTGCTATGATCTCCTTGGAGCAATCTCCTTGGTCCAATGAATTGGACGTGCATAGCATAATACAAGATTTGGCTACCTTTAAATCACGAAGAGTTCACTTTCATTAATAATTTTATCTGATTACGACTGGAGTTGCTGTACTTTTTAAAATAAAAAAAATTATTTACGTTCTACTATGAACCAAGAAAGACTTAACGATCTCCTTGGAGCAATCTCCTTGGTCCAATGAATTGGACGTGCATAGCATAATACAAGATTTGGCTACCTTTAAATCACGAAGAGTTCACTTTCATTAATAATTTTATCTGATTACGACTGGAGTTGCTGTACTTTTTAAAATAAAAAAAATTATTTACGTTCTACTATGAACCAAGAAAGACTTAACGATCTCCTTGGAGCAATCTCCTTGGTCCAATGAATTGGACGTGCATAGCATAATACAAGATTTGGCTACCTTTAAATCACGAAGAGTTCACTTTCATTAATAATTTTATCTGATTACGACTGGAGTTGCTGTACTTTTTAAAATAAAAAAAATTATTTACGTTCTACTATGAACCAAGAAAGACTTAACGATCTCCTTGGAGCAATCTCCTTGGTCCAATGAATTGGACGTGCATAGCATAATACAAGATTTGGCTACCTTTAAATCACGAAGAGTTCACTTTCATTAATAATTTTATCTGATTACGACTGGAGTTGCTGTACTTTTTAAAATAAAAAAAATTATTTACGTTCTACTATGAACCAAGAAAGACTTAACGATCTCCTTGGAGCAATCTCCTTGGTCCAATGAATTGGACGTGCATAGCATAATACAAGATTTGGCTACCTTTAAATCACGAAGAGTTCACTTTCATTAATAATTTTATCTGATTACGACTGGAGTTGCTGTACTTTTTAAAATAAAAAAAATTATTTACGTTCTACTATGAACCAAGAAAGACTTAACGAACTTGCTATGATCTCCTTGGAGCAATCTCCTTGGTCCAATGAATTGGACGTGCATAGCATAATACAAGATTTGGCTACCTTTAAATCACGAAGAGTTCACTTTCATTAATAATTTTATCTGATTACGACTGGAGTTGCTGTACTTTTTAAAATAAAAAAAATTATTTACGTTCTACTATGAACCAAGAAAGACTTAACGATCTCCTTGGAGCAATCTCCTTGGTCCAATGAATTGGACGTGCATAGCATAATACAAGATTTGGCTACCTTTAAATCACGAAGAGTTCACTTTCATTAATAATTTTATCTGATTACGACTGGAGTTGCTGTACTTTTTAAAATAAAAAAAATTATTTACGTTCTACTATGAACCAAGAAAGACTTAACGATCTCCTTGGAGCAATCTCCTTGGTCCAATGAATTGGACGTGCATAGCATAATACAAGATTTGGCTACCTTTAAATCACGAAGAGTTCACTTTCATTAATAATTTTATCTGATTACGACTGGAGTTGCTGTACTTTTTAAAATAAAAAAAATTATTTACGTTCTACTATGAACCAAGAAAGACTTAACGATCTCCTTGGAGCAATCTCCTTGGTCCAATGAATTGGACGTGCATAGCATAATACAAGATTTGGCTACCTTTAAATCACGAAGAGTTCACTTTCATTAATAATTTTATCTGATTACGACTGGAGTTGCTGTACTTTTTAAAATAAAAAAAATTATTTACGTTCTACTATGAACCAAGAAAGACTTAACGAACTTGCTATGATCTCCTTGGAGCAATCTCCTTGGTCCAATGAATTGGACGTGCATAGCATAATACAAGATTTGGCTACCTTTAAATCACGAAGAGTTCACTTTCATTAATAATTTTATCTGATTACGACTGGAGTTGCTGTACTTTTTAAAATAAAAAAAATTATTTACGTTCTACTATGAACCAAGAAAGACTTAACGATCTCCTTGGAGCAATCTCCTTGGTCCAATGAATTGGACGTGCATAGCATAATACAAGATTTGGCTACCTTTAAATCACGAAGAGTTCACTTTCATTAATAATTTTATCTGATTACGACTGGAGTTGCTGTACTTTTTAAAATAAAAAAAATTATTTACGTTCTACTATGAACCAAGAAAGACTTAACGATCTCCTTGGAGCAATCTCCTTGGTCCAATGAATTGGACGTGCATAGCATAATACAAGATTTGGCTACCTTTAAATCACGAAGAGTTCACTTTCATTAATAATTTTATCTGATTACGACTGGAGTTGCTGTACTTTTTAAAATAAAAAAAATTATTTACGTTCTACTATGAACCAAGAAAGACTTAACGAACTTGCTATGATCTCCTTGGAGCAATCTCCTTGGTCCAATGAATTGGACGTGCATAGCATAATACAAGATTTGGCTACCTTTAAATCACGAAGAGTTCACTTTCATTAATAATTTTATCTGATTACGACTGGAGTTGCTGTACTTTTTAAAATAAAAAAAATTATTTACGTTCTACTATGAACCAAGAAAGACTTAACGAACTTGCTATGATCTCCTTGGAGCAATCTCCTTGGTCCAATGAATTGGACGTGCATAGCATAATACAAGATTTGGCTACCTTTAAATCACGAAGAGTTCACTTTCATTAATAATTTTATCTGATTACGACTGGAGTTGCTGTACTTTTTAAAATAAAAAAAATTATTTACGTTCTACTATGAACCAAGAAAGACTTAACGATCTCCTTGGAGCAATCTCCTTGGAGCAATCTCCTTGGTCCAATGAATTGGACGTGCATAGCATAATACAAGATTTGGCTACCTTTAAATCACGAAGAGTTCACTTTCATTAATAATTTTATCTGATTACGACTGGAGTTGCTGTACTTTTTAAAATAAAAAAAATTATTTACGTTCTACTATGAACCAAGAAAGACTTAACGAACTTGCTATGATCTCCTTGGAGCAATCTCCTTGGTCCAATGAATTGGACGTGCATAGCATAATACAAGATTTGGCTACCTTTAAATCACGAAGAGTTCACTTTCATTAATAATTTTATCTGATTACGACTGGAGTTGCTGTACTTTTTAAAATAAAAAAAATTATTTACGTTCTACTATGAACCAAGAAAGACTTAACGATCTCCTTGGAGCAATCTCCTTGGTCCAATGAATTGGACGTGCATAGCATAATACAAGATTTGGCTACCTTTAAATCACGAAGAGTTCACTTTCATTAATAATTTTATCTGATTACGACTGGAGTTGCTGTACTTTTTAAAATAAAAAAAATTATTTACGTTCTACTATGAACCAAGAAAGACTTAACGATCTCCTTGGAGCAATCTCCTTGGTCCAATGAATTGGACGTGCATAGCATAATACAAGATTTGGCTACCTTTAAATCACGAAGAGTTCACTTTCATTAATAATTTTATCTGATTACGACTGGAGTTGCTGTACTTTTTAAAATAAAAAAAATTATTTACGTTCTACTATGAACCAAGAAAGACTTAACGATCTCCTTGGAGCAATCTCCTTGGTCCAATGAATTGGACGTGCATAGCATAATACAAGATTTGGCTACCTTTAAATCACGAAGAGTTCACTTTCATTAATAATTTTATCTGATTACGACTGGAGTTGCTGTACTTTTTAAAATAAAAAAAATTATTTACGTTCTACTATGAACCAAGAAAGACTTAACGATCTCCTTGGAGCAATCTCCTTGGTCCAATGAATTGGACGTGCATAGCATAATACAAGATTTGGCTACCTTTAAATCACGAAGAGTTCACTTTCATTAATAATTTTATCTGATTACGACTGGAGTTGCTGTACTTTTTAAAATAAAAAAAATTATTTACGTTCTACTATGAACCAAGAAAGACTTAACGATCTCCTTGGAGCAATCTCCTTGGTCCAATGAATTGGACGTGCATAGCATAATACAAGATTTGGCTACCTTTAAATCACGAAGAGTTCACTTTCATTAATAATTTTATCTGATTACGACTGGAGTTGCTGTACTTTTTAAAATAAAAAAAATTATTTACGTTCTACTATGAACCAAGAAAGACTTAACGATCTCCTTGGAGCAATCTCCTTGGTCCAATGAATTGGACGTGCATAGCATAATACAAGATTTGGCTACCTTTAAATCACGAAGAGTTCACTTTCATTAATAATTTTATCTGATTACGACTGGAGTTGCTGTACTTTTTAAAATAAAAAAAATTATTTACGTTCTACTATGAACCAAGAAAGACTTAACGAACTTGCTATGATCTCCTTGGAGCAATCTCCTTGGTCCAATGGTCCAATGAATTGGACGTGCATAGCATAATACAAGATTTGGCTACCTTTAAATCACGAAGAGTTCACTTTCATTAATAATTTTATCTGATTACGACTGGAGTTGCTGTACTTTTTAAAATAAAAAAAATTATTTACGTTCTACTATGAACCAAGAAAGACTTAACGAACTTGCTATGATCTCCTTGGAGCAATCTCCTTGGTCCAATGAATTGGACGTGCATAGCATAATACAAGATTTGGCTACCTTTAAATCACGAAGAGTTCACTTTCATTAATAATTTTATCTGATTACGACTGGAGTTGCTGTACTTTTTAAAATAAAAAAAATTATTTACGTTCTACTATGAACCAAGAAAGACTTAACGATCTCCTTGGAGCAATCTCCTTGGTCCAATGAATTGGACGTGCATAGCATAATACAAGATTTGGCTACCTTTAAATCACGAAGAGTTCACTTTCATTAATAATTTTATCTGATTACGACTGGAGTTGCTGTACTTTTTAAAATAAAAAAAATTATTTACGTTCTACTATGAACCAAGAAAGACTTAACGATCTCCTTGGAGCAATCTCCTTGGTCCAATGAATTGGACGTGCATAGCATAATACAAGATTTGGCTACCTTTAAATCACGAAGAGTTCACTTTCATTAATAATTTTATCTGATTACGACTGGAGTTGCTGTACTTTTTAAAATAAAAAAAATTATTTACGTTCTACTATGAACCAAGAAAGACTTAACGAACTTGCTATGATCTCCTTGGAGCAATCTCCTTGGTCCAATGAATTGGACGTGCATAGCATAATACAAGATTTGGCTACCTTTAAATCACGAAGAGTTCACTTTCATTAATAATTTTATCTGATTACGACTGGAGTTGCTGTACTTTTTAAAATAAAAAAAATTATTTACGTTCTACTATGAACCAAGAAAGACTTAACGAACTTGCTATGATCTCCTTGGAGCAATCTCCTTGGTCCAATGAATTGGACGTGCATAGCATAATACAAGATTTGGCTACCTTTAAATCACGAAGAGTTCACTTTCATTAATAATTTTATCTGATTACGACTGGAGTTGCTGTACTTTTTAAAATAAAAAAAATTATTTACGTTCTACTATGAACCAAGAAAGACTTAACGAACTTGCTATGATCTCCTTGGAGCAATCTCCTTGGTCCAATGAATTGGACGTGCATAGCATAATACAAGATTTGGCTACCTTTAAATCACGAAGAGTTCACTTTCATTAATAATTTTATCTGATTACGACTGGAGTTGCTGTACTTTTTAAAATAAAAAAAATTATTTACGTTCTACTATGAACCAAGAAAGACTTAACGATCTCCTTGGAGCAATCTCCTTGGTCCAATGAATTGGACGTGCATAGCATAATACAAGATTTGGCTACCTTTAAATCACGAAGAGTTCACTTTCATTAATAATTTTATCTGATTACGACTGGAGTTGCTGTACTTTTTAAAATAAAAAAAATTATTTACGTTCTACTATGAACCAAGAAAGACTTAACGATCTCCTTGGAGCAATCTCCTTGGTCCAATGAATTGGACGTGCATAGCATAATACAAGATTTGGCTACCTTTAAATCACGAAGAGTTCACTTTCATTAATAATTTTATCTGATTACGACTGGAGTTGCTGTACTTTTTAAAATAAAAAAAATTATTTACGTTCTACTATGAACCAAGAAAGACTTAACGATCTCCTTGGAGCAATCTCCTTGGTCCAATGAATTGGACGTGCATAGCATAATACAAGATTTGGCTACCTTTAAATCACGAAGAGTTCACTTTCATTAATAATTTTATCTGATTACGACTGGAGTTGCTGTACTTTTTAAAATAAAAAAAATTATTTACGTTCTACTATGAACCAAGAAAGACTTAACGATCTCCTTGGAGCAATCTCCTTGGTCCAATGAATTGGACGTGCATAGCATAATACAAGATTTGGCTACCTTTAAATCACGAAGAGTTCACTTTCATTAATAATTTTATCTGATTACGACTGGAGTTGCTGTACTTTTTAAAATAAAAAAAATTATTTACGTTCTACTATGAACCAAGAAAGACTTAACGATCTCCTTGGAGCAATCTCCTTGGTCCAATGAATTGGACGTGCATAGCATAATACAAGATTTGGCTACCTTTAAATCACGAAGAGTTCACTTTCATTAATAATTTTATCTGATTACGACTGGAGTTGCTGTACTTTTTAAAATAAAAAAAATTATTTACGTTCTACTATGAACCAAGAAAGACTTAACGATCTCCTTGGAGCAATCTCCTTGGTCCAATGAATTGGACGTGCATAGCATAATACAAGATTTGGCTACCTTTAAATCACGAAGAGTTCACTTTCATTAATAATTTTATCTGATTACGACTGGAGTTGCTGTACTTTTTAAAATAAAAAAAATTATTTACGTTCTACTATGAACCAAGAAAGACTTAACGATCTCCTTGGAGCAATCTCCTTGGTCCAATGAATTGGACGTGCATAGCATAATACAAGATTTGGCTACCTTTAAATCACGAAGAGTTCACTTTCATTAATAATTTTATCTGATTACGACTGGAGTTGCTGTACTTTTTAAAATAAAAAAAATTATTTACGTTCTACTATGAACCAAGAAAGACTTAACGATCTCCTTGGAGCAATCTCCTTGGTCCAATGAATTGGACGTGCATAGCATAATACAAGATTTGGCTACCTTTAAATCACGAAGAGTTCACTTTCATTAATAATTTTATCTGATTACGACTGGAGTTGCTGTACTTTTTAAAATAAAAAAAATTATTTACGTTCTACTATGAACCAAGAAAGACTTAACGATCTCCTTGGAGCAATCTCCTTGGTCCAATGAATTGGACGTGCATAGCATAATACAAGATTTGGCTACCTTTAAATCACGAAGAGTTCACTTTCATTAATAATTTTATCTGATTACGACTGGAGTTGCTGTACTTTTTAAAATAAAAAAAATTATTTACGTTCTACTATGAACCAAGAAAGACTTAACGATCTCCTTGGAGCAATCTCCTTGGTCCAATGAATTGGACGTGCATAGCATAATACAAGATTTGGCTACCTTTAAATCACGAAGAGTTCACTTTCATTAATAATTTTATCTGATTACGACTGGAGTTGCTGTACTTTTTAAAATAAAAAAAATTATTTACGTTCTACTATGAACCAAGAAAGACTTAACGATCTCCTTGGAGCAATCTCCTTGGTCCAATGAATTGGACGTGCATAGCATAATACAAGATTTGGCTACCTTTAAATCACGAAGAGTTCACTTTCATTAATAATTTTATCTGATTACGACTGGAGTTGCTGTACTTTTTAAAATAAAAAAAATTATTTACGTTCTACTATGAACCAAGAAAGACTTAACGAACTTGCTATGATCTCCTTGGAGCAATCTCCTCGGTCCAATGAATTGGACGTGCATAGCATAATACAAGATTTGGCTACCTTTAAATCACGAAGAGTTCACTTTCATTAATAATTTTATCTGATTACGACTGGAGTTGCTGTACTTTTTAAAATAAAAAAAATTATTTACGTTCTACTATGAACCAAGAAAGACTTAACGATCTCCTTGGAGCAATCTCCTTGGTCCAATGAATTGGACGTGCATAGCATAATACAAGATTTGGCTACCTTTAAATCACGAAGAGTTCACTTTCATTAATAATTTTATCTGATTACGACTGGAGTTGCTGTACTTTTTAAAATAAAAAAAATTATTTACGTTCTACTATGAACCAAGAAAGACTTAACGAACTTGCTATGATCTCCTTGGAGCAATCTCCTTGGTCCAATGAATTGGACGTGCATAGCATAATACAAGATTTGGCTACCTTTAAATCACGAAGAGTTCACTTTCATTAATAATTTTATCTGATTACGACTGGAGTTGCTGTACTTTTTAAAATAAAAAAAATTATTTACGTTCTACTATGAACCAAGAAAGACTTAACGAACTTGCTATGATCTCCTTGGAGCAATCTCCTTGGTCCAATGAATTGGACGTGCATAGCATAATACAAGATTTGGCTACCTTTAAATCACGAAGAGTTCACTTTCATTAATAATTTTATCTGATTACGACTGGAGTTGCTGTACTTTTTAAAATAAAAAAAATTATTTACGTTCTACTATGAACCAAGAAAGACTTAACGATCTCCTTGGAGCAATCTCCTTGGTCCAATGAATTGGACGTGCATAGCATAATACAAGATTTGGCTACCTTTAAATCACGAAGAGTTCACTTTCATTAATAATTTTATCTGATTACGACTGGAGTTGCTGTACTTTTTAAAATAAAAAAAATTATTTACGTTCTACTATGAACCAAGAAAGACTTAACGAACTTGCTATGATCTCCTTGGAGCAATCTCCTTGGTCCAATGAATTGGACGTGCATAGCATAATACAAGATTTGGCTACCTTTAAATCACGAAGAGTTCACTTTCATTAATAATTTTATCTGATTACGACTGGAGTTGCTGTACTTTTTAAAATAAAAAAAATTATTTACGTTCTACTATGAACCAAGAAAGACTTAACGAACTTGCTATGATCTCCTTGGAGCAATCTCCTTGGTCCAATGAATTGGACGTGCATAGCATAATACAAGATTTGGCTACCTTTAAATCACGAAGAGTTCACTTTCATTAATAATTTTATCTGATTACGACTGGAGTTGCTGTACTTTTTAAAATAAAAAAAATTATTTACGTTCTACTATGAACCAAGAAAGACTTAACGATCTCCTTGGAGCAATCTCCTTGGTCCAATGAATTGGACGTGCATAGCATAATACAAGATTTGGCTACCTTTAAATCACGAAGAGTTCACTTTCATTAATAATTTTATCTGATTACGACTGGAGTTGCTGTACTTTTTAAAATAAAAAAAATTATTTACGTTCTACTATGAACCAAGAAAGACTTAACGATCTCCTTGGAGCAATCTCCTTGGTCCAATGAATTGGACGTGCATAGCATAATACAAGATTTGGCTACCTTTAAATCACGAAGAGTTCACTTTCATTAATAATTTTATCTGATTACGACTGGAGTTGCTGTACTTTTTAAAATAAAAAAAATTATTTACGTTCTACTATGAACCAAGAAAGACTTAACGATCTCCTTGGAGCAATCTCCTTGGTCCAATGAATTGGACGTGCATAGCATAATACAAGATTTGGCTACCTTTAAATCACGAAGAGTTCACTTTCATTAATAATTTTATCTGATTACGACTGGAGTTGCTGTACTTTTTAAAATAAAAAAAATTATTTACGTTCTACTATGAACCAAGAAAGACTTAACGATCTCCTTGGAGCAATCTCCTTGGTCCAATGGATTGGACGTGCATAGCATAATACAAGATTTGGCTACCTTTAAATCACGAAGAGTTCACTTTCATTAATAATTTTATCTGATTACGACTGGAGTTGCTGTACTTTTTAAAATAAAAAAAATTATTTACGTTCTACTATGAACCAAGAAAGACTTAACGATCTCCTTGGAGCAATCTCCTTGGTCCAATGAATTGGACGTGCATAGCATAATACAAGATTTGGCTACCTTTAAATCACGAAGAGTTCACTTTCATTAATAATTTTATCTGATTACGACTGGAGTTGCTGTACTTTTTAAAATAAAAAAAATTATTTACGTTCTACTATGAACCAAGAAAGACTTAACGATCTCCTTGGAGCAATCTCCTTGGTCCAATGAATTGGACGTGCATAGCATAATACAAGATTTGGCTACCTTTAAATCACGAAGAGTTCACTTTCATTAATAATTTTATCTGATTACGACTGGAGTTGCTGTACTTTTTAAAATAAAAAAAAATTATTTACGTTCTACTATGAACCAAGAAAGACTTAACGATCTCCTTGGAGCAATCTCCTTGGTCCAATGAATTGGACGTGCATAGCATAATACAAGATTTGGCTACCTTTAAATCACGAAGAGTTCACTTTCATTAATAATTTTATCTGATTACGACTGGAGTTGCTGTACTTTTTAAAATAAAAAAAATTATTTACGTTCTACTATGAACCAAGAAAGACTTAACGATCTCCTTGGAGCAATCTCCTTGGTCCAATGAATTGGACGTGCATAGCATAATACAAGATTTGGCTACCTTTAAATCACGAAGAGTTCACTTTCATTAATAATTTTATCTGATTACGACTGGAGTTGCTGTACTTTTTAAAATAAAAAAAATTATTTACGTTCTACTATGAACCAAGAAAGACTTAACGATCTCCTTGGAGCAATCTCCTTGGTCCAATGAATTGGACGTGCATAGCATAATACAAGATTTGGCTACCTTTAAATCACGAAGAGTTCACTTTCATTAATAATTTTATCTGATTACGACTGGAGTTGCTGTACTTTTTAAAATAAAAAAAATTATTTACGTTCTACTATGAACCAAGAAAGACTTAACGATCTCCTTGGAGCAATCTCCTTGGTCCAATGAATTGGACGTGCATAGCATAATACAAGATTTGGCTACCTTTAAATCACGAAGAGTTCACTTTCATTAATAATTTTATCTGATTACGACTGGAGTTGCTGTACTTTTTAAAATAAAAAAAAATTATTTACGTTCTACTATGAACCAAGAAAGACTTAACGATCTCCTTGGAGCAATCTCCTTGGTCCAATGAATTGGACGTGCATAGCATAATACAAGATTTGGCTACCTTTAAATCACGAAGAGTTCACTTTCATTAATAATTTTATCTGATTACGACTGGAGTTGCTGTACTTTTTAAAATAAAAAAAAATTATTTACGTTCTACTATGAACCAAGAAAGACTTAACGATCTCCTTGGAGCAATCTCCTTGGTCCAATGAATTGGACGTGCATAGCATAATACAAGATTTGGCTACCTTTAAATCACGAAGAGTTCACTTTCATTAATAATTTTATCTGATTACGACTGGAGTTGCTGTACTTTTTAAAATAAAAAAAAATTATTTACGTTCTACTATGAACCAAGAAAGACTTAACGATCTCCTTGGAGCAATCTCCTTGGTCCAATGAATTGGACGTGCATAGCATAATACAAGATTTGGCTACCTTTAAATCACGAAGAGTTCACTTTCATTAATAATTTTATCTGATTACGACTGGAGTTGCTGTACTTTTTAAAATAAAAAAAATTATTTACGTTCTACTATGAACCAAGAAAGACTTAACGATCTCCTTGGAGCAATCTCCTTGGTCCAATGAATTGGACGTGCATAGCATAATACAAGATTTGGCTACCTTTAAATCACGAAGAGTTCACTTTCATTAATAATTTTATCTGATTACGACTGGAGTTGCTGTACTTTTTAAAATAAAAAAAAATTATTTACGTTCTACTATGAACCAAGAAAGACTTAACGATCTCCTTGGAGCAATCTCCTTGGTCCAATGAATTGGACGTGCATAGCATAATACAAGATTTGGCTACCTTTAAATCACGAAGAGTTCACTTTCATTAATAATTTTATCTGATTACGACTGGAGTTGCTGTACTTTTTAAAATAAAAAAAAATTATTTACGTTCTACTATGAACCAAGAAAGACTTAACGATCTCCTTGGAGCAATCTCCTTGGTCCAATGAATTGGACGTGCATAGCATAATACAAGATTTGGCTACCTTTAAATCACGAAGAGTTCACTTTCATTAATAATTTTATCTGATTACGACTGGAGTTGCTGTACTTTTTAAAATAAAAAAAATTATTTACGTTCTACTATGAACCAAGAAAGACTTAACGATCTCCTTGGAGCAATCTCCTTGGTCCAATGAATTGGACGTGCATAGCATAATACAAGATTTGGCTACCTTTAAATCACGAAGAGTTCACTTTCATTAATAATTTTATCTGATTACGACTGGAGTTGCTGTACTTTTTAAAATAAAAAAAATTATTTACGTTCTACTATGAACCAAGAAAGACTTAACGATCTCCTTGGAGCAATCTCCTTGGTCCAATGAATTGGACGTGCATAGCATAATACAAGATTTGGCTACCTTTAAATCACGAAGAGTTCACTTTCATTAATAATTTTATCTGATTACGACTGGAGTTGCTGTACTTTTTAAAATAAAAAAAATTATTTACGTTCTACTATGAACCAAGAAAGACTTAACGATCTCCTTGGAGCAATCTCCTTGGTCCAATGAATTGGACGTGCATAGCATAATACAAGATTTGGCTACCTTTAAATCACGAAGAGTTCACTTTCATTAATAATTTTATCTGATTACGACTGGAGTTGCTGTACTTTTTAAAATAAAAAAAAATTATTTACGTTCTACTATGAACCAAGAAAGACTTAACGATCTCCTTGGAGCAATCTCCTTGGTCCAATGAATTGGACGTGCATAGCATAATACAAGATTTGGCTACCTTTAAATCACGAAGAGTTCACTTTCATTAATAATTTTATCTGATTACGACTGGAGTTGCTGTACTTTTTAAAATAAAAAAAATTATTTACGTTCTACTATGAACCAAGAAAGACTTAACGATCTCCTTGGAGCAATCTCCTTGGTCCAATGAATTGGACGTGCATAGCATAATACAAGATTTGGCTACCTTTAAATCACGAAGAGTTCACTTTCATTAATAATTTTATCTGATTACGACTGGAGTTGCTGTACTTTTTAAAATAAAAAAAATTATTTACGTTCTACTATGAACCAAGAAAGACTTAACGATCTCCTTGGAGCAATCTCCTTGGTCCAATGAATTGGACGTGCATAGCATAATACAAGATTTGGCTACCTTTAAATCACGAAGAGTTCACTTTCATTAATAATTTTATCTGATTACGACTGGAGTTGCTGTACTTTTTAAAATAAAAAAAATTATTTACGTTCTACTATGAACCAAGAAAGACTTAACGATCTCCTTGGAGCAATCTCCTTGGTCCAATGAATTGGACGTGCATAGCATAATACAAGATTTGGCTACCTTTAAATCACGAAGAGTTCACTTTCATTAATAATTTTATCTGATTACGACTGGAGTTGCTGTACTTTTTAAAATAAAAAAAATTATTTACGTTCTACTATGAACCAAGAAAGACTTAACGATCTCCTTGGAGCAATCTCCTTGGTCCAATGAATTGGACGTGCATAGCATAATACAAGATTTGGCTACCTTTAAATCACGAAGAGTTCACTTTCATTAATAATTTTATCTGATTACGACTGGAGTTGCTGTACTTTTTAAAATAAAAAAAATTATTTACGTTCTACTATGAACCAAGAAAGACTTAACGATCTCCTTGGAGCAATCTCCTTGGTCCAATGAATTGGACGTGCATAGCATAATACAAGATTTGGCTACCTTTAAATCACGAAGAGTTCACTTTCATTAATAATTTTATCTGATTACGACTGGAGTTGCTGTACTTTTTAAAATAAAAAAAATTATTTACGTTCTACTATGAACCAAGAAAGACTTAACGATCTCCTTGGAGCAATCTCCTTGGTCCAATGAATTGGACGTGCATAGCATAATACAAGATTTGGCTACCTTTAAATCACGAAGAGTTCACTTTCATTAATAATTTTATCTGATTACGACTGGAGTTGCTGTACTTTTTAAAATAAAAAAAATTATTTACGTTCTACTATGAACCAAGAAAGACTTAACGATCTCCTTGGAGCAATCTCCTTGGTCCAATGAATTGGACGTGCATAGCATAATACAAGATTTGGCTACCTTTAAATCACGAAGAGTTCACTTTCATTAATAATTTTATCTGATTACGACTGGAGTTGCTGTACTTTTTAAAATAAAAAAAAATTATTTACGTTCTACTATGAACCAAGAAAGACTTAACGATCTCCTTGGAGCAATCTCCTTGGTCCAATGAATTGGACGTGCATAGCATAATACAGGATTTGGCTACCTTTAAATCACGAAGAGTTCACTTTCATTAATAATTTTATCTGATTACGACTGGAGTTGCTGTACTTTTTAAAATAAAAAAAATTATTTACGTTCTACTATGAACCAAGAAAGACTTAACGATCTCCTTGGAGCAATCTCCTTGGTCCAATGAATTGGACGTGCATAGCATAATACAAGATTTGGCTACCTTTAAATCACGAAGAGTTCACTTTCATTAATAATTTTATCTGATTACGACTGGAGTTGCTGTACTTTTTAAAATAAAAAAAATTATTTACGTTCTACTATGAACCAAGAAAGACTTAACGATCTCCTTGGAGCAATCTCCTTGGTCCAATGAATTGGACGTGCATAGCATAATACAAGATTTGGCTACCTTTAAATCACGAAGAGTTCACTTTCATTAATAATTTTATCTGATTACGACTGGAGTTGCTGTACTTTTTAAAATAAAAAAAATTATTTACGTTCTACTATGAACCAAGAAAGACTTAACGATCTCCTTGGAGCAATCTCCTTGGTCCAATGAATTGGACGTGCATAGCATAATACAAGATTTGGCTACCTTTAAATCACGAAGAGTTCACTTTCATTAATAATTTTATCTGATTACGACTGGAGTTGCTGTACTTTTTAAAATAAAAAAAATTATTTACGTTCTACTATGAACCAAGAAAGACTTAACGATCTCCTTGGAGCAATCTCCTTGGTCCAATGAATTGGACGTGCATAGCATAATACAAGATTTGGCTACCTTTAAATCACGAAGAGTTCACTTTCATTAATAATTTTATCTGATTACGACTGGAGTTGCTGTACTTTTTAAAATAAAAAAAAAATGGATTAAAATAGCAAGAGGAATTTAGCCACTTTTAAAATGTTAAAAGGAATTTAGATATGATTCGACTATTAAAATAATGAGGCAATAAAATATTTTATATATAAAAAATAATTATTATTTAAGTATAAAGTTACATATTGCTTCAGTTAGATCCATTTTTTTACCTTATCCAGAAACCATTTCTCGCACATTAAATTTAAACAATATACTCGTATATTTAGGTGCTCAAAAGAAAATTAATTCTTCAGAATTATGTTTTTAAATTGAATGGTCTGCATATATTCTGTACCCAATTTTTCAGTGTTTAAAGTTTTATATTTTTTCTAATTATTGCGGTTTTAATTAAATTTTATAAGAAATTTAGAAGTGTAATAAGTTTTATAAATATGTTACTATTTTATTACTTCTTATTGCCCTAAAATGTATTTGGTTTTCAATGGAGGAGTGTTTAGACGCCTCAATAACCTGTTCATTAAATTGTGCCTTAAAATGCATTTATTATTATTTTTAGTTGTTGTTTTTATATATTATATCACTTGCTTTTACATTTTAATAGTCAATTTTATTTGTTGTCAGGCTACTGTGTTGTTTTAATTGGAAGCATTCAAAGTCATACATTCATGGTTATTTTTTTGCCAAAGCCAAAAAAATGCCCTGTTATAGTATTCAGTATTTTAACTATAAATTAATCAAGATCAATATGTACAAAGCGTAGTAGATTATTAGAACAAATTTAGAATAATGATTCTAATAAAAATGCTAAATTTTCAGTCAATCTAATAATTACCTAATAAAACTATAGCGTGAAAAATAAATGTTTCTTAAATACATTATAATGTGTAAAGAACAACGGGAATCGAACCACGTGTCTGGGACGGAACTGCAAGCTCTTATTGTCAAAGTAGACTTTGCACTTTCCACCCTTTAATGTCAGATTGATGTGCAACTGACAATCTGACGAACTACCTACTTCCTGCTATTTTTACCTTAGATTAGCTTTCTGATGCTATTTTTATCCCCAGGTCAGCTTCCTGGCTGAACTTTGACCTCCCGATTTGAAATCGACGAGCAATATACCACAGTCCATTAAATCCGTGCATAGTCGTACTATGCTCACTTTCAGACCACCGACATCATTGCACTAAACTACAGGGTTGATTTGTCCGAGCGTCATTGTAAAGAACCTTGTTGTCCCGACCGGAAATTGAACCACGGGTCTTCGTAATGGCCCTCCTATGCTCTACTGTTGAGCTACTGAGACGAAATTGCAAACTTTTATTATCGAAGTAGACTCTGCAAATGTATAGTATTTTTTATGCGTAACTGTGATAATTATGGGATATTTTTAGTATCTATTTTATTATAAGTTGAATTTATGTTCAGTTAAATTGGAAATTTTAATGTATCCCGTCAAAAAAGGTAATTCACTAGCTTCAAATGATTGAAGGAGAAGGTACATATACATACTATTATAAATCCATAGATGTTATTTGCAAAAATAAGCGCGATCCTAACAATAAATATGTTTATTAAAAAATTAATATTTAATTATAAAGGCAAAAAAGACATATATATATTACTCATTTGTAACAGATATGCTAGAGATGGGTTTTTTTGTACATACAGTAGTTTATGCAAAAAATTTTCGATTAAAATCATTTAATTTTTATATATATATATATATATATATATATATATATGATTAAAATAGGATGTTAATACGGATATACGTAAACAACGTATATCCAATATATAAAATACGAGCATAATGCAGCAGACAAGTCAAGTACATGGATAAATATTAGTATATATATATAGGGGCGGCCCCATATGGTTTTGCCCACATACGAAAATATCCTTGAGCCGGCCCTGAAAATAACATATCATGGTGTAAGGAGTAATTTGTAACAGATTTTGTTTTCTAACGTTTAAAAATTGTACGATTCACGGTCTCAACAAAAAAGGCAAATATTTACTTCACAAAACTCTGTAATAAAATTATGCTTAAAATGCAAGGTTCAGTGATGAATAACAAGTCATTCAGGCAATATTAAACATGAATTAAGAGTACTTTTCTCAAGATATAAGACTATTCGTACAGATATAGCAACATTCGGCGCTACACGTGCTATGTGTTTCAAAAATGTTAAAATTGCATGCATAAAATAAGACAAAATAAAAAATAACTCACCATTTATGAAGTCCTGTTTTCAGTAGACACTATAATCCTAGTGGGCACGTATTTAAATTATTTTTTTTATTTAAAAATATGAATTTTTGAAAGTCACTCCTGAAACTTCAATACACTTTCGTACACGCGGAGTGATTGCAAATCCCTCCGCGGCTGACGTCACGTATCCCATGATTCCTAGATGTCCGAGCCTTGTTTTAGATAGCCTTGGTCCGGTGCTATTTATCCGCTCGTTTTTTAACCTTGGCGAAATCTTAACTGCGACCTTGGCTCAATCGGATTTATGGGAGCCACTATAATAAGATAGTACTGAATCAAGCTATATATAGAATTTCTTTCTAATAGTACAATGATTCTAGCTAAAACTAAATCTGCTTTTCAATTTCTTCGTCTACAGTTACAATTACAATACATAGATATTAGTTAATTAAATGGGATGTTTTTATTTACTTTTGAATTGTATTTTTACCTTTACTCTAAGGCAGGAATTTACTTTTATGCATCAAAATTCTATTATCTGTACTATAGTACCATCAGTATACTGATGGGAAAAAATCAGTACAAATAAGATAACCATATGCATTACCTAAAAAACATATTTTAGTTCATCCGGTGAACAATATCTTGAAAAATTATAAATATTTAATCAACTGAACCTGATTGACTAGTACCCACTTAATCAAATTTAAAACATTATAATTTTTATTACATAGTGTTTATGTTAATCCATGTCCAGCCAATCCGAATTTCTTATAGAAAGCTGAAGGTTAATTAGGTCCTTGTAAATTGATCATCATTCAATGAATCGTGAGTACAGTTAACCAAATTTAAAAGGTAGTTGCAAAGTTTACAGTTAGTACATTACAAGAGCAGATTCAGGCAGAAATAAAAAGGGATTTACTTTGACACGTTTCTTTTATTGAACATTTGTTTTTGTAATATATCAGTAAATAGTTATCGAAACTCATAATTTTTTTTTTGATTAATCATAAATATCATATAATATAAATCATCATGATAAAATGAATTTTATGTCATTTTGGGATTTATGACATTGCAATAAACTTTTATAATTGAATCTATAGAATCACAAGAAATGACACATATATCTGAAAAAGGAGGGGGGGGGGGCGTAATTGCCACAATGACCCATACCTGGATCTACATTAAGTTTCTTGTTACCATTATAGATATCAGATATTCTATATTGACGAATGCATAATAAGCATGAAACCAGTCCAAGAATGCTCATGCTGGTATCTGTAATAGGAATATCACCCATATTTTTTAGAATGCCTCTTATAGATGGGCTTTGTGTTAATAAACTTTGCCTTTGCAGCTTCATGTGGCCTGAGCTAAATTGTATATGAATTTTGAGTCGGCCACGTGGAAGAACTGAAAATGTTAGTTCCCATAGAAGTTCTAAAAAATTGTGGTGCATGCTAACTTTCATGCTACCACTGCAAATTTTGACTATTTCATGATGACGAGCATATAATAAGTGAGAAATTAGTCCATGGATGCTAGTATCTGCAATATGAGTGTCTTCTCCATTATATCCTATTCACAAATTCAAATATTATTTGAATGTTGCAAAACTATAAGAGCAAAACAGTTTTATCAAGCTATTTTCACAAAAAATATTATGACTGGAGAAACAAATATGAGCAAGATAAATAGCAGATCTATTTTGAAGTTGAAATTGGGGCTGCAGCTAATATATTTCACATGACGTCTTTGATGAACAAGTATTTTAGCTATATTTCAGGCATTTAAAACTAACTTGAATGTACTCGGAAAGCTGTATCTATTTACTCATATTTGTTTCCATTCACCTATTACGTGTATGTATATTACGTAGATGGTTATCATAGAGACAAAATATCAATTTAGAATGTTCTGATATTAAAATAGGGAATTATATGAGGGTTTTGCTGTCTAAGAAAAATTGAAACCACTTTATATGAAATATCAGTTAGCACCAACTGCAGGCTAGGCACTATCAGTGCCTATTATATATTCTATTATATATTTATTTGTTACATATAAAGTAGTTAACATGAAATTTGAATTAATGTAAAAAAAAGCTATTCCCCTGAAAGTCAAATTTTTCAGGTAACACACTAAGTTAGAGTGCAAATCTCAATCAACTTGCTTATTTCTGGTGATATCAATTCAAATCCATAGCATCTATTCTATTGGTATATAACTTTTTAATACTTCTGTAAAGAAACCAGGCATAAAAAAATAGGTGACAAATCCGATTCTTCAAGAAAGTATTACAAATTTATATTCTCAAAAGCAGCAGTTTATTTATTTTGATCTATTGGTATCTTTTAACAAGGAGCGAGCATTAAAGGAGAACTAGGGTCAGTGTGTACATACCGATTGTCAAAATTTTCGACGTTCAAGCATCGGTTGTTACATTGAAAATGTTTGAAGTAAATAAAAGTTTAATAAAGAATGCCAAGAAATTGACTTATATATTTAAAAGTATGCACTGGTTGAGACTGATGGACTTACCTGGTTAAAGATACTCCCCCCCCCCCCTCCCAACTACATAAAAAAATCTATTCGAATTTTTTTTTAATTACACTAAATCAAGACACAAATCATATTGTAATTGTTAATGTGTGTAAAAATTTCCTCAAAATCCGGAAGAAGGTGTATTGAAGTACTTTAATTGTAAATCCATTGACGCAGTTCTATAAAAATATAGGTATGTCATTCTTTTGGTTTTGCCACTTTGTTTTCTATCGGTTAGTGATAGTGGCATAGCATTAGCACTGCTCACACCTATTCAAATGGTACAGAACCCAATATGCATATCTATTTGTTTAGAATTTAATGGGAACAGCAAACAATTGATATATATATATAATTTTCGAAACATATCAGTTATTAAAAATTTTTAGCATAGAAAATTATTAGCACATCACTGGGTATATAGAGTGGGATGGATTACCCACCCTCTACACTAAATATTTTACCCAGGATTACATTGTAGGCCTGCATTTTTATTAATTTTAGATTAATTTTAAAAAAAAATTCCACATTTTTAGTCCAAAATATTCCACTGTATGGCTTTTTCTTTTAAATCAAACACATAGTTTTGTTTACAAACTTGCTTAAATATTTGAAACCGACTTCGAAAAAGGTTATGGTAACCCACATTTAAACGGTTATATATTGGTTGGTAACGGTTATATAACGATTGGTGGTAATGGTGTGATTGTTGAAATAGATGAAAGTAAGTTTGGTAAGAATAAGTATGGACCTGTGGAGAGATAAGAGGAAAAGCTGTGGTTAGACAGTGGGTGTTTGGAGGAATTGAAAGAGGGACGAATAAATGTTTTTTTGCTAAGGTGCCTAATAGGTCGATTGAATGTTTGCTGGAAGTGATTGAAAAGTATATCGAGAAGGGGACCTTAATAATTTCGGACTGTTGAAAGGCGCAAGATTGCCTTAAACATAAAGGCTTCATGCACCTTCAAGTGAATCACAGTTCCGAATTTAAGGAACCCGAGACAGGCGCGCATACCAATTCGATTGAGGGAACGTGGTCGGCGATTAAAAAAAAAGCAAATCCCGCAAAGTTAAAGATCAATTTAATTCGTATTTGTATGTGTATATATATATAAAAGAAGACTTGGACATGAAGTTGGGGAGGAAGCATGGAATGAATTTATAACAGGAATCATTTCCATCTTCCCTACCCATAGAAATGATGATGATTTGCTAAAACAGAAGGCGGAGGAGAGATTTCATCATTGTTCCGACTCTGAGTCGGAAGATGAGCCCTGAAGGTTAGTGTTTTTTGTTTAATTTATCAAGTGTTTTGAAACTCGCTTCATATTTTAAGTGTTTAGAAAATTGCTCCCTCCTTTAAAAGTTCTTAATATTTTCAGTTTGAGTAGAAACTTTTTGTAAGTATCAATTTTTTAAAATTTTTTATAGTGAAACCTTCTTTCTATGAATGGAATGAAGGTGGGTGACCCCAGAAGAGCCCAGCACATCGACCAGAGGTCTATTGTACTACCCTAACAGGCGAAGGTCCTTAAGAAAAGAGACCAGTAGCCGATGCAAAAATAAGCAGGCACTTGACAGGTATGTCATTCAGCTCCCAGGGTTCAATCACATGACGACCAATGTGTTCGAATCTGTGAGCAGAGTAAGCCTCACATTCACAGAGAATGTGAGCAGCAGTTTTTTCACTGCAATTGCAGCCTCTGCAAAGCGAATCTTTAATGATACCCATAATGTTAAGGTGTCTCTTGAGGGTGCAGTGCTCAGTAAGGAGCCCAACAGCCCTCCTGATGCCGGTTCTATTGAGCTTGAAAAGTTCTTTTTGACGTGTACTAGGGCAATTGCAGTTGAGAATTTTCGCTTGCCTTTGTCCCTTAGTATTACGCCAGTTCTTACATTGAAGCTTCCTGAAGATGTCATAGACAGTTCTTCTAACAAGGTCATTGGGGATTCCCAAGGCTGGCTCAGGGCCCACAAAAGGGGTACTTGAGCCTTTCCTAGCAAGTTCATCTGACAACTCATTGCCAGGAATGCCCGAATGACCAGGCACCCAGTAAAGAATGACATTGTTATTGCTAGCAATTTCACAGAGTGCATTATAGCATTCCCAAACAAGGGAAGACGTCATAGTGAACTTCCCAAGAGCCATAAGAGCAGCCTGACTGTCATAACAGATGAAAATCTGACTATTCTTATACTTCCTGTCATAGCAAATTCTACAACACATAAGGATGGCAAAGACTTCGGCCTGAAAGACAGTAGCAAAATTGCCAAGTGGAAAAGACAGCTCAGTACCATCATCAGGACAGCAAGCACCAGCGCTTGTACCAATCTTCGAGCCATCCGTGTACCATACAAAACAGTTCCGTTTATTGTAGGTGTGAGTCCTCTTCCAGTCGTCCCGCGAGGGGACCTGAATTTCATAAGGCTTATCAAAAGTGTATTTGACATGAATGCCATCAGGTGGCATACAGAAATAAGGATGACTAGCAACATTACTGCTAAGTTCACCCCAAGATAGATACCTTGAATAATCTTTCCAGTATTTCAGAAATTTAAGTCTGTTCATGTAGATAAGTGCTTCTGCTTCAATACGCATGTGGAGCGGATGCAAACCGAGTGAAAGTTCAAGAGTTGCAGTGGGAGTAGTTTTCATGCATCCAGAGATTGCAATGCACACCATCCTTTGAAGCTTAACTAGTTCTAGTTCAGCTGTTTCACATCCAATTCTGGACCACCAAACAATGGATCCATAGGAAATGATAGGACAGACTACCATCGAGTAAATCCAATGGATAGCCTTAGGATTTAAGCCCCAGGTTTTCCCAATGGCATTCCTACAAGACCAGAAGATTCTTCTGGCTTTAGTCGTGCAAAAATCCAAGTGTCTCTTCCAGTTGAGTGCCTTGTCAAAGTAAATTCCCAAGAATTTAACCTCCTTGGAGCAAGTAAGCTTCTGCCCAAAGAAGCGAATGTCCCCAAGATTAAGTATGCGTTTCCTAGTAAACGCAACCAAAGCAGTCTGATGCGGATTGACAGTAAGACCTGCATTTTTGCACCATGTCTCAACCCTCCTGAGAGCAGTAGACATCATGTCAGAGACAGTGTTGCCAAATTTGCCCCTGGCAATGATGACAACATCATCTGCATAACCAACGCAGGAAACACCAGAAACCAAAAGAGAGTCCAGAACTATACACCAAAGAATTGGTGAAAGCACACCTCCTTGTGGACAGCCCGCAAGTGCTTGCACAGTCATACTATCACAAAGTAAAGATGCACATATATACCTATTACATAACAGGTTCTTGATCCAATAAGAGATCGTGATATCAACACCTTTTCTGTCAAGAGCATCAAGGATGGTGTCGATGGGTACCTTATCAAAGGCACCTTCAATGTCGAGAAAGGTGGCAAGAGCAACTTCCCCGGCATTGAAGTTTCTCTCCAAAATAAAGGAGCGACTGTAAAGGGCAGTGTCCGTAGATTTGCCCGGTTGATAGGCATGTTGAGAACTTGACAAGGGCTTAGAAGCCAGGATCACTTCTCTTAAGTACCTATCAATAAGCTTCTCAATGGTCTTTAAAAGAAAAGAAGTGAGGCTAATAGGCCTAAAGGATTTGGCCTCGTAATAATTATCCTTTTCAATCTTTGGAATGAAGATTACTTTAGTATGCCTCCATGCATTTGGTACATGACCTAAGGCAATACAGGCTCTGTAAATACTGCAGAGAATGGGAGCTAGCACCTCAATTCCCTCCTGGAGAAGAATTGGAATTATGCCATCAGTCCCCGGAGTTTTATAGGATTTGTTTGAATTAATTGCCCATTTAACCCTATCAAGAGTAACCATGCAGGAGCATTGCCAGGAGGCAATGCTCCAACTTTTGTCATCAGAAGAAGACGTGGAGAGCAGGCATTAACATTGTCACAATGATCATAAGGTTAAGAAACTGGAAAGTGGACCCTGAACAGCTCAGTCAGGGTCTCTTCACCAGTAACAGTAAAGTCACCATTTGACTTCTTGACAGTGTTCAAATTACAATTTCTGTCCCTTGCCATCAGCTTAACAAGTTTTGCCGAGGCAGGGGCATCTTTAATACCTTCGCAGTACGTTCTCCAAGATTTTCTCTTGGAGTCCCTGACTGCCTTATTATAAGAGGTAAGAGCAGATTTGCAAACCTGCCATTCACCATTCTTTTTAGCTCTGTTAAAGAGTTTCCTGCATTTCCCACGCAACCGGCTGAGCACATTTGACCACCAAGGAACAATCCTTGGGGAGTCAGCATTTGTGGTTCTGCAGTTACTATGAAAAGTTTGGATAATGGCTTGTTGCACGGAGTCAACAGCCAAATCCAGGTTTTCAATAGAGGAATACTCACCATTGTCCAACCATTGGCTAGCCAACTTGGCCCTGTGATCATCTTTGTAGAAACCCCAATTGGTTCTTCTAGGGTTCCTACACTTATCAGTTGCAGGTTTTACAGGACCTTTAACAGAAAAAGAGATTAATTGATGGTCAGAAAGAGATATATCCTTCCAATTTATCACCTGGTCATAAGTATTACTATTGCTTAAGCTGATGTCTAACACTTCGCGACGCTTTGCCGTCACGAAGGTCGGAGAATTATCCTCATTAAGTATAAAGAGGTTGAAGAGAAGGATCTGTTCTAAAAGATCATCACCCCTACGGTTGTAATAACTATTGCCCCAAACAGTGTTATGGGCATTCGCATCACAACCAATAATCATTTTCTTGCCATTACAATACTCAATAAGATTGATAATGACATTAGAAAGGGTTTTCTTATCTTCATAAGGAAGATAGGCCGAAGCAAAGATGTATTCTGTCTTATGCTCATTGTTTTAAGATTCACACTGATGGCAACATTGTCACCATCGAGGAATTTAACAAGATGAACAGCATTGAGCTTGTTGCTGACAGCAATACAGGCTCTAGATCTGATACACGATGTATCATAAAAGACATTGAATCCCTTGATCCCCAGACCCAAAAATTTTCCACTGCAGGTCCAGGGTTCCTGGATGAGAGCAATATCAGCTATCATTTAACAGCCTTTTGCTAAGAATAGCAGAGGCAGAGCGACTGTGATGCAGATTTATTTGCACAACGTTAAAACAGCCCATAAGCAGGGACAAAAAGAGGGCAGAGAAAACCTAGGAGAGAGAGAGGCCCTCCTAGTAACATGACAATGATCAACGTCAAGCACATTTTCATTGTCAAAATCCTGCATGCGTTTTTCCAGCTCATCATCAGAAATCAGAGGGTTAGTGTACCATCAGAACCAGAAGCAATTTCTAGATCATTAAGTTTAGGTATCATAGTCTCAAGACTACTGATACTTACCTGAGAGGAGGCCGCCTGATCTTCTGGCTGTTCTTCCATCTCCAACTTCCCTTTGGGCTTCTCGTTTGGGTCCCGAAGAATCTTAGAGACTCCGCGGTCCAAACCGGTGAAAGCACCAAGGTCAGCTTTGCGAATCGCATCCGCAGCCTCCGATTCCACCTCGAAGATCCATCTTACGGAGAGGGGTTCCACAAAATTTTGCAGAACACACCACTCCTCAGACTTCAACTCCGGATTGAAACGGTTCAGCCGTTTACCCATTCCACAGTATTTGCATCATTGCACTGAAGAACCAAGGCTCCAGCGTTTAAACTGCAGCCATGAATCTTCGGAAGTTGCTCACCAGTGGGGGTCTCATCTATCGAGAGTCACCACCTGGATGATGTCAACCTCTTCCTTGCTCAGCTTACTTGAAGGGAAGGAATTCTTGACAATTGCCATCTTGATAGCCTGGACTGCCTGAGCATATGTTCCAGGTTGGATGTCAGTCCTTGATCTTTTCTTAACGACCAGATCTCTTGGAGAAGGTGTGGCTCCTTCCGACCTAAGTTGTTTGGTGCCTCCCACCTTCTCTTTGACAGCGCCAGCTTTGGCAAGCCTCTGATCCAGCTGCCTAGGCATGCGCCTCCTCCTGCGCCTCTGTGCTTTAGTGAGTATACCCTGCGTCACAGCCATGGTTTCAGTGTGTCGGTCACCGAGGTTCGCGACTCCACTTCCTTCCACAGCCGGACTGCAGCTTTCCTCCTTTTTGCCAAGATCCAACCCCAGAGGGGTTGTTCCAATGGCTGATTGGGAATCACCCGAAGATGAACCCAATCCTTTAACACTTTCATCATGACAGCACGGAGAACTAGGTAATGGCACATCTAATTGCTCCATGTTGTAACCACTAATGAGAAAAAACCACGGATTACTTCCAGTTCGATCGGAGCCCCGCTAGGCTCCGTCTCCCCACACTTTTCTGACGTGAAAAGTGTAACCGCCGGAGTCATTCGCAAAGCTAGATGATGAGGAGCGGGCCATAACGTGCACCAGGTGCATAGGGCCCAAGGATCAACAAGGATCCAAGGGGGATTTCTCGATATGAAACGCTCCCCACCATCCAACTAACGCAACCAAGGGACTCGACCTCTGGAACCGTTTACTACAAACGTTTCTTGAAGGCAAAACTACACGCCGCTTCGCCCTTTTCGCAACGCAGCCACCTGGTCCCGTTCCCGAGCCCAAACGGCATCCTTACGGCAGAGGCCGAAGAGTGGTACTAAGGCCCATAAGGCAGAAGTGAAGTTTACTAGGGGCTTAGCATTGATGCAATCTGCACCTGGAAGAAAAAGTTTGCACGGGTACCTCGGGATAGCAACACCCGTATCCACAAAAGAAATGGATCCCTGAGGAATTTACAGAGTGGGACTAGGTGCCTAACTTCCAACCCCCAACCTGGAGGACCAGGATGCCTCATTTGGTCAGGAGCCTCGCCTTCACCTGCAAGGGAGACCCTCCCAGTAGCCGAAGCCACCGCCGGCACAGCTCTTAGGATCATCGGAACGCGCAAGCTCCGCGTCAGGGAACCATTTAGTGGAGAACCTTCCTTCTAAGTATTGTTCTTTTTTTAATTTTAAAACGAATGACCTTTAGGTCGAAACTCTGCCCCTACACGGACAACTGGTACATTCGTTCCACAGAATTCGACCATTAGGTTGACTCCCTGCCTTACAAGGATCACTGGTACATGCAACTACTAGTGCATTTATTCCATAGATTTCGACCTTTAGGTCGAGCCCCTTCCCCTACACGGACCACTGGTATATACGAACCACAAATTTCGACCTTTAAGTCGAACCCCTGCCTCTACATGGACCACTGGTACATCCATAACACAAATTTCGACCTTTAGGTCGAACCCATGCCCTACACGGGCCACTGGTACATGTGGACCGCTGGTACATCCATTCCACAAATTTCAACCTTTAGGTCGAACCCCTGTCCCTACACGAACCACTGGTACATACGGACCACTGGTACATCCATTCAACAAATTTTGATCTTTAAGTCGAAACTCTGCCCCTAGACGGGACACTGGGACATACAGACCGCTAGTACATCCGTTTCGCAAATTTCGACCTCTAGGTCGAACCCTTGCCCCTACACAAACCACTGGTACATTCGTTTCACAAATTTTGATCTTTAGGTCGAACCCTGCCTTTATAATGGATCCTCGGTTGCATGGAGCAAGTGATTTCGCTAAGTGTGATGATTCCCCTCCGAGACCTCGTACTGTGCGGACCGCTTTTTCTCCGCTCCTGCACTGTTGCTCTCTCCGAGGATGAACCTGTTTGACCGCCTGCCTGCCGCCTCAAAGACGCCGCTCGCTGCCGTCGCCGAACCCTGTTGCACGTGGTGACCTTGCTACAAGTGGAGACCTTGCTACACGTGGTGACCTAGCTGATACACGTGGTGCTTCCGAGTCTATGGAAACTGCGCCTACGGACGCTTTCCCTGCCATACCTGATGACCCTGCCAAGGCTATGGAATTCCTCATTCAGCCAATTAAGGACTTGAACTTTAAACTGAGATTGAACGACAACCAAGTTGGAAACAACGAAATTACTGACAGTCTCTCAAGGATGGAAGAGCTAATGAATGCCATCAGCACAAGATTCAACATACCGAAGTATGGCAAGCCCTGTCGGAGGCTTCCCTCCGGCAGTTATTCTATGTCTCTTGCGCCTCCTGCCCAGATTTCTACTTCCAATGCCTCTAATAGACCAGTGGTTATTTATGTCCAGGATAACGGTAACGCTACGCTCATAGCGGGTAGCTCTAGGAAACACCCCAGAAGTGTCGACGACGAGGGGTTCTAGCAACCTCCTAAAAGGCATACTGCCAGCATTAAATTTTCTCTTCTGATTAGTAACCCCCCAGAATTTAAACTTTAATATTGATTCTGATGTTCCGGCACCTGATGCCGATAATGTTAATTGCTTGAATGCCGACGCTCCCAAACCGGAGCGCCGCCCCCCTCCCTTCTTCATCTCCGTGACTTCAAATTGGTCACAGCTTATTCAGGACCTGAAAAGCAAGTCAGTAATCTCACCAGTAAATTATCTGGTTCAGGGGACTTTTTGAAAGTCCACGTCAGCACTAGAGATGATTATATAAAAATTCAAAGTTTTTGCTTGAAAATAAGGTGGAGTTCAAGTCTTATATTCTTGATGAGCAAAAGCCCATCAAAGTTGTAGTCAGAGGTCTGCCCATCTGCACTGCTGCAATGGAGGTCTCTCGCGAGTTGGAGTGCTTGGGCCACAAACCCATTAGTGTCACCCAGTTGGCCCGTGGTCCCAAGTCCAATCGCGTTATGATGCCATTGTATTACGTGCAGGTGCCAAAACCCCCGGATAATGAAAAAATCTATAGCATTACTAATTTATTTCATACCATTGTTAAAATAGAAAAATATAGAGGACAGAAGAAAGTTATTCAATGTTTTAGATGTCAATCATTCTTCCATACGAGTAATGGCTGTCATCTCCCCCCCCTAATTGTGTTAAATGCGCCTAGCCGCATCTTACCAAAGAATGTAGTAAAGTTTTTGATGCCCCCTGTAAATGTGTCAATTGTGGAGGAGCGCACCCTGCCTCTTACCGCAATTGTAACAAATTTCCGAAATACAAGTCTCCCCCCCCCTCGAACTCCAACTTCGTTAGGAAGCTTGCCAACCCGCAACGCACATATGCGAATGCTACGGAAGGACGTAGGGAGGAGCCCAAAAAGACTAATAGTGTCACCTCTAAATTACCTCTCTCTCTCGCTTGTGGTCCAACATTCAGTTCTCATTCTGGTAAAGGATTCCCAGATCTCTCACTAGTCTCCTTTGGCTTTTATGACTGTATTCAAAATTGGGAAGTTCTCCCAAGTGATTCTTTTAGTGACCACCTTTTTATTAAAATCTCTCTTAATATAGATCCCCTTATTGACTACTCCTTTTTTCTTAAAACTAAATATAACCTTGGTAAATTCATTTTTAATTTTAGATCTAACATAAAACCCCTCTCTCTCCTTCTGGACCAGGTAGAAACTCCTTCCATGCTGAATAATTTTATTGAAAACTTTATTAAAATAACTCAAAATTGCGCTTTTACCCATATTAAAAAGAAAAAATCTACCTCCCGCCCTAAATTTAATTGGTGGAACAAAAATCTTGCCACTTTCCGTAATTTTGTCACCTCCCTTTACAAACGCATTAAATCACTTGAGAGAACTTCTGCCCCCTCGGACATTATTTCCGAGGCCAAAATTAAATACAAACTGAATCGTGCCAAATACAAAAAATTAATAAACAATGCTAAACTTGAATCCTGGAAAAAATTCTGTACTAACTGTTCTTCAAAATTCGGCACTCAGTTTAAATTTGCCTTCCAAAAGCACAATAAATTTAATAACATATCATTACAATTTTCGGATGAACCTAATTTAGACTATAACTCTAAGATACAACGTCTTTTGGACCACTATTTTAAAAATGACCCTTCATTCACTGATTTCCCTTGGTCTCCCACCCCCCTCATTGGTCTGGGCCAAATTTCTGATGAAGAGCTTTCCTCTGTTTTTAACTGTCTCCCCTCTGGTAAGGCTCCTGGCCCTGATAACATAGACTTTAAGATTTGGCAATCTCTTTTTACTTCCTTTCCTTTCCTTTTTTCAAAAATTTTCAACCTCTGTTTTAAATTCTGTTATTTTCCTACTTGTCTTAAAACTGCAAAAGTTCTTTTCTTAAACAAACCTGGTAAAGATCCCGCCCACATTACCTCTTACCGCCCCATCTGCCTTCTCCCCACTTTCGGCAAAATTCTTGAAAAACTCTTTGTTAATAAACTCAATTTCTGGCTTTCCTCCTCGGAGGCTCTTCATCCACTGCAATTTGGCTTCAGAGAATTGAGCAGTTGTGAAACATCTCTACCATTGAGGGTCTCAGGCAAAATTCTTGAAAAACTCTTTGTTAATAAACTCAATTTCTGGCTTTCCTCCTCGGAGGCTCTTCATCCACTGCAATTTGGCTTCAGAGAATTGAGCAGTTGTGAAACATCTCTACCATTGAGGGTCTCAGGCAAAATTCTTGAAAAACTCTTTGTTAATAAACTCAATTTCTGGCTTTCCTCCTCGGAGGCTCTTCATCCACTGCAATTTGGCTTCAGAGAATTGAGCAGTTGTGAAACATCTCTACCATTGAGGGTCTCAGGCAAAATTCTTGAAAAACTCTTTGTTAATAAACTCAATTTCTGGCTTTCCTCCTCGGAGGCTCTTCATCCACTGCAATTTGGCTTCAGAGAATTGAGCAGTTGTGAAACATCTCTACCATTGAGGGTCTCAGGCAAAATTCTTGAAAAACTCTTTGTTAATAAACTCAATTTCTGGCTTTCCTCCTCGGAGGCTCTTCATCCACTGCAATTTGGCTTCAGAGAATTGAGCAGTTGTGAAACATCTCTACCATTGAGGGTCTCAGGCAAAATTCTTGAAAAACTCTTTGTTAATAAACTCAATTTCTGGCTTTCCTCCTCGGAGGCTCTTCATCCACTGCAATTTGGCTTCAGAGAATTGAGCAGTTGTGAAACATCTCTACCATTGAGGGTCTCAGGCAAAATTCTTGAAAAACTCTTTGTTAATAAACTCAATTTCTGGCTTTCCTCCTCGGAGGCTCTTCATCCACTGCAATTTGGCTTCAGAGAATTGAGCAGTTGTGAAACATCTCTACCATTGAGGGTCTCAGGCAAAATTCTTGAAAAACTCTTTGTTAATAAACTCAATTTCTGGCTTTCCTCCTCGGAGGCTCTTCATCCACTGCAATTTGGCTTCAGAGAATTGAGCAGTTGTGAAACATCTCTACCATTGAGGGTCTCAGGCAAAATTCTTGAAAAACTCTTTGTTAATAAACTCAATTTCTGGCTTTCCTCCTCGGAGGCTCTTCATCCACTGCAATTTGGCTTCAGAGAATTGAGCAGTTGTGAAACATCTCTACCATTGAGGGTCTCAGGCAAAATTCTTGAAAAACTCTTTGTTAATAAACTCAATTTCTGGCTTTCCTCCTCGGAGGCTCTTCATCCACTGCAATTTGGCTTCAGAGAATTGAGCAGTTGTGAAACATCTCTACCATTGAGGGTCTCAGGCAAAATTCTTGAAAAACTCTTTGTTAATAAACTCAATTTCTGGCTTTCCTCCTCGGAGGCTCTTCATCCACTGCAATTTGGCTTCAGAGAATTGAGCAGTTGTGAAACATCTCTACCATTGAGGGTCTCAGGCAAAATTCTTGAAAAACTCTTTGTTAATAAACTCAATTTCTGGCTTTCCTCCTCGGAGGCTCTTCATCCACTGCAATTTGGCTTCAGAGAATTGAGCAGTTGTGAAACATCTCTACCATTGAGGGTCTCAGGCAAAATTCTTGAAAAACTCTTTGTTAATAAACTCAATTTCTGGCTTTCCTCCTCGGAGGCTCTTCATCCACTGCAATTTGGCTTCAGAGAATTGAGCAGTTGTGAAACATCTCTACCATTGAGGGTCTCAGGCAAAATTCTTGAAAAACTCTTTGTTAATAAACTCAATTTCTGGCTTTCCTCCTCGGAGGCTCTTCATCCACTGCAATTTGGCTTCAGAGAATTGAGCAGTTGTGAAACATCTCTACCATTGAGGGTCTCAGGCAAAATTCTTGAAAAACTCTTTGTTAATAAACTCAATTTCTGGCTTTCCTCCTCGGAGGCTCTTCATCCACTGCAATTTGGCTTCAGAGAATTGAGCAGTTGTGAAACATCTCTACCATTGAGGGTCTCAGGCAAAATTCTTGAAAAACTCTTTGTTAATAAACTCAATTTCTGGCTTTCCTCCTCGGAGGCTCTTCATCCACTGCAATTTGGCTTCAGAGAATTGAGCAGTTGTGAAACATCTCTACCATTGAGGGTCTCAGGCCCGGCCAGTACGTATCTCTCGCCACCGTGGACGTCTGCGGGGCATTTGACAACCTGAACTGGAACATTCTGCCTTCTACCCTAGATAATATACATCTTCCACTAGAATATAAAACATTTATTTACTCTTATCTTCACTCCCGATCAATAGCCTATTCAGATGGCATTTACTCAACTAAAAAAACATTATCAATTGGGGCTCCACAGGGTTCGGTTATATCCCCTATCCTGTGGAACATATATTTCAATAAAATTTTACAACTAAATAGTGACGATCTTTACATACAGGCCTTCGCAGATGATCTGGCGGTGGTGAATTCTGGAAGTTCCCTTCCCCTCATCTCCCGTAAAACTACTTCTAACCTTTCCTCCGTTACTTCCTCCCTCTCTTCCCTCTCCCTTTCGGTCTCCGCTGAAAAGTCCAAATGTATTATTTTTAATCGAACTAAAGCTAAACGCAGATATACCCCACCTGTTAAAATTCTCAACAAAAGCATCAAAATTACCCGCCACCTTAACTTCTTAGGCATTATAATCGATGACAACCTAACATGGAGTCCCCATGTCTTCTATTTAAAAGAGAAATGCTTTAAGCTCTCTTCTACGTTCAGGAAAATCTCGGGTAATAACTGGGGAGTTAATAAATCTTTTCTTAAAATATGGTATCTCACTGTTATCGAAAAAATTATTACTTACGGGTCTGGAATTTGGGGAAAACGTCTTACCGGAAATCATATCGCTAAACTAACATCTTTGCAACGGATTTTCCTTTTAAAAATTTCAACCGGTTTTAGAACAACTTCGAGCATTTCTCTTTACTCAATTACTGGCATCCCCCCTGTTCATTTAGTAGTACAAAACCTATACAAAAAAATTAATTTCTGGTATCTAAAAACCAACCTCTTCCCTGATTCCTCCCTCCCTCCCCCTTCCCTTTTTGATCACAACTGTCCCCTCTCCAGTATCCCTCCCTCTAATCGTATAGTTTCCCTTCCGATTGTTAACCCTTCATCCTTTTCTGACATCTCCATTTATACAGATGGTTCAAAACTAGATAATCACACAGGACTTTCTATCTGCATTTTTAGAGGTGAACGCCTGGCTGAGACTTTCATGTATAAGCTCGGTGATGAGAACACAGTTTTTCAAGCAGAACTTTCAGCAATTAAACTTGCAATCAAATGGGCATTAGATAACTCAACTAAAGTCAATATATACTCTGATAGCTTATCCTCTATTCTGGCTCTCAAATCAATTAAAAACAAATCTCACCTCCTTTGTGAAACTAAACTTTTGGCACTTTCGGCAAAAAATTTAAATTTAATTAACCTTCAATGGATTAAAGCCCATTCTGGCAACCTTGGAAACGAAACTGCAGACAAATTTGCCAAAGATGCTACCCTTTCTGGTACCCCTCTTTCCGTCCCTTTCCCTTATTCCCTTCTTACTTCATTCTGCAAATCCGCCCTTTTGAATTCCTGGCAACATCTTCTAAACAACTACGTCTCACCCCGAACTCATGACCCTTCACGTATTTCTCTATTTCTACCTATTGTTAGCCCCGAAATTCAAATCTTTAACAAATACCTCATATATTTTATAACCGGCCATGGCCCTTTCTTAGATTACCTTAACTTTTTTAAACATAAATCATCCTCCAACTGCCCTTGCACGCATATGGTGATGCAGACCATTATTTATTCTCTTGTCCCTTTTCTAAAGAATACCATTTAATTAAACCTGTCCCCGCTTCCCGTGCAGCTTGGTTCTCCGGGGTTTGCCGACATCCGACATTACTTAATAAACTCAAGAACTGTGTTCTCATCGCCCGTGATATTTCGAACCGTGTTCGCTGAAAAGCTTGTGAGTACCTACTATCCCCGTGTCTCTGGTGATCAATCCCCTCCCCTTGCTGTTCCTGGGTTCCCCTTTGTTTTGTTTTTATTTTTGTGGTTTGCTGTTTTTTTATCGTTGTGTTAACTGTCTCGTCACCACCTGAAAACGGTATAGTCTTGTTCTTGTTATACAAACCTGCCAAACAATGTGAATAAGCGACTTATATATGGAAATGTAAAATGTTTACACTTTGAAGTGATACCTTTGTACATATATTCTCAATACAAAATTGTGTCTCTGTCTGTATATACATCTACAAGGTCATAATCACTCATATCTGCCTGTAATATAACAACAAAATTATAATCACCCCATTTATATACATTTCTGTTAATTTATACTTTAATTCTGTAAATATTTATAATCTCATATATTACTTCCAAATTATACATCTGTAAATATTGTACACATCTATAAATATTTTAAATTATGGATTATACAGATAGTCCACAAACACAAAGGTTTTACTTTTGTATCATTAACAGATAATTTATATTTCTGTTACTTAAATATCCTTCAATGTCTATATTATTTCTGTCCAGCATTATTGTCCTGGCTGGCATTATGTAACTCTTTTTTTGCTCTTTTATGCGCCCTGCTCTCTCTTTCGTCTCCTCCTTTTGTATATTCCCCTCTGTTCTTTGCCCTGGTCTCTCTTTGTCCCCCCCTTTTGTAAATTCCCCTGGTTGTTTTTATTCCATTTATTCATTTATTTATTTTTTTAAGTAAATTTGAAGTTTTTTAAATATCCCTCCAGGGTCTCTTTGGTAAACCTGCGCAGCCTTTTGCATTGTACTTTAAAATTTTCACAGTTACTTTTTGCTTAAACCTGTTGATTTTCTTATGTGTTCTTTTATGCTTTTGTGTTTTTTGTATATTTGCTTGTCTTGTAACTTATTGTGTTGTGATTCATTTTTTATATGTGTTGTAATTACTTGAATCAAAAATAAAGTTCCCGGCCACACACTTAGCTACAGTAAACCTTCGGGTCTGTCGTGTGGTCTGGGTTTCCAACTTCCAACCTCTAAATTATCAGCACCCCAAGGAGCATCCACTAATTATGCTGAAGATGTTTTTCTGAATTATTTATTCCGTTTCGAAGACAGATACGGAATAAATGTCACTAACAGGGCATTTAAGAATGCCCTTCCTGCCATGCGGTCTGCTCAAACCGAAATGGACAGAGTTCATATATTTTACGAGAGCATTCATGCTCTCCTAAGCACAGGTTAACCCCCCCCCTCGGCCATGGGTTTTCGCGCGAGAAGCTTGAAGGATCTCACCATTGGCATCTGGAATGCCAATGGACTTAAAGGTAAAATCGGTGAAGCTAGGGACTTCTGTACAGCACATAACTTAGACCTCTTCTTGGTCCAAGAGACCCACTTCAGACCAGGGAATTCTTCTTGCAAGATTGCTAACTATGATCTCTACAATGATGACAGGCCTCTAGTTAGCAATCGTCCCAGCGGCGACACTGCTATCTACATTCACTGCGGCATCCCGCACTCGCGGGTGCCCTCCCCCCTCCTCGCCAGTGAAGCTACGGTTGTGCAGATCTCTCTGCCCAACAATCCTGTCTTGACCATTGCGTCTGCGTACTTCCCTCCTCAGTCTCAAGCTGGTCCTGTCCTGGCCGACCTGCAATCACTGTTCAAGATCTCGCCTCATGCAATTGTTGCTGGTGATTTCAACGCCAAGCACCCCGCCTGGGGCTGTCCTCGCTCTGACGGTCGCGGCCCGAAGCTTAAACGCTGGGCCGACGAACGTAACATGGAAATTGTGTGTCCGGGCGAACCTACTCATTTTAACAACGTCATTGACTTTGCGATCACCAGCAACGTCCCATACACCTATTGCATGGAGGCTTTCAACGAGCTGCCGTCCGATCATCTCCCGATCATCTATACTCTGGAAATGTACAGCTACTGTCTCAGGAACACTGCCAAGTTGAGTACGAATTGGGGCAAGTTCAAAGGCATCCTTGCCAAGGAGCTCCCCTCCCCCAGTTGCAAGTTCCGCGGACCAGGTGGATGAGGAGGTGAGTAAATTCGAGAATATGCTTCGAATAGCTTACTCCTAATCCTCCCGGCCCAAAGAAACTAAGGTGGACTACTACAAGATTCCCATGGACATTAGGGAGATGATCAAGGACAGGAATCGACTTCGGAAAGAATGGCAGGCCAGCAGAGACCCCAGCCTCAAGAGGGAGCTGAACTTCATCAGAGCTCAGGTAAGATCTCGCATCAAGGCCTTTTCCAGTGCACGATGGAACACTTATGTTGAGTCCCTAACGACTGAAGACAACACCATTTGGAGGGCAACCTCACGTTTCCGTAGGCAGAAAACACACATTCCGACCCTTGTAGGTCCCAGCTCGAGGGCCATTTCTCACACACAGAAGGCTGAACTGCTTACAGACAGTCTTAGAAGTCAGTTTGAACCACACCACGACGTAATCGATCCTAGGACGGTTGCGATTGTGGACTCCAAGGTTGAACAGTTCATCACAACACCGACTCCTAGCACACAGACTGATGTCACGATAGACGAATGGATGACCCGTATTCAAAAACTGAAGAAGAATAAGTCTCCTGGGAAGGATCTCATCTCTCCTAACATGCTTAAAAATCTTCCTTCTCTTCTTTACATTCATCTTGTCAAGCTCTTTAATCTCCTTCTTAAACTTAACTACTTTCCGCGGGCTTGGAAGGTGGCAATTGTCGCCCCCCTCTCCAAGCCCGGTCTTGACCTTTCTCTTTCTGTCAACTATAGACCTATCTCTCTCCTTTCCTGTCTTTCTAAGATTTTCGAGTCTGTGATTACGCGGCATCTGGAAGAGCACTGCAACCTGAAGAACATTCTGATTCCTGAACAAGATGGGTTCAGGAAGAAGCATTCAACACAGCACCAGCTGCTTCGGGTTGTTGAACTCGTTCATGAGGCTCGCAGCAGACAAGAAAGCACCTCTATTGTCTTTCTCGACCTTCAGAAGGCGTTTGATAAGGTATGGATTAACGGACTGTTATTCAAGCTTATCAAACGCTCCTTCCCTCCTAATCTGATTAAAATTCTCCGTATCTAACGGAGCGTAGCTTCGTGGTGCGAGTCTCTAACCTTCTGTCCTCTCCCAGGAATATTCTCAGCGGGGTCCCGCAAGGTTCCCTTGTCGCACCCAAACTGTTCAACCTTTACATTAACGATTTTCCACGTTCCCCCGATGTCTCCCTTGGTCTTTACGCCGATGACACGGCCCTAATCACCCATCACAAACAGACACAAGTCGTGCACGACACTCTGCAAGGCTATCTGAACGAGCTGACGCAATGGTTAATCAAGTGGAGGATCAAGGTCAACGTGAGCAAGTGTGCCGCCGTCACCTTCCCCCCCCGGTATACCCCTTCCACTAACTTAATACTTAACAACGAGCCAATTCCCTGGCAATCTAGATACAAGTACCTTTGAGTGTACTTGGATTCCAAATTATCCTGGAAACCTCACATTGTTGATATCTGCAGAAAAGTGAGGATTTCCCTTGCCCTTCTTCGTCCCCTTTTGGCTAGGAATAGCCGCCTGTCCGCTAAAAATAAGTTACTGCTGTACAAGTCCTATATACGTCCAATTATGACGTACGGATCCCCTATCTGGGGCACCGCAGCGGAGGTTGACCTCAGGAAGCTTCAAGTACTTCAAAATAATATACTTCGTTCTATTGCTAATCTTCCGACCTACGTCAAGTTAGAAGTTCTGCATAAAGACCTCCAAATTAGGCCCTTTTCGGATCATGTCAAGAAATTATCTATCAAATTTCACAGAGGTCTGAGAAGCGTAACTAACCCCACGCTCGACAGCATCCCACGTTACCACCCTCGCAATACGCCGGGGCGTGATATTTACCTCCGCCCTAAAAAGCGGAGCCGTCTAGCATAGTTTTATCTGCTCTCTTTTCCGGTCAGACTTTTAACCATTTCTGTAACCCTCCCTAGCTTTTGGGAACTCGTGTAGTGTTGGCATGTTCTTCCACCTTTTCTCTACTAGGCTTCGTTCATGTTCAAGGTCCCTGCGCCCCTCTTTCCTTCTTTCTCTCTGCTGGGAACCCACTTGGGTCCCAGCTCACTCCTTTTCTGAAGACTTGAGGGAAGGGCGGGACTTTTAGTCTATCTATTTTTCTGCACTGTCACTCTTATGCTATCTTTCCTTTTAGTCTGAAGTTTAAAGGTAGGAAATTCCCTCTCCTGGGTACTTCACTGATCTCTCCGACCTTGAACCTTGCTAAGTGTGATATGCACACAGGGACGTAAGTACCGGGGGGGTGTGGGGGGGGGGGGGGTCACACCCCCCCTGACTCAAAAAAGTCGGAAATTTTGGCAATCACTCGGAAAAAAAATCGGAATAAGAGTGTGTTTTGTTCTTCATAAATTTCATTTTAAAAACTTATTTTTTACTTTAATTTTCTAAATGTTCACTACAAAATCACCGATTCTCTTTCGTGTAACAAAATCCTTGAAGTCCGTGTTGAAGCAAAGCCATCTGATGAACGTGGGGCAATGGTTTCTTTGCGATGTCATAAATCTCATTTAAATACGTATGAGCCACCTGGATAAGGGCTATGTCAACAAGGGTGGTCCAGGAAGTCCCCAAACTTTGTCGGCATTTTTCTTGAGGAGATTCGGAGAAGCAGATCTTGCAACCGGAGGGTGCAGATCATTTGTAGTACACATATGTGGGGACCTTCGAGAAGCAATCACGAGATTTTAGCTCTTTGGTGGGGACAAACCATGAAAGAGCAATTAGGTTCTGGTACGAGTTAAAACCAGACAAAATTTATTTTCTTCTCTATGCTATCGGCAAAACAGCAGGAGAAAAATACTGAAACACATTGTCCAGGGATTTGGAAAGTAAACCCAGTATGCATTCCCTTAAAAGTGTCTATAATTGGGCAAGTAATTTATGACTCTCAGAAAATGTGTGAATGTCTTTTCTGTAAAATGCTGAAAAGCATGGAATCTTCATTCAGTCCAGATTGCTTCAATTTTTCGCAGAGCTAGGTTGTACCTGCATAAAGTAAGGTAATATTTTTAAATTATATAAAGGCATGCATAAGAATCGTTTATATACGTTTCTCATAATTATTATTATTTATTTTTATTGCTTTTTTAAATTTTGTTATAAAATTGTGCTTTTAAAGGTATCATTTAACAATTCATACGTCATTCAAATCAATTTTCTGCGACAAAATAAAATCGCAAATTGTGAATGAAACACTAGACTATACAAAAAGATCAGCAGTGGTTTCAATATGGGTCAGAACGGACCGAAAATTTAGAGTTTTTCCCTGCCAGGCACGACAATAGCAGTACTTAAACCAGTTTCGAAGACCATTGAGTCTCGTCTTGATCCGGCCCGAAATAATTTATATTCATATGTGTTAAAAACATGAATGTGTAGAAAGCCCAGGCCGTCCGACTCACCCGAGGGTATGAGCAGCAAAGTGAGCGGCCGCCGAAAACATGAATGTGTTGAAGACCCAGACAGTCCGACTCATCCGATGACATAGAGCATCCTCTTGGACGGCCGGGAACATGAATGTGTCGAAAGCCCAAGCCACCCGACTCGTCCTAGGACTTAGAGTAGCAAATTGGATGGCCGGGGGGAACATGAATGTGTGAAAATTTTCTACGAAGAATTGAGATAAAGTTTTTTTAAACATTTATCTATATATAGCTGAAATAAAGATAATTATTTCATGTATTCAATTAAAACGCATTTGAAAAATTTTCAAAATTAAATATGTTCGGCCTGGCGAAATAAATATATTCGGCCCCAGAAAAATTTTCAAAATCAAATATGTTTGACCTTTTTTAAAAGTCAAGTTTGAGCCCGGCCCGAAACAGCTTTCTAAAATCTCCGGCATGGCCTGAGTTGAAATGATTTCGCTTGAATAACATTTTTCTATGTAGATAGTTTATCTTTTTTGACAATTTTAAAATAATTTTAAATAATTAAGAACCACTTTTTCAAAATCGTTCAAAATATTAAGACATCGAAATTAGGACCACATCTACAAAATATTAAAATATCGAAATTGTTGCCACTATTTTTCAAAAACTAAGAACCTATCCAAAATCCAATTGTCCACTCCTATATGGTTTTCAAAGGACTACAAATATCCTAATATTATTTATAGCTACCACTTTTTGTTTTCGAGAAATAAGCATTTATGAACTTAAACAAGAAAGGTCAATCATGCATAAAGCATTGATTATGAAACACTTTCCAACTTCAATGCAATTTTATATAAACATCTCAAATGCGATACATTCCTCGGTAATATTTTTTTTAAATTATCACAATACTACATTAATTTATTATATTTGAAAACTTCATCGAAGAAAATGATCTTCATTCAAATGACGGCATTGAAATATAAATTGCCTGGTTTAAACATCTCTAAAATGCGATACATTCCTCGGCAAATTTTTAAAATTATCATAATATTTCAATAATTTATTATATTTGAAAACTTCATCGAAAACAAATGAACTTTATTCAAATGACGTCATCAAAATACAAATCGCCTCTCTATAAAGGCAGCATTTCATTCATAAACATTTTTCCAACCGTTTCATTCATTACAATACTATAATGATTTATTTTATTTAAAAATTTGAAAAATTGTTATCTACCTTATTTATTTTAAAATATGAAACCTCTCTTATATATAAAATAATTAAACCCTTGGAAAGATATTTATTATATAATATATCTCGTGTCTCTTTCTGGAGGATATAGCGAGAGTCAGAATTTAATTGAATTTGTTTTTAACACTTTACAACAAAGTTGAAAAGTGTTTATGACTTTGTTCATTCTGTCTGTCTGTCTGTCTGTCTGTCCGTTAGCACGATAACTGCCGTAAAAATGACTTAATCAAAATGAAATTTTAGTATGTTGTTCAGACGGTCTGTAGGACCTATGGGAATATAAACGAATAATATCACACAATTAGTTTTGGATTGAACCCGGGTTGAAAAAATGAAATACATTGAGCCCTATGGGACCTAATTTTTCTAACATTTTTTAAGCGGATTTAAAATTCTCAAATTACTTCGAAAATTTTAGGTAATAGTCAAATTGTTCCATAAAATATATATAAAAAAAATTCAGCTAAATATATTCAGTAGTTTTTTAAATAAAAATTAAAATAATAATTACACATCTTATATGAAACGATCACGTGACCATGATATGAAACGATCACATGACCCACTTCAAAATGAGATATGGCATCCATCTTGTTTCAAATTCGTGATTTTTTAAAGTTCTTTTTAATTCATATTGAGTGTTGTATCCATCCTAAAACTACTTTATTTCTGCTTAAATTCTGTGCATCTACATACTAAAACAACACAATGACAATATATTTGAGTTTAAATTCTCATTCAAATTTGATTATTTCTACAATTAAGCCTATTTTTCACCTATGTAAAATGTAAACAGCAAAATATGTAGAATGAGTTGTATTAGAATTACTGTATTTCTTTAACACAAAATAATTCAGTCCATGGAGTCTGCATGGCTGATATGAATGAAATATTAATTGATTTTATAAACAGAAGGACGATATTTTTCGATGAAGTTTTAAACATAAAGTTTATGAATTGTAGCTCCATGGTCTTAATTTTTAAATAAAATAAATTATTATAGTATTGTGATGAATGAAATGGAGAAAGTTATGAATGAAATCCTGCTTTTATAGAGAGATCCAGGCGTGTTATTTTTTCTATGACGTCATTTGAATTAATTTCAGTTGTTTTCGATGAAGTTTTCAAATATAATAAATTATCGTAGTATTATGATAGATTTAAAAATATTACCGTGGAATATATTGCATTTTAGAGATATTTAAACCACGCAATTTATATTTCAATGCCGTCTTTTGAATGAAGTTCATATTTTTCAATGAAGGTTTAAGTTTTCAAATATAATAAATCAATGTAGTATCGTGATAAGTTTTAAAATATTACCGAGGAATGCATTGCATTTTCGACTTTTTTAATTAAAATTGCATTGAAGTTGGAAAGTGTTTCATAATCAATGCTTTAAGCATGATTGATCTTTCTTGTTCTCCCTATATTAAATAATTTTTAGTTAAAAAACTACCTAACATATTTTACTGAAATTTTTTTTATATATTTTATGAGATAATTTGAATATTTTCTAAAATTTTCGAAGCAATTTGTGAATTTTAAAGTCGCTTAAATGTTTGAAAAATTAGGTCCTGTAGGGTTCAATGTATTTCATTTTTTCAACCTGGGTTCAATCCAAAACTAATTGGATGATATTATTCATTTATATTCCCATAGGTCCCACAGACTGTTTGAAAAACATACTAAAATTTCATTTTGATAAAGTCATTTTTACGGCAATTATCGTGCTAACGGACAGACAGACAGACAGAGTGAACAAAGTCATAAACACTTTTCAACTATGTTGTAAAGTGTTAAAAACAGGATATTATCAATCTTTTTAAACTTGATTAGAAGATTCCTCGAAAATTGCATTAGATCTATAAAAACACATTAACGCGCTTAAACACGCCTTTTCTCGTGGGGCGCGGTAGTCCAGTGATTAGTGCTCGGATTGCACTCGGTAGGCCTCGGTTCGATTCCCTCCGCTGCCAAAACTGCCGTCGTGTTCACGCTGAGTACGATCACGTTAAACATGTGGGTCCGTAAGCCCTTCCGAGAGGTTGGTGGTAGGGGAAGGAGGGTACGGTCCCTGTGGATGCCTCCCCCCACTGGGTTCCGTTCTAAATTGAGTGGCTCTTCACGGTCGTCTAAACTGTTACCTTACATCTTTCTGGTAGGTCGGACCGTCTGGGTCTCAACAACAACGCCTTTTCTCGTTGCGCTGAATCACCTTTAGGATTGAAGAAAAAGCAAGGAGGTAGACATCGGGATTATGGTTGAAGACCCAGACCGTCCGACTCGTCCTGAGGACTTAGAGTAACTAGTTGGACGGCCGGGAAGGATCGGGATTATGGTTGTAGTTATCCGATTCAAATGATTTTTTTACAATGCTTTTAATGGCAAATAATTGTAATTTTAAAAATATGAATCATATCTTTAAAATTCAAGGAATAAGAAAACTTCTCAATTTAAATCACTTTATGTGTTTCGTCTGCTGCACTTTCGTGGAATAAATGCCGAAAAGTAAAATTAGATAATTAAATACTATCTCCGAATATTTTAGTGCTATAGAAGAGATTTGTCAAGCGAATTCTTATAAAATAATTGCTCGTTTAAAAAAATCAAAATGATATCTGTAAAATTCTGGAACTTAGAATTTTTGATTTCATCACCCACATTGTGTCGCGCTAAGTGTCTATAAACATCTGCCATTCTGCAAACAATAGTCTGCTGGGATAAATGGATTAAGAAACAACGAAATTTCGATTTTAAATATTCATAACCTTTAAACTAATTGAATTAAAAAAAAAAAAAAATCCCGGCAAGGTGCATATTTGCATAAGCTGAGATGCCAAATCTTCGAAGCTGTTGAAAGCTTGAATTTTCTTCTACGCGTTCCACATACACAGAAACAGAAATCCTTTTGAAAAATACTAAATATGTAATAATAATGCAACATTTACTCGGCCGTTCGATATTAAATTGTATATAAATTAAAATGTTACAGTAAAATGTTAACTACGTCAAAATGTTTTTATAAATCTTTTATTAATAGAGAAAAATATGTTAAATAGTTGAGCTTCCAATAAATCAAAATTTTCATTAGTTATAATTTTACCGTTGTAAATTTTGTAGACACATTTTATATATTATATTTTTATTAATAAATAATCATTAATTTATTTATAATTACTATTATTTTATTTTTAAATTAAAATATTTCTTTCTCGTTCAAATAAAAATCCCCCAAAATATTATTTAAAATTAAACAGAGTTATTTCAAAATAATATACCAACATTGATAGTTGCGAAATATTATATTCAGATTTTTGTGGTCATCATTTGGTATTTATATAGTCACAACCTCTCTACTAGATTTGCCCCTATAAGTAGGAAACATAAAAGTAATGAAATGATCCGACATATTCAATTTCGATGAAGAAGCCAGTAAAATAGATCAAAATAATGAATAACATAATTTTTTTGTTTTTGAAAGTCAGCTGTCCATAAAATATGGTGATGCTTTATATTACTTCATTCATTTCTGATTCTGTTTGCACCACTTAATATGCACTCGTTTCCAGTAATAAATTACTTATACTAAAAATTTTGGTGTTCAATTAAAAAAAAAAATTGTTTTTATATTTTGTGGACTTCCCATCTCTGCAATTGGTTTATTTAATCTTACGTTCTTTCGAAATATTTATTTCTCGAAGACTTTGATCGAAGTTGAAATTTTTTTATAAACCAGCAAACTTCCGCGCACTTCGGGCACTAAACTCATGTAAGTACACCATGAGAAACAGAAACCGGCATGAGAAACAGGAGCATGCATGAGAAACAGGAACCGGCGGGCATCAACTGCCACCGATCCTCCCACCCACTTCTAATATCCACAGTCACATACCAGTCATACACCCCCTTATTCAATATTATTATCTCTTATTGGATAATATCTCCCTATAAAGACATACAAACTATACCGACTCCTAACATAACGCAATGAAGTTACGTTCCCCTATAACCTTAGCAAATCAATTTATCAAGTTTAATACCTCAAACTTTTCATCTTAAGTTTTTAATTGGTCTAGCCATACCATAGAAGAAAGTAGTCTAACTCTCTCTAACTTTATGGATCATATAATTCAGCTCTAACCAATCTATCTATAAACAAAGTTTGTATAATTGCATCGTTTACAACGTGATTTTGAAGATAAAGCAGAAAATAAGTCTCTCTAAGTCCATGGCTTAGATACTCATATTCTGAATTTTTAAATAGGGATGACCTCACAAAATTAACTTTCCTAGTCAGCTGAATCATGGAGGTGGTCTCGCCTCTAACTTCATGAGTTGAATACAGTTTTCCTGTTATTTCTTCAAGCATTAAGTTCTCATAACCATGAAATTGCATCATGTTGTGGCAACATCTTCGACCTGAGATTATAAACACAAAAATAGCAAAAAAGACCAAACTTTGAGAGGCTATCTTCCCAGATCCAAGTGTTAATTTTAAAAACGACTTTCAGATTTAAATTCAGCATGGTAAAATCAGCAAATAGAAGTTTTTTAGTCTTCGAAATTGCATTTGGTGCTCTGACATGATGACACTGCGCTTTTAAAAAGGTGATTAAAAATTCGTTCAAATCAGTGATGAAAAAGCATTGAAGCTATACACACAAAAAATTATATGCACCCATAAGAAATTGAGTCTACAGCCACGAAGATCGGCATATATGTGTCGTTTGAGAAAATATGCAAATGATTAGAATTTGGAATCAATAAAAAACGTTTTATTAAGAAATGGTGACAACAAGAAGCTGATATTTTATTAAGTGGTTACCGACTATACAAGTCGATATTCGGTGCGGCATAGGGTCAGTTAGGTTGCTTATGTCCCGCTGCGGAAGATTCTGCCACAAATGTTGCAACCGATCAGCTAATTCAGTGATATTCAGAGAAGGCTGCAATTGCTGTCACAGCATGTCCCATACGTTCTCTATTGGTGATAGGTCTGGAGATCTAGATGGCAATAGGAGGGTATTAAATCCTTGAAGACATTGTTGAGAAAGTTGTGCAGTATATGTTCGAGCTTTGTCTTGTTGGTAAATGGAATCTGGGCGACTTGACAGTATAGGCAGAACAATCGGCGGCAAAATATCGTCAACGTACAAGCGAGTCTTCAGATTGGTTTGCAACAACTAGAGGAGATCTGTCCACTTTCGACCCAGACCGTATGACATACACCAAAGTGTACGGTATCTGTATGGATGGCCGGGATATTCCCATTTAATTTAGATTAGAATCTAGTGGGGACACAACTACAGCTACCATACCATCTTCCTACCACCAACTTCTTGTAACTCACATATTTAGGTCTTAGATAAAAGCCCGCTATACTACATAAAGAATTGTATTTTCAAACGCGGATGATTTTCGCCAACTCCGAAAAAAACCGCGGCCCAACAATGTTAAAGTGTAATATGCACTCACTCTAGTTGTATTCAATAGTTTTCGAAGTTTTCTGGTCTCGGAACCCCGAAATGAGAAAAAGTCCAATGTGGTCCAAACTGTACATCAAAATTCTTTAATTTTCCGTAAATTTACACGAAACTATAACACACGTTGAAAAACGCTGTATAACTCAATGTTAGTTTCAAACCAAATTTATAAGCATGCGATCCACAAACCTGGAAAAAAAAATAAAGAAAATAAACGATCCTTTCTCTAGGAGAGTGCTCAGGCATGTGCAATCTACCGGGGAGAAACCGCAGTCCTATGCATCTCATTAAGGGAGATGCATTTGTTGCTTTGATGCGTTTTCTTAAAAAAAAAAAAATGTAGTTTTTTAAGTCCGTGTCTAGACGATTTTTTTAAAACAAATATCGAGGAAATGAAACAACGTCATCCCTTATGAGCACTACAAATCATATCATATTAATTTCCTTGAACAATGTATGTATGCTATCATGCACATCCCGTGTCTTACAAAGATAATTTTTGGCCTAGAAACGCGTCTTTTTCTCCTTTTTTGAGGAAATTATTTGGAAATGTGCAATGTGCATTCGAAAATTAGAAAAAAAGTTTTAATTATTTACAAAAACCTATTAAAAGACCCAAATTTAGCTAAAAAAAAAAAGATACATGTTCCGAAATTTACACAACCAATTCTTGGCATAGAAACTTGCGGATTTTTAAGTGCTAGGCAATCGTCTGGGAATGTGTCAAGTGCATTCGAAAAAAAAATCCCAAAACATACGAAATTTAATACTTTTTCAAATATATTTAACATTCTGCTAATCCTTGCCCTAGAAACTTGCCTTGTTTCAAATGGTAGCTAAAAATTTGGGCATTTGCATAACACATCCGATAATTAATAACAAATATAAAATTATTTATAAAACAAAACCTTCAAAACCAAAAATTTGGTTTTGAGACTTTTTTCTTTTTATAAATTGGGGTATGATTTGGATATATACACAAAACATTCGAAAATTAAAACAAATAATTGCCGTCTAGACTTTGAACTGGACAAAAGTCACTAGAACAGCAATGCACTCGTTCAAAACCAAAAGTTAACTCACTTGTTTGTACAGTCGGAAATTTTCAATTTTAGTCGGAAAAATTTCCTTCACACCCCCCCAGCCAAGATTGCCCACTTACGTCCCTGTATGCACAGATAAAATTATAGCATAAAAATTTTAAATTACACAAAAATCTGATTTTAGAACGTTTTAATGAATATTTTTCATTTTTTTATTCTGCAGTTATACAAAGTTTCTGATTTTGTAATGTTTTTATGTAATGTTGTTTAGAACAAACACAGCGTCACCTTCGAGATCTAAAGTCGAGATCTTTAGTTCACGAAGGTGACTCAAACACAGTAACCAGTTTTTAGAAATCGGCTTCTCTTACCAAAACGTCATTTTGGTAGGAGTAGCGTATCTTTTAAGATCAAGGTCTATTGAAAGGTAAGGTTGGCCAAAGATTGTACGCCAACAGCTGGAATTCTCCCTTCCCTTCGCGACTGACGTCATTGGTCCCAAAGACAGGTCCGTAGCCCGTTGCTGGCATAAGAAATACATTGAATTACCGCAGCAATTTTCTTAATTTAAATATACATCATATAGTATATTGAAATTTCTACCGAGTAAATGATAAATTAGATTTCATTATTCATATATAAGAATATAATATTAAATAAAACTAGTTATGGTAAATTTTATTTAGGACTGTATTGTTAGAGTTGTTTTTAAGCATCTCTAACGATGACATATTTTCTGCATTTTAAAATTGTTATTAGTTTTTCTTTAATAAGGTCATAGTAAAATATCGGAGGATTTAGCTAAAATACAAGGCACTATTATTCTATCTGAGACTAGAATAATAAGGCAACAAAACCTGTTCATTTTTATCGAACTGCTTTAAAATATCATGCTTGTAGACTTGACATGATAAAATAAATTAGAAGACAGTGAATGCCTTGCTGAATGTAATTCAAAAATAGTTTTCAGAATTATAGAAGTAAATAAATATGTGACGTCCTTCAAGATTTCAGGCAGAAAAATACTTGTATTATACTTTTTTTATAATGAAATTGATATGTGTACGAAATCCAATTATTTAAAGGCTTTTCCGAATGCGAACAAATGTGGAAATCATATTTTGTACGATACAAATGATTAGTACAATTGTTTTTTACTTTCCCTGCAATACATGGTAATGTATAGGGAAAGTATTGGAATCATGCCGAAAATCACAACTCGAGTTTTCGACGGATCTACACGTTTCGAGACCTCTAGAATACGAAAAAACTATTTTTAGCGTGATGTCTGTGTGTGTGTCTGTCGGTCTGTGCAGATTTTGTATCCACTCTAACTAAAAAACTAATGGACCGAATTTCACAAAATTTGGTAGGTAAGTTACTTGTGAGCGAGTCTGGTGCTGATTAGTTTTGGGTACGATTCGGAATAAAAGAACCTGCCTTTTTTTGCGAAATGGCCCGTAAAGCTTGTATCCACTCTAACTGAAAAACTGATGGACCGAATTTCACAAAATTCGGTAAATGAGTCACTTGTGGGTTACCTTGGTGCTGATTAGATTTTGGTACGATTCGGAAAAAAATGACCTGCCTTTTTTCGCAAAATGGCCCGCAAAAGTCGTCCAAATCTAAACTAAAGAACTGGGTATACTCAAATATATCCATTAAATGCTGATTTAATACGTAATTTTTAACGATGAAAAGAATAAGACCAACCCCATTACACTAGGACTAGCCGTTCTTGAGATATTTTAGTTTTTCGTACTTTCCCTACGCCACCTTTGAAAATAAGCCCGGTTACCGCATGAGAACGAAAATTGAATTAAAAGTGAAATAAATTTAGTTAAAATAAAGAGAACGTTAATATAAGTCTGCAGGGAAAGTCATGTGCTGCCCACATCAGATTTTTTAATTATGTATTATTATTGTTTCATGATGGTCAAAAAATCGAATTATTCAAGAAATTAAATGAGCACTGAATTTCATATAACGATAGGCAATTTTTGAATATGGGTACTTCATGATAAAAAAATTTAAAAATTAAAAAAAGTAAAGAAATAGGACGAGATATTGATTAGATAAGTTCAGTTGTGACCAGATTTTGAAAATACCTTTCATAAAGGAACATCTACCGAAATTGTGCCTTATTTACGCTATATGTTTGAAATTCAATGAAAACTAACACGTCCAACCAGTCAGTAGGTTTTAATAAATTACGTCGACAGAAAAAATGGGGGGGGGGGGGGCGATAATGGAATGAGTTGTTTCCTATTTCTCCTAATATCCTTCCTTCTAACTTCAATAGTTTTCGATAGGTTTGTGGGGGGGGGGGGGGTATATCTCCCAATACCTCTTTAGTGACTTTAGATTTGATTTCACGATCTTTCAACTAATTCTGGTGTTACAAAAGTCAGTGATCAAATGACTGGGTTACGGATTTTCCCCTATGGGAGAGAAGGATAATTTTAAAAATGGCCATTCTATAAAGGAGGAATGCCTTCATGGAGGACTTTTTAAGGGAAGCTGCGTCACATTTATGTTACATGTTAGGAAAACCATGAAAACCTAACACACGCAGTCCGTCAATTCCTAACTACTAGGTCATGAGTAAACCTTAAAATTTAAAGCTATCTGTCCATTGCTTATTTTTCATTTCTTCACGTGAATGACCAGAAATTCTTTCAGCTTTTCTTTTCATCTGTTCATTTATGTCCCTTATTCGAAAGAAGGTTCTGGTTCTGGTATATGTTCTTACAACATCAAGAGCTATTTCAGAAAATTGTCCTTTTATTTTCTGTTGTAGGTTCTCTAAAATATTTCTTGAATTAGAAATAAAATTTCTGTGTAGTTTAAAAAAATATCTTATAATTTGGTGACTGTTTCTACCCAGGTATCATGTGGAACAATTAAACCACCTCTTGATAAAGATTCAATCCATTTTTTGTCATTTTCGGATGCTGATTCCACTAGATATGAATAAGTTCCTAACTGCGCTTCTTTGTTACGATATGCCAAATATCCTGCAAAAAAACGCAAGGCTTCTTTTTCATTTACATCAGGACTGAAATGAATGTCACGTTGAGGCTCAATATCTGCAGTGATGCTGACTGCATCGTCTTTTTCTTTTAATTTGAAAAATAAAGTCGCAGTTAATGCTTGATCTTGGTTATTTTCCACATTTGTATTCATTGGCATAGGAAGCTTAGACCCAAGCAATAATGTTTTAAGTCGGGATTTGAAATCAGTAGCAAAAGGATGGTTATATAAAATCGTACTACAAGACCTCTAATTTGGGAAAATATATTTTCTAAAGCATCTTGATTGACTCTACTTGTCATTATGTACTCAATATTATTTTCTTTTATGTCATCATAAAGTCATTTTAAGCTTGCTATTGAAACAAGAATGCCTTTTTGGAAAGGCAGTATTGAAGTTTTAGAAATCACTCGGAGTTCCGTAATATCCGCTTGCATTTGGTCATTTATATTATTTCCAAAAGCTGAGCGCTTTGACTTATTAGGAACACGAGGGTTATGACACATTTTCCCATGCTCCGGAAAGGTCCGGCTAGGGACCAGTGACGTCAGTAATTCCAAGAACTCTGGACAGGGGTAGGTTGCCAGAAACGAATGACCTACCTCTCTTACTTCCATTTACCTTGATTGAAAATAACGTCACTTAGGATGGGTGGGGTCAATTTCAAAACACGAGAGAATACGCCAAGCACAGATTAATACATAAAAATATTTCACTCCACTTCAGCGCCCTCAACCGCCAACCAAAATATCAAGGTTGACGCGCTTGGCGATGGTCTGTGACGGGTTTTTCTCCACAGACTATGGTTTTCACCAAGACGGAACAAATTAGAACTGCAGTGCCTCTAAAAGATCATTGTGTTTGGTAATAATTCTAAAATCAAATATTATATTCATTATGTTCATTAATTCTAAAATTATTTATTATATTCATTTTGGTATCTGAAATACGAGTTCAATATAACTACTCCTTTTTATAAAGTAGTTTTTATAAATTGTCCACCAGCCTACGCAACCCCGATTCCTCTTCAGTCTTCAAAAGCGAACTAATTGCAATTGAGCAGGGTCTTGAAGTTGCTCTCAACGAAAACGACTTTGGGGACCTCTGGATTCTTTCGGACAGCCGCGGCTCTCTTCAGCACCTCCATAATTGGATTGCAGTTGGAGATCAAACTAGTATTTCCATCCTTCTCAAACTCAAGCTCATTTCAGAGTCCCATGATGTTCATTTCCAGTGGATTCCATCCCACGTTGACATTTACGGCAATGAGCAAGCGGATGGACTGGCCAAGGATGGTTGTGGCCATTCTGGTCCTTCCTCTTCGGCCCTTACTTTTTCTGAACATCAATCCATAGTCAACTCTGAAATTTTGAGGGAGTGGAGGCTTCCTCCCAGCCATCACCACTGGTATGCGGGCAGAGAGCCGGGCTCTTCGTTCGTCCTCAATTGTGACAGAGCCTCTCGGACTGCAATATCCAGATTAGCAAGCGGCCACACAAAGGGTCTCTCGTTTTTTGAGGGCAGGAAGATTTTTGCAGTCTGCTCTAAATGTCAAGTTCAGCAGGCTTCTCCTGAGCACATTCTGGACTGTCTGGGACTCTCCAGAGAGGACATATACTCTTCCCCCCTTCTGGTCCTCGACTTCCTTAGGGTCAACGGTCTAATGGATCTTGTCTGACTTCGTCAGATAGCCGGAGGATAAGCCACAACAACAACAGTAGTTTTTATTTACATTTTTTACCATTTTCATTGGACACCAATTGATAAATCATAATTACTTACAGAAAATTAAAATAAATGATTCATATTTTAGTTTCAAGAATTTATGTTAATATTTGTCAAAATGAATTGAGTTCACATAATGTTTATCATTTAAAATTTTAATTTTGTGCTTAAAAGCATGTGATTTGTATTTTTCTATTTCTAGGCTCTAATCAGCAAAAGATGCTCTGTCTTATAATACTTCACACACAGACTTACAAATGGTGTCACAATCGCCTGAAACAGTTTGAAGAAAATCTTTTGTATGACCACTGCGTTTTTATGTCTATCATGAAGAGCTTTGCCTGCCATGAGGAGTTCCACAATATTAATTTCATTTTCCACACCATTAGTCACAAGAATTTTTTATTTCATATGCAATATATTTCTTCATATGCTGTGAGCACCCGTCAAAGTGATCCCTTGCAGGGTTAGGGGTGATTTTAAAACTGCTACCATATTAACTGCTACCACTGTATATTTGTAAAAATCATAAAATTCAATTAATCTAGCCTTCCGCACACAGTTACAAAAAATCACAAAATATTAATTTCATCTTCTACATCATTATTCCCAAGAATAATTATTTACTTCATATGCAATGTATCCTTAAAATATTTCTCAAATGTTTCAAAAACTGTAAATTAATGATTTTAGCAAGTCTCTGTTTTCCTCATCAGAAACTCACATTGGAAGTTACTTTACAAATCCATTTCAAGTAAAAATTTCTTTAAAAATGCTGAATAACAAATTTAGTATATCCACGTTCTTCTTCCTCCTCAAAAAATTGCAGTTTAAAAACAATAAAATTCATTTTTAAAACCAATTTCAAGAGCCATGCTTTTGACCAAACTCCAACACAATCATAAAATGTATAAAACCTGAAGTCTTCCAATTATAGAATGCCTTTTATTTTTTAATTCTTTTATTTCATCATTGATGCAATGTTAAAACTGAGCACAATTTTAATCATAAAAAAACATAAAAAATAGAGGAGCATACCTCTATAATAAACATGGGAGCAGCTGATCCCTTGCCAGGGTTACAGGTGATTATAACTATTACCAATTTTAATTTCCACTATATATTTCATAAAATTCAATTAATCTAGCCTTCCCCACACAGTTACACAAATCACAAAATATTAATTTCATCTTCTACATCATTATTCAATGCTGAAAATGAACACAATTTTAATCATAAAAAATAGAGGAGCATACCTCTATAATAAACAATGAGCCTGGCTATGAGTACACATCAAAGGGATCCCTTGCCTAGGGTTAGAGGTTATTATAACTGAGTTGCCATAATAATTTAATTTATAAACCTATTTCAAATACCATATTTTTTCTACAAAATCTTCTACACCACCATTTTGATGAAAAGTTAGGGGGGGGGGGTTATAACCCCCTCCCTTCATACACATACTGATCAGAATAATATCTGTATCTTTTTTGAGGTTATTCAGAATCTGTTATATTTTACTTCAGATATGAAACTGTACAGTGTATATTTTACTGTAAAATGTGAATGTAAATTGTATTTTTTGTTAAAAATATGTGTGAAAAATAAAGAATATATTAAAAATTGAATAATTGTATTTCATATTTTTAAATTTTTATTCAACAAAATGAAACCGCGTATAAATATTTTTTATTTTGGAACTAATTAAAATATATATATGTGTTTATAAAATATAAATTTACATCTTGCATGAGCTCAAATTTTAATTAACAAAAAAAAAATCATCTCACTGCTCTATTAAATTTAATTAAAAATAGAAATACTTCATTAATAACAGCATAGCGATTAAATGTATCAAAATAAACTTAAATACTGATTAGTATCAATTGTTATTGCTGACGATAACAAAGTATTTCTATTTTCTCTCTGATCTTTGAAAGAAAAAAAAATTGTATAAGGCCCGGTTTCCACTGACGCGTTGGTACGTTGCCCATCCGTTGGGAGCTATACGTCAACCAATCACAAGCTCGAACGCACGACCGTGCGTTCATCCGTTGAACATGGTTCAAGTTCATGTTTAACGGATGCGTTGGTCACGTGATGCGTTACCGCTGAAAAGGACACCAATGAAAAAGCTTCTTTTGAAACAAGATGGCCGTCACTTCGAGCAGAGGATTTCCCAATGCAAGAATGATTTTGGATATACAGCAGACAATATGAAAAATATTCCGATTGGTGAGTTATGATTTGTTTGTTTAAAAGAAACATGGCAAGTTTACTCTTAAATATATACCAGTTTGACGATCATTAGATAAATTACTTGTGTGATCACTTGTTCATTTGAACGTGTGGTCATAAAATTTTATTTTAATGTATACCGATCGCCCAATTTACTAATTTAGAACTGTACAAAATGAACTGACTGGATCCAATTTAAAAATGTATATCTGTGATTAAAGTAATTTCCCCATTTCTAATGTTAAACAATGTAAACTAGTACGCTCTCAATGAATGGATGTTTGAGTAAAATTTATTGCAAATATTTTATAGAAACATAAACATATAATCGCACTCAGTTATTCATTATGACCATATTAAATATTTCTATCCCTTCCGGACTTTATCGGCATTTCAAGTTGTGCGATGTCATACTTTTTCACACAGTTTTCATTAAGAATCTGTCAGGATGTGTATGCTATTTATAAATTGTTGAAATTCCCTTTAGATATAACAGTTTTTCAATAAATTATGATTAAATTAATATCCGAAAACAATGGTTTAAATAATTATTATTTGTATAATGTGTTTTGTATGTTTTTGAGTCCTAAGTGTAATGTTGTGTGTAGTTTTTAAGCATTCCATATTTTGTATTCTTATGTGAATAAAGTGAACAACCCAAACCATATTTTGTTGCAGACTTCACATATAGCATATTTGTTATGTGGCATGCAAATTTGGGAATCTTATACACTTCTGTAATTTTTTTTATTGCACAATTTATTCTGGCATTTATATTAGCATCTATCAACTTCAACACAGAGTCCTCGTCCAAACTATGAAGGTTGTGATAGTATATACTATTGAGACTACTTAATACGATAGTGAAATATCAGTTAACACGATATGCAGGCTGTAACTATATATTTGTTTGTTTCGTGCAAAATAGTAATAGTAGTTAAGATGCAGTGGTAAATTAACATACTGGCGAATGCCAGGGACCTCATTTTGATCGAAAAATAAAAGTAAAAAATCTTTAAGAAAAAAAAAATTTCTTAAAGATTTTTAATAGTGAAGAAGGAAATAAGGACGAACTTGAAAATGAATCCTAAAAAGTGGATTTAAAGTGTTTGTATTCGTATTTATGTGGAGAAAACATAATTCAAGCGTTTCCAAATGTTGAAATAGTATTTCATACTGTACTTCTTCGTAATAGTACTTCTGTGTTTGATGATATCCAACGCTAGTGGGGAAAGGTCATTCTCTAAATTAAAACTAATCAGAAACAACTTAAGAAGTGTAAGGACTGAAAAGATGCTAAATCATCTGTCAATTCTTAGCATTGAAAATGACCTTGTTAAAACGTTAGATTTTACATGTTATTGACACTTTGTTGCAGCGAAAGCCAGAAAACGTCCAATTTAAAGTGCGCTAAGAAGTTTTAACTCTTTCCTTAGTATTGTGCTGTAATATCAATATTTACTGCACAGTTTAAAAAAAAAAAATTATAATATTTAAACACTTGTGTCATTTAATATTTTCATAAAATATTATTATTCTCATTTTAATTTAATTTCTGTTCAAACTTTTGGGTGCAAATATTTCAAGTATGTTTATTAGATGAAAAGAAAAGCGTAGCAAGATTTGTATATAACGAGATTCAACGTGTTTATTTTTAAGTACTTTTCTTTTTTTTTTCAAACTGGCTGTTAGGGGGAGAGGAGCTCTTCAGAAAAGATTGCCGGGGCCACATTCTCCCATGATTCGCCACTGTTAATATGAAATGTATGTTCTCTTCTATCCAGTGACTGAGTGCCAATACACTTTTGTGTAACAGGCGGTTTGTACTTATTCGCATTTTACGTGTATATTCCGGGAATCTTGAAAATAGGGACTTTCAGATTTTGCAATTGTAAATCAATATTTGTTTAACAACATCTTGTCCATTACATCTGTAAGCAACATCTTAATCGTTGATATGTTATGTATATATTTATGTTAATTTTTTTACATAATTTTCTATAAATTTTACTGCAATTATTATTTTTTTTTCGAGAAAAAATGCCAAAAGAGTTAAGCACAGCTATTATATTTATATGATACTGGTATGTAGAAAACCCAGACCACACGACCAACCCAAAGGCTAATGGTAGCTTTCTGTGTGACCGGATGATACTGGTATGTGAAAAACTTTTGATGAACGAACTCTGAGCTGAAATTTCTTATCCTGAATTATTCACTCGTTATTAGCAGAATGTTATAGCATATTATGCAGCATTACAATTAGATTTGTCATGTTTTCATTTTACTAACTTGTGTGAATACAGAATTTGTGCATATTTAATACTTATGTGAAAGTTGTTATTTAACATAATACAATGGGGAATGTTTTATATATTAAAATAATTTATTTTACTTTACTTTTAAAAAATAAGTCCAGAACAAAAGGGTCCAGAACAAAATTTTTTGGGCCTGACCAGACCCAAAAAATTTTAAAAATTAAGCCCAGCCCAAGCCTGTATTAAATTAGAAAATTTAGACTAGCCCAAATCTACATCAAATTGAAAAATTTGACATGGGCAAGACCGGTCTTAAATTAGGTAAGAAGTAAAATTGGTATTGAGTTGTATATCTGATCAGCTTGACTAGGATGGGGTGTGCCATATTTCAAGTCGGATTGCTGGATTAGCTGAAAAAGCAGACTGTTTTTGGTCGTGAAATAAACGTTCATAATTTTGTTTTGAAGTAATAATCTACAGGTTTCGATGGTGGGACACTCATATCATACATTACTGAAGTACATTAGCTGTGTACTGTGAGATCACATCTTTTCTGTGGGGTGGGGTGCTTAATGTGTGTTGTTATACCACTAGATAGTTTAATTCCAGTTTACAAAAGTTTCTGTGCATATTTTTTTATAAATGTATATTTTAATCATCGTAAAAAATTAACAGTCATTTGTATTTTAATTGTAGTAAAAACTTAACAGGTAAAATAAATAGTATTATTTGACCTTTTTTTTTCTTTCATATTTCCACAAATTTGGATTCTGAAGTTTTAATTTTTTTTTACAAATTCTCATTTGAAGTGATGGATACGTGTTTTTATATATTTTCTATCAATATTGATAAACAGAAATATTGATAGAAAATCTATTTAGAAATATTTTAAGGTGCGTGTGGTATTCAAGTTCAAGTCTGATGTTTATTACCATGAATTTTTATGTACAGCTAGATACCATAATTTAAAAATATTCATTCTAGTAGTTGAGTGCAAGCAGTTTTGATGTGCTTTTTTTTTACCAAGGGTTATAAAGTGATACTAATTCTGATTTAATTTGTTACAGGAATTTAAAGTGTGTAGAAAGAGCCCTCTATTTCTTGAAGGAACTGAAAAATCTATTGCTGATGTCAGCAGACATCTCTGCTCTGATCCCTTAAGATTGTGAAGAAGTTACGGTATGTTTTTGTCACATTAATTTCAGTGCTTGGCATTTACTATTCCTAGTTGATATACTGTAAATTAGAAATTCCTTAATTGGTGATTAAAAAGTGTAAAATGGATGAATTTAAGTAAACGTTTGATGTTGCTATGCTGTTAAAAGTCAAATACTTGTATATAGGACTTTGTGGGGTAAACTGTTCCATATTTATAATATATGCTAAGTAAATTTTTATAATGACAAACACATCTATCATATAAATACTATCTTGCTGTAGTCATTTTAATTCATAATCTGCAATTTGAATTCTCGTGATTTGGTTATCAGTCTCTTAAACACACACATGTGGGTTAGTCATTTCATTTTCAAGGACTTTCCGATGATCGTTTGGAAACACCTGACCTGTGCAGTAGGCATGCAAGCAGCTCACTAAGTAAAAACATATATTCAAGAAATTTAATTTAGCATTTTTGAAATTAAAGTTTTGAAAATTTTAATTTTCATTACAATAATCAATCTAGTCACCTAAAATTTCTTAGAATAAATGCTAATTTTATTCTGATTTTCAGTTTTATATAAGCTAAACAATTTGAAATCAGCTGTAAAAGTTACTGGTTTTAGATTTAAATTGTATCTTGTGAAAATGACCTGTTTCAAATTAAATTGCAACTATTGTGAAAAGGATCAAATTGAATTTAAACTGCATTCATCGTAAGACGGATTTAATCTGTTTCATATATTGCACATGTAATACATAACTCATTTGTCTTAAAAAGTTACTGCTAGCTTGGGACACCACCACTATGCATCAACATATCAAGTACATTTATTGCCCACACACAAGATGTTTATTTAGGACATATGCAGGCTATGATACCAAGTAGTAGCACATGCCATATTTTTAATATGGATAAGCTGCATTTTAATATTTTCTTTGTTAGCACAGCCTATTCTACTGAATAGGGGGTGCATGTATTTAGTTTGCACAGGTCACATTTTATTTTTAGGTAGTGTAGTATAGCAACTTATATCTAAATAAAGCAGTGCTCACATATTTGTTTATAAAAGTTATTGCTAAAACAGTGACTGTCATAGATAGCAATTTTTAATTTTTCAATTCATTAGTTTTTTAATTAGTAAATATTTAATGATTTTTTAAAACTATTTTGACTAATAAAAGAATTTAATATTCCAAGATAAAATTACTTTTACATAGTTTAATTTAGGAGTCAGTATCTGTATATTTTTACTAACGACTGCACAGCCCTGAGTGTTCACAATGATCAGTTTGTAAACATATTGCATAAAAAGAAGAATTGCTAATGACCATTATATATATAGAAACATAACATGTTGTTGAGACCCAGACCGTCCGACTCATCCAGAGAACATGAGCAACTAATTAGACGGCCGGTACCAGAAAGGTGTATGGTAACTGTTTGGACAGTCGGGAAGTGCCACAGAATTTAGATCGGAACCCAGTGTGGGGGGGGGGGGGGCGTCCACAGAGACCGTACCCTCCTTCCCTACCACCAACCTCTCGAAAGGACTTTCGGACCCACATGTTTAACGTGATTGTACTCCGCATGAACACGGCGGCAGTTGTTGCAGCGTGCAAATCCAGCGCAAACCACCGGACTACCATGCTCGAAATGTGCAAACAGCACGCGGTGTTCCCAGGTGGTCACCCAACCAAGTACTAACTGCCCCCGATGCTGCTGGACTTCGGTGATCTAACAAGAACTGGTGTTTTCAGTACTGTAGGGCCGTTGGCACAAAACATAACGTGAAATATGCCATGCTAATGGAGATTAAGATTTAGCAACTTGTTGCCACTAAAGTTAAAGCTTCATATCATTCCAATATTTTATAAGCATTTTCTTTGTCCATGAAACATTATTTTTTGAAAATTTTCATATAAGATAGCAATTCTAAGATAGCAACACTATTTTTAATCAGCTTCTCCTGCATAAAAGTCATATTTGGTTGTAGAAAATTGCATTCTTGTATAACTAGCTGACAGCCAGTGGTTACTTTTTTTTTATCAGGTACGACTAACGATAGAACTGAAAACCTCACTTTTGTGATCAAAATCTATTGCTTTATGGTATATATCAATCCAAATACATAAATTTCAAATATAATTTTAAAGTTTAAAAAAAAGTATTCCTAACAGAAAAAAAAATGAAGACATGTGTGGTTTATGTCAGGCCTTTGCTGATATTCTATTCATTTAATTTTGTAAAATAGTTAAAAATGAGAATTCTTTAAAACTGTATACATTTTATTTTTTACAGGTTTTTCTGAATTGAAGTATGGACTAGAGATTTTAAAGAAAGTTTGACTGGATCTAGTTTTGTTTTAAAAAAATATTCATATTTGTTGAACATAATCTGTTATAAAATATTGTATTTCTTATATCTAAGAATTTTAGCTGTATACTTTTGAAAAATAAACAAATTAAATTTATGTATTTGATTTTATTGTTAATTAGTATGTTTTGAATTTATCCATATGTGTGGGATTCAATGTTGAGACAAAAATGTCTCAAAAACCGTTAGGTCTAGGAAGCTGAAATTTGGTAAGTATTTAATTCTTACTCCAAAAGAGTTCACGAGTAATCATGATGCAAAGTTTTTTGGAGGGGTATCCTGGCCCCAGTATCTGGTGAAAAATATTGAATAAGACAAGTCCAATAATCAGCTACACTGTTCTTATTAAAATGTTCTCTGTAGAAGCGAAGCTGAATATTAGACTCTTTTTTAACTATGTTATAACAACGGCTATTTATATTACCATTGTTGTAAGCAAACTGTCACCTAACTAAAAGGGCTGTGGTAAGATCCAATAAGTTCAACACTTTTCTGTATAGAGGAAAAATATTTCAGCAATGGGCAGTTGATCAACAAATTTGGAATTCTTTAGATATGTTTTCAAAACTGGATTCACAGTTAGTTATATTGCTTTTTAGTTTGGATTCAAATGTGGATTTCAGTTAATTTGCTAAAAAAAAAATTATAAAATATGTGGTTTATACTGAAATATTCTATTAGATTTATTATAAGAAGCATCTGTTTTTCATTTCCATTCAATTAATGTTAATACATTAATAAAAAATAATTATTTTTCTCCTTTAATGATAATTTATTTCTTCGTTTTCTTTTTTCATTATTCAGTATTTTTCTGGTTTGAGTGGAAGTAAAAACAATATCTGAAAAAAATTATACAAGCACATACGGTATCTTGCATCATTAATTTTCAATGGTTATAAGCTAGTTTTATTATATTAATATAAAAAATATAACATTACAGGTTTGAAAGTTGAAAAAGCATTATTAAAATCATGTTAATAAATTCAAAATGCGTTTTTGTGAGCATGTCAATTATTGAACTCAGCTTTGACATTTTAAACAAATGTAAAAATTATCACAACTCAAATTCTAACTAAATGAGCGCATTTTATTTTTTTAACTAAATGTTAATTCTGGAAGTCCAATTGGATTAAATTTTTTTCATTGTTAAATATAATTTGCATATTACTTTGATGATTTGAAGTCGATGGGAAAAACAAAACTGGCGAAGTAGCCACAAAGAGGAACTACAGAGAAAACCTATAAGATGGCCTGATGAAGCTGTATCATCAATGATGAGAATTTTATTTATATTTATAAATACTATTTATTTAATTAAACTATATAAATATATTGATATTGCAACAAACAGCTTGCTTGTTACCAGCTTCTCAACCAGCTGCTATATGTACTCGGCTGGTCTGGGTTTTCAACAAACAGTCTGTTTTGATTGCTCTCAAACCGACATAATTTTAAAATACACGACAATGTGGATTATTCCTTTTTATCTATTTTGTATTCTCCATGAAGTAGTGTGAAATACCCAGTAAAATCCTGTTTGAAATTGAGTGAGGTTATCAAAAATTTTTGCCATTGGCTGGTATTATAAAGTTGTTGGCCTAGCATTCTAAACTGATTAAAGAAATAGGAAAAAAAAAATTATAAATGCAAGTGGAAAAAAGTTACAATATTATAGGGAAATAGTTTTATTTATAAAGACAAGCTGATTTTACTCCTAAAATATATTGGGAAGCTTATTGGTGCTTTATTGGTTATTTGTATCACTCAGATTTCCTTCTTTTTACTTTGAAGAATAAATTAGGTAAAATATATATTATAAGAAAGAGGTTACTGCAATTTTTTCTTCCATAAACTTCAGCTAACCAAATTTAATCTGTTGAAGCAATTTAATATTTCAAAGATCAAATAATAATAAGAAGCGAAAAGAATTTGTAGTAATGTTCATTGTTTTATTGAAGATATTAGGTAGGAAGAGCATTGGTTTATGTGAGAGAAATAAGCATTTGTCTTGTTGGATTATATTTATACTTCACACAAAATGCTGACATCTGATTTAATAATTTTTTAACACTGAGTCAGTGGCTTATTAATCACATTTGTCTATTTCAATATTATTTGCTGACAGTTGCAGAATATAATTGTAAAGTCAGTTAAAGCTAAATCATGTTAATATTTGATTGTTCCACATCAGGAAACAGGATTAGCTTAAGTTGGATCAGATATGAAATTAATTTATTGCTTAAAAAAGTAGATTAAATTTTTTGTGTTTTGATAATACTTTTCACTGTCTAAGTTGTAAAACTTAAAATAAACAAACACTGATGAATATACAAAAGACACAAAATATTATGTAAAATAAATATGTATAGCAGAATGGGCACGAAATTGTCATTAAGAAGCACCCAAAATTTGCAAAATGGTATATCTACCAACATATGCACTAAAGCCTCTTAAGTAGTGCACAAGGTTCATGAAGCCTTTTGATCAAAAATTATAAAATTTGGAAAGCAAAATAACATTTATATTTAAGGTAAGTATCGTTTAACTTTACTTTTAAAAAATCTAACATATCTGGTAAAGATCTCATAAACTAGGTGATTTTTCACAGCCAACATACTATTAAAAATCTGAGTTCTTTTATAAAAAAATGAATGGGAATTCAAACGATTTTATTTTTACAATTATATATATATATAAACTCAGGCTGTTTATTTAAATTTATACTGGAAGATATTAATTTTGAAAATGTAATAGATGCTAATATATCAATTCTCAATTGTTGGTAAATTGGTGCATTTCGAAATTACTAAATAATTAAGATTTTTGCAATATTGGCAGAGAGAGACTTTCACAAATAAATAATCTCATATATATTAAACGAGAATTGTGGTCAAAAATACACATAAGCTCAATTCAAGAATTTACCAAAATAGGATTTTATTTGAAAAATCCCTAAATAGAGAATTCGAAAAAACAGATTTACATATATACTGGGATATGGCCATATCCTGGAAAATATGAGATTGCATCCTTTACCCGGCCCGGGGGAGGGGACACCACTCGAGCGGCAGGCCTAGGCCTCCAGTAATTTTTTTAAGCTGGAGAAGACATGAAATATTCACAAGGGAAACTGAAATATGAAGCCCGTCATAATTTAGAACACGTTCCCGGACCAAAGACCCTTAAGTCACGATCGAAATGATTTTTATCCAAATGTGTTTGTACAAAAACTAAAATAAAAGTTTTTCAAACATTTATATTTACATATAGCTAAATTCAAGACAGTAATCTCATGTACTCTACTAAAATTTACTTAAATTTTTTTTCAAACTTAAATACGCCCGGTCCGACTTTTTAAATACTGGGCCCGACTTTTTAAATACTGAGCCCGACCCGACTCACAGGACAATTCGGATCTGCGCTAATGAATCAGACTACAGTAGACTTCAAAATGAATATGTTATCATAGAACAATATGAAAATTAATCGAACAGCTGCTGTCAAATAGTAAACAAATCCTAACCAATCAAGTTTAGCCACACAAAGATTTCTTCTTTCCCACACCATTTGCACCCCCATCGCCTCATACAGCGTGGAAAAAGAGGAGAATTCCTTGGTCTCGAGAACTCCATGCGTTGACGGATTAGTGGAAATCGATGCTCTGCGTTGCTCCTCTGAAGGATAGCCAACGCAACGGACGAACGCGTCAGTGGAAACCCGGCCTAAGTAGAGTTCCGTACGTTTTTTTACCCGGTCGCAGAAATATAAAATTGTAGAAAGAGCGATATTCGCTAAATGTAGCATAAGGTTTGATTTGACGATGGTTGGCTCATCGAGCGCTAGTGTCTATGCGAAATCCAATGTTAACGATGTTGCCATAGGGTCCTATGGGAGTGAACCTTTTGAATATAGTATTCTGTGGCGCCAACGTGGCCCGATTTTGTACTTGGGAAAAATACGTGCGGTGACCTATTCTACGGATTTACCTTATGATGAGTTTATTGATATCATTTTTTTTAGATTAAGCACATTTTATTTGCAAGAAAAACCCACTAGATTTGTATTTCAATGATTCCAACTAACTCGCCTAATATCATTTCTTAAACATGGGTATAACTAAGAAAAAATTTTGAGCTAAGATATGATATAGCAAAGTAGTTTTACTTTCCCCACTAAAGTTGAAGCTAAAAATTTGAGTTAAGTGATATTATTAAATTTCGGAATGTATGTTAAATTTCGGAATATATATGTTTATTCGGAATTAAATACTCGGTGTTTATTCGGAAGGCCAGTGATTTTGACCAAGACTTTTTTAACAAATAACAATTTATGAACTATAAAAATAGATGCTGTGTGCAAACCTTTTATTCCATGCACGTTGATGACAGGCAGAAGCAAAAACAATAAATAAATAAACACTTTATCAAAAATATAATTGTTAGCAGGTAGTAAGTAGGTAAATATTCCTGGATGCAGTGCTATAATATACTGCTGACCATCCAAAATGCAACACCATGAAAGACAAGAGATATCAAAGCCAAATTTATTGGACAAAGAACATAAAGTACAAGGATGAATTGATTGGAAATACAGCTCCGTTCGACTTGCGTAACACAAAGAAATTAGTATTTTGTGCAGCCGCCATGGCTGACAATAACTGCTGCTACACGCCTCGACATTGGAAGAAAGAGACTTTGGATGTGTTCTTGGGGTATGTCAGTCCATACTGCTTCTATACGTTGCCAAACTTCATCTGTTGTAGCAGCTGGTGGTGTTTGCGGGGCCAGTCGTTTGCCAATCACCGACCAGACGTGTTCAATGGGCGACAGATCTGAAGAACGGGCGGGGCAAGGAAGCAGTGGAACTTGGTGGGCAATGAAGAAATGCTGAACGATATGTGCCACGTGTGGTCTCACATTGTCCTGTTGAAACTTGGCCGCAGGCAAGCCTTGAAGGTAAGGTAAGACAACAGGCTCCAAAACTTCAGAAATGTAGAGGTAGCTGTTGAGTGTACCGGCAATGCGTATTAGGGGGGGTGCGGGAGTAAAATCCAATGCCACCCCAAAACATAATGCCAGGTGAAGGACCGTTTGTAGGTGGCGCTACTAGCGCACATGATTTGCATATGAATTAAAATTCTAATCATTTGTATGTTCTATCGAGGTCTACGTATGGTACAAATTTCATGCTTATTGGATGCTTCCTTCATGGTGTTGCATTTTGGATGGCCAGCAGTGTATATTTTACTCAGTTGTACTGTTATTTTGGTCATTGGATTGTAAATCAGCTTATATTTTTTTCTTCATTTTAAGTCTTTTAACTGGAAAATGAGTTTGTGGCAGATCAATAAAAGTTTCATAGCAGTAGATGGAAAGGCAAAATTCCACTTTAAGTAACTAATAAATAACAAATTGAAGTAGTAATATTTAATAGTATACATTGTTCTATAGTTTAGTAGTGCTATGTAATCCATTTGCACTATTTACACCTTTGAATAAATTGTGTGATGAGTTGTAATTTGGACAGTGCTATTATCGTGTTGCAAATTTATACAATATTTTTCATTTTTTTTTTTAAAAAGATCATGATTTTAAATCAGAGTTTTACCCATATAAGTCAAATGCAGAATTTATCTAACCCTTTAACCATTTTGAATGATACTTATGTAAATAATAAGCTTAGTATTTATTTATTTTCTTTTTTCTAACATACACAAAATCTACAAAAACTCATATTTTTCAAGGTTTGGGATTCTACAATAAATGCAAGAAAAATTTATTAAAATGTTTGCAATTTTAATTATTGCATTGAAAAATTTATAATTTGAAGTTCATTCACTTGGTATTTAGTTTAACTTTTTATGGAATATGTATGAATTTTTGGAACTTTTAACAAATGTTCTAACTTTGTTCTGTATTCTTCACGAATTCCTGCTCTAGTTACAATATATAACACAGTAACATTATAAATTATTACTATTATTGTTTTTAAAACCTTGAACATTGTGGTTCAATTGACAATGTGTGTGTGGGTGGGTGGGGGTGGGGGTTAAAATGCATTTCCATATGGCCTGCTTTTTAGACCAGGATTCACCACCGACTCTGTGCTGAAATTTTGTAAACCTCTTCTATTGTGACTAACTATTGGATCAATCAACTTTCTTCAATATTCAAGAAAATTGAGCTCAGGCTGCAATAGTAAAATTCAACGTCAGAGAATTCACTTATAGGGGTGCCAAATGCCCGATGAAGTACCATGTCCCAGTGTTAATACTTGCATTTTGTTACAAATTTATTAGCACTTTTGAACACGGAATAGCAAAAAAACTTGCTGTGTGCTATAATTTTACAAACTTCTGTGGCTGGATCGAAAGAAAGATATCAGCAGTTTTATTTATTGTATGATAAATATTTTTAATCTTTTTAGGCCTATTTATATTTGTAAGCTAAGAGTTGATTAGGAAAATCCATATAGTTACTATGCATCAATATTATAATATATAATAATTACAATGGATTTTAATATAAGAATTAACCAGTAACTAGTAGCAAAGCTGTTAATTAATATAAAAAAAATCTAAAAGTTAATACACGTTAAGGCTTAATATCAACTCTTAACTACCTATCAGTTGATTTTGACACAATAAATTAAAACAATGAACCCAGCAAATTTATATGTACACAGATGCCATTCATATATGCATCATTATATTTGTATCTATTTAATTTGGAGATATAAGTATACAAATTGCTTACATTTTCCCTAACGCCCCAATTTCAGCCAGTATACCCCAACCATAGATGTTAGTTATATCAATAAGTGGTGATATTCTGTTTTCCTAGAAACAATGCCCTGTTAATAATATGTAACATATAGATTTATTTCAGATCTAATATAATAATGAAAATGAGTAATAAAAAAATGAACTATGATAATATTTCAAGATTTCATACAGAAATTAGTTAAAATTGCATTAAAAAATGTGGAATTGTTTTAACTTTATAGTTTGAGATGTTTTGTAAAATTTTACTTTTTACAAGTGTGAGAATATCACTTTTAAGCTAAACCGTTTGGTTCTTATTATAATAAATTATAATAATAAATGCATTCATTATCTATTATAATAAATTTTTGTTTATTTTTATTAATATTTAAAATAAACTTGTAGAATGCCATGAAAACATATTATAAAATATGTAATATGGATACATGCATGTTCATCCACTGCACAATGCATATCTTACTATATACATACTTGGTTTATAAAAACTACTTTCATTAAATTGCATGTAATGTAGTGGAGGGATATTTTAACCATGCTGCAAAGAAAGAAATGCTTCTGGTGGAAGAGTTTCAATTTAAAATATTACTATATTTACATTATAGGGCACAGTAGCCCAGTGGTTAGCGCATGGAAATTGCACTCGGTAGGCCCTGGTTCGATTCCCTCTGCTGCCAAAACTGCCGCTGTGTTCACTCAGAGTATGATCACGTTATACATGTGGGTCCATAAGACCTACCAAGAGATTGGTGGTAGGAGAAGGAGGGTACGATCCCTGTGGATGCCTCCCCCACTGGGTTCCGGTTTAAATTAGGTGGCTCTTCCCAGCCATCCAAACAGCTACCTTACACCTTTCTGGTAGGTTGGACAGTCTGGGTCTCAATAACAACAACTATATTTACATTAGGCTATAGGCTACAGGAAACACTAACACTTTGCATGCATGAAGACCATCTGCGGACAGAGTTTTTAACTGTTAATTGTATATAAATAAATTTTTTTTTAATGTTTCTCTTATGGTTTAAGTTGTAGACATGCATGGTTTTTTCTATACATGAAATCATTAGAGCAGGGGTCCATATCCTTATACTATCAGCAAGTACCAAGTAAAGGAAGTAGTGCAGTAAATAATATACTTTTAATCACAGGAGGAATATGGTGCTCGGTAACAGGTTACGGATGTTTATTTTATTTACATGCTGTACAGCATGATGTTTTATTTATATTGCACAGCTTGCAAATTTCTATAAAACAGTTGAAACATACTTAAAATTTCTCATATATCTTGTTTACACTGACTGCTCCAAAGTATAAACAAATCAATACTCTCCAGAATTGTGCAACACTTTCTTGCATCACTTGGTAAAATCTTTCTTAAAAGCTTACTTTGAGGAAGAACTTTTCAAATGTCATATTTAATACATAAATGTTATAAGTTAATTTACATGTTTAAATGTATATATATATATATATTACTTTAGTAAGCAACATTTAGTACAACAGTTAGTATGTATATCTATCACTTTAAGTTTTGCATATATATTAAAAACATTTAACTTCATTAAAACCTTTAAAGATTGAAATTTTTCAATCTTCAACTTAACAAGACACTTCCTCAAAAACTATATAAGCTTTGTAAAAAAATTATTAATCTAGAAATTGGATTTTCAACTGAATATTTTTATTTTTTACTGTTTATATCTATTTCCTATAGTTTAGAAGATAATTTGAGTGAAAGTAAAAAAAGTGAAACAAAATCTCACTTGAAAAAAATCTTTTCAGTTTCTTCGAAAAAAAAAAAAGGTAAAAGAAATATTTTCATATATTCATAATAATCTATATATTAAGAGCAGCATTCTGAAGTTTTAGGTTGCATATGACATCAGATGCTGAAAACAAAGCTGGATATTGGAGTCATTTTCAACAATGGAGAATTCTGAAGCTTTACATTGTATATGACATCAGAAGCTCGATATTAGACTCATTTTTAATTGATTTACAACAATGGATATTACATTACATCCTTTTGTATTGTGGCTATGCAGGCAGTGCTGTATTATCTTTTATTATATATTCTATGAATAAGTCTGTTTTTTAAATTACTTATAGGTAAAATGCCCGCGAGCCTCACCAATTCATTCTAAATATAAAAATTTTTTTTTGCCATATTTCCAATAAAATAAGTAAAATTTCTTTACATTTTAACCTATTAGGTTTGGAAATATAAAAGTCCAACATGTTTACATTTTTCATAAGACTCTGATTTCAGTCATAGAGAGATATCCCATCAATGTATTGCATATAACGATGAAAATGAGTTATAAAAAATAAGACTAACTGCATTAATATTTTAGAGTTTCATACAGAATTGAGTTAAAATTAGATTTAAAAAATGAAGTATTTCAACTTCATGGTTTGAGATGTTCTGTAAAAGTTTATTCATTATAAGCACGATGATATCATTCTTAAGCCCAACTGTTTGGCTCGTATGTTCAGACGCATGCAAACTCCAACACGAACTTTGCAAATCAATTTATTAATATAAAATCTTGGTTGGTATCGATTTTCAAGATCAGCTGAATAAAAATAGTCACAGAGAATGGCACAAGATAATGTACAAGGAAAAGGTGTAAGATTTGCTTTTTGCGAGTAATAAACATAGGTGAGTATTATAGCTTTATTTTAAATTTTATGATTGTGAATATCACTATTTTAGCTCGATCATTTAATTCACTTGTATTGGGTTTACATTTTTGAACACATATTCTCTAATCGACACCAAATTACAAAATATTTTAAAATTTCAATGTTTAAATTTATTTTAAAACTTAAAGTTAGATTTTGGAATACATTTAAAAGCATATAAAAATATGTAAAAATGAAATAAGAAGCGGCTTCCTTTTTAATGAAAATAAAAGACATGATGCAAAGTTTCGGATTTATACTGGACAATGAACAATTTGGTGAGACATGAAATATTTCAGTTATAGCTGTTCTTGACAGCAACCTTGTTCTAAATCAGAGATTTCAATTATGATTTCTGGATAGAAAATCATCTGACCAGTACATATAGCAATTATACAGTTTATACAAGTATAAAAATGAGTACATTTAAGTACAAAACTTATTTGAATGAAAACTGAAATTTCACAGAATTAGCAAAACAATTTAATGTTATTGAATTTTATGCCATGTACATGTTAAATTTACAATGTGTCCTGTATCTATATAAAGTATTAACTTGCTTGACATCTTTTCACAGCAAAACTAGCAAAATTGTCTTCTATGCCAGAGATTTTAATTATGATCTCTGGACAAAGAAGAAATTCAGCTAGCCAGTATATGTAAATATTCTACAGTATATACAAACTTAGAACGTAATCTTTTCTATAAAATTAATATTGAAAAAAAAAATGACAAATATGTTAAATGTGCAATGTATTTATCCTACGCCTATTTTAAGCAAAAAAATAAGTACTTATAGATAAAAGTTGAAAACATACAACTATATCTAGACATAATTGCATGAGTAATGATTTATGTATTACGATTTTGCACATCTTTATTTACTAGAGATAAAATGTACATACGATAAACATATTTGAATAAAAAGTAACACGTACCTGTAAATGTAAAATTTTATCATCTTCTTTACCCCCAAAATAAACATTTAACATGTAAAGTAACCGGCACACGTTAAATTGTGGGTAATTTAAATACTTTCATCCTTTCATACTTTTCTGATTTTCATAAATATATAACTTTCTGATAGTATATTTCTATACATCGGCCATGTTTTCATTCCGCCATGTTACAATGTACAATCAATGTTGGGCATTGGCGAGCGTGGCAAAATACCATCCAAGCGTTTCACCAAACCAGAAAAAGAATAAAATTAGCGATAAACGGCCATTAACAGCAACCATCCACTCCGATCCTCCTTGCTCAACGTTAGGAACGTGGGCGAAAATTGTGCCAGCGTTGGCGAGAACTGTCAAATTTATTCGCCAAGCATTGACAGGAGTCCGTACATTTTAGTCTATAAAAACTTCCTAGACAGAAAATATTGCATAACAACAATTTTTAAAAAAACTTTATGCACTCAGGATGCTAAATATTGAGATTCGAAGAGTTAAATATCATACATTATTCTGTCAAAAGCTTTGAAAATATCACTCCATGTTAAACTCCATAGAAGCTATCCGAAAAATTCTCAAATGGCCACCGTGACGTCACACACCGGTGGCGTATGATGCATAAAAGGGGTTATTTAGGGTTCAATGATAACAAAACTTAATAGTTTTGATCATTGCAATAAAAATAGCCTCGATACAAGTTTTTGTGATCATTTTATAAAATCTCCCTTGGGTGGGAAGCAAGTTACCCCATCCCTGGGAAATATTACACTTAGTATCAATCGAAGTTCTTTTTCAAGCCCTTTAAAATGAAGGGTCACCTGCTATAATTGCGATCATTTGGAACAACGATACATATTTTCAAATTTTTTTACTTGTAAAATTTGCCAAAGAAAAAAAAAACACAAGCTGCCTAAAAATGGATCCTGGTATTAGAAAATCCAGTTGAGACAAACTCCAGTTAATTTCTTTCTAATTCCAAGTCATCTGAACAGAAAACAAGGAATATTTAAGGACTTGTATTCCACCAAATATGTACTCTTCTTTCGCTATCTTTACTTTCCCCAGTCTATCACGGTCTGTAAGCTATTTTACGGACTGTAATAGATTAAGGAAATTGCTCCGCCTTTACGTTAGCTAGATGCCACTAAAACCTAACGCACACATTCTGTCAATATACAACCTGAGCAGTTCTTAATTTAGATTGTGTCGTTTTAACATTTCAACCAAGAATGGCTTCCCTTATCAAAACATTTCCATTTACTTCTCCCTCAAATGTGTACAAATTCTTTAACACGTAGTTACGTCTCCATTCCCATATGCTATATTAATCTAATATTTTTCTTTTAATTTTAAAACTTGGATTGGACCATTGTAGCAGACGTTTTCCCAAAGCAAATATTGAATGATGGATGGCCATAAGAAAAATCTCTATGTGTGTTTTGCTCGACGAGAAATTGGGAGCAACATCACAATCTTTGGGAGATGATTCAATATATATTAAAATACAATTTAAGTACTGAATATCCCAGTCGCTTTGTCGGATTTACCCTCGGATGAATCTGGGGTCTGGGTAGTGTAAAAATACTTGTGCTTTATGACTGGGGTCGTATTATAATTAATAATATTTTTCGGAAAAAGTGCATTCTGGAAATTTTAGGGAATGCAGGCAGTGGATAGGAGAGAAAGTTTTGCTATGCACCTTATACTCACAGTCAAGAGATCATCGGAGCTAGGATAGCGCTCCTGTTGCTGATAACAGCATCCAAGGTTTCGTACAGGGGTCCCTGATTTCGTGCTTTTTAAACACTCTTCAGCATGGGATAGAGTCGATACTCGAATGAGTAATAAGAAAATTTACTTTTTATGCCATGCCTTTTATAAAATTTCACCGGGTTGACTATAATTTAATATTTAAAAAAATTAATTTAATCCCTGTTGCTTTGTGGAAATTATTCATTTAATAAGCTCAATTCAAAATATAGCCAGTTACACTGGTTGGTAAACAAGTTATTTTTCTTCCTCAACCCAGACCGTTCGACTTATCCGAAAGTGTAAAGTAGCTGTTTTGGGCAGCCGAGACAGTGCTACCCAATTTTGACCGGAACCCAGTGGGAGACCGTACCCTCCTTCCCCTACCATCAACTTCTCTGAAGGACTTACGGACCCACATATTCAGTGTGCCCGTACTGCACGTGAACACGAGGATAGTTGGAAAGAGTCGGAAATCGGAATAGAACTCGGCAATCCCACTGGCCTGTCCCTTCCCTGGGAAACAGTTTCTGCTCGATTTGAAGGTATTTGATAGTCATTTATAAGTCTTTCTACTTGAAACACAACTAATGTGACCAAACGGAGTTAATTTTGCGCAAATAAATAATATAATAAATTTGACGAATAATCTGTCAATCTTTTTTTCAAGGCTGCTGCCACAATCCAGTTATAGAAGGCTGTAATGGCCTTTTGATGACCGTCATATCAGATTCGAATCATTAAAAAAAATTGGGCTAATACCAGATCTTTTTATTAGTTTCGAAAAAAAAAAATAATAAAAGCTTGTCTCACTGAAACAAACTTATCGGGATAACTTCTTCTCCCAAAATGGCGAAAGTTATGGGAAGACTGTCATAGCAACGGATAGACTGTCCAGAAGAATCTGGTGTGACTAATCTCCAGAGCATTTATCACGGAGAATATTGTTTATGACTGGGAACTCTTAGTTCATATTTCTGCGACACAAGGCTCTGATATGAGTTGCTGATAAAAGAGAAGAATCGGCTATTTAATACTCGTATAGATGTTTCACAGTTCGCGGATCAAAATAATAATCAACAAGAAAGATCTTTCATGCATAAAGCATTGATTATGAAACTCTTTCCAACTGAAATGCAATGCCATTTAAACATCTCTAAAATGCGAAACAGTCAGCACTGATATTAAAATTATCACAGTACTACAATAATTTATTATACTTGAAAACTTCATCAAAAAAGACAATGCTATAAATCATCTGATTTTCTATGTAAAATCAATAAATATTTCATTCATATCTCTTATATTCCAGATGCTAGAGCTAAATAATGTTGAGTAAAAAATTTCAAAAATTCTTATACAACTCATCTTACTATCTCTTGGTTTGTTTACATTCTTCATGCTATAAAATTGTAAGGCTTCATTGTAAGAATCATTAAAACAGGCTTCATTGTAAGAATAATCAAAATTTAGGGATCATTTTAAATAAAAAATATTGCAATTGCGTAGGCACGGAATTTAGATACACAGATAGTACGCAAAAAAATCGGTTTTAGGATGAATGCAACACTCAATATAGTGAGCTTTGAAAATCACGATATTTACACAGCGGAAAAAGATGGATGCAATATTTTATTTTGCCTAAGTCACGTCATCTCTTCATATATCATAGGTGTCATTATTAATTCAATTTTTATTTTCAAAACTACTGAACATATTTTGCAGAAACTTTTATTATTCATTTTATGTAATAATTCGAATATTTTCTAAAATTTTTGAAGCAATTTGTGAATTTTAACTTTGCTTAAAAAATGTTTGAAAAATGAGGTCCCATAGGGTTCAATGAATTTCACTTTTTCAATTGGGGTTCAATCCAAAACTAATTGGGTGATATTATTCATTTACATTCCCATATGTCCCACAGACCGTCTGAACAACATACTAAAATTTTCTTTTGATAAAGTCATTTTTACGGTCATTTTCATTAAAGTCATTTTTCAAGCGGCAAACGGACAGACAGACAGACAGAATGAACAAAGCCTTAAACACTTTTCAACTATGTTGGAAAGTGTTCAAAAGATTAAGAGTTTAGTAGCAATGGATACGCATAGCGTTATGTATTGTTTCTTAAAGTAACAAATCTTCATTTTGGAGCACTGCTGAGCTGAAATCCCAATATGATCGGAAGCAACTTGGGCTATCCTTTTACAATAATGCCAAATACTTTGGTATTATTGACTTTGAGTCAAGATAGTTAAAAAAAGGAGTTTAAAAATAAATCATAACCCTAAAAATAAACCAATCCCTCAAAATAAATCATGTGACAAGAGTTTTATTAGTGAATACTAGAAAGCGTTACCAATTGCATATCTGGGTTGTTTAATGTAAAATACGTACTATGCAGGGACCAGAGGGAGCTAAGCCCTATTATTAAAAACAAGGAACGCTACATGGTAGCACAAAAAATGTTAAGGGCATTCAAGAGGTATACTCAGCCCCCTCCCCGATGAGAAATATTACATTTTCAGCAGTGATAGGAAATTCATCTAACATGTCATCCAAATTTTGCATAACAATGGATTTATGAGCTTTTTCTTTTTACAAATTACTTTGTTTCAAAGTAGCTATATTTGCAGTTATAGAGATCATCCATTTATTTACATATTTAACTTAAAAATCTGATGTGGGCAGCACATGACTTTCCTTATAGAATGCAATGAATTGACTACTTTTACAGCAAAGAAATAGCTTATTCTTATAGTAGATACTTATATTCTTTTCAAGATATTGAATTTTCTTCAATTAATCGTCATTTTCATTGATTTAGCGTTATTTTTAACCATTTGGCAACATTTAAAAAAATTGCCAAGTTGGCGACATTCTGCCCAATTTGTCGCCAAAATCTCACCAAGTGTTATGGAAGGAGAAATAAGTTATTCTTATAGCAGATAAATGACTATTGGCATTCAAATACAAAAGTATGACTCAAAGTATCTTTTCTAATAAATGGAACGAGCTAGATCCAAGAGAATATCACCACCCAATTTATCGCATGATATTACATATGAAAAGTGAACATGTTTCTCAAGTTTCTCAACAGTTAATATATTTTTTTAATTTATTGGATTTTTTAATACATTTATTTGAAAAATGTGCAATATCTTGAGAACAGTTCGTGCTAGCGTTCTAAAGTTTATGTCAATTGTTTTCTAAGGAAAAATTACATAAGGGATGTCTATTTGCGTAATTAAAGGTTTTGATTTTTTGATGTTTTTTTCAAAATTTCACTCTGGGGGGTTCTGAACATTCGATTGCATTAAAAAACAATAGGCTTCCAGTATTCACGGATTGTAATTTTTGTACCTAATTTCATTCAAATCGCTCTATTCGTTCGTGAGATATCGTCTCCACAGTCTCACTGACACACACATACTTTCACACACACACACACATTACCTCAAAAATGTTTGATTCGTGATCAGGGATGCTTGAAACGTGCTCTCCCATCTAAAACTCGAATTTTCGACCCTGTCACAATACTTTCCTTATACATTATGTATATAAGGAATGTAATGAGTACATTCTTATGAGAGGTCCAGAACGGGCTGGCTCATTAAAGTTCATAATCCAAAGAATGAAAATATATTGCAGAAAAAGACATGCCAAATTTAAAGTTACAGTGAATATTGTAACCTGGTCAGATAGGTCCCTCCACCAGTGGAAATGAACCTGGTTGGATATGGCCTCAAATTTGAAATGCAGGAAATGTGTATAATGAAAACAGTAGTCTATCCAATAATTGTTGCTGCTATGGTAAGATCAGCGCTCGTACACTTTCTCAGCTCTCAATAGAACATTGACATGCAGAGACACTTTGAAATATGTCTCACCTGAATAATCGCTCTCTAACTCGATCTACCCATTTATCCGAGTAAAAGGAAACAAACCTCAAGTTGAGCAAAATTTTGTTGATATCTACATTTATTTACAGAAACATTTATTTAGAATTCTATATAATTAAGGTGCCACGGTTTGCCATAGTCGATGCGACCTGGTCATTGCTGTAGAGGCGTAACTCTAGAGGCATCGTATTTCATTTTCAGAGCAAGATATTTTACTACAAAATGTACCCGACATTGTGGGAGTTAAATCAGGGTAGTTATATATAATATATATAACTACCCTGTCATATATAATATCATGGTTATTCTATATTATATATAATATAGAATAACGAAACAAATTAATTTCATTTGTAGAAATAACAGTGGAAATTGCATGCAATCCTTGTATATAGATGATATGTGCAACAACCTCCTCCTTCACCATCACACAAACAAATTATAAAACTGAAACCCATCACTTGCAGAGCTAATAGAGACAAGGTTGCTTTGAAATCTATTTAAAATCTTAATCTCAGCAAAATTGGACCCATTTATATGACTATATCTTCTGAAAACATCATTTTTAGATTTACAATAACTAAGCACCTGCTACTTAAATTAACAGCACTCAATTTCCAATTCAAAATCGTCTCTTTTCACCTAAAATCATTCTCAAGACACAAATAAATGAAAATACTTAAAATCGCAAAAGTTCCTTTAAACCCGAAAATGGTTGATATCTTAGCTAATTTTCCTACCATTTCAATCCAATTTTAGAACAATACTCTTAAAGATAATATACCACCAAATAAAAAGAAATAGAATGACATCTTTGGAATTCGTAAATTTAGAAAATCCATAACTATAAGTAGTATATGGGGCTGACTCTGGGACACCCAGAGACAGCCCCATATACTACAAATTCCTATCATATTTCAAAGATTTAGGACAACCTCTGAGACCAAGCATGTATAAAATCATCCGAAAATACATAAAATCATTTAAAAATGGGTATTTTTAAAAAAATCAAAAATCAAGAGAGTTTTAAGACTCTAAAATTTCATGTTTTTTAACTTAGAAAATGAATTATATGAATATTATTGAGACTGAATTTTAACTTTTTTTAGATAAATGCATGAGATCAAGGGAGCCCCATTTTGGAGCTACCTTGATATTTATGAGGGTCCATTAGTCCCCCCATAGATAAAAGGATGAAATTAAATAAAAATGCGTGAAAAAAAAGAAATGAATCCTTTAAATAAACTTTAAAAGAGATCCTAAAATAGGATTACAAAAGTGACTTAAAATATATCGAAACGTAAATTACGGACGCGTTTTATAGATTCCTTTAAAATAAACGGCCCCTCCATAAGGTGAAAAAAAAAAAAAGGATTTATATGAAATTAGACGTGACTAAATATATTAAAATACCCTATTTTTAATAGAAAAACTAAACAAAATTAAAAAAAAATATGTCGTCTCAGATAAAGATTCCTCTAATTGAGCGTGCTATCAGTGAGGTTGCAAAAAGCTGAGGTCAATTATTATCAAAAACAACCACAGCTCGCAGGATTTTTTTCAGCACAGCCGGAAAATAATATATTATCGACCTTGCTTCAAAGCTTTGACATCGTCTAATGAAACAAGCACTGCTTTCCGGTGATAAGGGTTCACTTTATGATAAACTTTCTCCTTCAAATCTTTTTTTTTTAAAAATACTGTTGGTTCTCAAAGAGATTTAATAAATGACGTAACTATATACACTATATTTTATAGTTTATCTTTTTTATATATAAAAAAAGGTCCATTTTAATATTAAGAACATGATTTTATAGCAGACCTTTTTTTACATTTAGACTAAATTTTAGATAAATGATCAAAGATAGGCCGCTTCATTTTGGAGCTACCTTGATATTTATGAGGTTAGTCCCCCATACATAGGTCGGTGAAAGGATTTATATGAAAAAAAAGAATTATAAAAATCATCAAGGGCCAAATCAAAGTCGAAAGAAGAAATATTTAAGACTGTTGTCCTAGATATGGAAATCCTACATTATTTCTAAATCTTCTTAACATCATGGGTATTTTATCTTCATCATACCGTATTTCATTTATTCTAGGCAAAAATATTAATTCAGTTAGAGATGTAATATCGTTTTCTCTACAATATATTTTTTTTAAATTAGTTAAATTTTTTATTCCTTCAAGAGATGTAATATCGTTTTCACTACAAGATAGTATTTCTAAATTTATTAAATTTTTTATTCCTTCAAGTGAATTTAATCTATTATCTACACAATATAATTCTTTTAAATTAGTTAAATTTTTTATACCTTTAAGAGATGTAATATCGTTTTCACTACAAGATAGTATTTCTAAATTAGTTAAGTTTTCTATACCTTCAAGTGAAGTTAATCTATTATTATTACAACTTAATTCTTTTAAATTAGTTAAATTTTCTATACCTTCAAGAGATGTTAATTTATTTTTATTACAATTTAATGTTTCTAAATTCGTTAAATTTTCTATACCTTCAAGAGATGTTAATTTATTTTTATTACAATTTAATGTTTCTAAATTCGTTAAATTTTCTATTCCTACAAGAGATATTAATTTATTTCCTCTACATTTTAATACTTTTAAATTCGTTAAATTTTCTATTCCATCAAGAGATTTTAATCTATTATCTTTACAATCTAATGTTTCTAAATTTATTAAATTTTTTATTTCATCAAGAGATGTTAATTTATATCCCTCACAATATAATTCTTTTAAATTAGTTAAATTTTCTATTCCTTCAAGAGATGTATCACAATATAATATAAAAATAGATTTCACTTCAGTAGGATTCTCTATATTTAAGAAAGACATAGTTTTTTTTTCCATACCATTATTATATACAACATCCATTTATATAGAAACATTTTTATTAAATATTTATTTATCCTCTTTGTTAGTTAATTGTCTCAAAAGATAAACACTCTCTCTCAAGACTGATTTAACTTCATATATCTCTTCAAAAATTTTCTCTTGGTAAGGTTCTATTTCATTATGACCAAACTTTTTATTTAATTCACTCATCTGTATTGCTTGTACTTTTTTCCAATAAACATTAAAAAAGTGATCAGGTAATAGCTCAAATTTATATTTAATCAAATAACAAAAATCTAATTTATGCATAAATTCTTCTATAAAATTTTCACTAAATGTTTGATATCTAGTTATATACAACCAATTTAAATCATCTTTTAATTCTCTCATAGTATCTTCTGTAAGATTTTGAAATATTGATACTTTATATAAATCTAAATTATCAGAAAATTTTACGATAAATTCGTTACTTAAAGTTTGATATTGAGATATGTTTACCCAATCTACTTTATCTTTACATTTTTCAATAAAATCTTCTGATAATTTTTGATATCTAGAAATTTTAGGCCAATCATCAGGTTGAGCAAATTCTTCAATAAAAGATTCAGACAGTGTTGAATATTGTAAAACTAAATCCCAATTTACATGACTAATAAGATTTCTAATTACATCTTCAGATAAATTTTTTCTGGAAAATTCATTCCAATCAATATCCATTTATTAGAAAGAAATTTTTTCAATATGCATATAAGGTTTTAAAGTGTTACCATCAGATTTTATCCATAATGTGATGATATCATCACGTTTACCGTAAGCAAAACATGTTACTGTATTTGTATTAGCATTTAAAATTTCCTTACCATTGATTTCTAGAGATATCAGTGGACTTTTATCATATATATATATATTTTCTACATATATAGCTATATATATAGATATTTTCATATACATATCTGTAGTTAATCGCATCTCTGGATTCAGTAATTTAGAACTCATCATATTGAAATTTACTTTTGTAAATTTTTCATCTATAAAAATAAGATCATCTACAGTAATCCAGATATCTCTATTGTCTAAATATATTTTATTGACAGCATCTTTATCATTTTCAGGTTCAGAAACATTCGTAATTATTTTATTTTTTGCATCAAATTTATCATTCTGTAATATTAACGAATTTTTTTCAAAATATCTTTTATTCACAACATTTTTTTCATCTTTAGGATCTGCAACATTTCCTATTCTTTTTCCTTTTGCATCAAAAGCTTTTCCTTCTGAAGAATGTAAAGTTGTTTCATCTAATTCTTTTATTCTCTTACCTGTTTCTTCAGTAAAGGTTAAAAAATCCTCATCATATTTAGTTTTTATAAGATCTCTCAATTCATGATGATTATTCTCTATTTTATTCAAAACAAAACTTTTAGTGGTTAAATCTAAATCATCTATAGGATTTTCACAATTTTTTAAAATTCTATTTTCCATATCATAATTTCCATCATTCATTAATTTAAAACCTATACCAGGAGGTCCAATAGGTCCTTCTTTCATTTGATCATCATAAGGTGGATAATAAGCACTCATTTATTTAATTTTAAGATTTTAAACTCTTAACCATTGTTATAGTTTTATTTTTTAAATTTATAAAACATCTCTTTCTTTCTTTAAAAATAAAATAAAACTTATATTCCTTTTGACTATTCGTTATCCAATTAAATTCAATATCTAAATTATTTAAATCGGTATAGTTTTCATGATATGATGAGTCAAAAGGAAAAATAGGATACAGATCACCAAAATTCTTCTTATTTATCAAAAATCCTGTATCTGTATTATTATCGTTTAATCCTTCATGTATAAGAGCTTCATACACTCGAATATAATCTTTATTGGCAAAATTTGTTTTATAACGCATAAGAGGAACTTGTTTATTATTAATCATCAACCAGCATTCTGCCATATCTATATGATCAAATATCATATTATTTTTTTCATAATTATTATCTCTTTCAACATATTGAGGAATAACATAGACACTTAAAACTTCATCTGACGCTGTAGTTGCTGTCACAGATCCACTGTTGCTTCTATATGGGCCTACCATCTTAAATCTATATCGATCCCAATTTACCTCTATATCTTTATTAGATAGATATGATTCCAGAAACAAACTTTCTGCAGAATTTTTTAATTCTATATAAGGTAAATGTAAGGTTAAACCTTCAACTACTACCTTATAATTTTCGTTTCTTATATTAGTATATATCATATTTTTATTTTCATTTCTTTGAATTTCTATTTTCACTTCAAAACCTGAAATTATCTTTTCATATTCTCTAAAGAAATCGATTATATCTTTTAAAGGTGTCCATATTTTAATGACATTGCTATCTTTCGTTAGTTCCCATCTCTTTACGAATCCTTCGTTATAATCTTTATTCATTTTCAAATTATTAAAAAATTCAGTTATTTTAGTAGTATCTTCTAAAGTACCATCATATTTAAACTCATTACGGTCAGCTGAATCAGATGTATCTAGATAAAAAAATTCATTTTGAGCTTGTGATGTTACATAATCAGGAGTATAATGAATTAATCTTAAAACATGATTCATGATTGAAAAATTTGACTGTGTATTTGATTCAATTTCAGTATCTCCTATATGTACTTTTAAAGTTTTGATAAAACCTCCACCATTTACCAGACTCACATTTTCGTTTCCAATGGATGATTTATCATTTTTTGTAATTTTTAATTTTAGTTCAAGATATCCTCTAGAATATAAAATTTTTGCTTTAGTATCATTAATATGAAAAACATAGGTAGCATTCTCATCTGAACTATGTTCTTTTGGATGAATTTCCCTTAATTCATAACTTTTAATGTGATCATTATAATAATAACGAGTATCACTTAAATCATAAATCATTTATTTAGGAAGAATTTTTAAACCACCTCCTTTCTTTTTCATAGAAAATATTACATTTAATATATTCTTAGGTTTCAATAAAACCTTTAAAAATCCTTGTATTTTTTTACTTTTTCTATATAATCTATCTTTATTCATTTATTTAAGAAGAAATAAAATTAAATTCTACAGCTCCTTTATTTAAATCTATTAATTCACCTTTTTGATTAGTAATCCTCATTTTTATTCTTTCAACAGGATCTACTTTAACAGGAAAAAATATCCAATTATTAAATTCTTTTGAAATTATACTACCTGGAGGGTTTTTATTAGTGAAAGAATATATAACTTCTGAATTATATTGATTTATTAAAGATCCTTTTACAACATCACAGTGAATATAAATATTATCATTTCCATTAGATATATCAGCAATATGTTCACCTTCAACCTCTGTTTCTTCATCATAACTTCCATATGTAGGATTTAAAAAGCCTATAATTTTATGAAAGTTACTTTTTGTAAAATCTATTATCCAACCATTTTTCAGTTTAATAGATATTCTTTGTCTTGCTTCAATAATACCAAATTTGACAGGTGGATCCTCACTGAATATTTTCATCATATACTCATTTAATCCTCTTATAGTATAATTACCATTTGATATAGTAATTGTTATATCTGTGTCTAATGTATACAATCTAAATATGTTATTTCCATAATTCTTACTTATATTAAACCAGGAAACTTCCATAGAGAATGAGTGTAAAGCTAATTTTTTTATTTTAAGAGGTGTAATAAAATTTACAGTAAATTCCTCTGATCTCTCATGACCTTCAGATTTTAATATAATCATTTATACATAACAAAATTTTCATTATAGTCACTAGGTTTTTGTGTAGGAAATGATTTGAGAACATTTTTAGGTGATATACCTTTATTCCTTTCTCTTATATATTTCATACAAAATATACCAAATTTCACAGATGAAGGTTTCTGTAAAAAACTATCATTATAACCTATTTTTTTATTGGATGTAACAAGAAATGATTTAATATTTTTAGGAATATAATCCTTCTTCATATTGTCATATTCACCAAACGGATCAAAATATTCCACATATTTATATTTAGGATCATTATAATAACAAACCCAATGAGTTCCAGGACCTGTTGATACATCTAAATTAATGATTGCATTTTCAAATTTTCCTATTGTTTTAGGTAATAAATCGGAGGTAAACACACCTCTAAATCCTTTTTCATTTTTCTATAATCATTTTGTCGCTAATTCCCACTGTTGATATATTCCCTTTCCAAGTTTTTTTTTTTCCCAGATCCCTTTTTTTGCACAGCTGAACTAGCTAATCCTGATAAAGCACCTGTTGCTAATGCTGGAACTGCAATTTTAGCAGCGGTTATTAAAGAGGGTATAAGTGCCGCTAGAAATGGTAAAAATCCTCCATTTTTATCTAATTGAGTTTTACTAATTGTAATTCTTTTTTTATCATTAATATGATTAATTTGAGTTTTAGTTAAATACATCTCATGATTAGGAGTTTTAGATTTATCTATTTGTAATGTTACTTCTACTTTATTTTTAAAAGCTGATTTAAGTTTATTTTTCTGACCTTCACTCAAATAAACTTTATTTTTTATCATTTATTAACAGAGAAATTGTTTATGATATCGTTGTACATCATTATAAGTCATTTCTTTATTTTTTAATAACATATCTAACAATAAAGTTACTTGATTATACAATTTCTTTGATTTACTTCCGTTACATATTTTTTCTGTTAAATTTGATAATACATTCAATCCTTTACCTACCTTCATTTCTTTACTACTTCGAATCATATTTAATCTATGCATATAATTTTGCAACATATTTTCTTTATTTTTAATTTCTTTTATATCATTCTTTTTCTGGTTTAATTCCTCCTCTGAAAAATTTTTAGCTCTAGAAATTGTACTTTTTAAGTTGCCTCTTTTCTTAGATAATCCTTCTTTTAATTGTTTAGCTCTTCCATACATCTCCTCTAATTTTTCTTGATCATTTAAAAATACTGACGGTCTGTATAATTTTTCCTCTTTTAAATATTTTAAATTTAAATTTTGATCGATATCATAAGTATAAGATACTAATTCTTTCACAGCTTCAATAGGCTCTTCTATAGATGGAAATGAAATATTTTCTACAACATTTTGAATACTTTTCACAACTTCTTTATTTGATTTTTCATATTTTTCAATTTCTTGAGTGATTGGTTTATGAAATTCTTCTAAGGTCTTTTGAATACCTATTTTTTCTTTTAGTTGATCTTCATTATTCTTTCTTATTTCTTTTTCTATTTTTACTATTTTAATTGAATCTTTTATTTGCTTTAAAAACTTGTGTTTCTGTTCTTTTTCTAAGTTCATTTATATAATATTAATTTTTTTACTGCAGCAAATTTTATTTTTACTGCTAGTAAATTATGATAAAAATTAAAGATTACACAGAACCAGAAGAATTACCTGATCCTAAACAACATCCTTTGTTACCTAAACATCCATTTAGATTACTTATAGTAGGATCTTCAGGTTCAGGTAAAACAAATTTACTGTTAAATTTGATTTATGATTTATTATTTTTTAATACATTATATATATGTGCAAAAGATTTATACGAACCTAAATATTCTAAATTCTAAAGAAAAATATACATTGTTTGAAGATATAGAAAGAGAAGATATTTTGAAATGTAAGAATATAAAGAATAAGAAAAAATTATTAAAATTATATGATAAATTAAAAAAAAAAGTATTATTTTCTTCAGATCAAAATTTTATTAATGTAGATGATTTAAATCCTACATTAAAGAATTTAGTTATTTTTGATGATTGTGTGATTGAGAAAGATCAAAAAAACATCGAAGAATTATTTATTAGAGGTAGAAAGAAAAACGCATCCTTTATTTATTTAACTCAGTCATATTATTTAACACCTATCAATATAAGAAGGAACTGTAATTACGATATATTTTTCACTCTACAATCTAAAGAAATTCAACAGATTATAAGAGAGATAGATGGTTTATTAAGTACTGAAGAATTCAAACAAATGTATAATAAAAGTGTTCAAGAAAAATATGATTTTTTTATGTTAGATTTAGTAAATCCTGATATGAGATATAGGAAAAAATTTAATCCTTTATAAATGGATGTATATTTAGAAAAAAGATTATATGTTTACAGAAAGAGTAGAAATATGTATCAAAAGATAAGTATTTCATTATCATTAAGTAAGGTTATTCTAAGTGGAACGGGTTTATCAGCAATAGCCTTTCTACCTCTAGCATTTTTAAGTTTATCAGTTGGTATAGTAGAAGCCATAGATCTCACATTAAAAATAGCAGAAAGGAAAGAAGAATATAGACATTGTTATAATTTTTATAAAGAACTCATTAATTCGTTTAAAGCTAAGGATATGACAGAAGAAGAAATTTATATGCGTGAAAAAGATTTCATAAAAAGTTTAAAATTTAATCCAGTTGAAAAATACGTAAAACAAATGCAATTGAATGGATATAAATTTCTAAATAAATAAATGGTTTGTAAAAAGAAAGGTGGTGATATTGTTGGATGGATACAAGATAAAGTAAATCTTCCAGAAATGCATTTACCAGGATATCAATATTGTGGTCCAAATACAAAATTAGAAAATAGATTAAAAAGAGGTGATCCTGGAATAAATAGAGTTGATAAAGCATGTAAAGAACATGATATTGATTACAATAAAACAAAAGATACAAAACTGAGACATGTTGCTGATCAAAAATTAATAGATAATTTAAATGCTATACAAGATCCAACATTTCAAGAAAGATTAGCTAGAGGAATTATTAAACCTATTATTAAAGTTAAAAAAACTTTTGGATTAGGTCTTTCTATATATTGTGTCAAGTGTAAAGATAAAACCCCAACTAAAAATTATCATAAAACTACTTCTAAAAATAATAAACCTGTTGGTAAAGGTATCTGTACTATTTGTGGAAGTAAAAAGAATACTTTTTTAGGGAGTTAAAAGAGACATATTATAATCCAGAAACAGGTTATTGTGGAATTAATGAATTGAAAAGAAAAACAGGGTTACCTAATGTTGAAGAATTTTTACATGAACAAGATGTATATACTAGATATAAACTTGTCATTCGTAAATTTAAAAGAAGAAGAGTTTATGTTCCAAACAGTAATAATCAATTTGACGCTGATTTGTTATTTATAAAAAATTATAGCAAATATAATGATGGAACTAATTATTTGTTAACGGTTATAGATGCTTTTAATAAATATGCTTGGGCTTTTCCTATAAAAAGAAAAACATCTGAAGAAGTTGTACAAGGTTTTAAACAAGTTTTTAAAGAAAGAATACCAAAATTCATTTTGACAGATGAAGGTACTGAATTTACAGGAAAACAGACACAAAAATTATTTAAAGATAATAATATACATTGGTTTACAACTAAAAATAAAGAAATAAAATCTGCAATAGCTGAGAGATTTAATAGAAATATAAGAGAAAAAATTATAAAATATATGCATGCTAACAATACTAAAAGATATATTGATGTATTACCCAAATTACTTAAAAATTATAACAATTCATATCATAGGTCAATAAAAATGACACCTGTTGAGGTTAGAGAAAATGAATCTCAAGTTTATAAAAATTTATATACTAAAAAGATCATGAAAAAACCTAAATTTAAGATAGGGGATAGTGTTAGAATATCTACAATTAAGAAAACATTCAGGAAAGTAGATGATTCTACATTCACTGAAGAGATTTTTATAGTTTCTGAAGTATTGAAAACAGATCCAATTACTTATCGATTAAAAGATTTAAACAGTAAAGAAATTGAAGGAACTTTTTATGAAAATGAAATGGTAAAATATAATAAAAAAGATGATGTATATAAAATTGAAAAAATCATAAAAAAGAAAGGAAATAAGTATTATGTAAAATGGCTAGGATATCCTGATGAATTTAATAGTTGGATAAATGAATAAGATGAAATTAATCTATGATTCAGAAGAAGAAGAACATTTTTATGTTATCGATTACGAAAGTTTAAAACAAAGATATAATAGTAGAGTTTGTTATTTTAATCGATTAAGAAGGGAATATAATATTTCTCAAGAAATTGAGGATATGTTTTTAAAATTTTTAGATTTTATGTATTATGAGAAATTAATTAATTATTACTATTTTATGAAAAAGATTTGTGATATTTTTAATATTGAAAATAATATAAAAGTTCAAAAAGTTAAAAAGAAATATGAAAAAATATGGAATGATTTTTTACAAAGTATTTCAAGAAATGTTTCTTAATAAATGGAGCTTACAAAAAAGTGCATACACTGTTTGACTATGAAATCGGTAAATGAGTTTTACATATATCATAGAAATGAAAAAATTTATTTCCAAAGTCATTGTAAATGTTGTGATTCCATAATCAAATATAAAAAATTTAAATGTGAATGTGGTATGCAATATACCTATACACACAAAAAGAGGCATTTAAAAAGTATTTATCACAGTAAGCATCTTGGAAAAAGTATTGTAAAAAATGTTTCCTAATAAATGGAGCTCAACTTAAAGTCAAAGACTATTAATGAACTTAGAAAAGTAGTAAAATTATTGAATATTAAACAACCTAAAGACTGTAAGAAGGATGAATTAATTAAATTATTAATTAAATATATAAAAGAAACAGGTAAATATAAATATGTATTAGTAGATTTATTAAATTTAGATATATCAAAATACTTGGAAAAAAAGAAGAAAATATTTATTAGAAAACCTCAAAAACGTAATAAAATTAAAAAGGTTTTTGATTCTTTTAATTTGAAATTTGATAATAATGAATTTAAACCAAAAGAAGAAAAAAAGATTAAAACAGAAGTGAATCTTAAGATTAAAACAGAAGTGAATCTTAAAAAATTATTTACTCCTGATCTTACAGAACAATTGAAACAATTTATTAATGAATCTAAAAATAGACATAAACTTAATAATATATTTAATTATTTTGGTTTAAAATATAAAGATGGTGAATTGGTAAAAAAGAAAGAAAAGATAGTAGAAGAAGTTAATCTTGAAGATTTATTTAAATCTGATTATGAAATTGTTCAAATTAGTCAAAAATATATTAAAAAATATAACACATACAGATATATTTATAAAATTGTAGAAATCAATGAACTTAGACCTGAACAATATTATAACATCTTAAAGGATTTATTCAGAAAAGCTATTGGAAAAATAGAAGGAAAAGTAGATATTATAGTACACAATCCTATATTAAGTCAACCTTTTCATCCTAAAATGATGTCAACTAGAGAGGCTTATGATACCTATTTAGATGTTTTAACACATAAAATAGAATACAAAGAATTAGATATTAAAGAATGTACATTCAATTTTCATGTCATAGAATTACCACATGGTGGAAAACATCTAAAAATTCTCAAAGATGATGATATCATAAACAAAAAGAGTATTTGTCAAATTAAAAATAACGATAATATATGTTTAGCTAGATCTATTGTAGTTGCTCTATCTATTCAAAATCCTGAACTTTTATGTAAAAAATTAAATCATGAAACATTAACTAAAAATGACATTCTATATATTAAAAAAGGTAGAATATTACAAAAAAAGTTAGCTGAAAAATTACATGAAATGTGTGAAATACCATTAGATATATGTAATTTAGAGCATGTTAAAATATTTGAAAAATTCTTAAATATTCAAATTACTATATTTTGTAGAGAAAATTTTAATGAAAGAATATACAATGGCACTTATAAAACTACTTGTATTTACATTTTAAAAAATAGAAATCACTTTGATGTGATTACATCTGTTACAGGATTTTTAGGAAAAAACAATTATTGTGATTACTGTAAGGTGAGTTATAAAAGAAGCGATCAGCATAAATGTTTATTAAAATGTGATAGATGTTTTATAAAAGAAAGTAATTGTGAAGGTGATGATATCCAATGTAATGAATGTTTTCGAAGTTTTAAAGGTGAAAACTGTTTTGAAAATCATAAATTATCTGTTTGTGAAAGACTATGGAAATGTTTAAAATGTAAGAGAAATATTAACAGAAATAAAAGAACACCTGAAGATCATAAATGTGGAGAGAGAGAGTGTAAAAATTGTAGACAACAGGTCTCAAAAAATCATAGATGTTGTATGAAAACAAAAAAAGCTAAGGGTAGTCCATGTATAAATATTTGTTCTACTCAAGAAAGGTGTAATATATGTCAAAGATTTCCTGAAATGTATGGTAGTATATGTGAAAACAAATGTAGTAACGATAGAAAATGTAATGCATGTAAATATTCAGGATTTACACAAAAATATATGTTTTTTGATGTTGAAACGAATCAAGAAACAGGAAACCATGAAGTTAATTTAATTATAAATCAAGAATTTTATGGAGAAGAAAACATATTTAAGAATGAAAACGACTATTGTAAGTGGCTATTTGATAAGAAACATGCAGGTTATACCCTATTAGCTCATTATGGAAAAGGTTTTGACTTTCAATTTATATCTAAATACTGTTTTAAAAATAAAATTAAAGTTTTTACAATCTATCAAGGAAATAAACTCATTTATATGCATGCAAACGAATATAATATAAGATTTATAGATTCTATAAATTTTACATTGATTCCATTAAGAAAATTCCCTAAAACGTTTGGATTAACAGAATTAGCAAAAGGATATTTTCCTCATTTGTTTAACACTATTAAAAATCAAAATTATGTTGGAAAATATCCAGATAAATATTATTATGGTTATAATACTATGACTTTAGAAGATAGAGAATTGTTTAATAAATGGTACATATCTGTAAAAAATGAAATCTTTGATTTTCGAAAAGAAATTATAAAATACTGTAGGTCTGATGTAGATATTTTAAGAAAAGGATGTTTGGAATTAAGAAGATTATTTTTAGAAATAGCTAATATTGATCCTTTTAAATATATTACATTAGCTGGTGTTTGTATGGCTATATTTAGAGATAAATTCATATCTGAGGGTACAATAGCTATAGATGAAGAGATCATCAAACAAGATCAATACAGTAAAAAATCTATTGCTTGGTTAGATTATTTATCTCAAAAACATAAAATAAATATACAGCATGCTTTAAATGGAAGAGAGAAAAAAATAAAAATAGACAATAAAACTTATAAAGTAGATGGTTTTTATGATAATACAGTATATCAATTTCAAGGTTGTCATTGGCATGGATGTAATAGTTGTTACAGAAAATCTACTTTAAATAAACAAAATCAAATATGTATGGCTGATTTATATGAAAAAACAAAAAAGATAAATAATAAGATAAAAGACGCAGGATATGAGTTAATTGAAATATGGGAATGTGATTTTGATAAAGATAAAGAAATTAAAAAATATATGAAAAAAGAATGGAAAAGAGATTTTATAGAACCCTTAAATCCTAGAGATGCCTTCTATGGTGGTAGATGTGAACCAACCAAATTAAAATATGAAATGAAAAATAAAGAGAAAGGTCGATATATTGATGTATGTTCACTCTATCCGACTGTAAATTATTTTGATTATTATCCAATTGGACATCCTAAAAAGATCTATAATCCTGAAAAATATGATGAGAATTGGTATGGAATGATACAGTGTAAAGTACTTCCTCCTAGAAAATTATATCATCCTGTATTACCTTATAAAGAAGAAAAATTGATATTTAGTTTATGTAAATCATGTTCAAAAACATTTAAATGCTGTGAAAAGAAAAAATGTAAAAAGTGTTATGAAATAAGAAATAAATTATGTAATCATACAGATGATGAAAGAAGTTTTATAGGTACTTGGACTACGGATGAAATCAATTTAGCTATAGAAAAAGGATATAAAATTTTAAATATATATGAAGTTTGGTATTTTGAAAAGAAAACAGATAAACTATTCAAAGAGTATGTCAAAATGTTTTTAAAAATTAAATTAGAAACAGATGATAAATTACCAAAAGACATTAATAATTATAAAAAGATTGTTAAAGAAAAATTAGATATTGAATTAGGTGAAATAAAAGAAAATCCCGGTATGAGATTTATAGCTAAAATCTGTTTAAACTCTTTATGGGGTAAGTTTGGACAAAGAAATAATATGAAACAAACTGAATATGTAATAGATTTGGAAGATTTTTATAGAATTATATTGAATGATGAAATTAAAGATTTGAATATGATATTTTTAAATGATGATTGTGTACAAATGGATTATAAGATGAGAGATGAGTATACCCAGAATAATTTTAATACGAATATTTATATAGCAACTTTTACAACTAGTTCTGCTAGAATAAGATTATATAAAATGCTTGATAAACTAGGAGATAAAGTAATGTATTATGATACAGATAGTATCGTTTATATTGATGATGGTACTAATAAAGTAAAAACAGGTTGTATGTTAGGAGAATGGACAGATGAATTAGGTGAAGATAATTATATGACTACATGGATTTCTGGAGCCAGCAAAGATTATGGTTACATTCTTAATAATGGATCTGTAAAAGGAAAAGTAAAAGGATTTAAGATGAGTTACGAGAGTGAAACTAAGCTTAGTTTCGATGAAAGAATGAAAACAATAACAGGTGAAACTGAATATATAGATGTAGAAATAAATCAGTTTCAAATACAAAAAGATAAAAATATTAAAGTGCATAAAACGAATAAAAGATACATGTTTGGTTATGATAAAAGAAGAATTTTAGATAATTTTGATACTGTACCATTTGGTTATTAAAAAATGTTTACTAATAAATGGATGAGTGTTTAGGTGATATTCGAGCTTTAAATTTTACAAATTCTGAAGAAATTTACTATATGACTTATCTTTGTAATGAATTGTATGATATAAAATATGATAAAAAACTATTATCAGAAAGTTTTCATAGGTTGACTGAATTAATTGAAAAAGAAGAAAATGAAGATATTAAATTGAAAGGATTAGGAGTTTTATATGTTATTTCAAAGAATTTATTCTATTGGTCATGAATTTATAAAAAATGTTTATTAATAAATAGATGTTTGAATTAAATGATTTATATCCTAGGAGACCTAAAATGTTTGAATTAAATGATTTATATCCTAGGATATATTTTGATATAACTAAATATTGTTGTGATACAGTAACCTTAAAGTTAGTTGAATCAATAAAATATAAAGGTATATATATATTTAAGTATGAGCAAGCTTAATCAATATATGATTTTTTTTAATATATTAGAGTGTTTATAATAACAATTTTATTAATATCTCTATAATTCAGGGGGGGGATGACTATCCCCTCTATAATGTTTAGTTATAAAAAATGTTTACTAATAAATGGAAGAGTTCAATAGACTGAGAGGTTATCCCAAGACGCTTAAATTAAATGATTTATATCCTGGGGAATATAATCTGATATCATTGAAAAAAATTAAAACCAAATATGGAGATACAGTAATTGCAAAGTTATATGTAGAAGTTGTCGAAAAGAATTATTACCTAGCGAATAAACACGGTATACTTTCTGATAAATCTATAAATGAAATCAATAAAGGTAGATTTTTATTTAAGTATTCAGGTATGATTAATGATAAATACGAATACGAATTGCATGATAATTATTAATATCATAGCTGGTTTGAGATTATGAAGAACTTTACATACCTTTTCATATAAAATTAATCCATTGCATTCAAATCTTCCTTCATTTTAATTACATTAGCTTGATTTATAGTTTTTTCTAATTTCGATTTTCTACAGTTATCAATAGTTTCTTCAATAGATCATTACTTATTTTTTTTAATCTCTTTTTTTAAATCTCTTCGTTTTTCATATGATCTTTTACATTTATTAAATCTGTTTGGGCTAGTGAACCGACTGTATTTTTTTCTATAGATTTAAAAAAAGAATTGAATCGTGCATTTATTTTTTCATCATCTGTTTCGGATTCCATTCTGTTTGAAAGGAAAGTTTATCACACAGTGAACCCTTTATATAAACTACTCTTATCAGTCAGAAAGATGACGGGAAGTGGTATTTGTTTTATAAAGCGAGGTCAATAAAAATTATTTTTCCAGCCGTGTTGAAAAAATTCCTGCGAGCTGAGGATGTTTTAGATAATAATTGACCTCAGATAGCACACAGTCGCTAATGGATATTTAAGAGTTTAATCACTTTTTTATTCTTTATCTAAGACGGATATTTTGTTTAACGTGAAGGAGAGATTTTCTCCTTGATAGGACAAAGTGCGAGCACATATCTGTCAACGCGCGGCGCAACAAATTATATTTGACATTTCCTTTCACGCATTTTTTATTTAATTTCATCCTTTTATCTATGGGGGGACTAATGGTCCCCTCATAAATATCAAGGTAGCTCCAAAATGGGGCTCCCTTGATCTCATGCATTTATCTAAAAAAAGTTAAAATTCAGTCTCAATAATATTCCTATAATTCATTTTCTAAGTTAAAAAACATGAAATTTTAGAGTCTTAAAACTCTCTTGATTTTTGATTTTTTAAAAAATACCCATTTTTAAATGATTTTATGTATTTTCGGATGATTTTATACATGCTTGGTCTCAGAGGTTGTCCTAAATCTTTGAAATATGATAGGAATTTGTAGTATATGGGGCTGTCTCTGGGTGTCCCAGAGTCAGCCCCATATACTACTACTATATATGTACTACTGAGATCATCTCCAGAATAAATGTCTGCCCAATTGCTCGATTGTTTGTGAATCTGCGGCAGCTTTCTGCAAAAAAATAAGGAGGGAAAGCATGGATAAAATAAAGTTGAATTTCCATTGAACATGCGGGCACTATCCATTGCGATGATATATCCATTGCAACGAAATATCCATTGTGACGACTGAATGTGATCACTTAAAACATTACAAAAAATAACTTATGAAATCAAAAAAAAATTTTTCTTAGAAAGTTGAGATATACGGATTTTTTTTCCAAATTATAGAATTGTGTTTATTTTAATTTTTTGGATGTGACGATATAAATATCAGATAAAGTACAAAATGCAAATTTCAATGTATTTAAAAAAATAAATAAATATGAAGGAATTGTCCCACAGATTCAGTTCAAACATTGCATGAAAGAATGTTTTTAGATTTTTTTAATGGCATCAAGATGGAAACTCTGTGTTAGTATTTTAGGTCGCCAAGAAATAGAAAAGGAATATCATCCAAAATCGTTATAAATCGGCCTAAAACATAAAATAACTAAAACACTGATTAGAAAAAAAAATAATAATAATGCAGAGGTGCACCTATTTGGGTTCTGAAGTACCTGTGTACCAAATTTCATAACCGTATAGTGGCTAGATTTCCCCCTACAAACTGTGCACACACACACACAGAAACCTTCCTTTATTATATGTAAAATAACTCCCCCTAGAAAATCATGGGCTTTCACGTTTTTTAAATTATGTTGACTCCCTCCCATCATTTAATTAGGATCGCTACTAGTTAGAATCCTATTTTCATTGCAGATAACTGCATTCTCTATGAACACATAATGACTTATCAAAGCTCACATTAACAACAGCATTCCTAAGAGATAATGCAGATTACCAATGCTTTAAATACTTTAATCAGCAAAGGCTCATCTATAAGTGGTGCAGTACCCCCAATAATTTATTGAAAAACATATTTTTTTATTTATCCGTTTCATTTACATTACTAATATCATGCATGAACTTTCTTTACTTTGAAAATTTTTTGAAGGTGGAAAATGAAGAAAATTGAACAAACTTGTTGAAAAAGATATTTATTGCATAGGTGTTAGGACTGTACCGAATGCTAGTCAGAAACTTTCAACATTACATAGCTTGGAATACGTAATACAGTTTTAGACAAAATAAAATACAGACACAGATATAAAATGATTAATGGTGAGTAACATTAAGTGCAATAAATAATTTAATGCCATTTACATAAAAAATGCAAACACTACACTCACTTCCATCAAACAAGAATGTTAACATTTAATTAAAAAAATATAAGTGAAAATGTCTTATGATACGCAGAATATGTATAATGACATCTAAACAAATTCTCTCCCTACTAGATAAACTTTGGTTTTCAACACTCATTTGGGACTTGACATACATTAATGAAATAAAAGTTTTAACATACTTTGAAATAATTACTTTCTAAAAATTTGTAACCTAAAAGAAATTAATTAAAAGAAATCATATAATGGGATGTCACAAACCAAAATTGAGAACTCAAAGCTAGGGTATTAATGAATTCTGAGATGATTTAATGTGAAACTCTCATAGCCAGGAGGTTATACTGCAATACTTTGACAGATAATTAAAAAAAAATCACTCCAGAATATATTATATTAAATGACACAATTTAATTATTATTTATTGCTAGTTTGTGGTACCACAAACACTTTGCATATATTGTACACAGAACACTGTTTTAAACACTCTTTATATATAAGTAAAAAATACAGATAAAAATGCTTTCAATAAATAAATAGAAAACCCAGAACGAAAGAAAATAAGATTTCTTTTTAAATGAGTCAGTCACTACTTCAAGACAAGTTGAATAGCTGTTACCTAACACATCTATAAAAATAATTATCCAACAAACAAATAGCGAACATTGAATTCCATAGGATAGGAACCAAGATTATGGATAAAATGGAAAAGGAATTCTAACATACACATTTCTTTTATCATATATTATATGAAAGGTATTAATGTAAGTTTTAGGCTTAACAGCAAGAATCATTATGCATTACAATAATCTCTGATTATATAATACTGAAAGCCCTCACTGAGTCTTACAAATTAATGAAGTTAGAAACTTGAAATTTGGCAGATGAAGTATCCTAAAGCTCAATGAAAGTATGAATTTTTAATTGCATGAAGTAAAATTGTTACAATTATTAATTTACCGCAATGAAGAAAATTGTTTGTATGTCATCTGGTAGAAGCCAAGCAGACAAGTGTTTCTTACAGAGCATCTATTGCATGGCGATATAAGGCAATTTGTTATTGTGTAGGTTTATAAAAACCTTTTTTTCAGTGGAGGACATACAATTTACTTTAAGTAGAGTTTAGAAAGCACAAAAATACAGAGTTTTGGGTTAGGGTAGATGCAGGCAGAGCTGTCAACTCAAATATTGAATAGAGTTCCCATGAAAAGAAATGGCAATTATGTTCCTATAGAAAGGAATACACTTCAAGAATGTATAGAAAGGAATATACTTCAAAAATAAGATAAAATCAGGATTCCTAGAATCTGATAGTTGAACCATTTGTCTAAACTGAAATTGATAATGGACTTGCAAGTTGTTTGGAAGTTATCATCTATATAAATAAAATTGAAAATCTGTCTGTCTATCTGATCATCACGGGAGAACAGCTGAACTGAACTGGATGAAATTTTGTAGGTAGCCTGGAAATAGCCCCACTTAAAATTTAGTCCATGCTTTAAGTTTCTACGGACAGTGGTTCTCGAGATTTTAATAAAAAATGAAACTTTTGTTTGTCTCATCATCACGGGAGAACGGCTAAACCGAATTTAATGAAATTTTGTGGGTAGCCTTGAAATAGCCCCTCATAAATTTCGTCCAAGTTTCGGGATTCTAAGACCAGGGGTTGTCGAGATATTAACGAAAAACAGAACTTTTCCCTAGGAGTTCTACTATCTAACTCCGTGGTTTATCTAAACGGAAAAGATGAAAATCGTTTGTTTAAAACATCAAAGTGAATTAAAACGTTATTTCTGAGTTTGGTGGAGGACTTTTGCGCTATATAGTTACTATCTGAAAGCATGAATTGCTTGAAACACGAATTTAAATGGAAAATCTATCTCCATGGTTTATTTTTCACAAGCATTTACTCAACAATGAAAAGTATAAAGAAATCAAAATGGTTATTTAATTTCGCATTTTATGTAGATTCTATCCTATACCATGTTGCTCTGCAACGCAATTAAATTAAATGTGTTTGTTCATTTTTATTATTATTTTTTGGATTTAAATAATAAGTAAATGGAAATAAAAATATATTTTATAAATGAACAGTTTGATTTTCTTTAAATTATATTAATTGCGAACTGCATACATCACTTTCTTTTATTTTGGCAACGAGTTTTCAAGCTTATATATTGTGTTTAGCTAATAAACTCATATTGTGTTTACCCAATAAATTCATTTATCTGATTGTTGAAACAGAAAAAGAGTAGAACGGGTATATCTTCTAATACAATTTTAGTGTTTTCATTTAGTATATACAAACAGGATCACAATATTTTATTCCGATTTGCAAATTTAGAGCTACGAATTTGGCGGGATATAGCTAACTTGGCAAATTTCTTAAACGTTGCCAAATTGACTGAAATGTCCCCAAATTGATAAAAATGATGTAAATCAATGAAATTTATTTTGTTTTGTTAGAAGAAAGTACTGAAATGATGTTTCGTTAGCATTTGTTGTTCTACTTAGTAACACATTTAGTGAATTTTTAAAATGTCACCAAATTGATAAAAGTGTTTGTAAATCTATTAAAATATCTTAAAATTGATAAAATTGTGCTAAATAAATGAAATTAATTGTGTTTTTTTAGAGGATATTATTGTGATGATGATTCGTCAATTTATCGACAAGTGGGACTGTCAGTTCTACAGTACCACTTGGCGATAAATTTGGTGATTTTTTAAAATGTCGCCAAATCTCCATAGAGATAGCATTGTTCAGACAATATTTTGTCCACCAATTTATTTGAAGCAAATCATATCATGCTGCTTAGCAACGGATTTAAATCCAATGTGTTTATGAGGCAGAAGGTTTTTATTAAATCTTTTCCTATTTGAATAATGAGAAGATATGTATATAAAATAAATTTCATTGTAATCGCACTTGTGATTGGATAATATAAATTACGGTCTTCAGGTTTAAACATTATTATTACTGATGTTTTCGGGGATTATTGATTCAGAGATTATTGATATTTTCAATTTCTTATGCCATTGTTTTATTGCGACAAAAACTGTTGAAACTCATATATTGTACGTTGTACGAGTAATCTTCTACAAATGCAAGGGTATATCTTCTAATCTACGAGAATATAAGTAGTACAGGTATATTGGCATATATTTTGACATATATTGGCATATATTGGAATCAAGTACGGCCTTCTGGTATGAAGATTACGGGGATTCTTGATATTTTCAATTTATAACATCATCTGTTTTATTTTGGCAAAGATTTGTGAAACTCATATTGTAATACGGGTAATCTTTTACTAACACTAGGACATATCTTCTAATCTACGACATTATAAATAGTACGGGTATATCTTCCCATATAATTTTAGCACTTTTATTTTCGCATATATTGGAATCAATTACTGCCTTCTGCTTTAAAGATTACGGATTTATTGATATTTTCAATCTATACATGTAATCTACTAATACAGGTTATATCTTCTAATATTCTAGTATATAAGTAGTACGGGTCCTATACAATTTTAACGCTTTAATTTTGCATATATTGATTCAATTCCATATTTTTTGTAAATTTGCTTACAAAAAGAGCCTAGGATGTTTCAGATCTGCCCGTGAAGATAATTTTAAATAGCGAGAACAGACATTCCTGAACTTCTTTTTAGGAGCATTATGTTAAATATTTCAACAGAATATTCTGATTAAAAATGTCATTTAGTATACTATAGCAATTTGCACATCATTGTGAATTATAAGTTTCTTTATATTATATACTCCGTACGAAGAAAGGGTATGCTGTAGTCTGATATATAGATTGTTATATAGACTGATATATAGACTATTGTATAATCCCCTGTTGTAATCTGATTACCAACCATTCCTCAAATAGTAAATAATTTTCCTGCACTAAACATATTTAACAAGAAACTGGATTGAATGTGCAGAATTTCAGTAAGCATCTAGGGCAATGATGGATTTTACTACTAATTAAGAAGGCAAAAGTTACAAATACTTGAGTAATAAATTACAGACAATTTAAGACAGCATATCTAAAATTTAAATAGAAAACTACTTCAAAAATTAATTGGAGTGTGACTCTATTTTCTCATACCAGAATTCATTGTTTTCAAATTTTACAAGAAAAAAGTTTGAAAAAGCGGTATCGTGGGTCCAAATGATTGCAACTATAGCATGTTACTATTCACTTTAAAGGACTTAAAAAGATCTTCCGATTGATACCATACTTGACAATGCACTCCTCACCTTGCCCCCCAAGAGGGCCGATGAACAAAGAAATGCATCGCGGCTATGTTTCACCAATGGTTGAAAGTCTCGTGATCATTGAGCCACAAATAAACCCTTTCATGCATAATTATATCAAATTTTGTCCTATGCTGCCATGTTAAAAAAATATAAAATTTAGAATAAAATTCACAGTTTTTGCTCGAATTAAAAAAATTCTATCTAGTCTAGATTTTTTTTTATAACAAAACCGGGTAGTATAACGTTTCATGAAAATCCATTAATATTTGTGGCTGTTATCGTGTATACAAGAAATCGACCACAAAGATCCCTCCAAATAGTCAAAATGTATTTAGGTCTTAAAACATATTGGCATCAAAATCTATTTTCAAAGAAAATAATACTTTCTAAATAATACGTATGAAGAAGTAATAAAAGCCTTTATTCTCACTAAAAGACGTTAAAAACATATTTACAAGCCTTTCGAGTGTGAAACACACATCATCAAAAGCATAAGACAGGAAAAAGAATGGAATTATGTTTAGCCGTATCTATACCGATAACTTAATAAGTAATGATTTGAGTTAGGCAGGGGTGTACGTTGGCCTCCTTATTTCCCCTGAAAAGTTATAAATTCTATATTGATAGTACTAAACAAACTGTTGGCATTTGACTATCTGAACATGCCCATGATATCAAAAACAAAAAACTTTCCACTGCCTTATCCTAAACTGTTATCAATGATAATTCTTAAAACCTTTCTTTTTACTCATTATAATAATCTCTATAATATAGTACGACTCCAGCGAGAAGGCATTTGGGTCACGTGATTTTGGACGAGTCCATTAGTTACATTCAATGACAGGTAGAAACGTCTTAAGAATGGCTTTCCAGAATTGGCGCATATAGTACGAATTAATTTATAATTTGTGCAGTACGATAAAGAGCTTTGTATGTATAAGTACATTCAGTGTAAGTGTTGGGATATGGTGGAATTGTTTTCTTCACAATGATTAAAATTATTTATTACAATAATGGTTGTAAATGTTTTATTAAAATTGAAGAGTTCGTGTTGTAATACTTTTCTTGTAACTTAAACTCTTTTATTTAGTGAGGAATACACAACATGACACGCACATCTCTATATTTTTATCATTATATATTTTACTCTTTATATAACGAGTTTAACTTCTATCAAACACAGAGAAAATTTTTCAATCTGAATACTTTTGCTGCCATTGAAAATCATTTTAGTAATATCCATCACATCACATTTTATACAGTTACATATTTCATAAAGCATTAATATTTGTTCATTTTGAAATAAATTTTTGTAATTTAATTAATTTTAAATATGTTATCTAAACATTATCCTTGTTTGTGTGCCACTATTTGGACAGTTCTGCATTAGAGCTTAGCTCTGCATGGCCATGTCATCTAAGGAATTTATAACCCCCCCCCCCCTCCAGGGAACTGGCCAAGGAGTGCGATATGTACTTCGCGGCCAGAGGTAAATCATATGCGGCGTCGGGGCCAGGAAATGGAAGGGTTAGTGGAGATAAGAAAGAGGAACGTGGTCAATTCCGACCCGAGGGTGAAAGAGCACGGACAAATATTTTGGGGAAAAAAGGGCCAATGTTTTATATGTGGGTCGAAGAATCATTTTAAATGGGACTGTTCTCAAAGGAGGCAGGGAAGGCCGAATGATCCAAAAGACACTAGCCGGAGATGGGAAGATAAACGCGCAGCTGGCCAAAAGGATGCTCCATGAGCTACTGACCACCAAGTCATAGCCAGGGTGGACGCGATAGATACAGGAAAATGGAGAAAACAGGAGCAACAGACTCGCTGTGAATTAGAGAGGGTGCTGGTGAGCGTCGACGGTAAGTTTGCATGGGCCCTAGTGGATTCCGAAACGGAAATAACGGTCGTAAGGAGTGACTTTATGTCCCAGGAACCCAGGGCGGATGAGGCGGCGATATACTTGAAAGGAGTATTTGGTCCGGCTGTGAAATGTCCGCTTTTAAATATCCCATTAGGAATGGCCAGGGGTGAGGGCTGTAATGTGCCACACTAATTTTCGAATTCTGTCGAATTTTTCAGCTTTTCTTTTTTTAATGTAAACATGTGTTCAAAATATCATGTAGAATACCTTTGAATGGCTTCTTATAATTCCTATCGTCAATTGGCCTTTTGTTGCAATGTTTATGTAATAAAAAAGTATTGTGAGTGGAACGTGGAGGGGGGATTGCAGGCACGAGCCTGTCTGAGCAACGGGATCGCACAAACGCACAAGGCGGACTGCCAAGAAAATGGCGGACTCCCTTCTTTTAGGAATCGGAACTTCTTTTTTATCCAATGGCGCATAAGCGTTTGGAGCTGAGTCATCGATGACTGCCGCCTGGGAACTGGGAACAATACCTTCTGTTTCTCCTTCAGTTGTGTTTCTCGTTCATATGCGTTGTGTGGAAGTGGATATTATCTGTGTTTTCGTGCTTTTTTATGAATATTAGTTTTGCTGACGATTTTTTAAAAAATAATTTAACATTAACAGTTTTTCATAATTATGGCAACGGCAACACCTTCGAAAGTTTTAACAAGGGAAAAAGTGAAGTGCCCCGTTTTGGGGCATCCAGATTTGTTGGATGAGAACATTCTACCATCGTATAAAGATGTCATGAAATATTATCTATTTATAAGACAGAAACTGAAAGAAGAGAACGGAAAGAACCCAGCAGTAAGTGCTATTTGTTCAAAGCTAGCGCCTGAAATTATAAACATTTGGAGAAAGGCTTCAATTCCTACAGTTTCTAAGAGACGTGTTGAACAAATGCTAATGTCCTATTATACCAAATACAAAAATCTTCTAAAATCTAAGGGATAGAGAATCTCTCATTTCGTGAAAAGTGTCCAAAAGTTTACAGAAACGTCGGAAAATCTGTTTGCTCGTGCTGCATGTAAATGTTCTGATTTTTCAAATTGCACCTGTGAGAGGCTTAAAAAAGTTCCTATAATGAAACAAGGTTTTTTGATTGATCAAAGGACTCTGAGGAAAATGTTTATCGGCGGTGTTGACAAGGATTCAACTGAAAAGCTGAGAAGAACACTTTTGAGAAAGCAATTCCGGAGTCGCAGAAAGTCAAATATCAAAACAATGACTCAAGAAACTCAAAACGAATGTCTGCTTATTTCGAAGGATGATGTTTCTGTTGAAAGTTGTGAGGACCTTATGGTAGTGGAAACCGAGAATCCTAAACCTTCAACGTCCCAAATGAGAATAAAATTGCCATCTGTAGCATCCATTTGTGACAGAACAGATGTTTCAGATAGAGCAGCGGCAACGATAGCGATTGCTGTACTCCAGGATGTAGGAATAATTACAACATCTGATATGAGTAAAGTAATTGACAAGAATAAAATCAGGAGGGAGCGAAAAAAAACAGAGAGAAACTTTCTAAGAAATCCTTTAATGAACTGGGAAATAGAATTATAAAAGGTTTTTATTTTGATGGAAGGAAAGATGTTACAATGATTCAAGAAAAAAAAGGAAATAAATTCTACCGTGCAACAGTCTCAGAAGAACATATCTCTCTAATTGAAGAACCAGAATCAAGATATTTGGGTCATGTGACTCCGAAATCAAGCACCTCTCTGAACATCAAGCAAAGCATTTTTCGTTTTTTTCAAGACAAAAATATAAATATTACAAGTCTCACAACCATTGGATGCGATGGAACTGTTACTAACACAGGTAATAAAAATGGAATTATTACATTGTTGGAAAAAGAAGCTAGGAAACCCCTACAATGGCTTATTTGTCTTTTCCATGGAAATGAACTACCTTTGCGACATCTCTATAAATTTTTAGATGGAAAAACTACAGGGCCAGAGAGTTACTCGGGTGACATTGGAAAAGCTTTGGAGAGCTGTGAAAAACAAACAGTTATTGACTTTCAACGGATTGAAGGGAATCTGCCAGATAATTTGCGAGCACTGGCAGACCTCAGTAGTGATCAGAAGTATCTTCTTGAAATATGTCTGGCAGTATCGAGTGGTATTTACACCCCTGATTTAGCTGCTCTGAACCCTGGTAAGCTGTCTCATTCAAGATGGCTCACAACAGCAAACCGCATTTTTCGGCTTTACATCAGAAAAATCCTCCGGAAAGTCTCAAGATATTGGCGACGTATGTAATGAAGGTATATGCACCAATATGGTTTCAAATTAAATTAAAGCCTTCTTGTATTGATGGTTCCAGGCATCTATTTAAACTGATACAACTTTCTCGTTACCTTCCAGTAGAACTTCAAAAAGCAGTTGATCCTGTTATACAGAGGAATGGATATTTTGCCTCTTCAGAGAATATTCTTCTGGGAATGTTGACAGATGAATGAAAATTTATTCGAGAACTAGCCCTACGAAGAATTCTTAAAGTAAGGAACAATAAGGATTCAGACAAGAACAAACTGAGAAAGTTCGTCATCCCGGCTATAAATATCCGAGCTACTAATTATGTGGAAATGATTTCATGGCAAAAGTCACACGTAATGGAGCCGCCAATAACGATGGAAATTAAAGACGAAGCAATTACTTGAAGAGTCATCTACCAACTATGATCAATGGTCTCTGGTACAGTTCACAAAATTTCCATGCCATACTCAGGCTGTTGAGAGAACAGTAAAGCTTGTCACAGCAACAGCAGCGGTTTATGGCTAAGATGCGAGGGATGGATTTATCCGCGCAAGGAAAGGATTCCTGTCTCTTTTTCCTGTATTTAGTACTAAAAAGGATTTTAAAATTGAATAGATAAGAGTAAGTGTACATAAGTGTTTTTATAGTAATTTTATTTCCTAAAAATGATACTGATTGTGATTTAATCGACGGATGTTTCTATTTTATGAAACTTTCTGATGACAATTTGTTTTCAATTCTAGTGTATGTACTTACTTATTTCATTACCAAAAATGGATAAATTGCAAAATATTTTGGCGCTTAATATTCTTTCAAAATGGTGTTTTTTCATAATTATGTGCTTTAGTACTGTAGTATTTCATCATAGAATATTTAAAACTCCGAGCGGAGAAAATATAACTTCTCTAGTCGAAGAAAAATTAAGCTTGAAAAATCGCAAAATATTGGCTTCATGCACTATATTTGTATTCCTCAGAAGACACTCAAGGTATTTTTCTGTCACGATATGATTTTGGCATTTGAAATAGCACTGCAAAAGATACTTTTAGTCACTGTCAAGGATTTATATAACTTCAAATTTTTAGGGAAGAAAAATTCTTAAAAAAGCATAATTTTTTTAAAAAAGCTAAATTTCTGGTCGCCGGCGCCCCATGAAGGCATTTTTTTATCGCTTCTAAATTTTGGGATCTTAAATTTGGAAGGAAAATGCACCTTTTCCCGCTCTAACGCTAAAAAAAAAAAAAGACCCCCGGTTTCAGCCCACCCTAATGCGCAGGCATACATCGATGATATTATCATTTTTTCTCGTGGCTGGGAAGAACATATGACACATGTAGATGCAGCACTGGGAGAATTGGAAAGATTGGGATTCACGATCCGGGTAGACAAATGCACGTTCGCGGCCCGAGAAATAAGATATTTAGGGCATCAGATAGGGGGAGGAAAGTACGCCCCAGACAGAGGTGGCAGCAATTGGCCAATTACAGAGATCGACCACTAAAATGGATGTAAGATCCGTACTAGGCTTAATGGGGTTTTATCACGCTTATATACCTCATTATGCGGAACTGGCCACACCCCTGACCAATCTAACTAAAAAGAAGTGCCCGACTATCGTCGAGTGGGGAAAGAAGGAAGAAGCAGTGTTTGAGGAACTTAAACGAACTCTGTATACCGTGACAGCACTCGCAACACTAGATTTCGATTTGCCGTTCCAAATCCACGCAGATAGCTCAGAGTTCTCTTCTGGGGTTTGTCTTACACAAAGAGATTCCAATGGAAATTTTAAACCCATCGCGTTCGCGAGCCAGAAGTTCAACAACACACAGAAAAAATGGGCAACAATCGAGAAGGAGGCATGGCCAATTTTATTCAGGCTAAATAAATTCGACCGTTGGATATACGGGGAAAGTGTAGAGATTGTAACAGATCACAATCCGCTTAAATTTCTTAATAAGAGTATACCAAAAAGTCCTCGTTTAACGAGATGGGCATTAGCACTGCAGAAATGAAATTATGAAATATTGCACAGGCCAGGGAATAGAGCGGCGGATACTCTCTCTCGGTTACCAAGAGCTGGGCGAAGACGCGGGGAGCGAACAGGAGAAAGCAGAACCCAAGAAGGGGGAGAGGCATTTGGAAGTTGTGTTAAACGGAACTTCCTCGACCTCGAAGAACGAAACTGGTGGGGGCGAGCGTGGCAGGAAAGGAAAGAGAAGCGCTAGTTTCGGTATTTAGTGGAGTAGGTATATCTGTTTTAGGGTAAACAGAGTAGGATTAAAGGGTTTGTTTATATGGATAGGTAGGGTGGATAATGTAATATTAGATTTTTTTTGCTTTTTCATTTGTTATTATTTGCTTAGAGTATTTACCTAACACAGTTGTCATTATTAATTTTGGATGGGATTTCGGGGCAAGTTATAGTAATTTTGCTATGAAAGTATATGATATGAGATCCTGGGTGACAGCCGAGGTAAATAATCACTGTGTTACAATCATGTTTTTTGGAAATGAAAAAAAAACAACAAAAAAAACTCTGAACTTTCAAAACTTTGACAGTGTGTAAGTGAACTGTGACACTTAAAACTTTGAGTGCACAATAGAAACAGACAGAGTACAAACTTTAGGTGTTTTACCACCAAGGACTCAACATACCCGAAAGTAGTGTTTAATCCATCGAGGTGAAATACAGGTAGAGAGACTTATGGCAACCTTTCCGTGACCACTGAACTAAGTCACATGACTTAGGCACTCCCCTATGCGCATATTTTCTTGCGCATTTCTCCTTCCATTGCAATTGCATTACGTTTCCGAAAGCGAGAAGTCACATCGCACATTTGCTTTTACTTTTAAGCAAAATATGGTAATGTCCTGCACTGCATATGGATGTACGTCAAAGTTTATCAAAGGTGGAGACACTACGTTTCACAGGTAAGTCGTTTCCATTCATTTTAAAACATATTTTATATAAAATAAAGAGTTAATTGGTATGTACCACCATGCCTTCCTATAATAAAAGTAGATTTTCTGGTTTTGTAAATAATGTATAGCCTTGTAATTATTTTTAAAATAAAATATTTTATATATGTTTATGTACTTTCATAAACTGTATCTCTATAAATGCTTAAAATTAGAAGAGAAAAAATAAAATAAAGGTGAAACTTTTAATACGCCTAGTTTCCTCTCTTGGCGACAATTTTTTTACGCCAACTTGGATTGTTTACATTTTCATATTCTTTTCCCCTGACAATGTTTTCATGCCATATAATGCTATGAAATGATTAATAACTCCCAAGAAATTTATATAAATATCAGTAAGTACACATTTAAATTGATATTTTTTACTGAACTATATTTTTCCAGACTTATAAAAATAAATACAGTGTATGGCCGTAAATATACTTTTTTCTTGAGAATTGTAGCAGAAACAATTACTTTTTACACTTTCTTTTAGTATTAACTGTCTTTGTATGTACATTAAAAAATACTCGTTAAACATTTAAAAAAAGTCCTTAACTGTATATGTAATGTATCAAATGAAATTGAGCAATTAAAATGTGATTTGAAAATTTTTTTGTGATTATGAAATGTATAAAGTAACCATATAAAATTCCTAATATTTATCTATATAAGTGCAATAAAATATACAAAAATATTTTTCAATTCAGTTTTTCAGCATTTAAAACTTTTATTAAAATGTTAGCTAATTTCTATTTTTATTTTTCTCAAAGATGAAGAAAGATGTGGGAAACACAACTGAAAAGAGAAAAGTTTTAAGCATTAAAATATGTTAAATTGTGCTATATGTGCAAAATATGCTAAATTGCATCAAAATAGGCTAAATGAAAAAAAAAATTAACGCTTAGTCATTTTAAACAATTATTTGTTATGCCTAGTGTTCTATAAAGGCTGGAATTTTTTAATCAGTCGGTGGGGGGATGAGGATATTTTTTACAGAAACTTGGGAACAAAACTGATTCATGTTTTCAACTTCGGCTTTTTTCCATATCTTAAAAATGAAGAAATCTAAAGTGTCTCACTGCCTGATGAATATGTAAAGCAAAGAATGAGATTTGAAATAATTAAAAAAAAAAACATATATAATGAGTCGCCGGGTAAATTCATAAAAGATTCAAAGTAATACTTTTTTTTAAAATTAGAATGTGAAGATATCATTCCATTATGTTAAAAATTGGAATTGTGAAAATATTAAATTTTGGGAAACAACAACATAAATATAAGAAATTTCATAACACATATTTAAAAAGTTAAAAATAATTTTAAATATGAAGAAATTATTGTCCTATAGATTCTATTTGGCTCTTTGAAACTTCGTTCTTTGATCCTTTTAATGATGTCAAAGTAATAATATTTTTTATCGGTGAGGAACTGAGTGTGAAAATGTTTCAAAATTGTGTTTAAAATGTTTATTCATTCCCCAATCCTTCCCAGCATTTAACAGAGTATTGTTCTATTGATAAATATGAATTAATAAAGCCATTTTATTAGAAAGTTTAAGTCATTAACTTTTGCAAGTTAATGCCTTACAAGCAGCATTTTGATTTATTATAATAACATTGTGTCCAAATATTTTTAAAAGCAATTTTTTGGGGAGTCAAGGAATATAAAGTAACTGTTGCATAATCTGGGAATAATATACAAGATTTTGAATAGTTACAATTGTATAATGCTCAGTTATATTTCTAAAGTTGAAAATTGGCATTGCCTCAATGCCAATTTTGCACTTCAGTTTGTACAAAAATAAAAGTATTTTATTAAAAATAAAGTTTTACTGAAGTAAGAAAATAATTTTAGCGGCACTTTTAAAACACTAAAAGGTATGGTAATTCTAATGACTGAATGTATATTTTTAAAATTTCAAATTTCATAAAAGTTTTTTATTCATTATTAAAATGTTGATGCATTAATATTGAACATCAACAACCTTAAATAATATAATTTGTGCTTTTTTCGAAATTAAGGACAATTTACCTGATGATTCAATCTTTTAATTCTTTTCTTTCAATTCAATTAATAAAAATTTATCTTTTAATTCAATTAATAAAAATTAATTGAATTGAAAACAAGTAAAAATGTATTTTCTTTTTAAGTACACACTTTTATTAGTTATATGTGACTTAAATATATGGATACAACAGCATACAAAATGTTTGCTCCGGTTCCCGAGTTATTCCTCGGACTAACATTAAGTTGCTCCTCAATGCATTGATCTAATGGTTCCTGGATGGGCTGGGATAGTAGCAATGAATTTAATTGCTCCGATAATTCAAAATCCAATGAATTAAAATATACCACGAAATATAATCATATGCTAAATATGATATAATCTTTCTAGATACAACGGATCTCGAGTCATTCCCGAATTATGAATATATTTATATGGCGGGCCAAAACGGGCTAGCCCGATAAGGTTCAAAATCTAAGAAATCAATATGCACCATAAAAGACAACGAAATACTGAATTTGGACCTTCTAGCTAGAAAATTAAAATATATCACAAAAGAAAACGACATGCCAAATTTCATGTTACTGTGATTAATAGAACTTGATCAGTTAGGACCTAACCAATATGTATTTTTAAATACATCAGAAAGGTAAGAGGTATTCAGCACTGTTTTACTCCAGTGAAAAAAAAATTATTTTAAAGCGCGGCAATAAGTCGCCAAGTCTGGGAGTGTTCGACCATAAGTCACGTGCAGTAGCGGCTCGTCAATAAGTGCTGCAGAGCTGCAGCACTCCCTGTAATTTATTTCAAAAAATATATTTTTTTATTTATTCATCGCATTTGTATAATTTTACAGTATAGAGTTTACACTTGGCACTGAATGAATGCAGATCAAAGTTTTAAACAAATTTTTGCGGCCGCAAAGTAAGTGGGAAGATTAATTTTCGTATGAATGTTCTCAAAGCGTGTGGGAAAAGTATCTTTGGAGCTGCAAATCTCGTAGCTCAATTTCTCCTCTAAAATGTTTAGTGCGCATGCTCAGAGTGATACGTAGGGAGAAGAGGTTGCCTTTCGTAATCATCGCAGCGTGCTGCAGACGATGCAGATCCATCTAGTAGAGCCTTACTTGAATGGAAAGTGTTCGAGTTCTTATTTTTGAGTCAGAAACTGTTCGTTTATATCGCGTATTTGTTTCTTTTGGAATAAATGACTGTTTAATTAATGTCTGTGTGTTTGGAAGATAATTAAACGATGAGTGTGTGGTCTTTGCAGAAAGGTCATTTTTCAGGATTATCTTTGACCGAAAAAAATTGCTTTAAAAGTAATGGTCGCTCTCTGCTGAATTTCAAGTCATTCAGACATCATTAAGCAGTAAGAGTTCATACCAAAAAAAAATTTAAACGGGAAATTCATGCTAAATATGACTGGTTATGTGGTTGTGAAAAGAGAAATACAGTTTTTGTCAGCAAAATTGTTGGCGTCCGGATAATTTTCTCATTTTTGCAAAGAATTTCCTTCAAAGGAATTAGATGAAAGAGTATTACCATATCCTATGCTGAAAAAAGAGAAACTGAGAACAGAGATTCTGCTCTTTATGAGCGAAAATAATTTTTAAGTTCTGCAAATTTAAATCTTCACAAATTGATTGTAAGCAGCGAACTTCAGAATTTACTTGGTGAAGTGAGCCGTTTGCTGAAAATTGTCCTGACAACACCAATGACATCATCGGAACCAGAATGATGTTTCTCTACGCTGAAGAGAATAGAGACCATTTTAAGAAACACCATGTCTGAAGATCGTCTATGCTCAGTGCAGGGAAGAGCTTAATGGACAAAATTAAAAATTTCAATGAAAAAGTTATTGATGAGTTCGTTCGTCGAAATGTCACTTATATATATATAAATAAAATATTTATCTGTATGCTGTTACGTAAATTATTACTTTCCTTATATACAATTATGTATAAAGAAAGTATTGTGACGGGGACGAAAATTCGAATTCGAGTTTTCGACGGGAGAGCACGTTTCAAGCATCCCTGATCACGAATCGAATGAAATTTTGAAAAAATTGTCAAAAAATCAAAACCGCTAATAAAATTACGCAAATAGAAATTTCTTATGTAATTTTTCATTAGAAAACGATTGACATAAATTTTAGAACGCTAACATAAACCGTTCTCGAGATATTGCACATTTTTCAAAAAAAATTTCAAAAAGTCATATAAAATAAAAAAAAATATTTCCTATTAAGAAACATGTTCACTTTTCATATATAATACCATGCGATAAATTGGATGACATCATTCTTATGGATCTAGCTCGTTCCATTCATGAAAAAAGATACTTTGAGTAATACTTTTGTATTTGAATGCCAATTATCATTTATCTGCTGTAAGAATAACTTATTTCTCCGTCCATAACGCTTGGCGAAATTTTGGCGACGAATTTGGTGGAATGCGCCAACTTGGCGACTTTCTTAAATGTTGCTACATTAATGAAAAACTCGCCCAATTGGATAAAAATGAATGAATCAATGAAAATTACGATTCATTGACGAAAATTCAATATCTTGGAAAGAATATAAATATCTACTGTAAAAATAATATATCTTTTTTTACTGTAAAAGTAGTAAATTTATTGCATTATATAAGGAAAGTCATGTGCTGCCCACATCAGATTTTTTTTATATTGCTGTGTTAAAAATCTAGTTTAGTTTAAGATAGAATTTATTTGCAGCCCTACCACAACCCCAACTCACGAGCCACTACTGGTCACGTGATATATGCAGTGGTCGTGTTTTCAATCTTTTCTGAATAGCAATGCACAGTCTACCTATATCTCTAGTCGAAGGTTTAATCAGTATTAATGGATCCGTGACTTGACAATCTTTAGGAGATTGAAGTATTTTGATTTTTCTATGTTTTAATGTATTTCGTTTAAGATGTCAACTATCAAGGACCAGAGCTGACTGGATGAACCGGTACAGGTGTTTTGGTAATTTTGTATAGTTTTGTAATTGAAGTGTTGTGTTTTGGAAAAAGCTGGGTATTTAATCCTAGTTTTTCTCTGGGAGGGGCATGTGAGGATTTTTGAGCCTATTTTCAGTCATTTTTCAGAGCAGCTTCAGAGTTCATACACCCTAGGACCGCCTGCATTGCAGTTTTGGAAAACAAGGCTATAAAGCTCTGTCATCACAGTCTGATTTCGGGGAAATGCACTCACTCATTTTGAGCCGTCATCAAAGAAGGGAGAGATAATCCCAGATGGGAGGGTTAGGTGGTCTCCGATATGAAGAGCCCGGGAAACATTCCAAAGATTTTGGTACCGGGTGGTCCTCAAATTTTGGACCAGAATATATATACGAAAGGAGCGTGCATCTGGGAGACGCCAGACAATTTTTGGAGAAGCAGGTCGCACTTTTTTAGTGCTGCTAAATCACATGTCCCATCCTACAGAATGTTATTCTGTACTTATATATATCTCACCAGTCTATAATAAAAGTTTGTTATATCTTTTCAAACTATGCCTCATCTGTTCAATGCTTGAGAAACAGTTTATTTTCATCTTCATCTCTTGATACGAAACTCCACGAACTTTGGAGAGACACGCAGGAGCGTGCATCTGGGAGACGCCAGACAATTTTTGGAGAAGCAGGTCGCACTTTTTTAGTGCTGCTAAATCACATGTCCCATCCTACAGAATGTTATTCTGTACTTATATATATCTCACCAGTCTATAATAAAAGTTTGTTATATCTTTTCAAACTATGCCTCATCTGTTCAATGCTTGAGAAACAGTTTATTTTCATCTTCATCTCTTGATACGAAACTCCACGAACTTTGGAGAGACACGCTATTTCTATTCAATGTCGGCGCATTTTCATTCAATCTACTTCACCGGAGTGAATGGTAATAAGTTAACATCAACACAGATGTCCAACGTATTCCTATTCAGCAATAACTCTAACAATCATTATCATAGTATTTTATTTTTATTTTCAGCCCTTTGCCTCACACACATTAACCTGCTCTCTTTTTCTGGTGGACATAGAGTGTCTGTTTTATACTTCAGGCTTAAGATGATGTATCGCTAAACAAATTCTTCAGATTATTTTATTCAGTTTATTACTTTTTTTGAAATCATGAAAAAATCAAAAAGGATTTTTTTTTATAAACCCTCTCATTCTATTAAGAGAAAAAATGTATTTTTTTTTCTGCCTCAATGAGACTAATTTTTTGATAGCCAACTCTCACGAAATATTTTAATCTATAAAATTTTCAAGTCCTTGCGTCATCTTTCTAACCAGTGGCATAACTAGTATTAAGGGCGCAAGAAACATAGGGGCTCAAAGCGAGCTGGGATATTTGTATGCACCACCCACAACAAAATAATTTTCTTCTTGAAAATTTCATTGAATAATAAAAGTAGTTAATTGTTATCATAACTATATAATTATACAATTATAATAAGTTATTTCAGACCGGAAGTTAAGGCAAAATACCTTAAAAGGCTTATTTTGCCTCATATTTGAAGAAAATGTGTTTTTTAATGCTACTTTTTGCTTCAATTTGTTTTGTATGAACGCCCCTCTAAAAATTGTGCAGCTGAACTGTGTGATACAAACATCTGCATAGAAAATGGAATTTTTTTTTCTTCAGATGAGCATGAACTTCTCTAAGATAAGAATCTAGCTTAATAAGAACTTAATAAGAACAGCCAAACAAACACTATCTAAAGATTCCATCCGCTATGATTTAGCTTTTAATTTTTCAAAGTTGCTTGATATTATTGCTTCTCTCAAAATAAAAGATTTATTATACAGTAGATATAAGCCAATCCCTCTTCCCATAGGCAACGACTTGAAAAATCATTGGGGGTTCCAGAAATTTTAAATCAAATGCATTTTTCAAACGATTCAGGTCTCATTTAAATTTCATCCAGTCAGATTATCTGAGAACTGTGGAGGAGCCATAGTAGTATCGTAGCGATCTTCTCACTCCACAAGAGGGATTGTTTAGAGCATTCTAGGTTATCACAGTGTTTGGCCATAGTCCGGATTTCATTAATCGCCATGTGGTGACTGGGAATTTTAAGCTTTAGCTGGAAGTTCCAATCAACCATTACAAAGAAGAGGATATTGTTAAGGCATTCTGGTGTAATGAAGATGCATCAACCAGAAGTAATTTGCAGGATACATTGAGTTACATTGATGATACATTGAGTTACATTGATGATACATTGAGTTATGTTGCGTGGTAGAATAAATAAAAACTCTACTAGTGATGAGGAATCAGTAATGAGAAGAAAATAATGAATTTGATGAGTAGACTTCAATGCAAAAACTGAGCAAGAAATGTAAAATCAAAGCTCTCGATTGAAAAATGAAAGGCAGCATACTTTGAAGGAAATGTTTGGCTTTAAAATTGCAAATGAACTATTATTTGAATAAAGTTTTAAAGTTCACTCTCAGTTCTCTCATAAAACAAGCAATATGCTGATATTTTCAAATTTTTTTACCACAAGAAATTTTGTTTTGGACACTACATGTTTTCCTTGATAATTTAATCGTAGGGCTTGTTCAGATCCCAAGGATTCCATCCTATAGTGTGCTTAACTCTACTATATTTTGTAGGGAAAGTAACATAAAACTTTCTATGAACATAACTTGATAAAAACCATGTGAAATACGAAAATTTCTTAGAAATGATAATGAAATACTGTATTAAAAATTTAAGTCACCTTTAATTTCGTTATAACTTGTTTAGGATTACATCTGCAATGGAATCTATAATAAATATATGCTTTTTCCTCCTATTTTGCTTATAGAAATTTTAATTAAATGAAAACAGGACTTTAAATATTTACAACAAACTCTTATTTATTAAGAATTGGATCCATAATAAATATGGGTTTATCATATTTTGTTTATAAAAACTTGAATCAATAAATGCAAGTAGGACAGATTTGTTATCTACAGAAATCAATTGGATTATTTTTGTACAATTTGTTACTGGTGATATTATTTTGAGATGGCATACATTTGCAAGAAAAGGTCTGATAATAATTCACAATGGAAGACTTTTTAAATGTAGAGTGCCAATAACATTCGGTGCATACACATTAAAATAAAATATCAGAGAAACTTTCTGATGTAGTTTTCTTTAACTCATATGAAATCAGTACAACAACATAAGTAATAAATATGATCACAAAATGGATTATTAAACAAAAATACCCTATAAGAATTAAAAATACAATATAATTTCTTCAAATAAAATAACATGTTATATTCACAGCTTTAGTTCAATTAATATGGCATTAAGAAAAGTCACACAGTAAATACTTGAAAGACCTTTCTGCTGTAAAATGTCGTTTTGCATCAACTATTGTTTATCACATAATTCAGGATGTCATGTATCCAGATCATGAAAAATTGAATAATCAATGATATAAATCTCATTGAATTAAACTATTTTACGAACCACTTAACATGAAGAGAAATTGATCCCAGAAGTGTTATTAGGTGGGAAAAGATATGCTCAGATTCTTAACTGAAAGGCACAGCAACAGGCTCCAACAACAAAAATAAACAAAATACACACTTTTTGACACACTCATCCACAACAGTATTTTTCTCTATTCAATTTTAATACTATGATCGTTAACTACCAACACTTTCTTCCTATTATTTTTCAAAATTTATAATTCATAAATATATTTATATATATATATATATTTTGTATAATTTATACCTTTTTAAATTTATCGAGAATTTTTATAATAAATAACATATTTCATAAAAGTTCTACTCTTAACTGTTTTAAAAATATTTATAGGCCCTTGAATTTTATGAAGTAATTTTTTTTTATTGAATTAACTTTCATAATAAAAAGTCTGGTCATTTTTAATTCTGACGCTATTCTTAAATTAAAGCACTTTTACAGATCCTTCTTTTCCTATGGAAAATGTCATCCTTTTCATCCCTGCTATATTCTTAATTCAATTATATTTGCATGTGCAGGATTTTATAGATATTTTAAAATACCTATCAAAATTGGTATTTTGCAGGTATTTGGAAATAGCTACTGATAATAAAATAAAGCATATTGGTTTTCACTATTAAAAATAATAAAAGTTTGCAGAATAAGAATTTTATTTCATTACATTTATTTCACATACTGATTTGAAATAAAGTCAAAATTGAAAACTCTGTAACGTCATTTTTATTTTGTCATCCTGTTTATATTTTGATATTTTTGCCAGAAATTCAGCACATCCATTGCATATTGGCTAAGTTGTTTATTTAGAAACACATGCCACTGAAATAATATTGTTTATTTAGAAACACACGCCACTGAAATAACAGGTAAACAGCACATTCTATTCCATGTGAAACAAACAAATAATAACATAAAGTTGAAAAAATAAAACAAACTCTATTATTGGTTCTGCTCTTTTGATAAGGTAATATAAATATCTGCATGCAAAAATATATTCTGCATTAGTTCAAATATTTCATGAGTGAGGGCAATTAAAAGTATCAACCAACTTTAGAAGCAAATAACCAATCTCCTTAAATAGCCCATTTCTATAAAAAAAAAAAAGTTTCAAACAACTAGAAGAGCAGTCTTTCTTCACACAAATGGAATACTGACCATTTAGAAAACTAGCATGGCAGGAATTCGAGAATTGCACTTATCTAGAGGAAAAACAATTTATGCTATTAACCAAAGGCAGAAAAAATCCTATTGGCAACACATCTTGGAATGCTTGATTGCTTTGGTCAGAAATTTTGGCACGCAAAACGCACTATTCCGTAGTACAAATGAAAATTGTACAATGCTGGAAATGAAAAATTATATACACCATCTAATCCTTTTTATCCCAACATTAATGAACATTTGCAGAGTTAAAGATTAAGAAACAATGCTTTACTACTTAGGAAAATATATAAAAAATGAATTTATGCAGCTTCTAGCCAGTGCTGTAAAGCAGCAAAGTTTAACACATGCAAACTCATTCAAGTCCAAAAAGTATTCAATTTTCCTGGACACTGCATCTGATGTTAGCCACATTTGATGACTGTGCATCTTGCTAATGCAATCAGACCGTCTGTATACACTAATTGCCAAGTGCCCGTCTGTCACACTTTTTATAGGCACTTCTCAAACAGATAGACCTGCAATCTGGCACATGGGTCGATCGTTCGATAAATATCCCTAGAAAAATCAAATTTTTCAAAAATGTTCTGTAGAGGGAGTGCTTCACATCACAATGTTCGAAAAGTGAAATGATAGAAAAACATGATTAGCAATGAGATAGACTTAAAATTTGGTGTATGAGTAAATTGTTCGAAAGGAAGAAAATCTACTAATCTAATTTTCAATAATTGCTACTCTAGGGGTGCCACACACCAAAATGTTCGATTAGCCAAATAAATGAAAAATGCCTTCTTTAAAATTTGATAGAAGTCTGAAATTTGGTATATGATAAAAAATCATTTGATTCTAATCATTTGATAAAAAACCTGAGATGAATAGAGCTTTTTAAAAATGTTCATTTTATGGGGTGCTCCAGAGAAAAACATTCGAAAGGTCTAATGATGAAAAAAATGTGCTTCGGAATGAGATAAAAACGTCAAATTTGGTGTACGAGTAGATAGTTCGAAAGGAAGAAAGTGTGCAATTTTAGTTTTCCAATATTTTCTACTTTAATATTTTTACTTACACACACCAAAATGTTCAATTTTCTGAATAAATGAGAAACGCTTTCTTTAACCCTTTCCAGACGGTCGACGCACCCGACTATTGGCTGCGAACTTGCATTCAAGAACAACCGTCACGTATCCGCGCTGAGGAAAAATTTACCCTACAAGATGACGGTCACGGATGCATGTTTTCATATAGAACGTTCTTACTTGAATTTATTTGTCTACTAGATGGCATGAAATGCCCATGTGAACAACTCCAATGTATTTTGCAGATACTTGACCTTGGCATAGGGGATCTAATGAATTAATTCTTCATCTGGAGCGGTGAAACGTGGTTTTGTAATATACACATACAGAGCACTACTCGCAGCATCTACTGTTTTAGAATTGAGTTTCGGTTCTCGTTTTGGTTTTCGCTTTATGATTTCGTTGGTGAATCATAGGAATATAAGAGAGTATTTAAGTTTGGGTTTTAGAGGAATGTGCGACAGTAAAATTATTAGGTTATTTCGGATAAAAGAATGGCTGGGCCAGGACGTTTTCTTTCTGTGGAAGAATATATTTGTATGATAAACGAACCGGGCAGTAATGAAGTGATGCAGATAGTAAAGATTAGTGTAACTGAGGTATTTCTGAAGAAAATATGAAAATGCAAGTGATTCTTCAGAATCTGACTATTATTACAACATGTGTACTATTATTACAACAATGCCAGCTTCAGTTGCTGTTTCTGCGAATGATGTTTGGACGGGAGATTTGACAGATCTGAATTCTTTTGAGTTTTTGAGCATACTTGGAATCAATCACAATATTATGCCACCTAATTTAGATAAGGAAATTAATTTGTTTAGAATATTTTTCGATGATGAATAGTAGAATTCATAGTATAAGCAACTGACGAGTATTTTGCATTGAGATTCGTATGAAAAATATACATCAAATAGAAAATAAATACTTCTTTTATTCCTGAAAAAAGTAGATTTCTGTATTGAATAGGTGATTTTTAGTGAATTTATTTCGAGAGTTAGGCTTAGCATAAAAAATTAGCTGTCCTCTGGGAACAGTTCGGAAGTGAAGCGCTCAGTTCTTTGGGCCATGGTAGTTCCGGAATACGGCCGTCCGGAAAGGGTTAAAATGTGATAGAGGCTTGATATTTGGTATACGGGCAACTTATCTGATAAAAAAGGGGTGGGAGCACCACACAAAAACGTTCGAAATGTGAAATGATAGAAATCACACTTCGTGATGAGATGAAGACTTTAAATTTGACATAATGGTAGATAGTTGGAAAGGATGAAAGTGTACAATTTTAGTTCTTCAAAATGTGGCATTTTAGGAGTACTGTACGCTAAAATGTTTGATTTGCCAAATAAATGAACACATTTTTTATGTGAGATTGAGGATTTCAATTTGGTACACAAATTAATCGTTCAATGGAAAAATCGAGACCAAAACGTTCGAATGGTGAATTGAGAGATAAAGACTCGAAATTTAATACAAGGGACAATCCATTGATAAAACCTCAGGAGAATATAGTATTTTTCAAAAATGTTTATTTAATGGGTGCTTCACACAAAACTGATGGAAACGTGAAATGATAGTAAAACAGACTTCAATGAGACAGAGACTTTAAAATGGGTGTAAGAATAGATCGCTAGATAGGAATACAGCATTTTAATATTTGATAATTTAGGGATGTTGTACACTTACATGTTTAATTAGCTGCATAAATAAGAAATGCCCTGAAATGAAAAAGATACTGGAGATTGGGTGCATGGGTGAACAGTTTGAAAAGGACCACCGTAAAAATCAAATGATTAAAAAATTTACGCTATTCAGGGGTTGCTTATTGTAAGAACGTTGAATTCAGCTAGTTAGATAATGAAATGTTCGAGCCTAGTTATAATAGAACATTTCTTGGGATTTGTTCCACTACAGGAGCAGAAATTCTTCTTGAACTTGAACCAATCGGATTACCAGTTAGAAAATCTGTGTGGTCATGACTATAGTAATGGGAAACAAAAGAGAGTCCCTCGTGTCTTTTTAAACCTAGTAGTTAACAATGCTGTTAGGTGTTGTCTAGAAGCAATGGATTTCTTCAGTTTGCCTCAACAGATTCAAACAATCGCTTATTGAAATTTCTAATGATGTCTCTGCATCTATTAAGTATTGCAAATTCTAACTAGTCATATCATAAAAAAAAAAAAAAAAAAAAAAAAAAAAAAAAAAAAAAAAAAAAAAAAAAAAAAAAAAAAAAAACCCACTTTGAAACCACTGAGATCTCATCTTGATAATAGGTACTTTAATAGGTTGTTCTGTTATGATAGAAGCCTGATCTAAAAATACTTTCTGAATTCAAGTTCTTACTAGTTCAAGTTTGTGGCATCTCTTGTTACATGGCGTAGCATCCTGTTTAAAATCGGCCTTACAAACAAGCTGCTGCAAAAGCTCCTTTAAATCCAGACAACTGTATTTATTTTGTGGACTGCAGGTATGCAAATAGTTTTGACAGATGCTACTGAGCTAGTATCAAACTTTGAAACAGAGCAGGTCAGTTTCATACAGGAGAAGAGGCCCCACCCCACATGATCCAAAGAAGAAATCTAAAGTAGATTTGTTTCTACTATGCTACTTTAGACATAGGCATACGATCAAGATTCCCTCAGTCACAATTCCCTATTCAGCTTTCTATATAATATATAAAGTACCAGAAAATGTACCCGGTTTTGCTCAGGATTTAAAGCAAAGATTAATTCAATTTTTGAAAAGGCAAGCTAAGTGGGCATAATAAATAAGCCCTAAATAGGTGTCTGAGCCTACTGTACACAAAGTAAGGCATGCAAAAAGATATTTGGATGCACATTAGATTGAAACTTTTATGTTTTCGGGTCCGACTGCAAAATATTGCAGTAATACGACAGGCTGGCCAAGCCAAGTAACCCTAGCCTAATCTTAAAAGTATGTGAAGAAAAAGATTTTAATTCTATATTGCCAATGGTGGAAGTATACATTATATTGAGTGTCATTTGTGTTTAAAATTATGTGTGTTCTAAAATATTTTATTTTGTATTTGCAAAAATCAGCAAAGATTGATTATGACAGACATATTCTTGAAACTTTGAATAAATGTAGCAGTTTTAAGTTTTGTGTTTTTTACTTGTTCTATAAAAGACCTATTCTTAAAACTCAAAGTTCACATTGTTTCTTGCTCGCCTTGCCTAGGGTCTGGTATTTTTTTCTAGCTTCTACCAGCCTTTTATGAACAAGGAGAGTGCCTTGGCCAGCAAATGAGAATTGAAGCCAAAAAGATGTCAATGATGGACAAGAGGCCCCGAGCAGTCATGAAAAGATGGCCAAAGCAAACCACATTTATGTTTGGAACTTGGATATAAAGTTAAAACCTGGACAACAAAGTTGTTGGTAAAACAATAAGCACTGAAAGAAATGCTGCATCGAACTTTGTGTTCATGTCTGGAGAAGGATGGAAATGGGATCTTGAATAGTAATATATTTAACTTCCTGTTTTGTGGGTACAAGTGTTCTTTGGGTTGGCATGATTTGGTACTTCCCTTACTAATAAATATAAGGTACCATGTTATATTTATCTTGAAGCTTGCTAAAAAAGGTATTCCGCAGGAGGTTGCTTAATAGGAGGTAAATTTGGTCTGCAATTTTAATGCAGCAGATGGGTTGCCTTGGGGCCCTAAGCAGTATTTTTCAAAGATAAGGGTTCCTCTAAAGAAATCAATAAATTGCATAACCATAGTAGATACTTCTAATATATGCATCCCATAATGGCGAGAAAATATATAAAAAACAGCTTTTCACTGAAATGTTGTCATGCAATGAAAGTGGGCATCCTTAAATAATAAAATAATTTGGTCTGCCTGTCTTTCTCATTGTGTGTGTGCATTGTCAGTAGCAGAAAATTTGTTTAGCCAGCATGAAATCTGCTACTGGGTTAGCTAAACTCTCAGTACAATAGACCTCAATAAGATTTTTTTTTTAAATTTGATAAAACACGATTTTGAATGATTTCCCCACAAATCACCTTAGCAACGGTAAATAGTATCAATTGAGTTTCATTAGGACAATTTTTTCATATTTATTTTTAAATAATTACAATATGGATGCTTTATTTTTTCACTGCACACAAAAAGGAAGATTGGTAATTCCATAGTTAGCCAAAAATATGGGTATATATTTTTGCATTATAATATATATATAAAATTAATGACTATTTTCTAATTTTTTGATAATTTTCAACCTATTGCATAAAAACTGAAATTTTTAATTCTGTTCTTTTGCTATGGGAAGCAGACCAAACATGCATTGGATGAACCAAAGGATTTGGATTGAAATGAAAGGTGGTCATGATTTTGGTTAAAAAACGGTCATTTGGAAATGGGTGTTATCTGCATCTGCATTATTTTTGTAGCAAGAGCTTATTTGGGACCCAAGAAATTTATTCCAATTTCCCTCTAACATTCAAATAGTACGTATATTACATTTTACCTTCCTTTTTTTTTACAATAGGGTTACTTCAAAATGATGCAATTACAGGCAGTGATGATTGGTTGAAAAGAAACTCTATATTTGTGTGAAAATAAAAATTCTTGATCTTGTTCATTCCCCTTAGTTTAGGATGGAAATAAAATGACAAATCCTACATATCCAGAAATGGGAATCCCAGATCAAGCCAAATAGCATCCCCAATAAATAAAAATATTGAAGAAATGATGACTCTCTACCTGAATTCGTTGACAGAAATAACGAAAAGGAATAAAATTGCATACCCTATAACTGTTTGAATCCCCTCCCGAAGCGAAAAGGTTTATTATGAACTCTATAACCTGTGGCAACTAGGTAACCTTTCAGGCTTTTTTTTCAAGCCCTGAAATATGTATTTTAACACTGAATTTAGCACAACTTGTATAGTTTATTTCCATTTGGCATTTCTTTTTTCTTTCAGAACTCGAAGAATGCAGAGAATGCTAACTTTTACATTCTCTGTGCTCAAACATAGAGAATTATTATACTCAAATTATTATAGACTTTGCTCAAATATCAAGCTGTGTAGAGAAGGATCTTAAAAATGTGAAAATATTGAAACTCCAAAAGTGGACTATCCCATCCGAAACGCTCGTGCAATGTTACTCCTTGCGTGTGGTGTTGCTATGCCTTACTTCTTGCTATTCCGGCTGAGCAGTGGAACGAGGCCTGTGCACCAAGAAGTGAGTGAGTTTGGTGGGTAAAGAGCCAAGATTGAGTTGATAGAATTCCACGAGCTGCAGCAAGTCGTAAAACTTGGTCCTTCCATTGTCCAGAGAATAGCAGAGTTGATCTTTCTCATCCACCTGAAAGTACAGAGAAAGGCAACTTACAACCCACTTATGGACCTGTAGCACCCTAGGAACAAAATGGGCTTCACTGGGGTGCCTGAATGTAAACAAAAAATCATTAAAAATATCTCAATACATATATTACTTATTCACAAAGCAAAAAGTTTTCAATTCTGAGTCCCCGAATGGCTTGTATGTTAATGTTCTGCATGTGTGTTGGTATGTATCCCAGAACAAACCTGGATCAAGCCCTGTTTACATGAGTTGCTTGGAATCCCATTTTTGCTTTCCATGATCAAATAAAGACCCAGACTCACGCTAGGGTATGAGCAGCCGGTGCTTTCCATGATGAGTTGCTATTTTGTTTTCACAGCCTGTAACACAATGCAACACTCTCATGCATTCTAAAAAATTAGAAAGCCTGAAAAAATGATCAAAATATGTTAAACATTTTTTAATACCTTGAAAATCTGGAAACCTCCAACATTTCTGAAATTCTCCAGTTTTCTTTTAACGATTGGACGGATGAAGTCATGGATTTAATATTATTTACATTCAATTACATTTTTATAAAGTGATGTTGAATTTTGGGTTCTTAAGTCGAATTTTTGAAACTCAAAAATAAGATGAAAGTTGAGTGGCTGACTTATACACTGGTCATAAAAACGGACGCCCCAAGTTGGTCTGTGGATGGAGTGAGAATTACGTTAACAACTTATGCAAGTGATGACTTTCAAATTATTTTGCAATGCATTGCTTGCACATTCCTTTCTTTCCTCACACTGCGGTTGCTTAACAATGACTCATTCTATTTCGGAGAAATTACCAAGAGAAGTGGTATTTGTCTTCACGAGAAAAGTTATTTATTTTATCTACTGAAGTATTTTTCGCATATTTGACTATTTCTAATAACTCTGTTCAGAGGCATCTGCTTTTTTTTTAAATATAACGATGTGTAGATGCTAGAAAATAAATAAAACTTGAGATTTTATTTTCTGTTTCCAAGAGGATGGAGAGTGCTATATTAAAAAAAGAACAAAGATTTTGGGGAATAGACTTATACACCGAATATATGAAAAAAAATATGCATTTTGTTGCTTGCCAATTGGTTTTATATATACAGGGTGTTCAATTAATGGGGTTAGTGGGGTTAATGGGGCGACAAACTCAGAGGGTTGTTAGTAGACATCAAGAGGAACAAAACTTGAAATGGAACATACTGTCGTAAACAATGCTTAGTCATTGAAAATCGTGAATTTACATATGCAAGTTCTAATGTCATGCAAAGACCACAAAAAGTACAATAACTACAAAAAGATTTATTTGACAGCATGTTTACAACACAGTTTGTGGTGCACAGTATAATGCTGGAAAGGGAACGATGATAACGATGTGAACGAATTTATTACAAGTGTTGTTTGAAGTAGCGGCCACTTCAAAGTATAGATTGTGCAATGATGCCTGTGGACGCCACTTCGAACAACACTTGTAATAAATTCATTCACATCATTATCATTGTTCCCTTTCCAGCATTATACTGTGTACCACAAGCTGTGTTGTAAACATGCTGTCAAATAAATCTTTTTGTAGTCATTATTGTACTTTACGTCATCCCTGCACAAACCTGCATACAGAACCTGCATACGTATTTTCATGATTTTCACCGACTAAGCGTGGTTTGCGATACCATGTTTCATTTCAATTTTTGTTCCTCTTGATGTCTACTAACAGCCCTTTGAGTTTGTTGCCGCATTAACTGAACACCCTGTGTATATATATATATATATATATATGTTTTACAGTGTATTTAGTTAGTGTTAAGTTTGAATTTTATCCAAACTCTATAATCCGGAATCAATAAAATCCTAATGAGTTTGGATTTTCGAGGTTGTACTGTAAAGCACATTTCATTGCATGTGAATATTTTATTTTTTGTCTCATTTTGCTTCTACTAATTCAAAATTCTACCTAATTCAAATTTCTTTTAATACTCTCTGAGAAGGGAACATTTGACTTACCTATGGGATGTCAAAATGTTAATATAACTTCCTCTTTTATGAATGCATTTCTAGCTCCAATAAATTAAAATAATTTTTATTTTCTGAACTATTGGTATAAGAATTAGAGCTAGTTATGAAGCAGTTCAATGATTCATTTAAAATACTGATTCACTTTTCCCCAGCCTCATTTTTTAAGCAGTTCCTGGCTTGTTGTTTAAATTCTCTTACTGCAGACTTTTGTAACTATGACAGAAATATGAACTTATATTGCCATCCTACTAAGAAAATGCAGAGAGTTGCAATCCATTTCAGCATCAGTAGGTATAGTAAAATGGTTAGTTTGATTTTTTCAATTCTAACAAGTTTAACGCCATAAAAATCAAGTATGGGATTCAACATGACATTAATAGTTATTCTGTACATTTTAGAATAAAAAATATAGACGTGACAAATTAAATTACAACACAAAAACAGTGGCAAGGCAAAGGGCAAAAAGCTTACATAGTTTGATCTTGTTGAACATAAGATCAGTCTATTTTTTTGTCCATCATAGATGTAAAATTAATGTGTACTTTGTCAATATTACGTTGTCTGTGGATGTGTAGTGGAAGTCAAATCTGGAGCATGTAACTTATGGACATAAATTAGATAAGAAACACCAGACTGGTCTATTTTTCATCCACGATAGATGTAATATGGATGTGTAAAAGAGTAGATCTTTCATAACATCCATATCATGGACAAGAAACACCAGACTGGTCTATTTTTCATTCACGATAGATGTAATATGGATGTGTAAAAGAGTAGATCTTTCATAACATCCATATCATGGACAAGAAATACCAGACTGGTCTATTTTTCATCTACGATAGATGTAATATGGATGTGTAAAAGAGTAGATCTTTCATAACATCCATATCATGGACAAGGAATACACCCATCTAGTGTTTATCATCCAAGACATAAAATAGGTATAAACTTAGGATTACATTACTGATGAATATCTATGTGTTTCGGATTAGTGGGATGTAATATGGATAAAATGTGGACATCTGTGGGACGTATGTCAGTCCAGAAAATACATTTTTGACTGCAATTATGCAGACTTGAGGAAAATGCCATTCAAAAGTTACTTTTTAAGTTCATTTTAAATTTATTTTTAATTTAATTCACTACTTTTTTCTATTCTATATTGCGCTGTAAAACTTGAATTTGGAATATGAATTTCAAAAGTAACATCTCAATTTAATTGAATTACTTTTCTGAATCATTCCAAAACATTTCAGTGGGGATTTTCTCGTTTTGAAACCATCTGGTGTGATAGGGGCTCCCCTTCCCTAGTAACCAAATTGACTGTGTATAGGATTGCGTACACAATTTTTCGATATGAGAATTTATGAGAGAGGGTTCCCATTTCTATTACATTTATCCAGTGGTAGGAAGTAGCGAAACTACAGCAGTCACTACTTTTTTTTGTAGTTTGTAGTGTAATGTGCTACTTTTAAAAATAAGTAGTATAGCGAGTAGCATGATACAATAAATTACTAATTTGTATTGAGTTTTGATGCTACTTTTAAAGTTACTTCAGTAAACAAACAAGGTGCCATTCTACATATCACGTGATCACCCTTTCTTCCTTTGTATGAAATTTAATGTTCTGCGCAACGATGTACGATTTGCAAAGTGCCAAGCACTTTGGAACAAATAAAAAATGTCGGTTGTTTTAGCTGTGTGTGAAGAGACATGACATCTTCAAAGCTAAGTGTCCGTTTCATAATACTAATTAAGACAAGATGGAACTCAATGCATTCTGCTGTCGAACGCATATGCTGGTCCCTTAGAGAGAACGATGAGGAACTCGACAAGATATTCAATGCTGCAGGGTTAGGAAGGCCATTGTCTCATGAAGTTGATTTTTTATATGGATATATTCAGATGCGTGATATTCCTGCTTATCTGATTGCAATTTTGAGTTTGCAAATTCTACTAAAAATGAATAAATATGTTTTGAAATAAATAGTTTTTACTTTTACTTTATTTTATACTTTTATTTTATTCTATTTTATTGTTTTCAGAAGTGGATAAAAGCTTAAAGATTGGTAAGGTAAGTAGATCAGTAAATTTTACTTATTCAGAATGAGTACGTTAAATTATTAAAGTATACCCATATCCTCAACTTTTTGTGTAAATTGAAGCTGCAGCAAAATTCATCTTATAAAAGTAATTATGTAGCGACTCTATTTTAAAAGTAGTTTGTAGTCACTACTTTAAAAAAAAAAAGTAGTTGTAGTTAACTACATCTGTCATAAAGACAAAAATAAAGTAGTTTTTCCAATCACTGCATTTATCCCCAATTATGCACATGGGACATCAATCTCCTCAGATGAGGAGATTGATAAAAAAAATTCATGAAAGCTTGCACTCCATTTCAGTCATATAGTTAATGGAGAGTTGTACATATATGCATTAATGTATTGCTGCAATTGGCGTTCACACATCACTTCCTGCACTGATTTAGCTAACTTTTCTAATACGCATATAAAATGGACTGCTTCCAGTTAATCAATCTTACGAGTCCCTTTCAAAATGAACCTGATAATCTCAAAATAAACAGATTTTGCAACATTACCTAGTTGGCTATAAAATGATTCATCCATTTACTGCAAATTTGACAAATGAATGAATTATTAGAAGCAAGTGGAATACAAAAATGGTTCATCCATTCAATGTAAATTGGATGAATGAATTATCTATCAGAAGTTGAATAAAAAATGGTTCATCTTGTACCTATCTATTTCTACAGGCACAATGTGGATGATCCAAATACATTTTACAACCATTAGATGTCCATAGATGATATATGGAGTGACATCTGAATGTATAATGGATGTCTATTAGATACTGGATTTGGGAGATCCAGATGGCATCTACTGGATGTGATCTGCTGTGTGGGTATACACACATAGAGGGATTTTAGGAGTGGCCATCTATTAAACATCTTATAAATAATATTAAAAAATATACTTCAATATCTAACAAGGAGCACACATAACGAGAGGCGTTCCAATACTTTTTGAACTACATAAATAAAAAGAACTTACAGGAAAAATTTGACAATGATGAACTTTATGGTTGTAAACATAAGACAAAACAAAGCTTCCAGGATTCCGCCGACTCTCCCTTACCAGGAAAACACTGGAAAAAAAATATATACATTTACAACTGATTCCTCATTTACTGTGATTTCTGAATCCAAATAATGAATATCTCATTTTAAAATACCATCTCATTTAAGAAGCATTTATTTTTAACAATTTTCTTATCCACTTCAATTAGCAAAATGCATGCACTCAACTTTTCTCCCAAAACATGAAAAAGGAGGAATACTTCCTCATAAGAACCATACACACTATAATGTTGAAGCAGGACCTGATCAACCATCCCATTCACACCCCATTCTGATTTTGTGAGCAAATTCTCCATCAGTGCTCGAAAAGTTCTATTGCATAACTGATTTTTCTAAACTGCACCCAAATTCTTAAACCAGAGTCTATGCCATGAATTGAGTCCTGTGATGAAGTATACTTAACGCAATCAGACGGCCCACTTTGTGGAGCAATTACAAATTCGCATGTTACTTTACAGAAATAAAATCTTTTCATAGCAGGGAAACCAGCACTCTGAAAATTTCAGGAAAGAAAATATCGACGCTTTCTATCTCATTAAAACAATATGTAAGATTTTGAAACAGCTCACAAGAACTGCTGTGCCTTTTAACTTCCTCAGAAACAGAATCGGTCCTGAGGGGAATCAGTATGAAATGGGGGCATGAGTCATACTGCTGCAAAGTAAATCACTGCAATAAAATGAAAGTTAAGATTAAGCAACAAAATTACGCACACATTATAATGTAATAATGAATATTCTCCGTTTACAAACATTATAAGTCAAAATTAAATGGGCTAAATATAGGCTGTATTGTTGCATAATAATGTGTGCATAATTACATTGCTTAATATTTTGAAAATTATCTAACTAATAGTAAGATTTGGTATTTTCCCAATTTTATAAGTGCTAAAATTTGTGGGTTTTATGAAAAAATACCAACATTTATGACTTTTGTGAAAAAATGCTACAATTCGTGAATTTTATGAAAGAGCACAGTAAATTGCATTTTTTTAGATGAAACTCAAAAGGTTTAAGAAAGAACACTCTAAATATTTCGATTTTTTGGAAAGAATGCTAAAAAGCATAATTTCTTTTACATAGCACTAAAATTTGCGATTAAAAAAAAAATATGATAAATTTGTGATTTTTGAATAATAATGCAAAAAACACAATTTCTTTTAAATAGCACTGAAATTCATGATGTTTTTAGAAAAAAGCTAAAATTTGAGATTTTATTTAAAAGTGTTAATATTACATGGTTTTATTTAAAAGTTCTAAAATATGCAATTTCATTTAAAAGTACTAAAGTACATGATGCAATTTAAAAGTGCTAAAAACAGGAAAAGCTGTCTTACTGATCTCTAATGTTAGCCTATTTTTTCAAAAATCATACTTTTCTATGTTCTTTGAAAAAAAATTATGAATTTTTCAAAAATCGCAAATGTTTTCATTTTTCCAAAAGACTGCAAATTTCATAAAACCAGACTCCTTCCGACCTCAGTTTCGTATTTTCTACATTTTTCCTGATATGCCCGTATTGCACAAGCAAAAAATGCATTTCCAACTGTTGTTGTTGTTGTTGTTGAGACCCAGACCGTCTGATCTACCAGAAAGGTATAAGGTAACTGTTTGGACGGCCGGGATGTGCCACCCAATTTAGACCGGAACCCTGTGGGGGAGGCATCCACCGGGACCATACCCTCCTTCCCCTACCACCAACCTCTCGGAAGGACTTACGAACCCACACGTTTAACGTGATCGTACTCCGCATGAACACTGCGGCAGTTGTGGCAGCGTGTAAAACCAGCGCGCAAATCACTGGGCTACCATGCCCGAAATGTGCCAACAGCACGCGGTGTTTCCAGGTGGTCACCCATCCAAGTACTAATCGCGCATGCTGCATTTCCAACTGTTGTTGTTGTTGACACCCAGACCGTCCGACCTACCAGAAAGGTGTAAGGTAACTGTTTGGACGGTCGGGAAGTGCCACCCAATTTTAGACCGGAACCCAGTGGGGGAGGCATCCATAGGGACCGTACCCTCCTTCCCCTACCACCAACCTCTCGGGTAAAAGTAGGAAAGAGAAGGAAAATAGAATCATTTTTAAAAAGAAGGAACTGTGCATGCAATATTCTTCTATCTTTTCCATTTGCTGAACTATAATAAGCTCCACTAAAATTGGCCAATCTGGAAAGAGTCGAGAGAGAATCTCCTGGGGACATGAATGACATGGAAAGTTGATATATGAAAAGATTTGTAACATATCACAATAACTTAGTAGCTGAAGGGGACAGTTTCTGTGCAAACAAGAGTGAGATGTGACAACCATCATGATTGACAACAGACTTTTGACTGCCACTCAGGTGGGACAACTGAATGCAGCGTGGAAAGGTGTCGCATGTGCACAAGTAGTACCAATTGATGCAAGTTAACAATGGATCCGAAATCCCAACACAGTTCAGATAAAACCCAGGCTGAAGTACAAACCTCGGTTAATTCACAACAATGTGAGAAAGAGAGCATACAATGAAAAGATTTGATAAATGATGAAAACAGTAGGTGATATCGGTAAACTCATAAAGGAGTTTACCGACAAAGATGCTCTGAAATGTTTTCAAGTTGGGAAAGAAACCATAAGTGATCTTGTACAATGCGGAACACTTTTCTCAGGACGAGGGATTAAATATTTTAAAGGTGAATGAGGTAACCCATTTTCAACACCTTAACAAACTGAGGTAAAGTGAATGTGGGGTGGAGAACGGTTGGCTGTAAGGAGTACCTTAGAGCTAACGTCTGCTGCAAATGCAGACAGTATGGGCATGTCAGCAAGTAGTGTCCCAGTGATGAGGTGTATATTAAAAGTGGCGAGAAAGGCCACTGGTTGCGGTGCATGAATTGCATGAGGCACAATGCCAAATTCAAAACTACGTATGAAATGGATCACAGATGCACTGATCGAGAATGGAGTATATTAAAGAATTGGCTTTCGCTTCCACAAAGGTTGAATGTGGCGGGACTTAACTTCTTCTTTTGTTTGCTCTCCCCTGTGTTGTACCCTTTTTAATGTTTTACCTTGTATTGCAGAACGTTTTATATCATTATTTTTAGTTCTTGAACAGTTGCCTGACTTTTGAATTTTAATCTTTAGAGCTGATATTTCTCATGAATCTTTTATTACTTACTTAATCTTAAGACAAGTTTGAGTTGTAACATACAAGTGGGATTGTTAAATTGTAAATGATTAAAGTGTAGCAAATTCTCTGTATAATCTCTTTTTATGAATTCAAAGTGGGAATGCTTCTACTATTAAAGCTGTCTGTTTTTAATCTTTTGAAAGTCTTATATGAAACTCTTGAATTCTTTGCTGGTTGAGCGATGTTCTGTTGGATCATTTGTTTGAATACTGCTGTAAAAGCTTGTTATACCAAAGAATAAGGTACTTTGTTTATACTGTTCATTTTTGCTTGATTCACAAAGGAGCAGGTTTGGATCTAGCATGGGGTACAACATATACACTCACCGGGGAGGCAAAGTAGATGACGCCAACAAAAGTAGACAAACCTCCAAGGGAGGCAAAGAAGACGACAATTTCTAAAGAACCAGTTGATAAGCTCACTGGGAAGACAAAGTTGAGGACACCTGCTCTGCCTATAGAAGAAGAAGAAATGCATTTCTCTTGTGTTGATGCATGTTTGCATTTTGACCTTTGAAAAAGTGTTTTCCTAAAGTGTAATTAATATTTGTGTTTTGTTTCTGACCAAGCTGGTCAGCTTTTTGTTAGTCCTAGTAAAATGGTTAGGAGAAGATGAGTCCCGACAGACTAGTTGAATGGTTTGTTTTTGGCTCTTTTGCCCGGAGGCTTATCGCAGGCAGCATTGTTGGGGGTCCCGGCTGGGTGTCTGGCATTGCTCTTGGGGGTGGTGGTTTTGGTTGCACCATGTCTTGTACAGGGTTGTTGCTGTCACAGCGAATCATTGTGATGCGTGCCTTCGGGTAGATTGGTTTTGCTTCTGCATCCAGTGGTAAAGATCTGCAATTCCTCGTATGAAAATACCACAAAAAAAAAAAAAAAAAATTATGTCTGGGACAAAATGTGTTTACCAGTGTTATGTACATTTCTATCTATTAAGTCCGGAGATATTAGTGTCCAAAGTGTTTATATTTTTTTGTAACACTGAGATTTCCACGTTAAATTGTAGATACCCTAAATGTAGATGTTATTCACATTATATAAAAAAAACCTTCAAGAATAGGGGTAAATTTTACCTATCAACTTTTACACCTTGAATTTCAGCCATCACAAAATATTTATTGTTTCTGAAATAGATCGTCTTCACAGTAGAATCGATCTTAGGCAAATTGTCCAATTGCCCTTTAACAAAACCTGAAGCGATCCATGTTTACAATAAAATGAAACAATCAACAAATGCAGACCAAGTGTAAATGTGTAAAATAATTAGAATTCGATTATAAACAAAATGAAACGCCAACTAGCCAGCAGATATCTCAATGAAAACAACAGGACTAATAGGCAAAGCACATCACAGGCTAAAAGGGGAAAATAACATCATAGCCAATCAAGGGAAGTTTTGTGCTTGAGCAGATTTTGCATTTTTTTATTTTTTGATATTCAAACAAATAATTTTTTAAAGAAATTTTCACTTGGATATTTGAAATCAGAAAAAAATTCTCTATGAATATGATTTGATGTAACAAGTTTTTATAAAGTACTGGAATATTCCATTGTATTGCTAATGAAACAAAAAGAAAAATAGAAGTAGTCATTTAGGGATAATTCTGAGAATGGAAGTGTTTTTAATTACTATAAAATGATTGAGGTATCTTATATAATAAAGGAAGATGCAATCTGTAGCGGGAAATCTAAGTGGTGTGCAATCATCAATTTTGGTACACAGGTACTTCAGGAGATGAATAGGTACACCTAAGCATTATTTTTTTAAATTTTGAATTAGTTTTTGAGTTATTTTATGTTTTAGCCCAATTTACATAAATACTTTCACACAACTCGATTCCTTTGTGACCTAAAATATTATCAAAGAGTTTCTATCTTGATGCCATTGAAAAAAATTAAAGAATTCGCTTTCAAATAAACTTTGAATATAATCTATATACATCATAGACAAATTTTCATGAATTTTTAAAATTAAATACGTTTTGTGCATTTTAAACCTCTCCGATTTTCATATTATGATATAAAAAAAATTGACGTACCATCCAACATTTATATTTTAACAGCAACTTTTAAATATATCACAGACTACTCCAGGAAAAAATATTATAAATCCATCCGTTGAATAATTATAAGTTTTTAACTAAGCCTTAGATTTCTTGAATGAACTTAGCGTTTCTCGATTACAGAGATGACCCTGTTCTACCTACCTCTTATGCATAAGACATGGGGGAAGGAGCTTTTCTACCTATTGAGGCCACTTTCATGCATGGTGGAACTAACCACACTTAGGAATTCACTGTGAGTTCTGGTGTAGTATTTATCAGTTCCCAGACAACAAAGGACACATTTTCTTATATAAAGACTTAAAATGAGTCTGAAAGCTGGCATGCAATTTTATAAAATGTCTGTCATGAATCTGTTTTATGAATGCTTGCCTAATAAAAATCCTAAATTACACACAAACACATCATCTATTTTATGTAAAACATATGTACAAAAGTCCAAAAATTAGTTTGGGACTTTAACTACAAGTTTAACATTTTTATAATTAAAAAAATATTTAATTTTTTTTATATCAAAATTTAAGGATTTAAAAGTTTATCAACTAGAGTTCGGCAAAATGGTATTTGAATACAAACACTTAGAGAACCTCCTTGAAAAAAGCAGTCAGTTAGGTAACTAAAATTGCTTCGCTAGCATTGTAATCCCCTTCTTCAGGTAGAACAGTAGGCGCTCTTAACAACTGTGAACATGGTGAGGTTAACTAAGAACGAACCACAGTCAAGTAAGAGATGAGCAATTCAAAATAGTGCACGAACACACACAGCAAACATTCGCATGTGGGTGGTATTGAAAAAAAAAAAAATTGATTGGAGAATTGAAAACTATAAATTTTCTGTTGAAACCCTGTAACCTTTTTTCTAGTGATGTTCCCTCCTTAAATACACCTCTGCACATTATAGTAATTTCTGAAGGCAGTCACCTTGTAGTCATTTTGCATGCCCCTGCGGATGTCAATTTTGAGGATATGGCCAGACATGCAATGATCCTCAAAATCTTGAAAATGATTTTCAATTGATCATGAAATTAAGAAAAAATTAGAAAATTTGCTATATTTATGAACACCAACATCAGATCAATTGGTGATGATTATATAAGTAAAAAAAAAATATCTTGCAATAAGAAAATATGACATATATTGACATATATACATATTGACATATATACATATATTGACATATATACATATTGACATATATACATATATTGACATATATACATATTGACATATATGACATATATACAAAAGAATTGAAGAATAATCAAAAAATAAATAAATAAAAAACCTTTAAAGTATTCTTTTGGGGCAATTAGTTTTGCCACTGGTTTCAATGATTAAGTCTTTAATTTCCATCCATTTGTCTCATGCACTCTTCCTGAGTGCATTTGACTACATGCAAAAAGCTATATTCTTTGTTACCTCTGCTTTCTCAGAGAGATCACCAGATTAAGCTGCAACTTTTTGCAACATTCCAAAATATTTCTGGTTCATTATTGGGACCATTCATTGATAACTGAATAAATCTCTTGAATTTAACAGAGCTTTCAATACAGGACTTAACTCTTTCGCGACGGTTGCCATGCCCGCACCTCGGCTGCGAACTTACATTCAAGGATGGCCACCACGCATTCATTACGGAGAAAACTGTACCCTAAAAGATGGGTGCCACGTACGTGCGTTTTTATGTCGAACGTTTTTATTTGTCTACTAGATGGCGTTAAATGTCTATGCGAACAACTCCAATGTATTTTGCAGATACTTGACTTTGGCATAGAAAGTATCCAATTAATCATTTCTCCATTTGGAGTGGTGAAACATGGTTTTGTAATATAAACAAATAGAGCACTTTTCGTTGTTGGCGATAGACTGGACTCTATAACTTCTCTGTCGTCCTTATAATTAGCGCTTAGCAGAGTGGTAGTTTAGCAATGGTTATTTTTAGCAAGTGCAGTTGAGGAAATGTTCTTCAATAACTAGTCAATTCGTCAAACACAAAATCACTTTTATTGACGTGATATCCATTGCTATGACATGGTTACACAAAACATTGTAACGTAGTGGCAAAGTCAAACAATATTTACAAAAACGAGCTAGCAAGCTTATTGAAAAGGTTGTCTGATATAGTTCGCATTCTCAGTAATTTTATCGTTGCCTTAACACAGGCAAGTAAAGAAAATTACCTTACCACTGATGCCGTGTATTTTTCATGAAGCCACCATTTTCAGGTCACACGTCATGGCATCACACTGAGTTTAAAACCGCGGAAATTAACTTGGCCTCTTTAAAACTGAAAGAGCCAATATTAGAAGAATTTGCCGCACATTCCGAATTAAACTATCGGAACTTAGACTCACTATCTATTAAGTAACTTAGCTGGCAACAAAATCTATCGCAACATACTCAAATGGAGTACTTGCAAAGTCAAACATCTTATAAGGTCTATTGATCCTTCAAGATCAGAAGGTCTCACCAAGGTCGATCGTTCAAAGGTCCTAAAGTACTAAGAATGCGTCCTATCATATATACAGAGTGATGGGTATGCTCCGGAACACAACCGTTGACGGCAGTGTCCTCACAATATGTAAAACAGGATGCGCACGTGGCGAGAAGGCGATTTGCATGAACAGCCTGTTCTGTTCTCGTCACGAGTTATTCATGGGAACGGAAAAATCATTCTGAAAATGAAAACACGTTCCCGCGAAAATGAGAATTGCGACGAAAACAGAACTCAGTTTCCAACAATCGGCCCCCTCATGCAAAACCCCAAATCTCGGCGCACGTGCTATCAATCAATGAATTTACTCTAAAAAACAGGACAGGAAAAATGTCAAGTTCTTCAGTATACAGCTAAACCGTAAAGTACTTATACCACTTTTCATGTTAAGCAAAAAAAAATTTTTTTTTCATTGAAAGAAATTTAAGATACTATCACAGAAACACTAAGTTTCCAAATTTAAAATTTTAGTATAACTATAAAAAAAATTCAAGAAAGTAATTATCAAATTCAACATTTAAGATTAAAAATTTAGTATAAATATCAAATTCGAGTTTCAAGAAATTTAAGTATAACTTTTAAATTCAAATTAAGATTAAAAATTTATTATAAATATCAAATTCAAGTTTCAAGAAATTTAAGTATAACTTTTAAATTCAACATTTAAGATTAAAAATTTATTATAAATATGAAATTCAAGTTTCAAGAAATTTACGTATAACTATTAAATTCAACATTAAAAATTTATTATAAATATCAAATTCAAGTTTCAAGAAATTTAAGTATAACTATTAAATTCAACATTTAAGATTAAAAATTTATTATAAACATTCAATTTAAGTTATAGTAAAGTTTTAGTTTTTCATTATCTCTGTCCAAGGTTAGTATACATTATCAATACTAACAATAAGGACACAGATAATGAAAGATTTTTCTTTCTGTATTGCTTTCATATAAAATTCAGAAAATATTCAAGTGGTTTTTATCAATGAAGTATAACCAGGTGTATTACTACAAAGATTAAACACACATACTATACATATAAGCATAATTGTCTTATGCGGGTATTCAAAACATGGATATATATATATCAGTGTAATGTGCAAAAAAATTTAAAAGTTCATTGAAAAAATACACATATATATACTCTAGATACAAGTATCTGTATCAAAGAGAGAGGAATAAATTATACGATATCCTAACCATATTTGAACAAAAAAAATGTTAGAAGCTAAATTTAGAAGTTTATGTTTTGAAAATTTATTTACAAAATTCTAAGGTTCTATCCTTGGTCATTGGCTTTGTGAAATAATCTGCTACATTTTCTTTGGTATTTACAAAGTTAATTTTAAAAGATTCATTCTCAACTAAATTTCTCAGAAAATGATATTTTATGTCAATATGTTTGGTTCGGTTATTTTCAATTGGGGAATTCGAAAAATTGATTGCAGCTTGGTTGTCACAAAAGATTATGCTATTACTTCTGTTAAATTTTAATCCTAGCTTCATACATTCCTCAATGATATTTTGCAGCCAAGTTATTTTTTTAGCAGCTTCTGTCAATGAAATATTTTCCGCCTCCATCGTTGACAGACTAACACATTTGTGTTTAAATGTACGCCAAGAAATGGGTACTCTATCTATTAGACATAACATACCCACGAGTGACACTCTATCATCTCTATTGGCAGCAAAGTCCGAATCCGAGTAGCAGTTTAAATTTAATTTACAAATGCCTGATAAGTTTAACATATAATCTTTCGTTTTTTCAAGATATCCCAAAAGTTTAAGCAATGCATCCCACTGTTTCATACCTGGATTCTCTTGCAATTGAGACAGAATATTTACAGCGTAACATATGTCTGGTCTAGTTCTACTTGATAAATAGGCTAAACACCCAATCAAACTTCTATATGGGAAATTTTGCATTTGCTTTAATTCTTCATCATTCATTGGGCAATAATTTTTGCTCAATGTGAATCCTTTTGTAATAGGGAGTAAAGAAATAGGATATTTGAATTCTTTAAACATTTGGCAAACTTTATCATTATACTGCCTTTGATGTATAAAAAATTTGTTATTGGTTTCAGTAAATTCCACACCTAACAGTTTTTTGACCTTTCCTAGTGTTTTGATATCAAATTCTTCCTTTAGTAAAGAAACTGCATGATCAATATCACCCTGGTGTTTTGAGAATAAAACTATGTCATCCACATAGACCAACATTAATACTTTGTTTTGGTAAAAATATGCACAATTGCACCATTTGAGTTTGAAGAAATTTAATTTTCTTAAAGTGGTGTCAAGCTCATTATACCACTCTCTGCCGCTCTGATGTAGGCCATATATTGCCCTTTTTAGCAAACAGACATAATTTCGTTGGTTTGGATCGACATATTCAGGTGGTTGTTTCATGAAAACTTTAGCATTCAATTTAACATAAAGGTACGCTGACTTAATGTCTAAAGAAGAAAGTTCTTATCAAGCTAAAATTTATAACGGGGCTAAACACTTTGTCATATGAGTCCCCTTTTTCTTGAGAGTATCCCTGAGCCATTAAATGAGCTTTGAATCTCTTCACTTCTCCTTTTTCATCCTTTTTGATGGTATATACCCATCTGGATTCAATTATTTTTTGTGAGATGGGCACAGGCACTAAGTCCCAGACATCCCTCTCTTGCATTATTGCTATCTCATTATTCATGGCTTCTTGCCATTTTTCTGAGTGGGGAGATTCAATTGCCGATTTATAGTTTTTGGGAATTACTATTTCAATGTTGCTTGCTTCTGGTCTGGATTTGACATCTTTCTTTTCCCTAAGTTGAAAAAACTTTGGTCATAATGTATATTTGCCTCAGCACCAAACTTTTTAATGTCATTATGACTTCTCTTATCACTGAACAGCAAACATCAGTCCTACTTCCACCAGGCCTAGGTACGGCTTTACGCTCCCAGTCGATGTCTGAGCAGGGTGTCAGACTGGAATCAGCAGGAGAGTCCTTTTCCTCACTAGATTGACTAATGGCTTTCACCTTGTTATGGCTTTCACCTGCTTCTTCCTCTGACACACCACCCAAACATTCCGATCCTGAATCCATCGAGCGAGTATGCCTCGATGTCCGTGGGGTGAAAATTCTAGGATAACTCAGGTCCAGGACGCCTTCCGCTGCTTCACTTTCCTCAAAACGGACATTGCTTGTTTCGATTACTTTTCGATCTTTTGCTAGAAAAATTCTATAGCCTCTGGTATTTTCAGCATATCCTACCATAACTCCCTATTGAGCTCTTAGGTCTAGCTTTTTCCTAAGCTGTTTTGCCATACCAACATAAGCTTTACATCCAAAGATTTTAAGGTGAGATACAGCCATCTATATTTGGGCCACAATGGGCTGTTTCTAATTTTGAAATTTTGCCATCAAATTGTATTTTAAAACGGTTCTGCGACCAAAAAAGTTTGAAAAAGACTGTTTTAAAGTATCGAAGACACGTAGTTTCGGACTATCAGAAACAATATTAGTAATTTTAATTGTCACATGAACAATTTAATTAAAAATCTGAAAACTAAACTAAAAACATATATTCCAATAATAAAAGTCTATGAAAAGATGGTTGAAATAAAAAGAAAATACTGTTTTTCACATCTGAAGAAACAAACAAAATAGGAATGTCAGAGAATGAAAAACGGACACGAAATTAAAATAACTTTGCACTCTTATACAAGATGAAGGGCCAGATTAGAAGAAAGGAAATAAACAACCATGACTCATAACGAAACACACAATGCGTCACATACAGCACCTCACTCCCTTTCCTTGGTAACCCCAAGTGCCTTGCCTCATTCTGTATACTGAACTCCCACTGCCCATCCCTCTCCTATCGATGTATAAAGCCGAAGTCTATATTTCTCTCCTCAGCACAATGCTATTGAGGAGCAAACTGACACTGAAAAATTTTCAAAGGTGCTATGGTTTATGGTGCTGCTGCCTGGGGAATAATTAAACATGTTGCTCCCCTGGTGATATCCACGTGGTAGACTGGTGCAAACTTCAAGCATGACAATTTTCATAGGGGACCATGCAAAAATGGAAAAATTATTGAGGAATCTTTGGGAGTAAGAGAATCATCCAGTACATTAATTCAGCACTAAATGACACCCAACAAAAATCAATTTCTCTTACCCATCCACTGTTCCATATTTGGTGAGTAGGAGAGTGGCCTCATCTCGTGACATCCCACTGTAAAACCAAGGTTGAATGGCATGAACTCCAAATTCCATGGCTGGTCTAGCAGTGGGACTGGAGCTGACACTTGGCTGAGAGCCTCCACGGCAACAGGGAAGGCGACGCTGCGGAAAAATTATCATTGCTAGAAGTTGGGATGCATACATAAAACAGTCTACTTGCTATTGGATAAGATTGCAATTCACTCTGTTTTAGAAGGATGCATGTAGGGTAGATGAGATATATTTTTGTTTGAAAACAATCATGGCTATTATGCAATGAGCTACATTTTTAATTTGTTTGAAAACAAACATGGCTGCTATGCAATCAGCTATCTTGTTATATAGAAGAATGTCAATAAAATTTTATAATTATTAAAATACACATTCACTATACAAAAGACTTGGGAATAACATCATTAAAAATTCAAAAATTTACCTTTTACGTTAATTTTTAACTTATTTCATTACTTTTATTTTCACTAACTTTTAATTTAATTCGTTATTTTTTTCTAAACAGTAACAAAAATTCAGTTAAATAAAAAAGTTCTTTTTACATATTTCCTGCCATTTTCTTTTGGATTGATTGAAAGTTAAATGCCAAAATAAATAGCATTTCCTGCCAATGAGCGTCAAAAATTGCACCACATGCACTGCAGTAACAATAAGCAAAAAGTTGACAAGGTACCAACACAGAGCTGCCAGACTTATTCTGGTGTTCGCAGGTTACATAATTTTCAGCCTCATGGAGGAGAATGCTGCGAAAAAAGGTGGGGGGGGGGGGGGGGAAAGTGCTATTTGTGGCCATCTTGAAAATTTTTGTGCAAACATGTCAGCAATCTGGGAAAATGGTGCATGCACATGCATAGTTAGAAATAAATAAAATTACATTTGCCGAAAAGATAGGTGTTCTCCCCACAAACATTTGCCCAATATGTAATGTTGGCAGAATGAACTCAGAACATCTTCTTGGGTGTCCAGGACTGGATAGGGATGCCCAGCATCAGGGAGATGTCATTAAACTTTATTGGGATGCTAGGAATCTTATGGAATGATAAAGAATGTCTGCCACCTCTTCGTCGTGTGCTTCCTTGGACTCTTTTCTTTTGCATTGACGGTGTTCTCTGTGTTCCCCTGTTTGCTGCTTTGCTTGTTCTTGTTATTTTTCTTTTGTATGTGATAAAATCTCTATTTGTATGGATTAGATTTCAATAAAGCCATATGTTACAACAACAACATTTGCCGAAAAGAGGGAATTGATTTTTAATGTTACAGTTCAAAAATGGGTTTTTAAACAAAGTTTAATTGCAGAAAATGGAAAAAACAAAAGGAACATTAAAGCTAAGAATTTTAAATTAAGAATTTTGAATGGAAAATGGGAAAATTTAGAAAATCAACATAACATAATTCCACCCTGCTATGAAAAAAATAAATAAAAGAGCCAAAATTAAATGAAAGACTTTCCTTGGGTGGCATAATCTCAAAACTGACAGAAAATGCTCACTTCGCTTGGCAACTTCAGGAATCACAATACTAATGTTGATATAAAAAAAAAATGTGAAAATTCCAAAGCTGATAAAACATAGATCTCCTTAAACAAAGAAGGCACATAAAAAAAAGAAAAAATTTTTCAATCAAGGCAAATAAAATCTTAAACATTGATTTTAAACAGGAGAAATCGCATGAAAAAAATTCTATTAAATTGTAATTTGAAATTCAATAAAAATACCACCTGAACTTTGAAACAGGGGGAAGCATCATAAAAAAATTTAATCTTTTAAAGTTATTCAATTTTTAAAACTTCAACAAACATGGGCAGAACTTTGAAGAGGGAAAGAAATATTTTCCTTATTTAAACTGCAACTTTAAACTTAAAAACAAAAATAAAAAGAAACCTATATACAGGGGTAGCAAATTACTCACAAAAAGAATATTTTAAACTCGACCACACCCACCCAAAAGAGAAAACGTAAAACAAAACAAAACCGCAGAGTGTGTAGCAGAACTTAGGCAAAGTGACATAACAATACAATATATTGCTGATCCCTAAGGGAACTGATAGTATCTGGGATCACCAAACTTATTTAAAACTCATCTCTTGGGTTACACCGCCCTCAGCTCTGCCATACACTACACAGATATCAAACAAAATACAGCATTTATAATTTGTACAGTACTGCACTGCACCGCACCTTCTTTGTTAACGTCTAGTATAATGATTGTTCCACCCCCCCTAATTACATGTACAATCATCCACAAGGGAATTGTTTGTTTGTAGGATAACCGAAACACTAAAACACAGTCATTTACAGGGAAATCGGCCACTTGTGGGATACCCAAAATACTGAAACACATTAATCTTAGTGGGATCGAACTTTCCTATACCAGACCTCTATACATAAAACATCAATTAAACAAAAACTTTCCTGGAAACATGCTTCTTTGCAGTAGTGACTTTGACTTTCATTAAGGACAGGTGTACTCCCCCCCCCTCTCCAAACAAAAAATTAAATTTCAAAAACTTTTGAATAGGTAAAATCCCCAAAACTTTAACTATATAAAGAAAATAAAATTTAAAGTGCTATTTGTGGCCATCTTGAAAATTTTTGTGCAAACATGTCAGCAATCTGGGAAAATGGTGCATGCACATGCATAGTTAGAAATAAATAAAATTACATTTGCCGAAAAGATAGGTGTTCTCCCCACAAACATTTGCCCAATATGTAATGTTGGCAGAATGAACTCAGAACATCTTCTTGGGTGTCCAGGACTGGATAGGGATGCCCAGCATCAGGGAGATGTCATTAAACTTTATTGGGATGCTAGGAATCTTATGGAATGATAAAGAATGTCTGCCACCTCTTCGTCGTGTGCTTCCTTGGACTCTTTTCTTTTGCATTGACGGTGTTCTCTGTGTTCCCCTGTTTGCTGCTTTGCTTGTTCTTGTTATTTTTCTTTTGTATGTGATAAAATCTCTATTTGTATGGATTAGATTTCAATAAAGCCATATGTTACAACAACAACATTTGCCGAAAAGAGGGAATTGATTTTTAATGTTACAGTTCAAAAATGGGTTTTTAAACAAAGTTTAATTGCAGAAAATGGAAAAAACAAAAGGAACATTAAAGCTAAGAATTTTAAATTAAGAATTTTGAATGGAAAATGGGAAAATTTAGAAAATCAACATAACATAATTCCACCCTGCTATGAAAAAAATAAATAAAAGAGCCAAAATTAAATGAAAGACTTTCCTTGGGTGGCATAATCTCAAAACTGACAGAAAATGCTCACTTCGCTTGGCAACTTCAGGAATCACAATACTAATGTTGATATAAAAAAAAAATGTGAAAATTCCAAAGCTGATAAAACATAGATCTCTTTAAACAAAGAAGGCACATAAAAAAAAGAAAAAATTTTTCAATCAAGGCAAATAAAATCTTAAACATTGATTTTAAACAGGAGAAATCGCATGAAAAAAATTCTATTAAATTGTAATTTGAAATTCGATAAAAATACCACCTGAACTTTGAAACAGGGGGAAGCATCATAAAAAAATTTAATCTTTTAAAGTTATTCAATTTTTAAAACTTCAACAAACATGGGCAGAACTTTGAAGAGGGAAAGAAATATTTTCCTTATTTAAACTGCAACTTTAAACTTAAAAACAAAAATAAAAAGAAACCTATATACAGGGGTAGCAAATTACTCACAAAAAGAATATTTTAAACTCGACCACACCCACCCAAAAGAGAAAACGTAAAACAAAACAAAACCGCAGAGTGTGTAGCAGAACTTAGGCAAAGTGACATAACAATACAATATATTGCTGATCCCTAAGGGAACTGATAGTATCTGGGATCACCAAACTTATTTAAAACTCATCTCTTGGGTTACACCGCCCTCAGCTCTGCCATACACTACACAGATATCAAACAAAATACAGCATTTATAATTTGTACAGTACTGCACTGCACCGCACCTTCTTTGTTAACGTCTAGTATAATGATTGTTCCACCCCCCCTAATTACATGTACAATCATCCACAAGGGAATTGTTTGTTTGTAGGATAACCGAAACACTAAAACACAGTCATTTACAGGGAAATCGGCCACTTGTGGGATACCCAAAATACTGAAACACATTAATCTTAGTGGGATCGAACTTTCCTATACCAGACCTCTATACATAAAACATCAATTAAACAAAAACTTTCCTGGAAACATGCTTCTTTGCAGTAGTGACTTTGACTTTCATTAAGGACAGGTGTACTCCCCCCCCCTCTCCAAACAAAAAATTAAATTTCAAAAACTTTTGAATAGGTAAAATCCCCAAAACTTTAACTATATAAAGAAAATAAAATTTAATCAGAATTTTAGTCCATCCATTTAATCTTATCACTCACAATGATCATCCCAAAAATTAAAAATCCTTATAATTAAAAAAAAAAAAGCTTTCAGAATGTGTATTTAGTGAGCAGCACAGAGAAACGAAAATAAACAACACTAGCTGTTACGAAAAAGCTTAAATTTTGACAACAACTTCGAAGCAGAGTTCCAAGAATCAAAACATAAAATTTTGAGAAGGGCACAAAAATAGCAAACAACCAATAATTAAAGACCCAATTTCATAAATTTTCTTCCCCTACAAAGAAACACACATCCCCCTATTAAAATTTTCTTAAAGTTAAAGTGCAATTTACAATTTAGATGAAAATAATTTCCAAAATTGGCTCAAACGACGGAGAAAAAAAATTATGAAATATTTATCCTATAGAACAATCTCAATTATCTAAAATTTTTTAAACTGAACATGAAAGATTAACTGAATTGAACTAGAAGCTGATTGCATGGCTTATTATATCATCTTAAACACAAATTAATACACTACAATGACATTATGCATAATTTCCAACTAATAATAAATGCAAATTCAATTCTTCATTTTGCAGACCCTAATCAAACACACATACACAGGACAAAATGTTGACAATGGATCCAGGGTCGTTGATCCCCCCCCCCTCCCCTAAAAGTGCACAAGAATTACTGTAGACAAGATATTCATCCAAAGGAAAGGCCTCAAAGTGAAAGCAGCAGGCATGGCTATACAAAATTTTCTTTCCTCAATAAAAGGTGTGAAGCCATCAGCAAAGCTTCCCTAAATCTCAAATTCTCAAAAATTCTCCAAAATAATCATGAGTGAGAACTAAACTCATTAACCACTCATTTAAATTCCACACGAGTCAAGTGTATCACAAATTATTCCAAATAAGATATCAAAAGAAAACTCTTAATCACTTAAATCCTCATTATAAATTTTTAAAACCAAATCGAACTAAAATTTCAAAGTTCGATAAAAAGAATAAATTTTATATCTATATAATAAAAGGCAATGTCTGTCTGTGTGTCTGTCTTATACACTATAGGGTCAATGACCGCGAGTCGCAGAGCTACGAAATTTGGCAATCGGAGACCTGGGGGGAAGGGGCGACATCTGGATGGCATTTACAGGAAAACATAAGACGATATAATTCATGTTTTCAAATGATGTCATTCGGTTGCACACAGTTGATTAGAGAAGACGGATATATGCCTACATTTAAAGTGCAGGGTCAAGTGTACCACAGAATAGGGAGTCTGCAACCCCAAACAAATGACAAGCCAAAATTTTTTCAGGTTTATTTTGTAGATGACAAGCAAAATCAGGTTAAACAACATTGCAGGAATGTGATGCAGGCCAAACCAAATATAGTAGCAGAGTTACAGGACATGCTTCATGAACACAACAGTTATGTAAGTAGTTTTAAGTGTGCTATGGAGAAAATGACTCCCGAATTTAAGGTTGTTATTCGGGCAGATAAAACACCTTCCGGTGAACATGAAGGAAGATTTAAAGCACTGACAACATCAGAAGTGGCGGTTATTCTTGCTGGTGATGAACACAGCCGCAGAGACATCAAACTTCATTTGAGAAGTGATGAAATTCAAAAATTTGCAGAAACACATAGATCCTATGATGCACTTCAGTATCTGCTAATATTTTGGCAAGGTGAGGATGAGTACCACTTTGAAATGAGAGAAACGAATCCCACAACTGGCATTGCTACTTCAAAGAAGATTTCGGCAATGGATTTTTATGCATTCAGGATGATGTACCGAGCATCAAGCTTTAATATCATTTTAAGGTGTAAGACACTATTTCACCAGTTCACAGTAGACGTATATGTAAAGATTGAATCAGAGCAGCTGAGGTTCATACGCTTGAACCAGAGGAAACTACGAGTAGAAGATTATGTTCATCTGAGGGATGCTGTCAACAGTGATGGTAATGTTCATGACATAGGCCAACTTATAATTTTACCTTTTAGCTTCACAGGTGGTCCTCGCTACATGCACGAAAAAACTCAAGACGCTATGATGTATGTCCGAAATTTTGGTAGGCCTGACTTATTCATAACGTTTATGTGCAATCCTTAGTGGGGTGAAATAACGAACGAATTGATGCCAAGACAGAAAGGTCAGGATCGACACGACTTGCTTGCCAGAGTCTTCCACCAGAAATTGAAATCTCTGACCAACCTCCTCAATAAAGGAAAGATATTTGGCAATGTTGCCTATTTCATGTACACGGTGGAGTGGCAGAAGCGGGGTCTTCCACATGAACATATCTTGCTCTGGCTTCATGACAGAATCCATGTTTACAGAGTAGACGAATTCATCAGTGCGGAAATATCGAATCCGGAAATTGACCCAATTTTGCATGACATTGTCACAAAACATATGATTCATGGCCCATGCGGGAACATTAATTCGCGCTCTCCCTACATGAAAGACGGGATATGCACGAAGAGGTACCCAAGAGAAAATTTGATTAATACGCAGACAGACCATGATGGATATCTGCTCTATCGTCGCAGAGATCCAGAAGACGGGGGATTTATGGTAGTCAAGAAAGTATGAGGTTCTGAAGTTATGGTTGACAATAGGTGGGTTGTTCTGTATTGTCTGTTATTATCGAAGGCATTCAATGCCCACATTAATGTGGAATACTGTAGCTCGGTTCAGTCTATCAAATATGTGTGCAAGTATGTTAATAAGGGGTCTGACATGTGTTGTGTTGGATTTCGAGAAAGCAGAATTAATTTGCTTCGCTGCAGATAAATTAACTTAATCCTATTTAAACTTTTTACATATTAATATTTCAAACCTAATACATGTACTCTTGATACTATAATTTTAAGTGATCTTAATTAAAAGGCAATTAAATTAAAAAGTAAATGGCTATTCATATATATATCTTAATGATTTGTTTATCTTAATGACTTTAATCTTAATGACTTTTTATTTAATAAGAATTTTCATTTAAGCTTGTGTTTACTTTAAAAGGAATTTAGGCTGAGCAATCAAATTAAGAAGTAAATATTCATAAATTTTGTTCTCTAGCAAATTGCTCAGATTAATAATGTCATTCTGGCTTGAAAAGGTGAAATTAAACTAAAACTTTAATTTAAATAATTGTTTACCTGCATAACAGGACATTATAATTTTAAATGCACCTTTTCGGAATATGTACTTGGTCAGACTGGAATTTCCCCCCATCCCAAACGTGCAAATTGCTTTGAAAGCAATTAAAGATTGTAATCATGAAGTCGTCAAACATCTGTAAACAATCCATGTAAAGAGAACACCACGAACTATGTATTGCTTTCTATTACACCCAGAATAAGAAGAATCATCTGTTTTATGCTATAACTGTATATATTATAATAATGTATATATGTAATAACTGTATATATTATTTAACTGTAAGATATTATTAATAGTGTACATGTTGTAAACATAATTTTCATTCAAGAAACTTCTATTTTTACCCTTCTTAGGAAGGTTTTTATAATTTTAGCAAAGTTCCTTTTTATAAATTTCCATTTTTTTTCAATATAGATGCCCTGACGATACCATTTTCGAGCGTTCCGGCATCGTAAACAAGTGTATTAAATTACTGATCGTTTTAACATCTGTGGAAAAACATTTTAGGCTTAGCATGTGGGCTCTTCGTTGGATGTTCGCGGACTCTTGGCGCGTTAGATTCGGATTGGCGCCGCTAAAAGGGGGTTGCCGGTTCGGAACTTCGTGCCAAGCAAGAGTGCGCTCCGCACTCTGGTGAATGTTCTAGGAGGTGGTGGTCATGTTATTTTTGACTATCTTTTTCTGTTTCTAAGATCGTAGGATGGAGCTACAAATTTTTCTGAGTGAAAGCTCACACACTGCCTTTCCTAAATGAAAGTTGTTTTTCTGAGCGAACGCTCATACCGTAACTTTTCTAAGTGGAAGAATTTGGCTTTTCTCTCTCTCTCCGGAGATGAGAATTAACTTCCCTCGGACTGCTGCACTTTAAGCCCGAGCTCTGATTTGCCAGTTCTAATTTCTACAATGTTTAAGCCATGTTTATGCACCTAAGCCTGCGCTCTGTTTTATGCTGGGGAATGCTCCAAACCCTCTTTTCGAGATGGCCAGATCAACCAGCTGTTGCCTGTCTAACTGCCTGCCGATGCTGACAGTGACCCGACGCCGTACCTGGTTCCAGCTCCCCACGAGTCTGCATTTGTAGACCGGTTGCTGACGTCTTGACCACCAGCACATCCGATTAGTAAAGATCCTTACCATGCTCTAAGGGCCGATCCAGCTGACGTCTTCCCACCTCCAGATAAGTGCAATAAAAAAACCTTCGTACATAAAATAACCCCTGGACTCATCCTTGCGTTTCGCCACCTATGGAGTTGCCTGGACATTTTACGTCTCACCTCATAAAGGGAGATAAAGTTTTAATCAGCCCATTTGTTTTTCTGTTTCAACTTTTGTTATATGTCTCACCTCATAAAGGGTGAAATCTTAATTTAAAAATTTGAAATTTCATGTAGGGAGTAATTCTCAGTTAATTATGTTTTCTTTTTCGTCACCTCTTAAAGGGTGAAACCTAACCTTAATGAGGATTATCTATAAGAGAAATTGCAAATTTTAGTAATGTTTAGTTTGCTGCCTCAAAGGCTGTTTCAATTAATTTTTTTTATTTTTGTTACACACTTTTTTTTTGTCTACGAATGCCTTACTTTATTCCCTTTTTTACATATTTTACTGCTACCAAACTTTGTTCTCCAATATTTTTGTAACCTGGGTGTAATTACCTGTACCCCTTTTTCCAATTTTTAAAGTTAAGTTTAATAAACATTTATTTTTCTATTTCAAAATTATCTCTTTATTTGTGAAGCAATTTTAATGACTTGATTTTTAGATTTTCAGCTTACGATCATGGCCTAATTATATTAAACATTGAGTAAGTTTATTTCCTTTAATTTTCACAATATGCTGATGACGAAAAGGGCACAGCACATGGCAGCTTTTCAAGTGATGAGTGACGAAAGGTTGCGTGATGAGGTGCAGCAGCATGAAATTGGGCATTACATTAGCAGCAATGAGGCCATTTGGAGGATCATGGGCTTTCCCATTCATGAGAGATATCCCACAGTCACTCATTTGAAAGTTCATCTTGAGAATGGGCAGAGAGTTTACTTCACAAGTGAGAATGCACGAGCCTGAGCACAGTCCCCACCAGATACAACACTTACTACCTTCTTCTCCCTGTGCCAAAGTGACGAGTTTGCTTGCACTCTGCTGTACCATCAGTTCCCAAAGTACTACATGTGGAATGCAAGCAGAAAAAAATGGCCCCGTCGTAAGTCTGGTCAAATTGTACCAGAACATGCAGGTATTAAATCAAGCGATGCACTCGATCGTGTCTACATAGTTCATCCAACTAACTCTGAATGCTTTTACCTTTGACTGTTGCTTCATGAAGTATAAGGCCCTATGTCCTTCAGTTTTTTAAAAACTGTCGGCGAAACGGTGTGTGATACTTTCAAGCAAGCCTGCCAGCTGAGGGGCCTTCTCGAAGATGACTCACAATGGAAAAATACATCGGAAGAAGAAGCAACTGCAACTCGATCAGCGGGAATGCTCCGTAATTTATTTGCACTTAAGCTGCAGACATGTTCCATGTCAAATCCTCTGGAGCTGTGGAATTTACAGAAACAAAATATGTCTGAAGATATTTTGCACCAGGCAAAAGTTAGGACCAATAATTTTGAGTTATTGCATGATTATGTCATCTTCAATCAAGCATTGATCTTTCTCGAAGATAAGATCAAGGCCTTAGATGGTTTGAATTTAAAAGCATTCGGACTTCCTGAGCCACAAAGGGGCGACTTTAGCAGCCTCAACTACAAAATAATGAGGGAGACAAGCTACAATATAGATGAACTAACAACGTATTTCCAATCAAATGAGCTAAATCTGGTTAGGGATCAGAGACAAGCCTTCGAGTTAATTACATCTGCTATTTTGAATGGGGTGGGGGAAATATTCTTCTTAGACGCACCCGGTGGAACAGATAAAACTTATCTTATCAATCTTCTGTTAGCAAAAGTGAAACAGAGAGGTATGGTTGCCCTTGCTTTAGCTTCTTCGAGAATTGCTGCTACTCTTTTGGCTGGAGGAAGAACAGCTCATTCAATGTTTAAAATACCTATAAATCTAGCGAGTGTTGAATATCCCATTTGCAACATTTCAAGAAGTTCGAATAAGGCTGCACTTCTCAGAAGATGCAAGCTTATTGTCTGGGATGAGTGCACAATGTCAAACAAGGCTGCTCTGGAAGCTCTTGACACCATGCAAGACCTTTTTCATAACACAAGACGTATGGGAGGGGTCACTTTGGTTTTATCTGGGGATTTCAGGCAGACTCTTCCAGTAATTCAACATAGTACGAAAGCAGATGAAATACATGCATTAGTTAAAACATCTTGCCTTTGGACAAATGTTCAAAGACTCAGGTTAGAAATTAACATGAGAGTTCATATGACAGGTCATGCAGCTGCTCAAGAATTTGCAGAGAACCTACTGCGACTTTGAAACGGGGACATAACCGCTGATGATAAGGGATTAATAGAGATGGGATTTATTGGAAATATTGTTACAACACCAGAAGAACTAAAAGAAAGTGTATTTTCCAACACTTGAGCGTCATTTCCAAAACCCTAAGTGGCTGTGTGAAAGGGCTATTCTTGCTCCCACGAACGAAGCGGTTAATATCATTAACAGACAACTACTCATGAAACATCCTGGTTCTGTTCACACGTACAAGTCTGTAGATTCTGCAATAGATATAAATCAGGCCGTCGAGTACTCACCAGAATTTTTGAATTCACTAGAAATTTCTGGTGTGTCCTCTCATAAATTAGAACTAAAGATTGGGGCACCCATAATGCTTTTAAGAAATCTAGATCCACCGGCACTGTGTAATGGAACAAGATTGATTGTTAAGAAAATGATGCCTAATGTCCTTGAAGCAACGATCATAACAGGTCATTCTGCGGGAAATCACGTTTTTCTACCACGCATCCCTATCATACCTCCAAACCTCCCGTTCGAGTTTAAACACCTACAGTTTCCAGTTCAGCTCAGTTTTGCGATGAGCATAAACAAATCTCAGGGACAGAGTTTGAAAGTCGTTGGACTCAACCTACAAAGACCTTGCTTCTCCCATTGACAACTTTAAACTTTATGTAGTTTGCTCAAGAGTTGGGGATAATAGGAATCCATTTATACTTGCACCAGATGGGAAAACAAAAAATATCGTGTATAAAGAAATACTGCGAGAGTAAAACAAAACTTCATTTTCTAAATTGTCAAAATCTAAAATGAACTAAAGGAATGAATGGAGTCTAAAATGGAACTCCTTCTCTGGAGTTTGTTGGCCTGAGATTAAAGATGTATAGTTTAAAAACACATTCCATGGAGAAGATAACTGCTAAAGGTGTTAATAAGAATGCTGTGAAAAAATTAATCTGTCATCAAGATTACTATATCTGTCTAACAAGGCGAAGATATAATAGAGTAGAACAATTTAAAATTGCAAGTAAAGACCATCAGATTTATACTGTTAAGCAAATTAAAATGGGATTAAGCACTTATGATGATAAACATCATATTTTAAACGATGGAATTAAGAGCTTAGCATATGGTCATTATAAAATTTAAATGATTGCATTATGGTGGATTGAATTGTGGTGGGTGGTGGTTGGGACCACAATTAAAAAACTTAAACACTGAAGAAATAAAAAAATAAATAAAAAGAAAGTTATGGAGATTGTCGCGGTGCATTTATGCATCAGGTGGTGGTGGGAGTGGTGGTGGAAAAATTAATCTGTCATCAAGATTACTGTAACTGTCTAATAAGGCGAAGATATAATAGAGTTGAGCAATTTAAAATTGCAAGTAAAGACCATCAGATTTATACTGTTAAGCAAATTAAAATGGGATTATTCACCTATGAAGATAAACGTCATATTTTAAATGACGGAATTAAGAGCTTAGCATATGGTCATTATAAAATTTAAAGGATTGAATTATGGTGGATTGAATTGTAGCAATGTATTGTATACATCGGGTGGTGGTTGGGACCACAATTAAAAAACTTACACCGAAGAAATAAAAAAATAAATAAAAAGAAAGTTATGGAGATTGTTGCGGTGCATTGATGCATTAGGTGGTGGTGGGAATTAATTCTGGTGGAGGTGGAAAAATTAATCTGTCATCAAGATTACTATAACTGTCTAACAAGGCGAAGATGTAATAGAGTTGAACAATTTAAATTTGCAAGTAAAGACCATTAGATTTATACTGTTAAGCAAATTAAAAAGGGATTAACCACCTATGATGATAAACGTTATATTTCAAATGATGGAATTAAGAGCTTAGCATATGGTCATTATAAAATTTAAATGATTGAATTATGGTGGATTGAATTGTGGTGATGTATTGTATACATCGGGTGGTGATGTATTGTATACAGAGTGAAATTATTACATTTATTAGAAAATTACGCTATTTTTAAATGATGGAATTAGGAGCTTAGCATACGGTCATTATAAAATTTAAACGATTGAATTATGGTGGATTGAATTGTGGTATGTATTGTATACATCGGGTGGTGGTAACAGTATACAGAGTGAAATTATTATATTTATTACAAAATTACATTATACAGTAGGTAACCTCATATAAGCACTGTTTGGGACCAGACATTTGTGCAGATTTCAGGATTTTGCGGTTTTTAAGGACCAAAAGAAAAATTACTACTATATCCGCTAGTTGTACGGGTTTGACACGGATACACTTGTACACATTTTGAAGTTTAATGACAGTATTAAACTATTCACAGATACAACACAAACATTACAAAATTTAAGAAGTTTCACACAACAAAACTGGTGGGCTTCAGCCTTCAGCCGATGTCGTGAGTCCTCTGTCTCTCTCTCTCTTTTTCTTCTTTATTTTATTTTTCCCAGGTATCGCTGCGCTGGCAGCTCACTCGTTACAGTCTCCCCCCCTGGCCACGAAGTCCACTCGACGAGTAGCCAGAAGTGGTAGATGATGGGGAACTAGGGCTATTCTGGTATATTATAGTCTTTCGGGGTCGGCCCCTCCTATGCAAGGGGGTGATTGGCGTGCCTACGGTGTCAAGAGGCAAGGAGCAAGGTCGGAGGGCAGAGGTGTGGTAAGTCCCAACTGGTATATCTGGGGAACTTGGATCAGCCACTTCATAACTCGTTGGAGAATGCTATGTTAGTATGACAAAGGTCCCGTCTCGCCGAGGTGCAAAGTTCGTGGTTTTCTGGCTGGCTTTATTGCTTATTGGGTGGGTGGTTACCCACACTTCGTCTCCAGGCGCATAGGACGGAGCTCCTCTTTTACCTTTATCAGCATATTTCTTCCTCCGATCCTGTTACTGTTCCACCAAATCCTTTATCTCGGCGCTCATATATGCAAATCTTCGTAGATATGGTGCAATTTCGTATGTCATGCTGGACGTCGTCCAGAGTCCTAAGTTCTCTTCCGAACTGTAAGAAGGCTGCAGTATGAGCAGTAGTGTCACATCTTGCGGTGTTGAGGGCAAAACGTATAGCTGGAAGTTTTTCGGACCACAAGGTGTGATGGTTTCCCATGAGGATGGTCAGTCTTGGTTTTAGATCTCTATTTTTCCGTTCCACAGGATTCGCCTGAGGCCAATAGACAGGAGTCAGTAATTGTTTGACTCCGAGCACGTTACACACTTGCTGAAGGACAGCGCTAACAAATTGGGTACCATTGTCGCTGATAAGCCGGCGAGGCAATCCATATCTCAAAGACACCTCCTCCAGTAGAATTACCGCACATTCTTTTGCAGTGGCGTATTGGAGAGAAAAGAGCTCCACCCACTTGGTAGAGGTGTCTTCCAATATGAAAATTCATTTCTTCCTGTTCGGCGTTTTCGGCAGTGGGTCGAAGAGGTCTATCGCAAGTGTTTCAAAACATTGGGAGTACACGGGTGTCCTCAAAAGTCCAGCAGGTTTTTGGTTACTGGGCTTATATCTATTACAATCAACGCAGTTCTTTATGTAGTCCACAATGTATTTTCTCATTCCAGGAAAGTAATAGCGGGAGGCAATCCTGTAGTAAGTACCCTCAGCACCATAATGTCCGCTGGTCGGAGTATCATGGTACTCCTGCAAGACTCTTTTGCGCTCTTTGATCGGTACCACTAACTGGGCCTCTTCGGATTCAGTATCCGGGGAGTAATGATACAGGATTCCTTAGGACATAAGATAACCACGGCTCGTCCAATTTGCGAAATTTTCAGTTCTGTGGTCACCTTCAAAACAGTCAATAATTTTCTTTAAGTCATCATCTCTCAACTGCTCATTCCGGATATCACTCGCTTTCCTGGAAGGTAAGTCTATGGTGACAGTACAGATGTCGCAGGTGGGCCTCTCGTGTGTAGTACATGCAGGGCGGGAATCCCCATTCTGTTTTGGTATTAACACTATCGGGGCAGCATCCGGAGAGTCACATTCTTCGATTACGCTCGATTTGAGAAGGGTGTCGATCTGTTGTTCTCCCAGAATTTCCTTTCTGGCATGAGAGAGCCTATAGGGAGTAGTGGCAACTGGGGAAGAATCACTTGTGTCGATCTGATGTTCCATATACGGAGTCGGCTCTCCCACCGGACTAAAGGTATCTTCACACTGGGTAAGCAACGCATTGAGCCTTCGGCGTTGGTCCTCCGTTAGATATTCACCTTCGTTGGGTCGGAGTAGAGAAGAATTCGCTGCTATCGTACCTTTCTTAATGTCACAGGACTGGACAGTAGGGTTTTCAGTGAATGGAAAGTATTCATTTGGCTTATCACTGTAGAACCAGGTATGGTTTTGAAAATTCAACACGACTCCGAATTTCTTTAGAAAATCTGCTCCCAATAGGGTACGATTTCCTTTGGCTTCTGGTAGCACGAAAAGAGTTACTGGGAAAGAACGTCTCTCCAGACATACCGTCACACACGTGGTAAAAGCGTCCCTCTCAGTTTGGTTACCATCAGCAAGCGTCATCGTAATAAATGTTTTCTTAAACTCAACTCCTTCATCTTTCAGCAAATGGTACAGGATCTCACCCGCAATTAAGTGTGTCGCTCCGCTATCAGCGCATGCTGTACCTGTTATACCATTTATTGTGACACTCATGACTGCAACCCGCTCCAGTACCTTTGGACTATAGATTTGGATTTTTTCAAAACGAGCTGCTGTCTGAGTATTACAAGTTGGGCATTTTGATTTTATAAATCCGGCTTTATCACAGCCATAACAGATTAACGTTGGTCATTCCTGGTTGGATCCCGCATCTGTTCGATTGGTTCTGCCTTCCTGAGAGCACCTCTTGGGCATAACAGGTTTCGTAACCTCATCTCTGACCGTGTTAGTCCTCCTCGGAAACGGCGGAATCGTACTTTTCTTCTGATTAGTCCTTAAACAGTCGTAAGTATCCAACCTTTCCGCCAAGTCTAAGGGGTTGGTTAGCTCTGGCCAAATATCAAGGAAATGGTCTTTGGTTTCCTGAGGTACTCGTTTCTTCATTTGGTCAGCCAGGACGAGTTCCTTTAATTACACAAATGTATTAACATTCAGTTCAGTAAGCCAGCCGTCAAGATAACTGGTCAATTCAAAATAAAAATCACGCCAAGTACTGTCTTGGCTCTTACGATGCAGGGAAAACAATTGTCTGTATTTATCGGCAGTAAGCTTATATCTTTTCAACAGCATTGCCTTCACTTTATTGTAATCCTGACATTCCTCCTCTGGTTCTCTAGCCATAAGTTGTCCGACTTCAGATGGTAAAGATCCAATTAAATATGGGACCCAAGTCGCTTCTGGAATCTTTAAGAACATAAGTTGTCGTACAAATAAATTAAGAAATAATGCCCTATCATCGTCCTTAGGGTCGTATTTAGGGAGTATTCTCCTCACGTCCCACTTGGGTTGCTCCGTCTCCAAAACTGGGGTTACGGTTACGGATTGCGAGACCCTCTGAGATTCAAGTTGCAACTTCAAACGTTCCAATTCAAACATTCTTTCCTTTTCCAATTTGACTTCCTGTTCCCTTGCTATTCGATTTTCAATAATATTGTCTAAATATATTTTGTCAACTCTTCACCATAGCCTTCAGAACTAGTGATCAAATCTTTAACTCCACCACCTTAAGAGTGTCTGCTTCATCTAATCTCAACTCTTGAACAAGTAACCTTAGATCTTCCTTACGTCCCTTACCGAGATAAGCCATTTCTATCGTAAACTCGTTTTTCAAATTAACACAGAAACGTCTTTTTTCTCTTTAAAACGTAATAAATAAATCTGATCAAAGGCGAGAAAGATAAAGCACATCCGTTGCAGCACATCCGTTATTCCACTAGATCGATCGCATACATTCTGTCGCGCACCGGTCAAATAAAAATGAAAGCGACGCTCAGACGAGAACGGCAAGCACTTCGTTTTACAAAATAATGTTTTTGTACGATAGGTTTCACTACTGCAATTGCCGGATGGCGAAAACAGAAGTACAACTACTTAAGATAGTTTAAACAGGTTGAACACTTATCTGTTAATATTCTTGGCATAGAAGGGATATTCCAACACCGCATTCACATGAACATATCAGGATGGGTTATCCCAAGAGTTCTTTTTGTCCTTCGTTTTTTAAAACACACAAACACCGGCCCACGTTGGGCTCCAAATTATATCCGCTAGTTGTACAGGATTGACACGGATACACTTGCACACATTTTGAAGTTTAATGACAGTATTAAACTATTCACAGATACAACACAAACATTACAAAATTTAAGAAGTTTCACACAACAAAACTGCCGGCCGTCCAAATAGCTGCTCTTAGTCCTCTGGACGAGTCGGACGGTCTGGGTCTTCAACACAACAAAACTGGTGGGGGTGCGGTAGCCCATTGGTTAGCACGCTGGAGTTGCACTCGGTAGGCCCGGGTTCGATTCCAGTCACTGCCAAAACTGCCGCTGTGTTCACGCGGAGTATGATCACGTTAATCATGTGGGTCCGTAAGTCCTTCCGAGAGGTTGGTGGTAGGGGAAGGAGGGTACAGTCCCTGTGGATGCCTCCCCCACTGGGTTCCGGTCTAAATTGGGTGGCACTTCCCGGCTGTCCAAACAGTTACCTTACACCTTTCTGGTAGGTCGGACGGTCTGGGTCTCAACAACAACAAAACTGGTGGGCTTCAGCCTTCAGCCGATGTCGTGAGTCCTCCGTCTCTCTCTCTCTTTTTCTTCTTCTTTTTTATTTTATTTTTCCCAGGTGTCGCTGCGCTGGCAGCTCACTTCTTACACTACTACTTTGTCGAAATAATCATATGAATGGCTTATGCACATTAAATAAATACACATATATACACACAATAAAAACAGACACATTTTAGTCAAATTTACACAAGAATTTAATGAACACTAAACGATACACTTCAATGATATGTACTAAATTTAAATCTAGTAAAAATATTTTGTTTAATCTATGTCATTTTATGTCTATCTTGTAATTTTGCGAATATTGACACAATGATTGGTTGGGGATGCGGTAGCCCATTGGTTAGCGCGCTGGAGTTGCACTCAGTAGGCCCGGGTTCGATTCTAGCCACTGCCAAAACTGCCGCCGTGTTCATGCGGAGTACGATCACATTAAACATGTGGGTCCGAAAGTCCTTCCGAGAGGTTGGTGGTAGGGGAAGGAGGGTACGGTCCCTGTGGATGCCTCCCCCACTGGGTTCCGGTCTAAATTGGGTGGCACTTCCCGACCGTCCAAACTGTTACCTTACACCTTTCTGGTAGGTCGGACGGTCTGGGTTTCAACAACAACAACAATGATTGGTTGTTTAAAACTTTAAATTTTTCCTTGTGTAACTTTTGTTGCAGTCTGTATATAGTCATTCTTTCTCGTAGTGTAACACAACTTTGTTTTTCTAAGAATTTCAGATACTGATCTCCATATTCTATTCCTTTGTTAAATGTGATTTTTTCTTCTTCATAATCCGATTCTGTATCTGAAGCACTCGGTTCACATTCTACATTTGCCATGATTTCATTATCTGTAATCACTTGTTTACTGGTGGATTTTTCTTTATCAAACCAATCTTTAATAGCATCTTGGTTTAGAACACTGAATATATTTGAATTTACTTTCTTTGTATAGGAAAATAATTCTGAAGATGTTTTCTTTGTTTCAGTCATTCTAAAACCTTCAAAGTCATTAGTCTCATCTTCATCACTATCAAAAAATAATGCAGAAGGCTATAAATTGTGCCATCCATTCTTTAAAGTCTCTTGTAACAGTAAATTTCACTGCTTACATACAAAAAATGTTTGTTTACATTCAGAAATGTTGTGCAGATTTTAGGGTTGCGGATATGAGGTCCCCTACTGTATTTTAAATTATGGAATTAAGAACTTAGCATATGGTCATTATAAAATTTAAATGATTGAATTACGGTGGATTGAATTGTGGCGATGTATTGCATACATCGGGTGGTGGTAACAGTATACAGAGTGAAATTATTATATTTATATGAAATTATTATATTTATTATATTTGCAAATGCCATCAGTGATTGCTTTTTATACGGTTTTTGGCCTAGGGACAATTAAAAACCGAATAAGTGTTTGCTTTTTATACGGTTTTTAGCCTAGGGATAATTAAAAACTGAATAAGTGTTTGCTTTTTTATATGGTTTTTGGCCTAGGGACAATTAAAAACCGAATAAGTGTTTGCTTTTTATACGGTTTTTGGCCTAGGGACAATTAAAAACCAAATAAGTGTTTGCTTTTTATAGAGTTTTTGGCTTAGGGACAATTAAAAACTGAATAAGTGTTTGCTTCTTATATGGTTTTTGGCCTAGGGACAATAAAAAACCGAATTAGTGTTTGGTGGTATCTGGCTGATATATTTGGGCCATGCTCTTGATACCCATGCGAATATCCTCATCAGGATATTCGCATAGGCATTAAATTATATTTGCAAATGTCATCAGTGATTGCTTTTTATACGGTTTTTGGGCTAGGGATAATTAAAAACCGAATAAGTGTTTGCTTTTTATAAGGTTTTTAGCCTAGGGACAATTAAAAACTGAATAAGTGTTTGCTTTTTTATATGGTTTTTGGCCTAGGGACAATTAAAAACCGAATAAGTGTTTGCTTTTTATACGGTTTTTGGCCTAGGGACAATTAAAAACCAAATAAGTGTTTGCTTTTTATACGGTTTTTGGCCTAGGGACAATTAAAAACCAAATAAGTGTTTGCTTTTTATAGAGTTTTTGGCTTAGGGACAATTAAAAACTGAATAAGTGTTTGCTTCTTATATGGTTTTTGGCCTAGGGACAATAAAAAACCGAATTAGTGTTTGGTGGTATCTGGCTGATATATTTGGGCCATGCTCTTGATACCCATGCGAATATCCTCATCAGGATATTCGCATGGGCATTAAATTATATTTGCAAATGTCATCAGTGATTGCTTTTTATACGGTTTTTGGGCTAGGGATAATTAAAAACCGAATAAGTGTTTGCTTTTTATAAGGTTTTTAGCCTAGGGACAATTAAAAACTGAATAAGTGTTTGCTTTTTTATATGGTTTTTGGCCTAGGGACAATTAAAAACCGAATAAGTGTTTGCTTTTTATATGGTTTTTGGCCTAGGGACAATTAAAAACCAAATAAGTGTTTGCTTTTTATAGAGTTTTTGGCTTAGGGACAATTAAAAACTGAATAAGTGTTTGCTTCTTATATGGTTTTTGGCCTAGGGACAATAAAAAACCGAATTAGTGTTTGGTGGTATCTGGCTGATATATTTGGGCCATGCTCTTGATACCCATGCGAATATCCTCATCAGGATATTCGCATGGGCATTAAATTATATTTGCAAATGTCATCAGTGATTGCTTTTTATACGGTTTTTGGCCTAGGGACAATTAAAAACCTAATTAGTGTTTGCTTTTTATAAGGTTTTTGGCTCGTTATGCTGGATTGAATTATGGCGATGTATTGTTTACATCGGGTGGTGGTTGGGATCACAATGAAAAAACTTAAACACTGAAGAAATAAAAAAATAAATATAAAGAAAGTTATGGAGATTGTCACGGTGCATTTATGCATCAGGTGGTGGTGGGGACAATCTTTAAAAATAAAAACCTTTTTTTCGCTGAGCATCGTTGTTAAAGCAGCATTGTTATTACTTAAATACTAAATTCACATTCAACATCATCAGTCTCAAAAATACTTTCATGTCATTTGTGTGCAATACTAAAAATGCAGACAAACAGATACAATTTCATTTATGTAAAACAAAAATAGAGGAGCATACGTCTATAAAAAACATAGCAGCTGCTCCCGGCTGTGAGTACACATCAAAGGAATCCCTTTCCTAGGGTTACAGGTACAGAAATCCTCAGAATCTCGCAGTTCACAAACATTAGAATAAATTCACTTTACAAATCAATTTTCAAGAACCCCTCAGAACATTATTTTTCATCTTAAAATTTCATTATTAGTTTTAACATCATTAAACTAAAACAAACTTTGTTAACTTTGTTAGGGTGTCGATCTGTTGTTCTCTCAGAATTTCCTTTCTGGCAGGAGAGAGCCTATAGGGAGTAGTGGCAACTGGGGAAGAATCACTCGTGTCGATCTGATGTTCCATATACGGAGTCGGCTCTCCCCCCCGGACAAAAGGTATCTTCACACTGGGCAAGCAACGCATTGAGTTTTCGGCATTGGTCCTCCATTAGATATTCACCTTCGTCCACATAATTACATAAACAATGAATATGTGCATAACTTTATTAAATGTTTTAATTTTTTGATGATTTTTTCAAAATTTCACAGATATGGCGTAATTTCGGCAACGAAGTTGTCATTATGGATCACATTATGGATCACGGCGTTGGTCCTCCGTTAGATATTCACCTTCGTCCACATAATTACATAAACAACGAATATGTGCATAACTTTATTAAATGTTTTAATTTTTTGATGATTTTTTCAAAATTTCACTCGAAAATTTAAGGGGGTTCTGAACATTCGATTGCGTATAAAAACAATAAATTTCCAGTATTTATGGATTGTAATTTTTGTACCAAATTTCATTCGAATCGTTCCATTTGTTCGTCAGTTATTGTCTCCACAGACTCACTGACACACACACATCATCTCAAAAGCGTCCGATTCATGTTCAGGGATGCTTAAAACGTGCTCTCCCATCGAAAACTCGAATTTTCGACTTCGTCACAATACTTTCCTTATACATTATACGTATATAAGAAAAGTAAAAATATGAAAAAAATTTCAGCAAAATATATTCGGTAGTTTTTTAAATAAAAATTAAAATAATAACTACATCCATATTACATGAAGGGATCACGTGACCCAATTCAAAATAAAATATGGCGTCCATCTTGTGTCAAAATCATGATTTTTAAAATTCTCTTTAATTTATATCCGTCCTAAAACCGCTTTACTTTTGCTTAATTTCTGTGCATCTATATTCTGAAACAACGCAACTACAATATATTTGAGTTTAAATGATCAACAAACCTTAATTATTTCTACAACGAACCCTAATTTTCACTTATGGAGAATGTAAACACATGAAGCTGTAAGATGAGTTGTAAACAATTGCTGAATTTTTGAAGCAAAATTATTTAGCTTTGGAGTCTGCAATATAGCTGATATGAATGAAACATTAATTGATTTTACATAGACGATTTTATTACAGACTTTTCCGATGAAGTTTTAAGGATCGAGTTAAATTACTTTTACAACCATGGTTTTAAATTTTTAAGTAAAGTAAATTATTGTAGTATTGTGATGAATGAAAGGAATGGAATAAAAGTGTATAAATAATATATTTACCGCTTTTACACAGAGAGCTAGGCAATTTATATTTCAATGACATCATTTGAATAAGTTCATTTTTTTGGATGAAATTTTAAGTTTTCAAATATAATAAAATATTGCAGCATTGTGATAATTTTAAAAATATCACCTCTGAATGCATCACATTTTAGAGATATTAAAATAAAATTGCATTGCAATTGGAAATTGTTGCATAATCAATGCTTTATGCATGATTGATCTTTTTTGTTAAATATACAGATTGGATTGATATGCTAAAAATTTGTACTCAAGCCCAGTCGGGGTGTTAAAAGCGGTCAACTTGTTTTGAAAGATAGAGTACCGTTCAGGGACTAAGAAACAAATTGTCATCATTTCTTTTAATTTGATGTGAGCATCACAGGACTTTCGCTATAAATTCAAATTCATGTTTATTTTTATTTCATTAATAATTCGTTTTATTTCACTACATAACACGCATAATTATTTGAAATTACACTGAAATTACACTTTTAGTTCAGTTTTTGTTTTCATTTGGTAACTGGATGTATTGTCAAAACCGGCTTAGCAGAAATGTGAAAAAACTAAAATACCCCGAGAATGGCTAGTCCTAGAGTAATGGGTTGATTTAATTCTTTTCATCGTCAAATATTACGTACAAAACAAGTATTTAGTTGATACATTTGAGTGTACGTAGTATTTTGTTTTAGATTTTGACGATTTTTGCAGGGGTCATTTAAAAAAAAAAGGCTATTTTCCCCAAATCGCACCAAAATCTTAGCACCAGGGTAACCCACAAATGATTTGCCTACCAAATTTTGTGAAGCTGGGTCAAATTAGTTTTTTGACTAGAGTGCATACATGTGAATTCTGCGGGCCATTTCTCAAGCAAGGCAGGTTCTGTTAACCTGAATTGCACCAAAATCTAATCAGCACCAGTGTGACCCATAAGTGATTTATCTGTTAATTTTATGAAATTTGGTCTATTAGTATATGAGTTAGAGTGGATACATACATTGCACAGACAGACACACACACACACACACAGACTTCACACTAAAAATATATTTTAGGTGTTCTGGAGGTCCCAAAACGTCTAGATCTGTGAAAAACTCAAGTTGCGATTTTCGACATAATTCCAATACTTTCCCTATGCCTTACTATGTGTTGTAGGGAAAGTAAAAATTGCACCGTACTTAAATTCAAGATGGCGTGAAACAACATTTTTATTTCCTTCGTACAAGCGGTATGTGAACAAATCGGTACTGCAATGAATTTACTACTTTTACAGTAAAAAAAAAGATTATTATTATAGTAGATATTTATATTCTTTCCAAGATATTGAATTTTCATCAGTGAGTCATCATTTTCATTGATTTAGCGTCATTTTTATCCATTTGGTGTGTTTTTCATTAATTTAGCAACATTGAAAAAAGTCGCCAAGTTGGCGACATCCCACCAAATTCGTCCCTAAAATCTCGCCAAGCGTTATGGATGGAGAAATAAGTTATTCTTACAGCAGATAAATGACTATTGGCATTCAAATACAAAAGTATTACTCAAAGTATCTTTTTTCATGAATGGAACGAGCTAGATCCACTAGAATGATGTCACAAATGTATCGCATGGTATTACATATGAAAAGTGAACATGTTTCTCAATAGGATTTTTCTTTTATTTTATATGATTTTTTTGATAATTTTTTTGAAAAATGTGTAATATCTCGAGAATGGTTCATGTTAGCGTTCTAAAATTTATGTCAATCGTTTCCTAATGAAAAATTACATAAGAAATGTCTATTTGCATAACTTTATTAGAGGTTTTGATTTTTTGACGATTTTTTCAAAATCTCACTCGAAAATTTAGGGGGGTTTTGAACATTCGATTGCGTATAAAAACAATAGGCTTCCAGTGTTTACAGATTGTAATTTTTGTACCAAATTTCATTCGAATCGGTTCATTCGTTCGTCAGTTATCGTCTCCACAGACTCACTGACACACACACACACAGACTCACTGACACACACACACACAGACTCACTGACACACACATACACAGACTCACTGACAGACACACACACACACAGACATCACTACAAAAATGTTCGATTCGTGATCAGGGATGCTTGAAACGCGCTCTCCTGTCGAAAACTTGAATTCGAATTTTCGACCCCGTCACAATATTTTCCTTATACATTATTGTATACAAGGAAAGTAAAAACGCTGCATAGCATAGGTCAAGGCCACAGACATATTCAGTTGAATAAAATTTTGTTTTAAAACTCAATGGAGCTGAAAGTAAATTTAGACCGTCTTAAGACAAGGCATACCTAGTGCCTAAACATTTTCCAATGAATATATACACAAACCCTTACACCAGTCCTTCCGAGAGGTTGGTGGTAGGGGAAGGAGGGTACGGTCCCTGTGGATGTCTCCCCCACTGGGTTCCGGTCTAAATTGGGTGGCACTTCCCGACCGTCCAAACAGTTACCTTACACCTTTCTGGTAGGTCGGACGGCCTAGGTTTCAACAACAACAAACCCTTACACCTACACAACACACTGCGAAGGAAAATAAATTTTTAATACTACCCCAAAGAAGGAAAAACTCATTCAGTGGTAAATTTTTCAAAGGAAATTGCCGTATAATCTTTTTGACTTTCAATTTTTTTTAAGCCTTCAACTATAAGTTGACTCCCTACTTTAAAGCTCTTTTTTTGTCTCAAAATTCTTGACTTCCAGCACACTAAAAACCATCATTACAAGATCACCAGGATGTCAAACAGAAAATATTTTTTACTTCAGAGCTTGTCGGGAAATTTTAACACTAATTGTAGGGATTATTTTTCTAAATATGGGAATTTCTCAAATTTGGGAGAGCTATGCCAAACTGTATAAGCTATGCCAAACTATAAACAGCATAATGGGCATGTTATGTTAACTGACTAAATATTCATTTTATTCAGTGATAAAACAGAGAAAACTAATGCTTCAATGAAAAGATAATTTTATATAAAGAAAATGGACCTTCCACATGTGGCCTTCTGCTGCAGCAATTGCTTTCGCTTCACGGGGATCTTCAACGATCCTACTCTGAGAGCCAGTGAAGTCCATTGCAACCTGAGGTTTCATGGGTGTATAGTCCTGCAATCAAACGTATAAAATCTGAAAATTATTTACATCCAGATTGATTTAAAAAGAATCTGCAACACACATGATTCAGAATAAAATCTTAAACTCTATGTCAATGAGGGAAAACATCAGCCAATGTGTCGGAAAGAATAGGATATTAAGAAAATGTTTCCTAAAATGCATGCTTTGACAATACAGCATATGCTGTAAACTTAAAATTATTGAGAGTATGTGGTGCTGTCTCATTTAAAGAGTATTGAAATTGCGGGGTTCCCTGGTAAATTTTTGAATCATTTGCACCATATAATTGTCATTTTTAAGCCCATAAATCACTTTTTTCACAATATTAATAGCTTAATGCTTAACAGGACATATACAGTACAACCTCGAAAATCCGGACTCGTCCGGACTTTGCCGATTCCGGATTTTCGATTTTTCCGGATTATAGAATTTGAATAAAATTCAGATTTGATATTAACTAAATACACTATAAAGCACAATTTTTAGTAAAAATAATGGCAAAAGTTAAGTTAATCAATTAAAACATATTATTTAATCTAAAAAATAGGGCAAAAGAAATTTCTAAGAAAAAATATACACATTAATAATTTAGAATGCGTGAAAGAAACAAAATGATAAAATTCCATTTTATCATTTCATTTAAATATTTGAATTAACATTTGTTATTTCATTAATTTTGGTTTATGGGAAAGCAGTTTTCTTTATCCTGTAGATGGACAATACTTCTGCTCGGTTATAATGCTTCTTTGTTCAAGACCTTTAATTGCATGATCGATTGTTTGCATAAGATTATCAATGGGTATTTTTTCTTCTCCACATTTATCGTCACTACTTCGATCTTTTTTATTTAATATCATATCGCGAATTTCGCCATCATTCAATTTATTTACGATTGGCGCATCATGATCAAAGTGCAGAACTTCTGTTATATCGGCTTTGTCGAGATTTAATGAAGCGCTGGAAGATTTAATGCAGTGCTGAGATTTAATAAAGATCGAGGATTAGCACTTTTAACGATATATTTAAAGGTGTAAATGTGTTTAAACCGATTTCGCTATTAACGAACGAAAAACAAAAAATAATAACTTAAAAGTTTTATTTATTATCTAGCTTCTATATAATGTTATGTTTAAAAAGACTGATGACTCAGAAAAAAGTAAAAACTTTATTAGTAATAGTCAAATGTGTAAAAAATATCGCAGTAGATAAAATAAATATCTTTTCCAAAAAAGAAAAATATCTCTCCTCCCAATGATTATTCTAAATTACGATGAGTCATTACTACGTTACGGCAGCACCCGGACGTGGTGGGGTAGGGAAAGCGAAGAAAGGAATTTGCTTAGTTCCTAATCGTAAACACAGCCGACTGTCACCGGTGGCAAGCCGACCCCTTTGAGAAGTCCGTGTGTTAATGACCTTGTTGCTCGGTTCTGTGCGATACGATATTATTTAGTTATTTATTTGCTATTTATAGTATGTAAATATGGCTTTCTAAACAAAAAAGGCAAAATATACAGTCGATTTCAAGCTGACACGTTCGACGAGAACGAAAAAATCGTCAGATATCGGGAGGGGGAGGAGATTCTAAAGACAAAACAGAATACATAGAAGAATGGAAATCGTACTACGAAGTGAATAAAATAAATTTCCGTGAGCGTTAATATGAATTCTCGGGATTTTTAGATTTAATTGAACATCTTTGATAAAATGTTACGATAACGTTTTAAAGTGTTTAATATTAAAAATTACATTGTTTCAGAAAAATGTCTTTTTCAATAATGAAAAAAGGAAATTTTGATAATAAAAATTCCGTATTTAAATAACGATGTATATTTTACGCGAAATAATTCATCAGGAGTTGTGACTTGAATAAGGGGGAGGAGGGATTAACGCTAACAACTCAATTCACGCTCCAACCATGAGCCTATCTATCTACTGCCGTCCATCTAAACTTTCGTTTCATTTCCGGGTTCAGAAAGTCGACCGGAAAATACGGTAAAATAAATTATCTTACCTTATTATATCTTTTTTAAATCCACGACTCCGTCAGTCCGGGGGAAAAAAAACGAAAATTTGGAAAACGTCCGGATTTTGGAGGTTTCCGGATTTTGTATGTCCGGATTTTCGAGGTTGTACTGTATTAATATATATATATATATATATTAATAGATTAACAGATATGGATTATTTTGTAACTTGGAACGCTTTCTATTTTTTTTTACTGCACTTACTTTTGTTTTCTTGTAACTTTTCACTTACTCACTTTAATATTACCTACATACATAATTCTCATTCCTTCTTTAATACCCACTAATATTATGAAAAAGTTATTTCCATCATATGGCAACATCAGAAAAAAAAAAACCATTTACAACATAGAGAAGAGTGGTCTAATTACTTCGCTGTCAATTCTTTTACACATTCACTTTTTAGCTAATAACCTGTAGCTGTAGTAACCTAGTAACTAATATAAAATATTACTAGAAATAAATATTTGGGGCAGGCAGCTTCGTTACAAGGGGGAGGAAATTGAATTGATACCTTATACAGCTGAAAAAGCTGAACTTCGTTGCAAGTTGCCTCAAAACCAGCAAATACAAAAATTTTCTTGAGACCTTGAGAGTACGCAGTGTATTTTCAAAATTTATTGAGACTATGCGGCGCAAACCGCGTGTACCCTTTCAGGAGAGCCATGGTTACAAACTCTATATAACTTTTTAGAATAGACTAATATTTATAACCAGCTTTCAGAATTTTGAATACACTACACATGAATAAAACAAAACAAATAATTTGCAAAGCATATATATCCATACTGTTCATAAGGGTTTTGTAATTTAAAGTACATAATCAAGGCGGTTACAGGATCTTAGAAAATTCCCTGATTTCCAGATAATATCTTCAAAAATTCCCTAATATGCATCACTATTTTTACTGAATAACAAGCATAAAAAATCGGATGTGGCCAGTGCATGACTTTCCTTATATAATGCAATGAATTGACTTCTTCCCCAGTGAAGGAATCATGTATAATGATGATACTGTGTTTTAACGTTGATAATAAATGACTGTGTTTTAATGTTAAATTGTACATTTGGCACTTTTCCAGATGACAACATGGAAAACTATTTCGCAGTACCCAATTAACTTATATTTTATACAACTCTAAATTAACAATTATTAATCAGCAACAAGCAATATAGTCTATAATATTATAATATTTAATTCATTAATTAGATGTAATTTTCATTAACTTGGCATCATTTATGCTATTTTGACAATATTTTCATTAATCTGGGGTAAAATATTGACAACCTGACGATATTTTGCTAGATTATTCGCCAAATGTATCACCAAGTATTACAGACAAATGGAGAAAAGAGCATTTTTTATATACAACAATGTATGATCATATGATGGAATTCAAAATTTACAAAACATTACCTCCCACTTAGCATCATTTTTATCAATTTAGCGACATTTTCGTCACTCTGGCAACATTTGAAAAAGTCACCAAGTTAAAGACATCCCACCAAATTTTTCACCAAGCTTTATAGACATATAAACAGATGGAAAAATGGATTGTTCTTATAGTCGATTCTCATGTTCTTTCCAAGATATTGAATTTTCACATTTTAGTCATCATTTTCATTGATTTAGCGTCATTCTTGTCAAATTGGTGACATTTTTATCAATTGAAATATTTTCATCAATTTGGTGATATTCAGCCAAATATGTCGCCAAAATTTCACCAAGCGATGGAGAAATAGGTTATTCTTATAGTAGATAAATGACAATTGGTGTCCAAAAACAAAACTATTGCTCAAAGTATCTTCTCTAGTGAATGGAATGAGCTAAATCCACGAGAATGATGTTAACAAATTTATCGCATAATATTACATATATACATGAGTATACGTATTAACATATGTTAAGTGAACATATTTCACAATAGTTAATAATTTTAATAATTTTGTAATTTTTTGACAAATTTATTTGGAAAATGTGTAATATCTCAAGAACGGTTTATGCTAGCATTCTAATGTTTATGTCAATTCTTTTCTAATGAAAAATTACATAAGAAATTATTATTTACGTAACTTTATTGAAGGATTTTATTTTTTTATGTTGTTTTCAAAATTATTAGAAAATTTAGGGGTCTTCATTCGATTGCGTTTAAAAACAATAGACTTCCAGTATTCACAGATTGTAAATTTTGTACCAAATTTCGTCGGAACTGGTCCATTCGTTCGTGAGAAATCGTCTCCATAGACTCATAGACACACATACACACACAGACATCACATAAAAAACATTTGATTCGTGTTCAGGGATACTTGAAACATGCTCTCCTGTTGATAACTTGAATGTTTGACCCCATCCCAATACTTTCCTTATACATTATACTATATATATAAGGAAAGTAAAAAGTCATAATAAAATAGAAAGTGATCATTAAGAATAAATAATTAAAATTAATTACTTTCAGAATTGAAAAGTATAATAATCAAAGTACAGTATTTATACAAGAGTTATACAAGGTGTCCCAAAAAGATTGAAACACACTTTAATTCTTTACCTGTTGGAGATAAGTGGGCAATGTAAATTACAAAAATGTTGAAAGTAAGGTAGGAAATAAGACTATGTTAATGAAATAGTCCTCCCATTCATTTTCAAAAAGTTACACTTTTTAAATTTTTATTTGCCCCCTTAGACAAATTGGGTCAATCAAAAATTTTTTATTTTTAATGCAACAAGATCATTAAAAAAAAAACCCACATATCTCTATCTTTAAAATCAACTGAATTATGATAAAGGAAAAAATCTGACTTATGACACTTTTCCGTACTATCTGAAAGGTTGTTTCATCAGTGAAAATAGGGATTATAAACAAATCGACGATGGAAATTGTTTAGATAAAAAAAAGTACATAAAAGTACTTAATTATTGAAAAAGTACTTAGTTATTGAAAAGTACTAGTATCCAAGATTGCATCGTGAGCCTATGGGGAATTTGCAAAAAGGTCTCATATATTATTATAATCCAGTTTTATATTTTTTGTGATTTGTCACAAATTTACATTTCTAATTTGATATAGGGTCTCCATTTACAATATGCTCAATTTTCATTTAAATATAACTAGTTCAATTTTAAAGATACAGATATGCAGAGTTTTTTTTAATGATCTTGTTGCATCAAAAATAAAAGTTTTCTGATTGACCAAATTTGTCTAAGGGGATCGTATAAAAATTAAAAAAGTGTAACTTTTTGAAAATTAATGGGAGGACTATTTCATTAACGTAGTCTTATTTCCTACATTTTTGCAATTTACATTGCTCACTTATCTCCAGGTAAAGAATTAAAGCATGTTTCAATCTTTTTGGGACACCCTGTATAAGAACAGTATTATTATATGAATATTAATCTTTCAAGCATTAAAATTCTAGATAAGCTACAAGAATTGCTGAATTTTTTTCATTAAATTATTTTTCATGAAAAATTATTGAGTCTGAAACGTAAGTGATATGAATGAAATATTCATTGATTTTAGATAGAGAAGCAGAAGATTTATAGCATTCCGTTTTTAGATGAATTTTTAAGTTTCCAAGTTTAATAAATTATTCTAGTACTGTGATCATTTAAAAAATATCAGTGCTGAATGTATCCCCTTTTAGAGCTGTTTAAATGGCATTACATTTCAGTTGGAAAATGTTTCATAATCAATGCTTTATGCATGATTGATCTTTCTTGCCATTTATATTTATCGAGAACCTATTTGTAACTTGGATCCTGTTCAAACCCTTAGTTTCATTAGGCCTCTCATCCCCTTATATGATTTTTTGGAAATCTAGTGCTTCGTCACTAGCATTACGTTTATGTATTGACCTGACTCATTTATGTACGAGGGTGGTTCAAAAAGTAAGGTAACAAGTGCTGTGAGAGAAAAGGTTTATTCATGAAATCAAAGAGATACACAAAGTTAGCAAGGCACTGGCACATATTATTTTTCCATACAGTCACCATGGTTGCCGAAGCATTTGTTCCATCGGTAAACCAATCTATCGAAACTGGCATAGAAGAAATCAGGGTCCAGGTAGAGGAGCCACTCAACAACGGCTTCCTGAACTTCGGCATTGATTGTGAAATGGCGACCTGCCAGGTGCTTCTTCAACGGCCCGAAGAGATGAAAATCGCTTAGTGCGAGATCCGGGCTGTAGGGTGGGTGTTCCTCTACATTCCATCGGAAACGCAGTACCAAATCAATTGTAACCGAGGCCGTATGCGGTCGGGTATTGTCGTGCAACAACACGACACCTTATCTAGATATGGAATTTAATTCGCACGTCGAATTTGTGCACCTGTAAGAGCTCCTGTTACCTTACTGTTTGAACCACTTACGTACATAGGTTTTGAATTGAAGTATTTTTGCTTGAATTTTTGTATACTTATTTGTAATTTATGATAACTCTAGTATTGGTTGATCCGATTTACCTTATGCAAATTTGTATTCAAGATTTCGGGTTATGTCTGTCCATTCATTAATATTGCCACTCATGATAGACATTATGATCTCTGGAAGCGCTATGGCATTTTGGAATGTGCGTTAAGATGGCATTTAAATACAGTTTGCAAACACTTGTAGTCTTTGATAGTAAGAGATATTTGAAACAAAGAATAATTGAGCAAAATTTTGCCTTTGTAAAGAAAGAGAATGAGTAATTTATCAGGCAGAAAGAGAAGTGCACTACACTAATTAACATCTCTTTTTCTACTTTATTTATTTATTTATTTTTTTTTTTTTAGGTGAAAGGGGTGCTTTGTTTTTTTTCCCTCTAATTTTGATCCCACTAATGAAGTTTGGATTTGGGACAAATTAAAAAACAAATAAAAACAATCGCAATCTTTATTTTGATAATATTCCTTACGGTGCCGATTTTGAACAGCCAGTCGTTTGTCTGGTTGCCTTTTGCATTTCGGAATTGGAACGGCAAAAATTTTAAGGAGTTTTTAAGGAGAATTTGGTAAAATTAAGGAGTTTTAAGGGCCCTTAAAAACAAAATGTGAATATAAGGAGTTCTTAAAGAGTTTTTACGGACTGTGCAAACCCTGTTTCACTTTTTTATGATAGAACAAAATAACAGATAATTTGAAATGAATGCAATCAATTTGAGCCTTTCTGTTACTGATGTCATCAGGATTCGTCTCGAACGTGGTTTGGTATTAAGTTCTTTTTCTAATTTAATTGAAATGCAAAGTAGTGGTAGAATAACATCTCCCAGTCACAATGTACAAAAAAATTATAAAGTTGCAGAAAAATATTTTTGTATAATTGAAGCTGTGCACAAACACGGCCATTATATAAACACTTAAAATTTGATCAGTGATGCAGATGCATCCAGGGGCGGATCCAGAATTTTTTTTGGGGGTGGGGTGCATAGCTAGAAAGCCAATTCACACCTATTTTGTTAAATTTGTGGTCGCGATATGGCATACCCTTAAATGAACTCGCAAAACATTGAGAAATCAAAGAAAAACACAAACACATTCATAGATATATATTTTAATCATCATTTTTCACATTTTAATATAGTTTTATTTCTATCATTTTATATCTCATACAACTTTTAATATCTTTATTTTTTCATATCTCAGTCATGAGTATTTATAAAATAAACTTAATTTTCTTTGTGGCAAATTAATTTATTACAGCCTCTACATTAACTCAAATATGGGGATGATCATTCATTCATCAAAGCGAGTGCTGTCAACCGGTTTTCGGCCATTTGAGATCTCAACCAAGTTTTACGTCCTCGCAAAGTAAATAAACCTCGCTCTGCTGTGGTAATTGACATTCGAAGTGTGGTCTTGTACGTTTTAATAAGGTACTGGTAAATATCGCCATCTTCCCTCAATTTCTCCCACATGCCGAGCGAAAATGACTTACTGAAGTTTGGCCTCTGACAAAGGAGTTTTACTTCTGCAACAATTTGTTGTTGAATGTTTTGAATCGTTTAGTGCCATGAGGTGGCATGATGCTTTGATGATCCTTATTGATTGTGATGTATGATTTAACATCTGTAGACTTTAATTTTTTAAATGATTTGAAATTGTTTGGTGAGCGAAAATTTTCTCAAAATCATAGGATATATTTGAGCAAAGAAAGCAAACAGTCCACTTCCAGTGCGCTGTTGATGAGGAGTCTCCTTCCACTAAATTATTAACTTGGTGCTGCTGTCTACCAGCTAGTTTTGGGATGGTTAGTTCGATGCCCAACTCCCGCTTTCCTCCTCCACCGCTTATTCAGTATAGAACTTCTTAGGGTAGGTATGCTTCTCCCTTAGCATTTTGACCGTTTGCTGGATTTTTACAGTGGCTTCGTGTGCATCCAAGCAATTCTTCTTCTGTAGAAACTATAGTTTAATGGGGCAGAGATAAAGCCCCCGATGTTCAAAGCGTTTCTGGCGACATTTCCGACGCGTAACTTAACCTACATTTTGTGCCAAAATTTCAGAGAGCTCCTTTGTAATTGTTATTTTACAATTTTCGAAGCACCGTACCTGAGATTTCTAAAAACTGAAATCAGATGTGTAGCTCTCGTTCACTGTAATCTTAGTGAAGCCCATGTTTTCAAGTCGGCATGCAAAGGCCGGATTATAGCACTTATGCCCACAAATATGCAGAAATATTGCTGTTTTAAAGGCAAAAACACAAGTCAATGTTATTTTTCGAAACACACTGCTTGAACTTTCCTTTGTTCTTCACGACCACATTCTGGTTAATAAAATGAAGGATACTTTTAAGCTGAATCATCATTCCAATGATATTTTAGCAGTTCCTGTTTTATCAGCTCACTTGCCAAACTGATGCTCCGTGCATATACCGGCAATGCATATGTATATACTGCCAAATGTAAAAATTGAAACCATTGTTGTTTGAATTACTTATTTGAAAAGCACATGTGCACACAAACAGCACATACAAAAGAAAAACAAAATCCATACTGAATAGTGATTTACATACCTTTCAGAGTTTCAAACAACGTGATGTCGAAACAGCATTAATAGCTAAAAGCACTTTAATTACGGAGAAGATATTCAAAATAATATCTGCTGAACATGCCTTAAGAAAACACCGTTAATTGCGACTCTTTAAAAAAGTATGAAAATTCAAAAAGAATTTGATTATTGAGCTGAGAATAACAAAGCTCTTTAGAAGCTGCCCAAATATCATTTTTGTCACCATTTTCCTTAAGAACGCCTGGCTTTAAAAAGCTTAAAATAATTGCACAGTGGTCACAACTAAAATTTTGCATAGGGGTCACAACTAACGCGGACTAGGTTTTTAGCAATAAAAATCGAAAATAGTATAAAAAACCAGAAAATAGTGTGAAAAGTATGAAAAACGAAATAATTTTCCTCAAAAACGACTTTAACGACTGTGATGAAATTTTCTTTGAAGTTAGTTCGTATAAATACAAATGAAACCATATTAGTCGCTTTCATGAAAAATCTTGCTTCCACTTTCCTTGAACCAGGTCTCACCGTCTCCGCTGCAGCCACAGAGGCAAATCATTAAACTAGTTCCCCTTAAAATTCTCTCTAATTTGATGCCTCTATTTCTGATTTTGGTTTAAAAATGTGTCTGTTCCATAGTTTTCCATTATTTTCATACAATGTGCATTGCATATTCTCACATTCTATTGCATATTCTCGCATATGCAATCAACGCCCACCTAAGTCAAGGCATAACTCTAGAACAGTGTATTGTATCATATGCAATCTCGCATATGCAACTCTCCAAAGTCAAGACATAACCCAAGATCCGTCATCACTGTGTTATAGAAATTGACAAACCCCAATTTCCCCTTGGCTTTACTTATGCTGCGATGTCTCGAGTTCACACGTTTGAGGAATTATTGATCGAGGCATTCAGAATCACAACTGCTTGGCATCAACGACCAATTAAAAAGGCCTCTTTCCAATTAAAAAGGTCAAATTTGCGAGATTACAAACATTGTAAGATAGAAATTCTTATCACACTCAAAAGATTAGAATCTGCAATGTATGCTGGTTTCAGTACTCTATAGTCTGTGAGTTTCAGTTTCCTTTTTATGGTAATTTCCTTTTCGTTTATTAAACTCCGAAAATCTTTCCTACTATATTTAACTTTTTTAAAGTTCGTTCCAGTTACAAAATATCGAAAAATAAGGCATAATTCAATAAAATTTTACTTTTTTGCTCAACTCGATTAGCTATTACCGCCCTGTAAGTACACCTAGTATGCTATCTTAGAAAATTCAAAGAAAGTCTTGCCAAGTATTTCTTTCAGGACTTTTTGGCCGGGAAGGGGGGGGGGGGGGGGGGGCGAATGAAATTTTATGGGGGCAAGTTTTTTATTTTTCTAGTATACATATATCTAAGTGCTGTGTCACATAAATAGAAACTAGGCTAACATAAAATGTCGCAGGGGTGCAATACTTGTCTCCGGGGGCTTCATCCCCCGGAGGTATGCCTGAAAGAGGGTGAGAGGTATGTCTGAAGATTGTGTGAAAACATTGCTAGGCTATCATAGAATGCTTCTGAATTCTAAGTACTTACTTAAATTCAGCTTATATTTTCTACTTTAGATTGTGTTGTCGGATTTTTTAAGCATATTTTTAAGCATTCCTGTATTTTTTTTTATTTATTCCCTATATTTTTATTTTTCTAATAATTTTATATTTCTATTTTTTCTCTACCTTAAAATCCTATTCTCGAGGAGGGCGCTCGCCCCTTGCGCCCTCCCCCTGGATCCGCCCTTGGATGCATCCACAGCTTTTCCCAAATTTAAATGACACTGTTTCAAACCATGGCCCAATACAAAACCATGAAGTACTGTTAGTAAAATCCACATCATTTGAATGTCTCTATGATAACAAAAATCTAGGTGTCAGCCACTAACCAAATTCTTTTAAATTTTCTGTCACCTATGGCATCCAATGATTTGAAATTTTGTATGATGACTTAGATTACATTGCCATGTGCCACTTCTTCCTATTTTGGTTACAATATGATAAAAATTTCTATTTTTTATACAGTTTTAAAGTGAAAATATTTTTACACTACTTTTAAATGAACATTTTATTTCCTGTCATGTATCTTCAAAATCTAATCTTTCATTGTTTCTGTTGTTATCTCAAAAGAAATAATATTTAAACGATTTACTTTTAATTGTTGAAAACACTGTTGTCATTTTTTTATTTAAATAATTAAAAATACATATTGGTGAGCATCAGAAAGCAAGGGGCTAATTTCCCTAGTTTTTTTTAAAAATAAGACTGTGTCATATTACAAAATTTCATGCTGAGAAACTGGAAAATAAATGTAGAAGCACAAAATTAACTTTATTTAATGGCCACTAAAATTTAAATTCTACATGTAGTTATAATGTTTTAGTTTTTAAAAAATTTTTTGGAAATATTTTTGGATAGCCATTACAAATTTGGATAGCATCTGCAATTTTTGATACAAGATTTTAATATAATTGTACAACATTTGAATACTTAGATTGGGTTACATTGGGTTAGTGTAGTGCACTTGTGTTTACAAGTCTTTTAATGCTGGATGCAAGTTTCACAATACTTATTTCAAATATTGTTCAAGCAAATTATCAGCAACAAGATCTCCGAAACTATTATAATAAAATGCACAATTTATATTTTATGGCGCAATTTTATTTATTTCCGATACTTTATAGGAAAATATGCTATGTTTTGACACATAGTTTATAGAAAAAAATGTCCATTTTGAAATTTCTACTGTAACCCCCACACTCCTCTCGCATCCCATTTCTTTTTCATAAAATTCAGATACAGCACATTTTTCGTTTTTTCCCTATTTTGCCCAGAAATTTTAAGGAGGCATTATTGGATATACATACAATTAGGTGTATTAAGCTGTATCTCTTATGTATCAGATGCCAAATGTTGTATATAAAATTCATTTCAGCACATAATTAATCATCCCAACTTTTTTAACATATGAACTTTGTTCGACCCTGCACACTTTCTCTCAAAGAAATGCCAACGAGGACTAGTCACTACATTTGTGATTAAAACCATTCAATTAGGTTCTACGATACCCCCATTTTAAGTCTATATCCAAGGCGAGAGGACACATTTTTACTTTCTCATACTATGTCATATAGTATAGAGAAAGATTCTGATGACAGTATAGGACTTCCTGAACATGTTTTGACTATTTCTGCAGGGTTAGAAGTCGTAACTTGGAAAAATATAGGACATTTTCATAAAAAAAATATAGGACAAAAGAAATAACCATAAATATCTTACAAATTTTGCTATTTTCATTTTTGAAAAAGTGTTCTATCAGATAACAAAATGACTAAGAAAAGTTTACTCATCTTACCTTAAAAGTTCTGAAAAGTTCAATACCATGTATTTCTCTTATTGTTTTGACCTTACATCTCTTTAACTTTTGTTACCAGCATCTATAATAGCTTGTGCTGCTTCAATGTTACTCATACATTGCCGTTTTAATCCCATTTTCAGTCTCAGATTACCTTCTTCAATCATTGCTTGAGCAGAAGTAACATTCTCTTGCAAACCTTTTATTTTGTCTTCTGCTGTTCTTTTCTTAGGGACCTTTGATGACTTTCTTTTCATAATTTTCACACTCTCTGCTTGTTTCTGTTCATTATATTTCCGATGAGCATCTTTATAAGATGATATCATTTCTTGAGTTACACATACGCTGGATGCTTTTCCATGAACAGCATCTTTAATTAATCTTAAACCTTTTATGGTATAGAGACTCATCCGAGAACGTTCTGATGCCAACATTCTTTTGTTCACTGAAAATCCTCTCTCCACCGAAGCTTGACTATGAGAAAAAGTCAAAGCTGCTTTTACTAAAGTTGTTAAATATGGATATCTAATATTTCCAGTAGTGCAGTTAACCAATTCAAAAACTTTACTCCAGAAAGAGTCTATTGAATTTTCATTAGGGCAAATCCACTTTTCAAGAATATCTGAATCACAAGTATAGAGACGCCATTCATCCGTCAATTTGTCAGTGCAGTCTTCTGGAATCACCTGTGGCAAACAGTTTGCCAACCTCCTGACTGATGGTAAAATATCTTTCAGTGGTTCTTTACGAATTACAGGATGCAAGACTTGCAAACTCTGTAACAGTTTATTTTTTAAAGGAAGATTTTCTTTCAAATATAACGTAACAAGAATATAAAATGTTTTAGCATCAGAAAGAAATTCAGCTTTGTGCTCAACAGATAATGGAACCAAAACATTCCTGACACCATTCCCAACATCAATTCTTTTTGCATTTAGTGCATTCTTTCTAACATCAATGTCGTACAGCTGCTCTCCATTTTTATCTTTAATAGCCTCTTTATTTATAAATCGGCTCATGATTTTTTCCATTAGTTTACTTAGCTCATCATACAAGATGTGTATCAATGTTTTTTTTATTCTGAAGAAGTTTCAGGAATTCTTTAAAAATCGAGCCAACACTTATCAAAAATTTCAAATATACTAACGTCAATGGAGATTCCAATATTTTTACAATGCACTTATATCGATCAAGTTTCATCAATCTCTTGCATTCCTTCGGAATTTCTTCTAAGAAATATGATTTTATACACGGCAGCAACTCTATAATTCTCTCACATACACACACAACAGTCAACCACCGATTGCTTACATATCTGAGTATTTTGGAATATTCATTATCAAACTTTTCCATAACTTTTTGTAAATCCTCTTGACGTGAAGGATATTTTGAAAACCATGAATGTATATTTTCAATAAAATCTGTAACATTTCCAAATGACTCTATCATTAGATCTTTGCCAAAAGCTTTATGGATTACGTGCAAGTTGCATGTCCCTACATTAATTAACCCAAATTCATTGAACAATTTGACTTCTCTGTCAATCAACTTAAAAACTGCTTTATTAACGTTTGGACCATCAGATCCCAACATAATAAGGTTCTTTAAATCGATTTCACATGACTCTGTAATAGATTTTATGCTGGACGATAAATCAAGGGCTGTGGAATGTCCTAGTAAGTCACTTCCAATGTACCGTTCAGAAATGCATTTCTCATTTGTATTCCAATATCTGACATGGATGTCTGATTGCTTTAAGTTTTGCTGATTTAGTGTCTCATCATACATGAGTGTGAAAAAGGGATGTTCAGTCTTAAACTCATTTGTAATCTGTTTTAAAAAATATGGCCCAAGTCCATGAGACACAGCATAAGATATTTTTCTAGAACACATCTTAATGCCTTTGGGCATAGAAGAATCTGGAAACATTTCTTTGAAAACACTGTTAATGTTGTCATATGATAGGTATGAATAATTATTCAGTGCTACATGGATAACCCAAATAATTTCCGATTGACAAATTCTTTCTTCTTCATTAATACTCCATAGAAGCCTTGGTTGATAAGATGGACTGCTCTGGTTTGCATCAAAACACCACAAACTTTTAAGACTATCGCTATTTACTTTTTCTTTCAACCGGCACTGCGTATGATCTTTGTTTTGAATACAAAAAGTCTTATGTTTTGCAGTGCTCGCATGTTGCAGAAGCTGAATTTTCCCACTGTTGCCGATCGCGAACATCTTTTTGCATAACACACAATATGCAGAAAAATCATCATCTCCTTTCTTGCACCAATCACTGATAACAGTACCATTTTTATCGCCGACTTTCAACCAATCATCATGAAATTTCGTTTGTCAATTCGGCATGGCACACAATCAAAATTCTAAATTTTGGGGGGGGGGGGGGGGGGAAGCAGGAATGTTTTTAATTTAAATTGCTTTTAAGTACAACAAAACTGCTTCCACACGTTTGTATTTAATTTTACTAATAACACTGAAAATTAGTAGCTATAGATAGTTCCTCCAGAAACTATTGACTGCTGCAATTACCGATATTTCTCAGCCCCTATTCTACAGTACTGCTACCGTTACCACACTTTCCATCCAGCCGGCGGGTGTCATGTTTAGAGTAGTATTACGTCATGTGCAATTGGAAATCAATTGCAGACATCCAACATCCCGTACTTCCACGTTTTTTGAAATTCTGGGAAGATTTAGCAGATAGACTGAAAACAAAATGATAGAAATAAGGATTTTATTGCTTGTAATTTGGAAATATAGGATTTATGTCCAAAATATAGGACAAAATAGATCGTTTTTGATGAAATTTTTTAAAATATAGGAATTATAGGACGACTTCGACCCCTGTTTCTGGAGTAATGTCAGTCCGTCTCAACTCAATTTTTTGTGTGCACAAATATTTATGGATTTCCCCAAAAGTTTATATGGAAAATCTAGAACTAGACAGAATTTTTTGAAAATCGAGTGAAAACTTTGAAATGGATTCAAAATTTTATATTTTCTTAACGTGGTAGCATAGGACAAAACTGAACATAATTATGCACAAAAGGGGTCATTTATAGCTTAATGATTGCAAAATTTCACAGTTTCAATGATTGTAGTGAAAAATAGCTGCTGCTTTTGTGTGCGTGATATAATTAACAGGGGGGCGGGGAGGCGAAAGGCCAGAGTGTATACCGATTCAACAATTTCAGAAGTAATCTCTCATGCCACACGCCAAACGTCGCTTTATCGCCAGTTCTGGTTTATTCTCGCTACACGTGCAATTGGAGGGGAAAGACGAATTGTTTAATAAAGAATATTGTTCATAATTTGATTGCATATCAGATTGCGTATGAGAAACTTATCAAAATATACAGTAGTATTTCAAACACTGGTTTGATTATTTATAAATCAAATAACAATCCGACTAATGTGGTTTTCAAGTAATATTATTAAAATACATGTATTTAAAAACTTTGTGTACTGCATACGGATTGTTTGAAATTAGTTAAAGAAATGTTCGACACACATGCATATAATTTATTATTTGAATGAAACGATTCTAATTTCGTAGAAAATATATGTGTAGAATCCGTATAATATTCAATTCTTATATAGTACAATAATCCGTAACGAAATTTGAAGATTATTTGAAAGGAGGAAATAATAAAATATTTGTCATTTTAAAATGCAAAATTTGTAACATTTTAAGGAAATTTGCTTGACATTTTTCAGTTTGTGGGAGCAATGTTGCTTTTTCGACACACGTAGGATAATGCAGCGTTTTTCAAGATGTGTTTGTTCTGCGGAACCCTTGGGGTTCTACGACGTGATAGTTTCAAGTAAATTCTCTTAAAAATTTAAAAACGGGTAAAGTTTTAATGCTTTTATACTTTTAAATTATTTTTATTTTAAATATTTTATTATTAAATTGAAGAATTTTAAATGTTATTGGAAAATAAATAAAAATATTTCCTAATTTAAATATGGTAAACAAATATCAAAATTAATTGCACTTTGCATTTAAAAATTCCCTGGCCAATTACATTTCCAGCAACTTACGTACGTGTAATCGTTCATTCAAATTAGTAATATATTTTACAATTATTTTTACGTCTAAGTTTGGCAAAATTGAAATTTTTAATACAAAAAATTAAAAAAATATGAAAAAGCCTTTATGCAATGGAAAGTGATGTGTACACTTCAATTTCGAAATAACTGTTAAGTATTTCTATACTTTTAGCACACTTATTTCATGCAGTCATATGAATTATTGGACAAACCAGAAGTTACATATTCAGACCAGGAAATCCTTAGTGAACCCTACCAATCCCTCCGGAATTCAATATTTAATCTATATCAGTCTTCATCTAAGCTGTACCTAAAGCAAAGTCTGAAAAACAGATGTTGAAATGAAAATATAAATTTTTGAATAGGAAGTGACATATCTCTCCCGAACAAGAAGTGGAAATCCTTCATGAACCCTACCTCCTCCGTAATTTTATGCTGCATCCATATTAGCCACTATATCTTTTTAAACATCTAAATCCTACGAAATAGATGTTTAAAAAAAATTCGTTAAAAACAATGGCAAATTGTAAAATTTTCCCACCAAAATCTGCATTTCAAAATTATTTAGAGTAAAATTATATTACAATATACATTTACACTCAGTTTTATCCGTCACAGAAATGGATCTAATATAACAATTATAGATCTGAAGGACTAAATAAACTTTAATTGTTGTATACCGATTTAAAGGTATATTTATGCCGTAGAATGTAAAATCTCACTAATTTGATATTTATGGATTTTTTTTTTGTGAAATATAAAGATATATATATATATATATATATATATATATATATATATATATATATATATATATTATATATATATATATATATTATATATATATATATATATTATATATATATATATATATATTATATATATATATATATATTATATATATATTTATATATTATATATATATATATATATATTATATATATATATACATATATATATATATATATATATATATATATTTATATATTTATATATATATATATATATATATATATATATATATATATATATATATATATATATATATATATTTATATATACGAGGCATGTTTTTTAAGTAAGTACCGTTTTGGAATTAAAAAAAGACGTGCAAAGATATCGCAATAATTTTATTTCTACATGAAAGCCTGTACCTTAATCTACTTTTCTACATAATTTCCGTGAATATTGAGGCACTTGTCATAACGTGGCACCAGTTTTTGAATACCCTCCTCATAAAATTCTGCTGCCTGACTTGTTAACCACTGTATCACAACTGTTTTGACTTCGTTATCGTCTTGAAGACGCTGACCACCCAGGTGTTTCTTCAAGTGCAGAAACAAATGGTAGTCGCTGGGCGCCAGATCAGGGCTGTATGGAGGATGATCTAGAGTTTCCCATTTAAAAGATTTGATGAGATCTTTGGTCCGATTAGCCACATGTGGACGGGCATTGTCATGCAGCAAAACGATACCCTTACTCAACTTGCCACGTCTTTTGTTCTGGATTGCACGACGCAGATTGTTCAATGTCTCACAATAAGATGCTGCATTGAGTGTCTCATTACGAGGCAGAAACTCCACTAGCAATACTCCTTTTTTGTCCCAAAAAACTGTGCACATGATTTTCCGGGCAGAAATTGTTTGCTTAAACTTCACTCTTTTGGGTGATGATGAATGTCGCCATTCCATGGATTGTTGTTTTGATTCTGGTGTGACGTAGGCCACCCATGTTTCGTCACCAGTAACAATTTGGTCTAAAAAATCTTCACCTTCATTGTGGTACCGCTCAAGGAAAGTCAATGCACTGCCTAAATGTTGGGTTTTGTGCAAATCCGTCAACATTTTTGGAACCCAACGTGAACACAATTTCCGGTAATTCAAGTTCTCGGTCACAATGCGATACAAAACACTACGAGAATATTGAGGAAACCAGTCGCACATTGATGAAATTGTAAAGCGTCTGTTTTCTCTCACCTTTTCTTCCACTTTCTGCACCAAATCTTCATTAAAGACCGAAGGACGCCCACTCCGTTCTTCATCATGCACATTTGTGCGGCCATCTTTAAATGCTCTCACTCATTTCCTTACCATTCCATCACTCATAATGTTTTGTCCGTAAACTTCACAGATCTCACGATGAATATCGATCGGCTTTACGCCTTTAGCACTAAGAAATCGTATAACAGCCCGTACTTCACAATCGGCGGGACTCACGATTGTCGGAGGCATCTTAAACACTCAGTAAACAACGTATACAATGAAGAATCAGACTGTAATGGCGTCAGTGCGTAGACAAGAGATGTAGGTAACCAGCGCGCATGCGCGGAACGCCGACCGTAGCGCTGCGGCGGCGGAATCGCAAAACGGTACTTACATAAAAAACATGCCTCGTATATATATATATATATGTCCTTATGCTGACCCATTACAAATTAATAATAATTCCACTTCACAAAAATTCTGCAAAGTTTTTAATTGCATATACAAACTTAATTGTACTATTTGTAACTTATCCTATATTGGCCAAACCAGCAACCCTTTACATCTGAGAATGAATGTCCACAGGGATCATATTAAAAAATTTGACCATAAAGTCTTTAATGATCTCCCTACCAAAAATCAATTTGAATATCAGCACTTTGCTACACACGGATTTAAAAATGTATCCCTTCATATTTTAGATATTAAAATTTCACTCACGGATAGATTAGTATTTGAAAATTATTACATTAAAAAATATAAAACTCTCTTCCCCTATGGCTTAAATCAAATTTATAATAATAATAATGTTGTTAACAATAGTTTTGAATACAATTCTCATAAATCTTCAGTATATAAACATCTTTTTCATTATTCAAAGTCATCATCTCCTAGTAAAAAGCGATATAAGCGTGGCAAAGGAAAAAGTAACTTAAGTAAAACTATTGATTACAAAGCAGACATTTTGAAATTACAATATAATTATTCTCAAACTTTCAATTTTCTACCTGTTAGAACATGGTTATATAAAGTCAGAAAAAGCAAATTAAGTATTGTTTATACTCATTTTTTAAAATTAAAATTAACTCATGAGCATTTTAAACATTTATTTTTTGATCTGCTTCTTTCACGTACACATTTCTTAAATTACCACCTACTCCATTCACCAAATCCACATACTAAAATAGCTTACTGTGTAATCTCTTTTAAACACCCTATTCTTAATTCTCTTAACTTCAATAATTTATTTGCAAAACATAAGCACTTGTTACCAGTAAATGATATCAAAATACAAAAATCATTCAAATATAATTTACCAATTGGTAGAACTATTTACAATTACAATGAAGTTTCTAGGACATTAAACTCCGATGATCTTACATCATGTGTATGCAGCAATCAAAATCTTGCCCCTTTTGTCAACTCCACTCATGGTCACATTATTACTGGGGATCTCAGTATAGTTCAGGATGATATACTCAGGGATATTATGAATAAAGGGTCTAAATTTCGCACTCCATTCTGCCATCACCCTAAACAACTTCTTCAGTCTCTATCATTTGATTTTGATAAATTCATATATCAACTTGCTTGTTCACATTCTATTCCTATTGAAGCATTCAATCTATGGAAGTATACGACCTTACATCTACTTAAAAATGTTATTATAAACACTAAATTAACGAAGCCTAGGTATCCTTATAAACAACTCCTATCTGCTATCAAAGAACTACAACAACATTTTGTCATAACTTATGTAGATAAAGCTTCTAATAATTATGCCATCATTTGTAAAAAATATTATGTTTCTCTGTTACAGAATTACTTAAAAGATAATCAAATTTTTAAACCCATTAATAATCAGTCTATCCAAATCAAAACTAAAATGCTAAAATTATATACACAATTAAATATTAATTGTAAGTTTTTTAAATTTCCTTATGTTACTTTGGTTCCTAAATTCCACAAATCACCTCTCAGTTTTAGAACAGTCACTTGTGGACATAATACCTTTACCACTACAGCTAGTAAGTACTTGCTTAACTGTTTAAATCGAATTAATGAATCTCTTAAATTCAGGAATTCAGGATATTTCATTTTGAACAATAGTTTTGATTTAGTTAATCACCTTAGCAAGTTACCACAAATTCTTGGTTTCCAAACCTTTGATTTTAAAGACCTATTTAATAATATTGTCATTAAAGATTTACATAAAGTTATTATCTCTCTTTATCATGACTATATATCTTCCAATCATGATGCTTTTAATGTCAAAAATTTTCCTATGCTCTTGCACTTTGTGTTATACAACAATTATATTATCCAAGGTGATAACATTTATTTACAAACATCTGGTGTACCACAAGGTGGCTGTAGTAGTAGTATACTCGCTAACTTATATCTTTATTATTATGAATGTCATTTTAACTCTAATTCATATATTATATATAGATATGTTGACGACTTAATTTGTATTATCATTGATGATTCCTATCCCATTAATATTGATTTTTACCCGTCTAACCTAGAATTAATTCCTAATGAGCCTTGCGTTAGTCAAACTGTTAATTTTTTAGACCTCAATTTAGATACCCTCAATAATCATGTAATCACCAATCTATATGATAAAAAAGATTCTTACAACTTCACTATCATAAAGCTGCTATCATATCAATCTTGTAATTCTATTCAATTGTTTAGAAACATCATTTTAAACCAGCTATTTCGAATACATCGACTTTCTGATCCTCAGTTTCACTTTCTCCACATCAATAAACTTAAACGCATTTGTCAAAACTACCTATATCCGGAAGTATTTGTAAATAATATTATTAATAATTTCAAATATACCACGTAATAATTTTACACATGCATTATTTATCTTTGATTGGTTAACTCATTTTTGAAAATTCACCCATTCTTATCACCTTACTTACCACTTGGCCTGAGTCTAATACTGTTTACTATTTTAGAATGTCTATTTTCCACTTGTCCTGAGTCCTATACTGTTTACTATTTTCGAAAGTCTCCATACTTATTATGTATCGTTCAAATGTATTCATTCCCACTCGCATTGACGAAGTGAGGTGAAATGCTCGTCCACTCGCATTGACGAAGTGAGGTGAAATGCTCAGTTACTAGTTTATCTTACACGTGCTGCTATTATTTCACATTACAGTTCGTGGAGGTATTGTTTTTCAGCTTTTGTATAATTCAATTGATTTATTTTTCTAATTCAACTAGCCAGTAGACAGCTCCAATGGTGTCTATAGTTAAATACTATCGCCATTGTCAGAAACTGGCTATTCTATCGGTTTTAATTCGAATTGTATGGCTGTCCTGATGAGAATGCAATTTCGAACTGACCGCCATTTTTTGTGTGGTTTCGATTGATTGTTCTCTATTCTTGATCTCTTGTCTTGAGCTGATTATTATTGCCTATTCTCATTTTTGCAGAGTTTTATTTTTATTTACTTTTATATACTTTTAATTGTGATTTTTGAATCCTAATATTCTTCTCATCCCCCTTTCCAATGTAGTGATATGTAACCTTCTATCTTTATCCTTAGACTTGGCTTATAGTTACTCATTTGTAACAGATATGCTAGAGATGGGTTTTTTTGTACATACAGTAGTTTATGCAAAAAATTTTCGATTAAAATCATTTAATTTTTATATATATATATATATATTTATATATATATATATATATATATATATATATATATATATTATATAGATATATATATTATATAGATATATTGTATATATATATATTATATATAAATTGTTATATATATATATATTACAATTATATATATATATATATATATATATTAACTATAAATTGTTATTTTTTCCTTGAAGGAGATAGATGCAAGTTCCAAATAAAGGTTTAAACTTAGTTTTATTTAGCATTTTGCTAAAAGAAATCTCATTTTGCTAATATATGTTCTAACATTAAGCAACAGGTTTCCGGTTTTCCCTAATTGTAATTTTGTACCAAATTTCGTTCGAATCGCTTCATTTGTTCGTGAGATAACATCTCCACAGATTTACTGACACACTCACGCCCTCACACATGCACACTCACGTACTCGCACACACATCAAACACATACATGCATGACTTTAAAAACGTCTGATTCGTGGTCAAGGTTGCTTGAAACATGCTCTCCCGACAAAAACCGGATTTCAAATTTTCGCCTATATATATGAAAGTAAAAATCAATCCATTGCCTTAGAGCAGTGTTCTTCAACCTGTGTTCCGCGGAACCCTAGGGTTCCACTCAAACGCTTTAGGGGTTCCGCGAGTCGATACTACAATTCGAATGTTCGACATATGTATGTATAATACAAATACTTTATACGGAATATTTATCTTCTTGTTTGAATTAATGCAAATTTATATCTTATATAAAGTTTTTATAACAAAGGCAGGGGTGCATCTTGTTTATAACATGTAATACGTAATATTACACATCCCCCTAAAATCAAATCTGGGTGTGCTACTGAACGAAGGGTTCCATAAAAAAAATATCTCAAGAAAGGGTTCCGCGGGATGACAAAGGTTGAAGAACACTGCCTTAGAGCTATAACTTTAACAAATTATTGAGTTATGACTTGAACGTAAATGTGAGTAAATGCGACTGCAGTCTCGCTCCGAAATAACCTTGAGAAGGAAAGTCTGCGCGTGTCACGTGATACATTTGGCGATCGCTTCGAAAGCCAGCCAATATCCGGGTGTAATGTGAGCGGAGGAGGTTGGCTTCGTATACACTCTGGCCTGTCGCGGCGGGGAGTGACACCCCACTGGGTACATTCTTAAACTTGGGACTAATCAAAAGATTTTTTTCAATCCCTTTAAAATGAAAGGTAACATGCTATAATGATCATTTGGATCAACGAAACAGATTTTTCATATATTTTACTTCCCAAATTGACACACACACACACACACACAAAATCACAAGCAACTTAAAATTCACTATAAGAATAACCCATTTCTCCACCCATCTGTCTCTGTAACGCTCGGCGAAAAACTTGGCTGGATATTGCCAATATAGCAACTTTTTTAAATATTGCAAAACGGATGAAAATGTCGCCAAATCGATAAAAATGTCACCAAATTGATAAAAATGATGGTATATTAGTTAAATTAAATGAGTTTTGTTAGGCGATAGTACTGTAATAATGTTTCACAATAACATTTGTCTGTCAGTCCAATAGTCCCACTTGTCGACAAATTTGGCAAATTGCGAAATAAACGAAAATAGGATGAAAACGACACCTAATTGATGAAAATTCAAAATTTTGAGAATTTAAGTTCAATTTCCTTCATAACCCCTGTCACTTTGTGGAAATTATTAATTTAATATATTAATAACTCATTTCTCCATCCATCCATAACACTTGGCAAAAAATTTGGTGGGATATTGTCAATTCGGCGAGTTCTTAATAAATTTTGTCAAATTGACAAAAATGTCGCCAAATTGATAAACATGACACTAAATCAATGAAATTAATTGTGTTTTATTAGAGTATTGTACTGTAATGATGTTTTGGTAGCATTTGTCTGTCAGCCCAACAGTTCCACTTGGCGACACATTAGACAACTTTTTAAAATGCTGCTAAATTGATACTAAATCAATGAAATTAATTGTGCTTTGTTAGAAGATAGCACTGTAGTGATGTTTTGTTAGCGTCTGTCTGTCAGTTCCACTTGGTGGCTTTTTCCTTGTAAAATGCACTATAGAAAAAATTACAAGCTATTTAAAAATAGGTTCTGGTATGAGAAAGTCGAGTTGAGCTACACCCTCACAATTAATTTTCATTTAATTTTGGGCAAGTAGTAATAAGTTATTTATAACCAAATTTATCTCCAGCGATCGGCCCCAACCACAGGCATTTGATCAGTGTACAATCTACCTCTGTTCATCATGGGCAACGGTGGGAATGCATGATTCCGGGTTCTGTGCTCAGCTCTACAAAATTATAAGAAGAAAAAATGGGGGTATCCAAACATTGTTGTGCTTAGATTCAGAGGTTTTTGTTTTTAACACTTTACAACAAAGTTAAAAAGTGTTTATGACTTTTTCATTCTGTGTGTCTGTCCGTTAGCACGATAACTGCCCTAAAAATGACTTTATCAAAATGAAATTTTAGTATGTTGTTCAGACGGTCTGTGGGACCTATGGGAATATAAATGGATAATATCATCCAACTAGTTTTGGATTGAACCCGGGCTGAAAAAATGAAATACATTGAACCCTATGGGACCTAATTTTTCAAACATTTTTTAAGCGGATTTAAAATTCACAAATTGCTTTGAAAGTTTTAGGAAATATTCAAATTATCCCATAAAATATATAAAAAAAATTTCAACAAAATATATTCAGTAGTTTTTTAAATAAAAATTAAAATAATAATTACACCTTTGATATGAAGCGATCACGTGACCCACTTCAAAATAAAATACGGCAATCCATCTTGTGTCAAAATTGTGATTTTTAAAGTTCTTTTTAATTTATATTTAGTGTTGTATCCGTCCTAAAACCGCTTTATTTTTGCTTAAATTCAGTGCATCTACATACTGAAACAATGGAATTACAATATATTTGAGTTCAAATGATCATCCAACTTTGATTATTTCTACAAAGAAGCCTACTTTTCACTTATGGAAAATGTAAACAGCAAAATATGTAGAATGAGTTGTAGAAGAATTGCTGCATTTCTTTAATGCAAAATTATTTAGCTCATGGAGTCTGCAATATAGCTGATATGAATGAAATATTCATTGATTTTACAGGGAAAAGGGCGATTTTTTCGATGAAGTTTTAAACATAGAGTTTAATTACTTGTACCTCCATGGTCTTAAGTTTTTAAATAAAATAAATTATTATAGTCTTGTGATGAATGAAATGAATGGAAAAATGTTTATGAATGAGATGCTGCTTTTATAGAGAGAGTCAGGCGTGTTATATTTCGATGACGTCATTTGAATAAATTTCATTTGTTTTCGATGAAGTTTTCAAATATAATAAATTATTGTAGTATTATGATAAGTTTAAAAATATTACTGAGGAATGTATCGCATTTTAGAGATGTTTAAACCAGGCAATTTATATTTTAATGCCGTTCTTTGATTGAAGTTCATTTTTTCTGATGAAGTTTTAAGTTTTCAAATATAATAAATTTATGTAGTATTGTGATAATTTAAAAAATATTAAAGAGGAATGTATCACATTTTAGAGATGTTTAAACCAGGCAATTTATATTTTAATGCCGTTCTTTGAATGAAGTTCATTTTTTCTGATGAAGTTTTAAGTTTTCAAATATAATAAATTTATGTAGTATTGTGATAATTTAAAAAATATTAAAGAGGAATGTATCGCATTTTAGAGATGTTTAAATAAAATTTCATTGAAGTTGGAAAGTGTTTGATAATCAATGCTTTATGCATGATTGATCTTTCTTGTTCTAAATTATTAATGTTCAAAATTCATAATTATCCCCCCTTCCCTTTGAAATACTAAATTAATTTATGTTTATTATGCATTTCGGCGATTTATCACTTATTAAAGTTAATTTATTATCCCTAAAAATTCCTCAATATTCTAAATTAAGAGTTCGTAAGTTAAAGAGTTGTTAATAAAGAAAGTTTCATTTAACATAATTTGGATGTGTTTCTTGAGTTTTTGGCTGTGCTTTATTGATATATGTGCGAATTTAATTTTAGTAAGTGAAATCTTTGAGAAGGAGTTTAATAAGGTGTTGAAACGTATCTGGAAAAGTAAACATGGATGTGCACAGGCCAAACAGTAGGAATAGGAATTTAAAAGAAACATTATTAATATTGCTAACAATCAATCAGGTACTAAAGAAAAACAAAAGTAAAAATAAACTTTATAATATATAAATAAATAAGTAAACTTTATTAAAATAAAATGAAATCAATTAAAAATAAATTAATAGAATTTGAATAGAAAAGCAATAAGTTAAAATTCGATATTGGTGCCGTTCACCTGTTTTGGTTCTGTCTGGGCTGTCCACTGAAGTTACATTTTTTTTTCTGAGCTATCCACCCATAATTTTAATGAAAAGATATATTTTTTTATTTATTGCTTTTATACAGGGTGAGTCAGAACTCTTGGGCCAAACTTTAAGGGGTCATAAATCACATCTAAACAAGCAATTTTTGTCATACAAAGCAGGGTCGTAACGCAAGAGGTGAACCGCTAGATGTCACTGACATTGAACGCAGTGACGACTGCATCAGAACTAGCCAGGGTTTAAGCTGAGTTTAAAATTTCTTTAGCAAAAAAGCTAAAACCTCTTTCATTTTCGCATTTTGGATAGTCGATTAGTATTTTGCGAAAAATGCGATCGTAGTGGAAACATTGGAACCAGCGAACAAACCTCAACTTGCAGCGCCACTGTTATTCTCTTGTAAAGTAATCGAAAATAATTATTTTGTTTGCAGATGATTTTTATGTACTTGTGGAAATAGCTTTTAATTGTTTATATTAGTTGATAGAATTTTGGTTAAAAGCGCTAGAAAGAATAAAAGCTCGGAAGAAATAAACGCATAAAGCGGTGATTTTTTATACTCATCGTCATTTCTACAGTGGATTGTAGAAGGAATGGCTGATTTCACAAATAAGGAAAAAGCGGACATGCATTTTATGTATAGTGCTGCGGACAGGAATGCTTGTAAAGCCCAAAGACTATACCTGGGGCATTTTCTGACAAGACGTGTGCCAGACCGAAAAATCTTTCAGCGATTACATCAGTGTCTGTGTGAAATGGGCTTCTTTGTCAATGGCATGCATGATACAGGACGTTCCAGGAGTGTGAGGACGCCACAAGTTGAAGAGAACATTCTGCAGAGGGTTTAAGATCACCTGGAAAGCAGCACACTGGCACTTTCCCATGCCTTAAATGTGTCCCAAAGAATGGTTTGCCAAGTATTACGGAATAAAAGATTACACCCCTACCATGCACAGAAAGTGCAAGCCTTGACACCTGCAGATTATCAGCCATGTACTGATTTTGCATGCTGGTTTTTGAAACAGATGGCAGTGCAGCCTGATTTTAGTGCACATGTTTTATTCACGGACAAATGCACCTTTACTCGCGAGGGCATTTTTAATATGCACAATTTTCATGTGTGGGCACCTAGAAATCTACACGCCACACGTCCACATTCCTTCCAGCAGTGTTTCTCCGTAAATGTTTGGGCTGGAATCGTCCATGATCATTTGATTGGCCCATATCTTCTATCATGCCGACTGGAAGGCAGAACATACCTCCTATTTTTACAGTAGGTATTGCCACAGTTACTGCAACATGTTCCTGCCAACATGTATGTGGTTCCAACATGACGGAGCACCACCCCATTTCAGCGTGAATGTACGGCACACCTTAGATGCTACATTTTCAGAGTAATGGATTGGTCGAGGTGGTCCCATAGCTTGGCCGGCATGATCGTCTAATCTCTCGTGTCTCAACTTTTTCTTATGGGGCCATATGAAAAGTCTCATTTACGATAGCCCCATCGACTCCGACGAGGACCTTGTTGCTAGGATTGCTGTTGCTGCCGGCATTGTCCAAGATATGCCGGGTATTTTTGCTAACGTGTGCCGCTCGCTATGTCGTAGGTGTGAAGCCTGCATTACTGCTGGTGGTCACACTTTTGAGTAGTTGCTGTAACTTTGTCCATGCATTCTGCAATTTCTGTCAGTAAAACGTACTTTGCGCCTACTCGTCATCTTTGTGTTTCCTTTTTTCATGAGAGAGTCATCATTTCCTCATTTCATGAGCTACCACCTAGCGGTTCACCTCTTGCTTTACGACCCTGCTTTGTATGACAAAATTGCTTGTTTAGATGTGATTTATCATCCCTTAAAGTTTGGCCCAAGAGTTCTGACTCACCCTGTATATGTGATACGTTTTTGTGTATTTTATATTTGCACTTTGAAAGTTGGCACATGATCTGGGAAAAATTTACTTGGTTAAGACATTTTTTTTTCTGTTTGAGGAGTGTTAAAATTGTTTGAAATTTTAAGGTTTCTGTTTCATCTAGTATTTTTTTGTGTAAAAGTAACAATGTGTAGAGGTAATTTGTTTTTTTTTATTTAGAGTAAATTTTAATCTAGTATTTTTCAAGTGAAATTAACAGTGTCTTGATTTTTTTATTTACTTGATGCATAGGTAATTTATTTTTAATAAGAGTAAATTTTAAGGTTTCGGTTTCATCTAGTATTTTTTTGTGTAAAAGTAACAATGTGTAGAGGTAATTTGTTTTTTTTATTTAGAGTAAATTTTAATCTAGTATTTTTCAAGTGAAATTAACAGTGTCTTGATTTTTTTATTTACTTGATGCATAGGTAATTTATTTTTAATAAGAGTAAATTTTAAGGTTTCTGTTTCATCTAGTATTTTTTTGTGTAAAAGTAACAATGTGTAGAGGTAATTTGTTTTTTTTATTTAGAGTAAATTTTAATCTAGTATTTTTCAAGTGAAATTAACAGTGTCTTGATTTTTTTATTTACTTGATGCATAGGTAATTTATTTTTAATAAGAGTAAATTTTAAGGTTTCTGTTTCATCTAGTATTTTTTTGTGTAAAAGTAACAATGTGTAGAGGTAATTTGTTTTTTTTATTTAGAGTAAATTTTAATCTAGTATTTTTCAAGTGAAATTAACAGTGTCTTGATTTTTTTATTTACTTGATGCATAGGTAATTTATTTTTAATAAGAGTAAATTTTAAGGTTTCTGTTTCATCTAGTATTTTTTTGTGTAAAAGTAACAATGTGTAGAGGTAATTTGTTTTTTTTATTTAGAGTAAATTTTAATCTAGTATTTTTCAAGTGAAATTAACAGTGTCTTGATTTTTTTATTTACTTGATGCATAGGTAATTTATTTTTAATAAGAGTAAATTTTAAGGTTTCGGTTTCATCTAGTATGTTTTTGTGTAAAAGTAACAATGTGTAGAGGTAATTTGTTTTTTTTATTTAGAGTAAATTTTAATCTAGTATTTTTCAAGTGAAATTAACAGTGTCTTGATTTTTTTATTTACTTGATGCATAGGTAATTTATTTTTAATAAGAGTAAATTTTAAGGTTTCTGTTTCATCTAGTATTTTTTTGTGTAAAAGTAACAATGTGTAGAGGTAATTTGTTTTTTTTATTTAGAGTAAATTTTAATCTAGTATTTTTCAAGTGAAATTAACAGTGTCTTGATTTTTTTATTTACTTGATGCATAGGTAATTTATTTTTAATAAGAGTAAATTTTAAGGTTTCTGTTTCATCTAGTATTTTTTTGTGAAAGTAACAACGTGTTGTGTAGAGATAATTTGTTTTTTTATTAAGAGTGAACTTTGTTAAAATTATTTGAAATTTTAAGGTTTCCATTTCATCTAGTACTTTTTTTTTTAGTGAAATTAACAATGTATTGTGTAAAGGTAAGGTTATCGGGGTATAAGGTGTATTCAGTGGGAAAATCATTTAGACATTAGGTATGCCTTGACCTGAAATAGTCTAAATTTACTCTCAGCTCCATTGAGCTGTAAAAGAATTTCCATGATGGATGCAGTTGCTGTTTACCCTTTGCTAGGTACTTTGAAGGTTTAATTTATTTTTATGATAAGTTGCAATCATGATTTAGGGGGATTGTTTTCAGAATTCAGGTTCAGGTAAATTTTTTACACTCCTTTGGTGTAGTGAAATAATTATTAAACCGAATCACATACTTTTGAGAAAGTTCTCGTTTAGTTATGGAATAACTTGGTTTGTTAGGAGCTAAATTTTTTTTTGTGGAATGTTTTAATTGATCTTTGGAGTTTTGCCCCAGTTTAGTTTGGGAAAATTTTAATGGAAATTTAAGTACTAAATTTTTGGTTCTCTTTTGAGACTTTGTTTACAAATTTCTGATCTATTGGCTGTTAAGTGATTTTCATATGGGTGGCTGATAAGTTAGTTGACTGTTATGGGGAGTCTGGAAATTTCAGGTACATTAGAAAAGCCTTGCTGTAAATTTCCTTCTCACCTTTTCAGCGTGGTAAAAAAAAAAATTTCCATCTGCCCATAGCTGCTACTTCATTTAGGTGCTTTGACAACTCACATATCAAAGTGTTCCGTAGGGAATACACCTTTTCCTTTATGGAAAATTACTGTCAGATTAGAGGATTCACGACCCTTTCAACCACTTTTTCGTTTTAGTATTGATGAATAGGGGAAAAAGGTTGCAATGAGATATAAGAGAGTGCTGAGTATAGCAAAGTCATGTTTATTATTATTCTTAAACGATGCATAATGTTGTTTTGAGTGTATTTTATTGTGTATAAATGATCTAAAAGCCAAAAAGATCTGTGTATAGTCCTACTTGTTAGGAAATTTAGATTTTTATGGGGAGGTAAATAAACCACAGGAAGATTTTTTTACTTGATACATATTTGTACTGAACTTCTGTTCCACTATGGTTTACTTTTTCCAGCTTACTTGATGCATATTTGCATTGAACTTCTGTTCCACTATGGTTTACTTTTCCAACTGCAAAATTTTTATTTTTGAGACCTTTAATAGTTTCATGTGTACCGCAGCAGCATTACAATAGCTCTGTTAGGATTTCGCTGGCTCTTATCCTTCATCAAGTTAATTTTCCTCATTTATTTGCTTGTTGGGTACCTCACCTTATTTGTTCTATTTGCTAAATTTCTATCTCCTTTAGGTTTATTTTGGACGTGATCATTCCAGTCTGTTTGGATTTAGAGCGCGATGGTGGGGCATGTGTTTCTTTAACATAAATTTTAAATAATGGCTAGTGATAATGAAACTCAGTTTATTTTTCTTCTGTGCTGCATACTGATTGCACAAGGTATTATATTTATAATTTACAGTTACATGAACTTTATAATTTACAGTTAAATGAATAAGAAAAGTCATGTTTGGATGAAACGGATACTAAATTTTTGGTTTCGTTTATAAAGTGATTAAAGTTAGCTTTAATTAGGTTTCAATAATTCATATTCAGAATTTTTAACTACTCAACATTTCAGAATTTTTAAGTTTTTCAATTATCTAAATTTGCTAAAGTCGAGTTATTTAAATTTTTCGAAAGTAGTCTAGTAAAAAATGTTTGGGGGTTCTTTTGGGAGTGCACCTGTTCTTAGTAAAGATGCTTAGGGACATTTTATAATTTCGGAAAGTATTTGTTTAATTATTGAAAATTAGGGGAGATTGTGCTGGTATATGGGAGTTCCGTTTCGCTACAGTTTGGTTCAGTTTGAGTATTCCACAAGCAGTAGGTAGCAGACCCCAGGGTAGTGTTGAGAGTTAGGTGCACTGAGTATATGATTTTGTTCCCACAAATGGGCAGTTCCCTCGGAAAGGGTTTATTAGTGTTTTTTTAATGTAACATTGCTCTGGTTCTGCTTTGCACTAAGCGAGTTTGAAATGATTAAAATTTTTCTTCTTTGGGGGTACTGAGTTGAAAATTTTCCTTTGGTGAGTGGTGTACTTCCCCTGGTTTAAAGTTATGATTTAAATTTTTAGTGTATTTAAGACTGCAGTTTTTATGAATCTTTTTTTTTTTTATTGCTTAAAGTTCAGTTATATAGGTTTAACAATTTTAAGGTTATGATTTGAAATTTTTAAGGTACTTAAGATTGCAGTTTTTATAAGAATTTTTTTTTTCTTTCGAAAGTTCAGTTTGATATGTTTAGTAATTTTAAGGTTGAGGTTTAAATGGATTTTTTTTTCACAGGGTATTTCCCCTGTTGATAGATTTCATCTTATTGAGTTTAAAATTTTGGAATTTAGATAGAAATTTTTTTGGGGCAAAGTCCTTCACATTTAACATGAGGTTTAATATTACATGGAATTTGTTTGTTTCTTTTATAAGGTTTACAGTATTACTATTTTTTTTTTTTTTGCCTTTTCATGGTATTTAAGTTTAGGATGGCTTTATTCCCGATCAGTGTGCCTTCCTTGAGTAACAATATGGTTTGCCAACATTTTCAACATGTGATCCCAGGAATTGTCAAGCAAGCGAGCATTTACCGTCTGGTTTCAGATTCACCCCACTCAAGAAGAGTATTTCTTTTTGGCTGTTTTGATACTTTTGTTTAAAAAATTTTATTCTAAAATTTTTTTTTCCCGAGGCGTAATGGTATTTGTTGTGCTTAGTTTCAAAGGTTTCTGCTTTTCTAAATTATTAATGTTCAAAATTCATAATTATCCCCCTTCCCTTTAAAATTCAAAGTTAATTTATGGTTATTATGCATTTTGGCGATTTATCCCATATTAACGTCAATTTATTATCCCTAAAAATTCCCCAATATTCTAAATTATGCATGCAATGTATCTATAAATGCTAAATATCTTTAAAGTCCTCTGCTAATTTGCCTGTGTCCCTGTAATTTTCCTTTCTGGCCTTATGCCTTCACTTTCGAGCGACAATTAAATTCATCTGAAAGCGAAAAATAATGCTTGTTTTAAGGGCGGATTTGGCCCTTTCACGGCTCATCAGTTGAAACGATGTAGAAACCAGATGTATATGGGTGCCGAGAGGTATTCCGTAGGGTTGTCTTAATGGGGTAATGAACTTCGGCGGCAAAACGTGGTAGCTAGAGCTTGGCAGAAATTTCATGTCTTGCGGTTCTTGGCGAAGCTTCTTTTTTTAATTCCCTAGGGTGTGTACAGGCGCTCTGTTTGAAGCGCAGCTTTTCACTCGACAATATTGGCAGCTCTTGGGAAGCGAACATTCAGTTGGCAAGGCATTCGATTCCTGGCCAGCATTTGAGAAGGAGGTTAAAAGAAATTTTGGGGCTGGGGGCTCACGCTGGGCGGCGCCCGGGGCCCGCGGTCACAGGAAGAACGTTTTAGTTTGGTGAAAAGATGTTTTATGGTATTCATTTTTATGGTTTCTGGATATTGCTACAAGTGCTGTTCCAAAGTGAAAGTCCGCATCCACCAATATGCCTGCAAGATGCTTTATGGTTACTGGACATTGCTACATGCTCCAATGTGAAAGACCGCATCTACCAATAAGTCTGCTACCAGTGTCATTCATTCTAAAGTGAAATTACGCAGCTGCCAATATACCTACTACAATTGTTGTTCAAAAGTGAAATTCTGCCAGTTTTCAGGTTCCGTGAGTAATTGGAACCTAGGTGTTTCCTCGCCAGCTTTATAAGTGACTGGAGAGTCATGCAATTGGAAATTAGATTTAACAGGGTTGGAAATGTATCCCTGTTTTGTGCATGTTTTTAGCAAAGATAGTGCGGTCATTTAGTGTTTTTGTTAATACAGTGATTCCTCACTTATAAGCGCTCCCGGCCCTCACTTATAAGCGCTCCCTTTATGCGGTCCCGGCCAGGGATACAGGAAAACAATGATAACTTTTATTCATTTATGCGCAGCACTAAAAAAGCATTTCTCACTTATGCGCGTTGCAAAAAAAAATTTTTTCAGTTCAAAAAGTAGGTTCCTCAAGTAGTCAGGTGTTGCTTATTGCAAGAATTTTACCCTTTTTGTTCGGCTTCTAAGAATGCATCCCTTCGCCCTTCCCCTATTGTTCAGATTCCAGGAACACATTCCTCTACCTTATACACAGGGGTGTATGTGGGGGTTCTTGTGATTGACGTCAGTAAAAGTCTCAGCCAATTAGAGAGGTTAGTACAGTATGTACCAACGTGACATTGATCGCTAAGGAAAGAACAATCTTTGGAATTTTGGTTAGATGGTTACGTTTTAAAATGGCAAAAAGAACGAAATTGTTGATTTCGTTTAAAATGGATGTTATTAAAAAATTCGAAGAAAGTCCTTGCACCTCGAAAAAAGCTTTAGTCCTTGCACCTCGAAAAAAGCATTTTAATGTCCCAGAATGGACATTGAGAGGGATTTTAAAAAATCGGGAGGCGATAATAGTATCTCATCGAGAATGTGGAATTTAGTCGAAGAAAAGAAGCAGAATTCAAGGTGGAAAGTACGAAGAATTTGAGAAAGTTTTAGTGCTATGGTTTCAAGAAGCTCGCGCCTCGAACATTCCTGTTAACGTTGAGCTTCTAAGGGTGAAGGCCGTACAGTTGTTAAAGAGTTTTGAAATGGAAAACTTTTCTGATTGAAAAATTCAAAAATAGGCATGGCTTGGGAACTCATGTCCTTTCTGGGAAAGTGCGAGTGTCAATAAAGGAACAATGGAAAGAAGACTTGGCTACTTTAGTAAATGGATGCGAACCGAAAAACATCTACAATTAACCCTTTCGGGACGGCGGCATTCCGGAGCTGTCGTGGCCCAAAAGACGAAGCGCTTCGCTTCCTAACTGGTCGAAAAGGACGGCGCATTTTTTGCGCTAAGCCTAACTCTCGAAAAAAATTCACTAAAAATCACCTATTCAACACAGAAATCTACTTTTTTCAGGAATAAAAGAAATATTTATGTTCTATTTGATGTATAATTTTCATACAAATCTGAATACAAAATACTCGTTAGTTGCTCCCATTCTTTTATCCGAAATAAACGAATAATTTCACTGCCTCTAAAATCCAAACAAAAAAAAATACTCTCTTATATTCCTATGATTCACCAACGAAATCATAACACTGAAATAAAAATAAAAACCGAAACTCAATTATAAAATTGTTGATGCTACGAGAATTACTCTGTTTATGTTACAAAATGATTTTCACCGCTCTAAATGGAGAAATAATTCATTCGATCCTCTTCTGCCAAGGTCATGCCTCTGCAAAATACATTGAAGTTAGTTCCATGGACAAGTAACGCCATCTAGCGCACAAATTAAAACGTTCCGCATGGTGGCACTTATAGGTGCCACTATCCGCTTGCGGTAAAATTTCCTCTGGCCCGAGTGAGTGCCGTTTGTCCTTGAATGCAAGTTCGCAGCTGGCGCGTAGGCGTGCCAGTCGTCGCGAAAGGGTTAAAAGTAAAGAAAATTAAAAGTATTGCAATGCCGATGGTTCGGAAAAATTCCCGCCTGTTGGAAATAATCAATACATCGCGATTCACGTTCCTGTGAACGGGTGTTTATGCAAATTTAATATGAACGACTCTTCCCGTTCACCGGCGTGAACCGTGACGTTTTTCAACATGAGGTTTCATGCAAATCAGTTCTCAATGCGTACGCATCTGATTTGCATATCCGGGGGCATTTCCGGAACTGTCCATTCTCGGATATATAGGGCAGAGGTTTCTTGAAGCAAATGAGAAGGTCGAAAGTAGGTCGATCGAGATCCGACGTCTGAAGAAGTCAGACGAGATAGACACTGATGGTCTGATGCAGGCAGACAGAAATGTCATTGGCAAATCAAACAAACCTCGCTGTTTTAAGAACGTGAAGAAGCTTCCTTGTGACTACACTAGCAACAAAACGGCATGGATGACATCACACATTTTCTTGGATTTCCTTCATAAATTCGACAGGAAAATGAAAAAAGAAAAACGGAAAGTTCTCTTATTCATGGATCAGTGTCCTGCTCATCCACAAGATCTTCCAACTTTCAATAACATGAAAGTTTTGTTTTTTCCTGTGAATTGCACAAGCAACCTTTGGATCTGAGCGTCATTCGTTGTGTGAAAGTGCACTACAGAACAACTTTTAATCTGTCGACTTCTGGCTGTTTTAGAAACAAAACGTGCAACGACAGACGAATTGAAGCAAGTTACTATCCTTGATAAAATTCATATGTTGTGCTCATCATGTAGAAACATCACTGACAAATGTATTAAAAGCTGCTTTAAGAAAGCAGGGTTTTCGTTTCCAGCAGAAAATGAATGTGAGAAGCCAGAAAATGAATGTGAAAATTGTGAAAATGACATAAACGAAGAAAATTGGCATACTGTATCTAGGACTCGCTACTTGTACTTTCAACAAATTCATTGATGTAGATGAAAATTTAATCACAGCTCAATTGTGGGAAATTGGAGACATTGCAGCTGAAATAAATGTTAGTGACAAAGATGAAGAGGTAGACGACGAAAAAGAAGATGCAGCAAAAGTTCCTCCAACTCACACAGTAGCGTTAGAAGCATTAGAAACTCTGTGTGACTATTTTCAGTTTAATTCTGGAAGTGAAGGAACTTTTTCACGTCTTGATGAACTTGAAAAGACTCTTTTTGAAAATTCACGAAAACAAAAACAATCCTCGATTGTAAATTATTTTGTTAGAAAGCAGTAATAGGAGTAAAATGAAATTTGAGTATGTAAGCATTTCCATTTTCTTTGTGTTTTTAAAAAATAGTAATTCATTAAAAAATAAATTCATTGCATTTTGAAACTAATCTTATTTACATTTTTCAGTAGTGTATACATAGTATTAAACAATATAATGTAGTACAATGTATTGATGTTTCACTTTTAAGTTCCCTTTTGTGGTTTTTCGCTTATGCGCGTCTCTCATTTATGCACGTTTTTCTCGCTGTCCCGTGTGTCCACGCATAAGTGAGAGATCACTGTATTACGTTTCTTCAATTGACATGAATTTACATTTTTGTATTTTAAATAATTTGTGGTTTTAAATATTTTATTCTGAATACTTTGGTTTTACATCTCTATTCTCAAACGTGGGAATTTTACCCTTTTAATTTGTTTTGTTTCCTTTTGAGGTATTTAAATTGTTAACAAAGTTTGTTTAAATCAAGTTATTTGTTTTAAATTTAATATAAGATAACTACCATGCAATGTACTATTAAATTAATCACTATACAATTTATTAAGTAGAATTTGAAAGATAAATAAATAAATTGGCATCACGTCTGATTTTAATTAGTAGAAACAACAAGCACACAACTATAATAGAAGGTCTTTATTTCACTTCTTATAAGACGTACAAAATTTAAAAAGGCCACAGCGCTTTCGAGCGTAAATACGCTCTTCATCAGTGGCTACATGGAAATAGAAATGATCGTTCATATATAGACCAGAAAAGGTGACAAATTTGCATAAATACAATTATCAATAAACATACGTTTATCTAAGGAGAATCCAAAAATACAAAACATTTTGCACAGATTTTGCTCTGAGTTTGGTTTCCGGCCTGCTCACTCTAATGTTTCTTCTTTATTTAACCGGATTCGGTCTGATAAGCTGGGTGATAAGGATGACTTTAAAAGCTTTGCTGGGGTGTATGTGGTTCCCCTGTTGTCCATCGATAAATATAGTTTCCCGTACCATCCTAGGATTTTCCGCCCCTTTATTCAGTTTTGCTCTGAGTTTGGTTTCAGGCCTGCTCACTCTAATGTTTCTTCTTTATTTAACCGGATTCGGTCTGATAAGCTGGGTGATAAGGATGACTTTAAAAGCTTTGCTGGGGTGTATGTGGTTCCCCTGTTGTCCATCGATAAATATAGTTTCCCGTACCATCCTAGGATTTTCCGCCCCTTTATTCAGTTTTGCTCTGAGTTTGGTTTCAGGCCTGCTCACTCTAATGTTTCTTCTTTATTTAACCGGATTCGGTCTGATAAGCTGGGTGATAAGGATGACTTTAAAAGCTTTGCTGGGGTGTATGTGGTTCCCCTGTTGTCCATCGATAAATATAGTTTCCCATACCATCCTAGGATTTTCCGCCCCTTTATTCAGTTTTGCTCTGAGTTTGGTTTCAGGCCTGCTCACTCTAATGTTTCTTCTTTATTTAACCGGATTCGGTCTGATAAGCTGGGTGATAAGGATGACTTTAAAAGCTTTGCTGGGGTGTATGTGGTTCCCCTGTTGTCCATCGATGGTAACTTTAAATTTTATATTGGCAGTACAAAACGTACTGTTGGTATCCGTTTGGCAGAACACGCTAGAGATGTCAAAGGTGGTAAACTTTCTACGGCCTTTGCTCATTTTGTTAAAGAAAATTTCCGGCCCATTTTTGAAAGAACTTTCCTTCTTATGCGTTGTAATAACCCTCGTAATATTCTCCTTTTTGAATCCCTCTTTATTTATATTTACCGTGAGTTGATTTGTAATTTTGACACTGTTCAGATTTTAAGTTATGCTTGGCGACTCATTCTTGACTCCATGCAATTCAAGTCTCTTCATAGTTATCTTTGACGTCATCCTCTTGGGGATTGGGCCTGACTGCTCCCAAAAAATTTTTGAATTTGAAATTTCTGTAATAAAATTGTAAGGATTTTTTACTGTACTTTTCGTGATTTATGCTCAATTTGTTAAATCTGTGCAAAATGTTTTGTATTTTTGAATTCTCCTTAGATAAACGTATGTTTATTGATAATTGTATTTATACAAATTTGTCACCTTTTCTGGTCTATATATGAATGATAATTTCTATTTCCATGTAGCCACTGATGAAGAGCGTATTTACGCTCGAAAGTGCTCTGGCCTTTTTAAATTTTGTACGTCCTTTAAGAAGTGAAATAAAGACCTTCTATTATAGTTGTGTGCTTGTTGTTTCTACTAATTTGGAAGATGTTTTTTTGTTCATAAGTTACAGAGTTTTTAATAAAGAAAGTTTCATTTAACATAATTTGGCTGTGTTTCTTGAGTTTTCGGCTGTGCTTTATTGACATATGTGCGAATTTAATTTTGGTAAGTGAAATCTTTGAGGAGTTTAATAAGGTGTTAAAACGTATCTGGAAAAGTAAACATGGATGTGCACAGGCCAAACAGTAGGAATAGGAATTTAAAAGAAACATTAGTAATATTGCTAACAATCAGGTACTAAAGAAAAAAAAAGTAAATAAACTTTACAATATATAAATAAATAAGTAAAATTTATTAAAATAAAATGAAATCAATTAAAAGTAAATTAATAGAATTTGAATAGAAAAGCAATAACCTAAAATTCGATACAAAATATTATTTCTCATTCTTCTTCAACTATCATTTTTTCAAACATCAATGGGTTCAGATAGGTTCCGGGAAGGGGGGGCTCTCTTCTTGGCAATGCCAATGGCTAGCACTACATAACAGGAAAATTTTAGATTTTATTTTTGACTCTGAAGCAAGCGGAAACTAGTTTACAACATATACCATAAACACAACATAAAAAGAGTACCGCCAATATACATGCATAGGATCTAATAAAATACTTACAGACAACAGTGAATCGAATGAATTAGTTACTCCACTATCTACTGAACCAACAGGACTGTCAAAGTGGCGTAACTGAACTTCTTTGTAATTCTCACGTATTTTTTTACCATACTGAAATAAAACAAGTCAGTATAAAGCATGGCTGGATTTGAGAACATGATTATAATAAATATTTATGTAAATAAATTTATCTATAATTTGCGTCCACAATTATTCTTTTTGTTATTATAATTTTGCATTTATATTGTTACAAACATGTGAAATGCTTCACAGTGGTAAAACACTTTTATAGGCATTCCTATTATATAAAAGTAGGGTAATTTAGCATGATTGCCATATTGGGTGATTTAGCTTCAACTTGGCAACAACTTTTGGAATATACTAGAATTTTCTCTAAATATAGAATATTTTTGGAAATATGCGCCCTTTCTAGAAATTTCTATGGAGTTTATATAAAAGGAGTCATCACTCAGTTGGAGAATAGTTGGGATAATATGAGTTAAATTGAATTGTGTGATATGTCAGTGTTTCGAGAATAGTATCGACTATTTTGTGAAATAAGTGGGCTGTTTTATTGCATCTGACAGCTGTCGAGGAATCTTATAGTTGTCGAGTTATTCGCTGTTTACAGTTATTATTCGTGCTTTTAAATAAATGTTATTTGGATTTAAATGTTTTAGAAATTTGGACTCATTTTTGCATCCACAATTCCAGAGGATACGTTGCAACGATATCTAGTCAGCATTGTGGTAGAGTCCTATTGGTTTTAATGCATGATGGTAAATTTCTTAACACATCTACGAATAAGGGGAACAGACATAATGGTTCAAAAACTTTGCAAATTTAAAAACTTCTATCTCTCATATACTATATAATTAAAAAACAAATAATAATAATATCTAAAATCAATAGGCTTCCAGTATTAATTACAATTTGTATCAAATGTTTCCTAATGAAAAATTACATTAGAAATTATTATATATGCAACATTATTGAAGGTTCAAATTTCATAAAAATTTAGGAGTTTTCTGAACACTTGATTGCGTTTAAAATCTATAGGCTTCCAGTATTCATTACAATTTGTATCAAACGTTCAGTAATGAAAAATTACATAAGAAATGATTATATATGCAACATTATTGAAGGTTCTAATTTTATAAAAATTTAGGAGTCTTCTGAACATTCGATTACGTTTAAATCAATAGGCTTCCAGTGTTCATTACAATTTGTATCAAACGCTTCTTAATGAAAAATTACATAAGAAATGATTATATATGCAACATTATTGAAAGTTCTAATTTTATAAAAATTTTGGAATCTTCTAAACACTCGATTACATTTAAAATCAATAGGCTTCCAGTATTCATTGATTACAATTTGTATCAAATGTTTCCTAATGAAAAATTACATTAGAAATTATTATATATGCAACATTATTGAAGGTTCAAATTTTATAAAAATTTAGGAGTCTTCTGAACACTCGATTACGTTTAAAATCAATAGGCTTCCAGTATTCATTACAATTTGTATCAAACGTTCAGTAATGAAAAATTACATAAGAAATGATTATATATGCAACATTATTGAAGGTTCTAATTTTATAAAAATTTAGGAGTCTTCTGAACATTCGATTACGTTTAAAATCAATAGGCTTCCAGTGTTCATTACAATTTGTATCAAACGCTTCTTAATGAAAAATTACATGAATGAAATGATTATATATGCAACATTATTGAAAAATCTAATTTTATAAAAATTTTGGAATCTTCTAAACACTCGATTACATTTAAAATCAATAGGCTTCCAGTATTCATTGATTACAATTTGTATCAAATGTTTCCAAATGAAAAATTACATAACAAATGATTTATATATGCAACATTATTGAAGGTTCTAATTTTATAAAAATTTAGGAGTCTTCTAAACACTCGATTGCATTAAAAATCAATAGGCTTCCAGTATTCATTGATTACAATTTGTATCAAACGTTTCCTAATGAAAAATTCCATAATAAATGATTATATATGCAACATTATTGAAGGTTCTAATTTTATAAAAATTTAGGAGTCTTCTGAACACTCGATTGCGTTTAAAATCAATAGGCTTCCAGTATTTATTACAATTTGTATCAAACACTTCTTAATGAAAAATTACATAATAAATGATTATATATGCAACATTATTGAAGGTTCTAATTTTATAAAAATTTAGGAGTCTTCTGAACACTCGATTATGTTTAAAATCAATAGGCTTCCAGTGTTCATTACAATTTGTATCAAACGCTTCTTAATGAAAAATTACATAAGAAATGATTATATATGCAACATTATTGAAAGTTCTAATTTTATAAAAATTTTGGAATCTTCTAAACACTCGATTACATTTAAAATCAATAGGCTTCCAGTATTCATTGATTACAATTTGTATCAAATGTTTCCTAATGAAAAATTACATTAGAAATTATTATATATGCAACATTACTGAAGGTTCAAATTTTATAAAAATTTAGGAGTCTTCTGAACACTCGATTGCGTTTAAAATCAATAGGCTTCCAGTATTCATTACAATTTGTATCAAACGTTCAGTAATGAAAAATTACATAAGAAATGATTATATATGCAACATTATTGAAGGTTCTAATTTTATAAAAATTTAGGAGTCTTCTGAACATTCGATTACGTTTAAAATCAATAGGCTTCCAGTGTTCATTACAATTTGTATCAAACGCTTCTTAATGAAAAATTACATAAGAAATGATTATATATGCAACATTATTGAAAGTTCTAATTTTATAAAAATTTTGGAATCTTCTAAACACTCGATTACATTTAAAATCAATAGGCTTCCAGTATTCATTGATTACAATTTGTATCAAATGTTTCCTAATGAAAAATTATATAAGAAATGATTTATATATGCAACATTATTGAAGGTTCAAATTTTATAAAAATTTAGGAGTCTTCTAAACACTCGATTGCATTAAACATCAATAGGCTTCCAGTATTCATTGATTACAATTTGTATCAAACACTTCTTAATGAAAAATTACATAATAAATGATTATATATGCAACATTATTGAAGGTACTAATTTTATAAAAATTTAGGAGTCTTCTGAACACTCGATTATGTTTAAAATCAATAGGCTTCCAGTGTTCATTACAATTTGTATCAAACGCTTCTTAATGAAAAATTACATAAGAAATGATTATATATGCAACATTATTGAAAGTTCTAATTTTATAAAAATTTTGGAATCTTCTAAACACTCGATTACATTTAAAATCAATAGGCTTCCAGTATTCATTGATTACAATTTGTATCAAATGTTTCCTAATGAAAAATTACATAACAAATGATTTATATATGCAACATTATTGAAGGTTCTAATTTTATAAAAATTTAGGAGTCTTCTAAACACTCGATTGCATTAAAAATCAATAGGCTTCCAGTATTCATTGATTACAATTTGTATCAAACGTTTCCTAATGAAAAATTCCATAATAAATGATTATATATGCAACATTATTGAAGGTTCTAATTTTATAAAAATTTAGGAGTCTTCTAAACACTCGATTGCATTAAAAATCAATAGGCTTCCAGTATTCATTGATTACAATTTGTATCAAATGTTTCCTAATGAAAAATTCCATAATAAATGATTATATATGCAACATTATTGAAGGTTCTAATTTTATAAAAATTTAGGAGTCTTCTGAACACTCGATTGCGTTTAAAATCAATAGGCTTCCAGTATTCATTACAATTTGTATCAAACACTTCTTAATGAAAAATTACATAAGAAATGATTATATAGGCAACATTATTGAAGGTTCTAATTTTATAAAAATTTAGGAGTCTTCTGAACACTCGATTATGTTTAAAATCAATAGGCTTCCAGTGTTCATTACAATTTGTATCAAACGCTTCTTAATGAAAAATTACATAAGAAATGATTATATATGCAACATTATTGAAAGTTCTAATTTTATAAACATTTTGGAATCTTCTAAACACTCGATTACATTTAAAATCAATAGGCTTCCAGTATTCATTGATTACAATTTGTATCAAATGTTTCCTAATGAAAAATTATATAAGAAATGATTTATATATGCAACATTATTGAAGGTTCTAATTTTATAAAAATTTAGGAGTCTTCTAAACAGTCGATTGCATTAAACATCAATAGGCTTCCAGTATTCATTGATTACAATTTGTATCAAATGTTTCCTAATGAAAAATTACATTAGAAATTATTATATATGCAACATTACTGAAGGTTCAAATTTTATAAAAATTTAGGAGTCTTCTGAACACTCGATTGCGTTTAAAATCAATAGGCTTCCAGTATTCATTACAATTTGTATCAAACGTTCAGTAATGAAAAATTACATAAGAAATGATTATATATGCAACATTATTGAAGGTTCTAATTTTATAAAAATTTAGGAGTCTTCTGAACATTCGACTACGTTTAAAATCAATAGGCTTCCAGTGTTCATTACAATTTGTATCAAACGCTTCTTAATGAAAAATTACATAAGAAATGATTATATATGCAACATTATTGAAAGTTCTAATTTTATAAAAATTTTGGAATCTTCTAAACACTCGATTACATTTAAAATCAATAGGCTTCCAGTATTCATTGATTACAATTTGTATCAAATGTTTCCTAATGAAAAATTATATAAGAAATGATTTATATATGCAACATTATTGAAGGTTCTAATTTTATAAAAATTTAGGAGTCTTCTAAACACTCGATTGCATTAAACATCAATAGGCTTCCAGTATTCATTGATTACAATTTGTATCAAATGTTTCCTAATGAAAAATTACATTAGAAATTATTATATATGCAACATTACTGAAGGTTCAAATTTTATAAAAATTTAGGAGTCTTCTGAACACTCGATTGCGTTTAAAATCAATAGGCTTCCAGTATTCATTACAATTTGTATCAAACGTTCAGTAATGAAAAATTACATAAGAAATGATTATATATGCAACATTATTGAAGGTTCTAATTTTATAAAAATTTAGGAGTCTTCTGAACATTCGATTACGTTTAAAATCAATAGGCTTCCAGTGTTCATTACAATTTGTATCAAACGCTTCTTAATGAAAAATTACATAAGAAATGATTATATATGCAACATTATTGAAAGTTCTAATTTTATAAAAATTTTGGAATCTTCTAAACACTCGATTACATTTAAAATCAATAGGCTTCCAGTATTAATTGATTACAATTTGTATCAAATGTTTCCTAATGAAAAATTACATAACAAATGATTTATATATGCAACATTATTGAAGGTTCTAATTTTATAAAAATTTAGGAGTCTTCTAAACACTCGATTGCATTAAAAATCAATAGGCTTCCAGTATTCATTGATTACAATTTGTATCAAACGTTTCCTAATGAAAAATTCCATAATAAATGATTATATATGCAACATTATTGAAGGTTCTAATTTTATAAAAATTTAGGAGTCTTCTGAACACTCGATTGCATTTAAAATCAATAGGCTTCCAGTATTCATTACAATTTGTATCAAACACTTCTTAATGAAAAATTACATAAGAAATGATTATATAGGCAACATTATTGAAGGTTCTAATTTTATAAAAATTTAGGAGTCTTCTGAACACTCGATTATGTTTAAAATCAATAGGCTTCCAGTGTTCATTACAATTTGTATCAAACGCTTCTTAATGAAAAATTACATAAGAAATGATTATATATGCAACATTATTGAAAGTTCTAATTTTATAAAAATTTTGGAATCTTCTAAACACTCGATTACATTTAAAATCAATAGGCTTCCAGTATTCATTGATTACAATTTGTATCAAATGTTTCCTAATGAAAAATTACATTAGAAATTATTATATATGCAACATTACTGAAGGTTCAAATTTTATAAAAATTTAGGAGTCTTCTGAACACTCGATTGCGTTTAAAATCAATAGGCTTCCAGTATTCATTACAATTTGTATCAAACGTTCAGTAATGAAAAATTACATAAGAAATGATTATATATGCAACATTATTGAAGGTTCTAATTTTATAAAAATTTAGGAGTCTTCTGAACATTCGATTACGTTTAAAATCAATAGGCTTCCAGTGTTCATTACAATTTGTATCAAACGCTTCTTAATGAAAAATTACATAAGAAATGATTATATATGCAACATTATTGAAAGTTCTAATTTTATAAAAATTTTGGAATCTTCTAAACACTCGATTACATTTAAAATCAATAGGCTTCCAGTATTCATTGATTACAATTTGTATCAAATGTTTCCTAATGAAAAATTATATAAGAAATGATTTATATATGCAACATTATTGAAGGTTCAAATTTTATAAAAATTTAGGAGTCTTCTAAACACTCGATTGCATTAAACATCAATAGGCTTCCAGTATTCATTGATTACAATTTGTATCAAACACTTCTTAATGAAAAATTACATAATAAATGATTATATATGCAACATTATTGAAGGTTCTAATTTTATAAAAATTTAGGAGTCTTCTGAACACTCGATTATGTTTAAAATCAATAGGCTTCCAGTGTTCATTACAATTTGTATCAAACGCTTCTTAATGAAAAATTACATAAGAAATGATTATATATGCAACATTATTGAAAGTTCTAATTTTATAAAAATTTTGGAATCTTCTAAACACTCGATTACATTTAAAATCAATAGGCTTCCAGTATTCATTGATTACAATTTGTATCAAATGTTTCCTAATGAAAAATTACATAACAAATGATTTATATATGCAACATTATTGAAGGTTCTAATTTTATAAAAATTTAGGAGTCTTCTAAACACTCGATTGCATTAAAAATCAATAGGCTTCCAGTATTCATTGATTACAATTTGTATCAAACGTTTCCTAATGAAAAATTCCATAATAAATGATTATATATGCAACATTATTGAAGGTTCTAATTTTATAAAAATTTAGGAGTCTTCTAAACACTCGATTGCATTAAAAATCAATAGGCTTCCAGTATTCATTGATTACAATTTGTATCAAATGTTTCCAAATGAAAAATTCCATAATAAATGATTATATATGCAACATTATTGAAGGTTCTAATTTTATAAAAATTTAGGAGTCTTCTGAACACTCGATTGCGTTTAAAATCAATAGGCTTCCAGTATTCATTACAATTTGTATCAAACACTTCTTAATGAAAAATTACATAAGAAATGATTATATAGGCAACATTATTGAAGGTTCTAATTTTATAAAAATTTAGGAGTCTTCTGAACACTCGATTATGTTTAAAATCAATAGGCTTCCAGTGTTCATTACAATTTGTATCAAACGCTTCTTAATGAAAAATTACATAAGAAATGATTATATATGCAACATTATTGAAAGTTCTAATTTTATAAACATTTTGGAATCTTCTAAACACTCGATTACATTTAAAATCAATAGGCTTCCAGTATTCATTGATTACAATTTGTATCAAATGTTTCCTAATGAAAAATTATATAAGAAATGATTTATATATGCAACATTATTGAAGGTTCTAATTTTATAAAAATTTAGGAGTCTTCTAAACAGTCGATTGCATTAAACATCAATAGGCTTCCAGTATTCATTGATTACAATTTGTATCAAATGTTTCCTAATGAAAAATTACATTAGAAATTATTATATATGCAACATTACTGAAGGTTCAAATTTTATAAAAATTTAGGAGTCTTCTGAACACTCGATTGCGTTTAAAATCAATAGGCTTCCAGTATTCATTACAATTTGTATCAAACGTTCAGTAATGAAAAATTACATAAGAAATGATTATATATGCAACATTATTGAAGGTTCTAATTTTATAAAAATTTAGGAGTCTTCTGAACATTCGACTACGTTTAAAATCAATAGGCTTCCAGTGTTCATTACAATTTGTATCAAACGCTTCTTAATGAAAAATTACATAAGAAATGATTATATATGCAACATTATTGAAAGTTCTAATTTTATAAAAATTTTGGAATCTTCTAAACACTCGATTACATTTAAAATCAATAGGCTTCCAGTATTCATTGATTACAATTTGTATCAAATGTTTCCTAATGAAAAATTATATAAGAAATGATTTATATATGCAACATTATTGAAGGTTCTAATTTTATAAAAATTTAGGAGTCTTCTAAACACTCGATTGCATTAAACATCAATAGGCTTCCAGTATTCATTGATTACAATTTGTATCAAATGTTTCCTAATGAAAAATTACATTAGAAATTATTATATATGCAACATTACTGAAGGTTCAAATTTTATAAAAATTTAGGAGTCTTCTGAACACTCGATTGCGTTTAAAATCAATAGGCTTCCAGTATTCATTACAATTTGTATCAAACGTTCAGTAATGAAAAATTACATAAGAAATGATTATATATGCAACATTATTGAAGGTTCTAATTTTATAAAAATTTAGGAGTCTTCTGAACATTCGATTACGTTTAAAATCAATAGGCTTCCAGTGTTCATTACAATTTGTATCAAACGCTTCTTAATGAAAAATTACATAAGAAATGATTATATATGCAACATTATTGAAAGTTCTAATTTTATAAAAATTTTGGAATCTTCTAAACACTCGATTACATTTAAAATCAATAGGCTTCCAGTATTAATTGATTACAATTTGTATCAAATGTTTCCTAATGAAAAATTACATAACAAATGATTTATATATGCAACATTATTGAAGGTTCTAATTTTATAAAAATTTAGGAGTCTTCTAAACACTCGATTGCATTAAAAATCAATAGGCTTCCAGTATTCATTGATTACAATTTGTATCAAACGTTTCCTAATGAAAAATTCCATAATAAATGATTATATATGCAACATTATTGAAGGTTCTAATTTTATAAAAATTTAGGAGTCTTCTGAACACTCGATTGCATTTAAAATCAATAGGCTTCCAGTATTCATTACAATTTGTATCAAACACTTCTTAATGAAAAATTACATAAGAAATGATTATATAGGCAACATTATTGAAGGTTCTAATTTTATAAAAATTTAGGAGTCTTCTGAACACTCGATTATGTTTAAAATCAATAGGCTTCCAGTGTTCATTACAATTTGTATCAAACGCTTCTTAATGAAAAATTACATAAGAAATGATTATATATGCAACATTATTGAAAGTTCTAATTTTATAAAAATTTTGGAATCTTCTAAACACTCGATTACATTTAAAATCAATAGGCTTCCAGTATTCATTGATTACAATTTGTATCAAATGTTTCCTAATGAAAAATTACATAAGAAATGATTTATATATGCAACATTATTGAAGGTTCTAATTTTATAAAAATTTAGGAGTCTTCTAAACACTCGATTGCATTAAAAATCAATAGGCTTCCAGTATTCATTGATTACAATTTGTATCAAATGTTTCCTAATGAAAAATTACATTAGAAATTATTATATATGCAACATTACTGAAGGCTCAAATTTTATAAAAATTTAGGAGTTTTCTGAACACTTGATTGCATTTAAAATCTATAGGCTTCCAGTATTCATTACAATTTGTATCAAACGTTCAGTAATGAAAAATTACATAACAAATGACTATATATGCAACATTATTGAAGGTTCTAATTTTATAAAAATTTAGGAGTCTTCTGAACATTCGATTACGTTTAAAATCAATAGGCTTCCAGGGTTCATTACAATTTGTATCAAACGCTTCTTAATGAAAAATTACATAAGAAATGATTATATATGCAACATTATTGAAAGTTCTAATTATATAAAAATTTTGGAATCTTCTAAACACTCGATTACATTTAAAATCAATAGGCTTCCAGTATTCATTGATTACAATTTGTATCAAACGCTTCTTAATGAAAAATTACATAACAAATGATTTATATATGCAACATTATTGAAGGTTCTAATTTTATAAAAATTTAGGAGTCTTCTAAACACTCGATTGCATTAAAAATCAATAGGCTTCCAGTATTCATTGATTACAATTTGTATCAAATGTTTCCTAATGAAAAATTACATAACAAATGATTTATATATGCAACATTATTGAAGGTTCTAATTTTATAAAAATTTAGGAGTCTTCTAAACACTCGATTGCATTAAAAATCAATAGGCTTCCAGTATTCATTGATTACAATTTGTATCAAACGTTTCCTAATGAAAAATTACATAACAAATGATTTATATATGCAACATTATTGAAGGTTCTAATTTTATAAAAATTTAGGAGTCTTCTAAACACTCGATTGCATTAAAAATCAATAGGCTTCCAGTATTCATTGATTACAATTTGTATCAAACGTTTCCTAATGAAAAATTCCATAATAAATGATTATATATGCAACATTATTGAAGGTTCTAATTTTATAAAAATTTAGGAGTCTTCTGAACACTCGATTGCGTTTAAAATCAATAGGCTTCCAGTATTCATTACAATTTGTATCAAACACTTCTTAATGAAAAATTACATAAGAAATGATTATATAGGCAACATTATTGAAGGTTCTAATTTTATAAAAATTTAGGAGTCTTCTGAACACTCGATTATGTTTAAAATCAATAGGCTTCCAGTGTTCATTACAATTTGTATCAAATGCTTTTTAATGAAAAATTACATAAGAAATGATTATATATGCAACATTATTGAAAGTTCTAATTTTATAAAAATTTTGGAATCTTCTAAACACTCGATTACATTTAAAATCAATAGGCTTCCAGTATTCATTGATTACAATTTGTATCAAATGTTTCCTAATGAAAAATTACATTAGAAATTATTATATGTGCAACATTACTGAAGGTTCAAATTTTATAAAAATTTAGGAGTTTTCTGAACACTTGATTGCATTTAAAATCTATAGGCTTCCAGTATTCATTACAATTTGTATCAAACGTTCAGTAATGAAAAATTACATAAGAAATGATTATATATGCAACATTATTGAAGGTTCTAATTTTATAAAAATTTAGGAGTCTTCTGAACATTCGATTACGTTTAAAATCAATAGGCTTCCAGGGTTCATTACAATTTGTATCAAAAGCTTCTTAATGAAAAATTACATAAGAAATGATTATATATGCAACATTATTGAAAGTTCTAATTTTATAAAAATTTTGGAATCTTCTAAACACTCGATTACATTTAAAATCAATAGGCTTCCAGTATTCATTGATTACAATTTGTATCAAATGTTTCCTAATGAAAAATTACATTAGAAATTATTATATATGCAACATTATTGAAGGTTCAAATTTTATAAAAATTTAGGAGTCTTCTGAACACTCAATTGCGTTTAAAATCAATAGGCTTCCAGTATTCATTACAATTTGTATCAAACGTTCAGTAATGAAAAATTACATAAGAAATGATTATATATGCAACATTATTGAAGGTTCTAATTTTATAAAAATTTAGGAGTCTTCTGAACATTCGATTACGTTTAAAATCAATAGGCTTCCAGTGTTCATTACAATTTGTATCAAACGCTTCTTAATGAAAAATTACATAAGAAATGATTATATATGCAACATTATTGAAAGTTCTAATTTTATAAAAATTTTGGAATCTTCTAAACACTCGATTACATTTAAAATCAATAGGCTTCCAGTATTCATTGATTACAATTTGTATCAAATGTTTCCTAATGAAAAATTACATAACAAATGATTTATATATGCAACATTAATGAAGGTTCTAATTTTATAAAAATTTAGGAGTCTTCTAAACACGCGATTGCATTAAAAATCAATAGGCTTCCAGTATTCATTGATTACAATTTGTATCAAACGTTTCCTAATGAAAAATTCCATAATAAATGATTATATATGCAACATTATTGAAGGTTCTAATTTTATAAAAATTTAGGAGTCTTCTGAACACTCGATTGCATTTAAAATCAATAGGCTTTCAGTATTCATTGATTACAATTTGTATCAAACATTTCCTAATGAAAAATTCCATAATAAATGATTATATATGCAACATTATTGAAGGTTCTAATTTTATAAAAATTTAGGAGTCTTCTGAACACTCGATTGCGTTTAAAATCAATAGGCTTCCAGTATTCATTACAATTTGTATCAAACACTTCTTAATGAAAAATTACATAAGAAATGATTATATAGGCAACATTATTGAAGGTTCTAATTTTATAAAAATTTAGGAGTCTTCTGAACACTCGATTATGTTTAAAATCAATAGGCTTCCAGTGTTCATTACAATTTGTATCAAATGCTTCTTAATGAAAAATTACATAAGAAATGATTATATATGCAACTTTATTGAAAGTTCTAATTTTATAAAAATTTTGGAATCTTCTAAACACTCGATTACATTTAAAATCAATAGGCTTCCAGTATTCATTGATTACAATTTGTATCAAATGTTTCCTAATGAAAAATTACATTAGAAATTATTATATATGCAACATTACTGAAGGTTCAAATTTTATAAAAATTTAGGAGTTTTCTGAACACTTGATTGCATTTAAAATCTATAGGCTTCCAGTATTCATTACAATTTGTATCAAACGTTCAGTAATGAAAAATTACATAAGAAATGATTTATATATGCAACATTATTGAAGGTTCTAATTTTATAAAAATTTTGGAGTCTTCTGAACACTCGATTATGTTTAAAATCAATAGGCTTCCAGTGTTCATTACAATTTGTATCAAATGCTTCTTAATGAAAAATTACATAAGAAATGATTATATATGCAACTTTATTGAAAGTTCTAATTTTATAAAAATTTTGGAATCTTCTGAACACTCGATTGCATTTAAAATCAATAGGCTTTCAGTATTCATTGATTACAATTTGTATCAAACGTTTCCTAATGAAAAATTCCATAATAAATGATTATATATGCAACATTATTGAAGGTTCTAATTTTATAAAAATTTAGGAGTTTTCTGAACACTTGATTGCATTTAAAATCTATAGGCTTCCAGTATTCATTACAATTTGTATCAAACGTTCAGTAATGAAAAATTACATAAGAAATGATTTATATATGCAACATTATTGAAGGTTCTAATTTTATAAAAATTTAGGAATCTTCTAAACACTCGATTACATTTAAAATCAATAGGCTTCCAGTATTCATTGATTACAATTTGTATCAAATGTTTCCTAATGAAAAATTACATAACAAATGATTTATATATGCAACATTAATGAAGGTTCTAATTTTATAAAAATTTAGGAGTCTTCTAAACACTCGATTACATTTAAAATCAATAGGCTTCCAGTATTCATTGATTACAATTTGTATCAAATGTTTCCTAATGAAAAATTACATAACAAATGATTTATATATGCAACATTATTGAAGGTTCTAATTTTATAAAAATTTAGGAGTCTTCTAAACACTCGATTGCATTAAAAATCAATAGGCTTCCAGTATTCATTGATTACAATTTGTATCAAACGTTTCCTAATGAAAAATTCCATAATAAATGATTATATATGCAACATTATTGAAGGTTCTAATTTTATAAAAATTTAGGAGTCTTCTAAACACTCGATTGCATTAAAAATCAATAGGCTTCCAGTATTCATTGATTACAATTTGTATCAAACGTTTCCTAATGAAAAATTCCATAATAAATGATTATATATGCAACATTATTGAAGGTTCTAATTTTATAAAAATTTAGGAGTCTTCTGAACACTCGATTGCGTTTAAAATCAATAGGCTTCCAGTATTCATTACAATTTGTATCAAACACTTCTTAATGAAAAATTACATAAGAAATGATTATATAGGCAACATTATTGAAGGTTCTAATTTTATAAAAATTTAGGAGTCTTCTGAACACTCGATTATGTTTAAAATCAATAGGCTTTCAGTATTCATTGATTACAATTTGTATCAAACATTTCCTAATGAAAAATTCCATAATAAATGATTATATATGCAACATTATTGAAGGTTCTAATTTTATAAAAATTTAGGAGTCTTCTGAACACTCGATTGCGTTTAAAATCAATAGGCTTCCAGTATTCATTACAATTTGTATCAAACACTTCTTAATGAAAAATTACATAAGAAATGATTATATAGGCAACATTATTGAAGGTTCTAATTTTATAAAAATTTAGGAGTCTTCTGAACACTCGATTATGTTTAAAATCAATAGGCTTCCAGTGTTCATTACAATTTGTATCAAATGCTTCTTAATGAAAAATTACATAAGAAATGATTATATATGCAACTTTATTGAAAGTTCTAATTTTATAAAAATTTTGGAATCTTCTAAACACTCGATTACATTTAAAATCAATAGGCTTCCAGTATTCATTGATTACAATTTGTATCAAATGTTTCCTAATGAAAAATTACATTAGAAATTATTATATATGCAACATTACTGAAGGTTCAAATTTTATAAAAATTTAGGAGTTTTCTGAACACTTGATTGCATTTAAAATCTATAGGCTTCCAGTATTCATTACAATTTGTATCAAACGTTCAGTAATGAAAAATTACATAAGAAATGATTTATATATGCAACATTATTGAAGGTTCTAATTTTATAAAAATTTTGGAGTCTTCTGAACACTCGATTATGTTTAAAATCAATAGGCTTCCAGTGTTCATTACAATTTGTATCAAATGCTTCTTAATGAAAAATTACATAAGAAATGATTATATATGCAACTTTATTGAAAGTTCTAATTTTATAAAAATTTTGGAATCTTCTGAACACTCGATTGCATTTAAAATCAATAGGCTTTCAGTATTCATTGATTACAATTTGTATCAAACGTTTCCTAATGAAAAATTCCATAATAAATGATTATATATGCAACATTATTGAAGGTTCTAATTTTATAAAAATTTAGGAGTTTTCTGAACACTTGATTGCATTTAAAATCTATAGGCTTCCAGTATTCATTACAATTTGTATCAAACGTTCAGTAATGAAAAATTACATAAGAAATGATTTATATATGCAACATTATTGAAGGTTCTAATTTTATAAAAATTTAGGAATCTTCTAAACACTCGATTACATTTAAAATCAATAGGCTTCCAGTATTCATTGATTACAATTTGTATCAAATGTTTCCTAATGAAAAATTACATAACAAATGATTTATATATGCAACATTAATGAAGGTTCTAATTTTATAAAAATTTAGGAGTCTTCTAAACACTCGATTACATTTAAAATCAATAGGCTTCCAGTATTCATTGATTACAATTTGTATCAAATGTTTCCTAATGAAAAATTACATAACAAATGATTTATATATGCAACATTATTGAAGGTTCTAATTTTATAAAAATTTAGGAGTCTTCTAAACACTCGATTGCATTAAAAATCAATAGGCTTCCAGTATTCATTGATTACAATTTGTATCAAACGTTTCCTAATGAAAAATTCCATAATAAATGATTATATATGCAACATTATTGAAGGTTCTAATTTTATAAAAATTTAGGAGTCTTCTAAACACTCGATTGCATTAAAAATCAATAGGCTTCCAGTATTCATTGATTACAATTTGTATCAAACGTTTCCTAATGAAAAATTCCATAATAAATGATTATATATGCAACATTATTGAAGGTTCTAATTTTATAAAAATTTAGGAGTCTTCTGAACACTCGATTGCGTTTAAAATCAATAGGCTTCCAGTATTCATTACAATTTGTATCAAACACTTCTTAATGAAAAATTACATAAGAAATGATTATATAGGCAACATTATTGAAGGTTCTAATTTTATAAAAATTTAGGAGTCTTCTGAACACTCGATTATGTTTAAAATCAATAGGCTTCCAGTGTTCATTACAATTTGTATCAAATGCTTCTTAATGAAAAATTACATAAGAAATGATTATATATGCAACTTTATTGAAAGTTCTAATTTTATAAAAATTTTGGAATCTTCTGAACACTCGATTGCATTTAAAATCAATAGGCTTTCAGTATTCATTGATTACAATTTGTATCAAACGTTTCCTAATGAAAAATTCCATAATAAATGATTATATATGCAACATTATTGAAGGTTCTAATTTTATAAAAATTTAGGAGTTTTCTGAACACTTGATTGCATTTAAAATCTATAGGCTTCCAGTATTCATTACAATTTGTATCAAACATTCAGTAATGAAAAATTACATAAGAAATGATTTATATATGCAACATTATTGAAGGTTCTAATTTTATAAAAATTTAGGAATCTTCTAAACACTCGATTACATTTAAAATCAATAGGCTTCCAGTATTCATTGATTACAATTTGTATCAAATGTTTCCTAATGAAAAATTACATAACAAATGATTTATATATGCAACATTAATGAAGGTTCTAATTTTATAAAAATTTAGGAGTCTTCTAAACACTCGATTACATTTAAAATCAATAGGCTTCCAGTATTCATTGATTACAATTTGTATCAAATGTTTCCTAATGAAAAATTACATAACAAATGATTTATATATGCAACATTATTGAAGGTTCTAATTTTATAAAAATTTAGGAGTCTTCTAAACACTCGATTGCATTAAAAATCAATAGGCTTCCAGTATTCATTGATTACAATTTGTATCAAACGTTTCCTAATGAAAAATTCCATAATAAATGATTATATATGCAACATTATTGAAGGTTCTAATTTTATAAAAATTTAGGAGTCTTCTAAACACTCGATTGCATTAAAAATCAATAGGCTTCCAGTATTCATTGATTACAATTTGTATCAAACGTTTCCTAATGAAAAATTCCATAATAAATGATTATATATGCAACATTATTGAAGGTTCTAATTTTATAAAAATTTAGGAGTCTTCTGAACATTCGATTGCGTTTAAAATCAATAGGCTTCCAGTATTCATTACAATTTGTATCAAACACTTCTTAATGAAAAATTACATAAGAAATGATTATATAGGCAACATTATTGAAGGTTCTAATTTTATAAAAATTTAGGAGTCTTCTGAACACTCGATTATGTTTAAAATCAATAGGCTTCCAGTGTTCATTACAATTTGTATCAAATGCTTCTTAATGAAAAATTACATAAGAAATGATTATATATGCAACATTATTGAAAGTTCTAATTTTATAAAAATTTTGGAATCTTCTAAACACTCGATTACATTTAAAATCAATAGGCTTCCAGTATTCATTGATTACAATTTGTATCAAACGTTTCCTAATGAAAAATTCCATAATAAATGATTATATATGCAACATTATTGAAGGTTCAAATTTTATAAAAATTTAGGAGTCTTCTGAACACTCGATTGCGTTTAAAATCAATAGGCTTCCAGTATTCATTACAATTTGTATCAAACGTTCAGTAATGAAAAATTACATAAGAAATGATTATATATGCAACATTATTGAAGGTTCTAATTTTATAAAAATTTTGGAATCTTCTAAACACTCGATTACATTTAAAATCAATAGGCTTCCAGTATTCGATGATTACAATTTGTATCAAATGTTTCCTAATGAAAAATTAAATAAGAAATGATTTATATATGCAACATTATTGAAGGTTCTAATTTTATAAAAATTTAGGAGTCTTCTAAATACTCGATTGCATTAAACATCAATAGGCTTCCAGTATTTATTGATTACAATTTGTATCAAATGTTTCCTAATGAAAAATTACATTAGAAATTATTATATATGCAACATTACTGAAGGTTCAAATTTTATAAAAATTTAGGAGTCTTCTGAACACTCGATTGCGTTTAAAATCAATAGGCTTCCAGTATTCATTATAATTTGTATCAAACGTTCAGTAATGAAAAATTCCATAATAAATGATTATATATGCAACATTATTGAAGGTTCTAATTTTATAAAAATTTAGGAGTCTTCTGAACATTCGATTACGTTTAAAATCAATAGGCTTCCAGTGTTCATTACAATTTGTATCAAACGCTTCTTAATGAAAAATTACATAAGAAATGATTATATATGCAACATTATTGAAAGTTCTAATTTTATAAAAATTTTGGAATCTTCTAAACACTCGATTACATTTAAAATCAATAGGCTTCCAGTATTAATTGATTACAATTTGTATCAAATGTTTCCTAATGAAAAATTACATAACAAATGATTTATATATGCAACATTATTGAAGGTTCTAATTTTATAAAAATTTAGGAGTCTTCTAAACACTCGATTGCATTAAAAATCAATAGGCTTCCAGTATTCATTGATTACAATTTGTATCAAACGTTTCCTAATGAAAAATTCCATAATAAATGATTATATATGCAACATTATTGAAGGTTCTAATTTTATAAAAATTTAGGAGTCTTCTGAACACTCGATTGCATTTAAAATCAATAGGCTTCCAGTATTCATTACAATTTGTATCAAACACTTCTTAATGAAAAATTACATAAGAAATGATTATATAGGCAACATTATTGAAGGTTCTAATTTTATAAAAATTTAGGAGTCTTCTGAACACTCGATTATGTTTAAAATCAATAGGCTTCCAGTGTTCATTACAATTTGTATCAAACGCTTCTTAATGAAAAATTACATAAGAAATGATTATATATGCAACATTATTGAAAGTTCTAATTTTATAAAAATTTTGGAATCTTCTAAACACTCGATTACATTTAAAATCAATAGGCTTCCAGTATTCATTGATTACAATTTGTATCAAATGTTTCCTAATGAAAAATTATATAAGAAATGATTTATATATGCAACATTATTGAAGGTTCTAATTTTATAAAAATTTAGGAGTCTTCTAAACACTCGATTGCATTAAAAATCAATAGGCTTCCAGTATTCATTGATTACAATTTGTATCAAATGTTTCCTAATGAAAAATTACATTAGAAATTATTATATATGCAACATTACTGAAGGTTCAAATTTTATAAAAATTTAGGAGTTTTCTGAACACTTGATTGCATTTAAAATCTATAGGCTTCCAGTATTCATTACAATTTGTATCAAACGTTCAGTAATGAAAAATTACATAACAAATGATTTATATATGCAACATTATTGAAGGTTCTAATTATATAAAAATTTAGGAGTCTTCTAAACACTCGATTGCATTAAAAATCAATAGGCTTCCAGTATTCATTGATTACAATTTGTATCAAACGTTTCCTAATGAAAAATTCCATAATAAATGATTATATATGCAACATTATTGAAGGTTCTAATTTTATAAAAATTTAGGAGTCTTCTGAACACTCGATTATGTTTAAAATCAATAGGCTTCCAGTGTTCATTACAATTTGTATCAAATGCTTCTTAATGAAAAATTACATAAGAAATGATTATATATGCAACATTATTGAAAGTTCTAATTTTATAAAAATTTTGGAATCTTCTAAACACTCGATTACATTTAAAATCAATAGGCTTCCAGTATTCATTGATTACAATTTGTATCAAATGTTTCCTAATGAAAAATTACATTAGAAATTATTATATATGCAACATTACTGAAGGTTCAAATTTTATAAAAATTTAGGAGTTTTCTGAACACTTGATTGCATTTAAAATCTATAGGCTTCCAGTATTCATTACAATTTGTATCAAACGTTCAGTAATGAAAAATTACATAAGAAATGATTATATATGCAACATTATTGAAGGTTCTAATTTTATAAAAATTTAGGAGTCTTCTGAACATTCGATTACTTTTAAAATCAATAGGCTTCCAGGGTTCATTACAATTTGTATCAAACGCTTCTTAATGAAAAATTACATAAGAAATGATTATATATGCAACATTATTGAAAGTTGTAATTTTATAAAAATTTTGGAATCTTCTAAACACTCGATTACATTTAAAATCAATAGGCTTCCAGTATTCATTGATTACAATTTGTATCAAATGTTTCCTAATGAAAAATTACATTAGAAATTATTATATATGCAACATTATTGAAGGTTCAAATTTTATAAAAATTTAGGAGTCTTCTGAACACTCAATTGCGTTTAAAATCAATAGGCTTCCAGTATTCATTACAATTTGTATCAAACGTTCAGTAATGAAAAATTACATAAGAAATGATTATATATGCAACATTATTGAAGGTTCTAATTTTATAAAAATTTAGGAGTCTTCTGAACATTCGATTATGTTTAAAATCAATAGGCTTCCAGTGTTCATTACAATTTGTATCAAATGCTTCTTAATGAAAAATTACATAAGAAATGATTATATATGCAACATTATTGAAAGTTCTAATTTTATAAAAATTTTGGAATCTTCTAAACACTCGATTACATTTAAAATCAATAGGCTTTCAGTATTCATTGATTACAATTTGTATCAAACGTTTCCTAATAAAAAATTCCATAATAAATGATTATATATGCAACATTATTGAAGGTTCTAATTTTATAAAAATTTAGGAGTCTTCTGAACACTCGATTGCGTTTAAAATCAATAGGCTTCCAGTATTCATTACAATTTGTATCAAACACTTCTTAATGAAAAATTACATAAGAAATGATTATATAGGCAACATTATTGAAGGTTTTAATTTTATAAAAATTTAGGAGTCTTCTGAACACTCGATTATGTTTAAAATCAATAGGCTTCCAGTGTTCATTACAATTTGTATCAAATGTTTCCTAATGAAAAATTACATAACAAATGATTTATATATGCAACATTAATGAAGGTTCTAATTTTATAAAAATTTAGGAGTCTTCTAAACACTCGATTGCATTAAAAATCAATAGGCTTCCAGTATTCATTGATTACAATTTGTATCAAACGTTTCCTAATGAAAAATTCCATAATAAATGATTATATATGCAACATTATTGAAGGTTCTAATTTTATAAAAATTTAGGAGTCTTCTGAACACTCGATTGCATTTAAAATCAATAGGCTTTCAGTATTCATTGATTACAATTTGTATCAAACGTTTCCTAATGAAAAATTCCATAATAAATGATTATATATGCAACATTATTGAAGGTTCTAATTTTATAAAAATTTAGGAGTCTTCTGAACACTCGATTGCGTTTAAAATCAATAGGCTTCCAGTATTCATTACAATTTGTATCAAACACTTCTTAATGAAAAATTACATAAGAAATGATTATATAGGCAACATTATTGAAGGTTCTAATTTTATAAAAATTTAGGAGTCTTCTGAACACTCGATTATGTTTAAAATCAATAGGCTTCCAGTGTTCATTACAATTTGTATCAAATGCTTCTTAATGAAAAATTACATAAGAAATGATTATATATGCAACATTATTGAAAGTTCTAATTTTATAAAAATTTTGGAATCTTCTAAACACTCGATTACATTTAAAATCAATAGGCTTCCAGTATTCATTGATTACAATTTGTATCAAATGTTTCCTAATGAAAAATTACATTAGAAATTATTATATATGCAACATTACTGAAGGTTCAAATTTTATAAAAATTTAGGAGTTTTCTGAACACTTGATTGCATTTAAAATCTATAGGCTTCCAGTATTCATTACAATTTGTATCAAACGTTCAGTAATGAAAAATTACATAAGAAATGATTATATATGCAACATTATTGAAGGTTCTAATTTTATAAAAGTTTAGGAGTCTTCTGAACATTCGATTACGTTTAAAATCAATAGGCTTCCAGTGTTCATTACAATTTGTATCAAACGCTTCTTAATGAAAAATTACATAAGAAATGATTATATATGCAACATTATTGAAAGTTCTAATTTTATAAAAATTTTGGAATCTTCTAAACACTCGATTACATTTAAAATCAATAGGCTTCCAGTATTCATTGATTACAATTTGTATCAAATGTTTCCTAATGAAAAATTACATAACAAATGATTTATATATGCAACATTAATGAAGGTTCTAATTTTATAAAAATTTAGGAGTCTTCTAAACACTCGATTGCATTAAAAATCAATAGGCTTCCAGTATTCATTGATTACAATTTGTATCAAACGTTTCCTAATGAAAAATTCCATAATAAATGATTATATATGCAACATTATTGAAGGTTCTAATTTTATAAAAATTTAGGAGTCTTCTGAACACTCGATTGCGTTTAAAATCAATAGGCTTCCAGTATTCATTACAATTTGTATCAAACACTTCTTAATGAAAAATTACATAAGAAATGATTATATAGGCAACATTATTGAAGGTTTTAATTTTATAAAAATTTAGGAGTCTTCTGAACACTCGATTATGTTTAAAATCAATAGGCTTCCAGTGTTCATTACAATTTGTATCAAATGCTTCTTAATGAAAAATTACATAAGAAATGATTATATATGCAACATTATTGAAAGTTCTAATTTTATAAAAATTTTGGAATCTTCTAAACACTCGATTACATTTAAAATCAATAGGCTTTCAGTATTCATTGATTACAATTTGTATCAAACGTTTCCTAATGAAAAATTCCATAATAAATGATTATATATGCAACATTATTGAAGGTTCTAATTTTATAAAAATTTAGGAGTCTTCTGAACACTTGATTGCGTTTAAAATCAATAGGCTTCCAGTATTCATTACAATTTGTATCAAACACTTCTTAATGAAAAATTACATAAGAAATGATTATATAGGCAACATTATTGAAGGTTCTAATTTTATAAAAATTTAGGAGTCTTCTGAACACTCGATTATGTTTAAAATCAATAGGCTTCCAGTGTTCATTACAATTTGTATCAAATGCTTCTTAATGAAAAATTACATAATAAATGATTATATATGCAACATTATTGAAAGTTCTAATTTTATAAAAATTTTGGAATCTTCTAAACACTCGATTACATTTAAAATCAATAGGCTTCCAGTATTCATTGATTACAATTTGTATCAAATGTTTCCTAATGAAAAATTACATTAGAAATTATTATATATGCAACATTACTGAAGGTTCAAATTTTATAAAAATTTAGGAGTTTTCTGAACACTTGATTGCATTTAAAATCTATAGGCTTCCAGTATTCATTACAATTTGTATCAAACGTTCAGTAATGAAAAATTACATAAGAAATGATTTATATATGCAACATTATTGAAGGTTCTAATTTTATAAAAATTTAGGAATCTTCTAAACACTCGATTACATTTAAAATCAATAGGCTTCCAGTATTCATTGATTACAATTTGTATCAAATGTTTCCTAATGAAAAATTACATAACAAATGATTTATATATGCAACATTAATGAAGGTTCTAATTTTATAAAAATTTAGGAGTCTTCTAAACACTCGATTACATTTAAAATCAATAGGCTTCCAGTATTCATTGATTACAATTTGTATCAAATGTTTCCTAATGAAAAATTACATAACAAATGATTTATATATGCAACATTATTGAAGGTTCTAATTTTATAAAAATTTAGGAGTCTTCTAAACACTCGATTGCATTAAAAATCAATAGGCTTCCAGTATTCATTGATTACAATTTGTATCAAACGTTTCCTAATGAAAAATTCCATAATAAATGATTATATATGCAACATTATTGAAGGTTCTAATTTTATAAAAATTTAGGAGTCTTCTAAACACTCGATTGCATTAAAAATCAATAGGCTTCCAGTATTCATTGATTACAATTTGTATCAAACGTTTCCTAATGAAAAATTCCATAATAAATGATTATATATGCAACATTATTGAAGGTTCTAATTTTATAAAAATTTAGGAGTCTTCTGAACACTCGATTGCGTTTAAAATCAATAGGCTTCCAGTATTCATTACAATTTGTATCAAACACTTCTTAATGAAAAATTACATAAGAAATGATTATATAGGCAACATTATTGAAGGTTCTAATTTTATAAAAATTTAGGAGTCTTCTGAACACTCGATTATGTTTAAAATCAATAGGCTTCCAGTGTTCATTACAATTTGTATCAAATGCTTCTTAATGAAAAATTACATAAGAAATGATTATATATGCAACATTATTGAAAGTTCTAATTTTATAAAAATTTTGGAATCTTCTAAACACTCGATTACATTTAAAATCAATAGGCTTCCAGTATTCATTGATTACAATTTGTATCAAACGTTTCCTAATGAAAAATTCCATAATAAATGATTATATATGCAACATTATTGAAGGTTCAAATTTTATAAAAATTTAGGAGTCTTCTGAACACTCGATTGCGTTTAAAATCAATAGGCTTCCAGTATTCATTACAATTTGTATCAAACGTTCAGTAATGAAAAATTACATAAGAAATGATTATATATGCAACATTATTGAAGGTTCTAATTTTATAAAAATTTAGGAGTCTTCTGAACATTCGATTACGTTTAAAATCAATAGGCTTCCAGTCTTCATTACAATTTGTATCAAACGCTTCTTAATGAAAAATTACATAAGAAATGATTATATATGCAACATTATTGAAAGTTCTAATTTTATAAAAATTTTGGAATCTTCTAAACACTCGATTACATTTAAAATCAATAGGCTTCCAGTATTCGATGATTACAATTTGTATCAAATGTTTCCTAATGAAAAATTAAATAAGAAATGATTTATATATGCAACATTATTGAAGGTTCTAATTTTATAAAAATTTAGGAGTCTTCTAAATACTCGATTGCATTAAACATCAATAGGCTTCCAGTATTTATTGATTACAATTTGTATCAAATGTTTCCTAATGAAAAATTACATTAGAAATTATTATATATGCAACATTACTGAAGGTTCAAATTTTATAAAAATTTAGGAGTCTTCTGAACACTCGATTGCGTTTAAAATCAATAGGCTTCCAGTATTCATTATAATTTGTATCAAACGTTCAGTAATGAAAAATTCCATAATAAATGATTATATATGCAACATTATTGAAGGTTCTAATTTTATAAAAATTTAGGAGTCTTCTGAACATTCGATTACGTTTAAAATCAATAGGCTTCCAGTGTTCATTACAATTTGTATCAAACGCTTCTTAATGAAAAATTACATAAGAAATGATTATATATGCAACATTATTGAAAGTTCTAATTTTATAAAAATTTTGGAATCTTCTAAACACTCGATTACATTTAAAATCAATAGGCTTCCAGTATTAATTGATTACAATTTGTATCAAATGTTTCCTAATGAAAAATTACATAACAAATGATTTATATATGCAACATTATTGAAGGTTCTAATTTTATAAAAATTTAGGAGTCTTCTAAACACTCGATTGCATTAAAAATCAATAGTCTTCCAGTATTCATTGATTACAATTTGTATCAAACGTTTCCTAATGAAAAATTCCATAATAAATGATTATATATGCAACATTATTGAAGGTTCTAATTTTATAAAAATTTAGGAGTCTTCTGAACACTCGATTGCATTTAAAATCAATAGGCTTCCAGTATTCATTACAATTTGTATCAAACACTTCTTAATGAAAAATTACATAAGAAATGATTATATAGGCAACATTATTGAAGGTTCTAATTTTATAAAAATTTAGGAGTCTTCTGAACACTCGATTATGTTTAAAATCAATAGGCTTCCAGTGTTCATTACAATTTGTATCAAACGCTTCTTAATGAAAAATTACATAAGAAATGATTATATATGCAACATTATTGAAAGTTCTAATTTTATAAAAATTTTGGAATCTTCTAAACACTCGATTACATTTAAAATCAATAGGCTTCCAGTATTCATTGATTACAATTTGTATCAAATGTTTCCTAATGAAAAATTATATAAGAAATGATTTATATATGCAACATTATTGAAGGTTCTAATTTTATAAAAATTTAGGAGTCTTCTAAACACTCGATTGCATTAAAAATCAATAGGCTTCCAGTATTCATTGATTACAATTTGTATCAAATGTTTCCTAATGAAAAATTACATTAGAAATTATTATATATGCAACATTACTGAAGGTTCAAATTTTATAAAAATTTAGGAGTTTTCTGAACACTTGATTGCATTTAAAATCTATAGGCTTCCAGTATTCATTACAATTTGTATCAAACGTTCAGTAATGAAAAATTACATAACAAATGATTTATATATGCAACATTATTGAAGGTTCTAATTATATAAAAATTTAGGAGTCTTCTAAACACTCGATTGCATTAAAAATCAATAGGCTTCCAGTATTCATTGATTACAATTTGTATCAAACGTTTCCTAATGAAAAATTCCATAATAAATGATTATATATGCAACATTATTGAAGGTTCTAATTTTATAAAAATTTAGGAGTCTTCTGAACATTCGATTACGTTTAAAATCAATAGGCTTCCAGGGTTCATTACAATTTGTATCAAACGCTTCTTAATGAAAAATTACATAAGAAATGATTATATATGCAACATTATTGAAAGTTCTAATTTTATAAAAATTTTGGAATCTTCTAAACACTCGATTACATTTAAAATCAATAGGCTTCCAGTATTCATTGATTACAATTTGTATCAAATGTTTCTTAATGAAAAATTACATTAGAAATTATTATATATGCAACATTATTGAAGGTTCAAATTTTATAAAAATTTAGGAGTCTTCTGAACACTCAATTGCGTTTAAAATCAATAGGCTTCCAGTATTCATTACAATTTGTATCAAACGTTCAGTAATGAAAAATTACATAAGAAATGATTATATATGCAACATTATTGAAGGTTCTAATTTTATAAAAATTTAGGAGTCTTCTGAACATTCGATTATGTTTAAAATCAATAGGCTTCCAGTGTTCATTACAATTTGTATCAAATGCTTCTTAATGAAAAATTACATAAGAAATGATTATATATGCAACATTATTGAAAGTTCTAATTTTATAAAAATTTTGGAATCTTCTAAACACTCGATTACATTTAAAATCAATAGGCTTTCAGTATTCATTGATTACAATTTGTATCAAACGTTTCCTAATGAAAAATTCCATAATAAATGATTATATATGCAACATTATTGAAGGTTCTAATTTTATAAAAATTTAGGAGTCTTCTGAACACTCGATTGCGTTTAAAATCAATAGGCTTCCAGTATTCATTACAATTTGTATCAAACACTTCTTAATGAAAAATTACATAAGAAATGATTATATAGGCTACATTATTGAAGGTTCTAATTTTATAAAAATTTAGGAGTCTTCTGAACACTCGATTATGTTTAAAATCAATAGGCTTCCAGTGTTCATTACAATTTGTATCAAATGCTTCTTAATGAAAAATTACATAAGAAATGATTATATATGCAACATTATTGAAAGTTCTAATTTTATAAAAATTTTGGAATCTTCTAAACACTCGATTACATTTAAAATCAATAGGCTTCCAGTATTCATTGATTACAATTTGTATCAAATGTTTCCTAATGAAAAATTACATTAGAAATTATTATATATGCAACATTACTGAAGGTTCAAATTTTATAAAAATTTAGGAGTTTTCTGAACACTTGATTGCATTTAAAATCTATAGGCTTCCAGTATTCATTACAATTTGTATCAAACGTTCAGTAATGAAAAATTACATAAGAAATGATTATATATGCAACATTATTGAAGGTTCTAATTTTATAAAAATTTAGGAGTCTTCTGAACATTCGATTACTTTTAAAATCAATAGGCTTCCAGGGTTCATTACAATTTGTATCAAACGCTTCTTAATGAAAAATTACATAAGAAATGATTATATATGCAACATTATTGAAAGTTCTAATTTTATAAAAATTTTGGAATCTTCTAAACACTCGATTACATTTAAAATCAATAGGCTTCCAGTATTCATTGATTACAATTTGTATCAAATGTTTCCTAATGAAAAATTACATTAGAAATTATTATATATGCAACATTATTGAAGGTTCAAATTTTATAAAAATTTAGGAGTCTTCTGAACACTCAATTGCGTTTAAAATCAATAGGCTTCCAGTATTCATTACAATTTGTATCAAACGTTCAGTAATGAAAAATTACATAAGAAATGATTATATATGCAACATTATTGAAGGTTCTAATTTTATAAAAATTTAGGAGTCTTCTGAACATTCGATTATGTTTAAAATCAATAGGCTTCCAGTGTTCATTACAATTTGTATCAAATGCTTCTTAATGAAAAATTACATAAGAAATGATTATATATGCAACATTATTGAAAGTTCTAATTTTATAAAAATTTTGGAATCTTCTAAACACTCGATTACATTTAAAATCAATAGGCTTTCAGTATTCATTGATTACAATTTGTATCAAACGTTTCCTAATAAAAAACTCCATAATAAATGATTATATATGCAACATTATTGAAGGTTCTAATTTTATAAAAATTTAGGAGTCTTCTGAACACTCGATTGCGTTTAAAATCAATAGGCTTCCAGTATTCATTACAATTTGTATCAAACACTTCTTAATGAAAAATTACATAAGAAATGATTATATAGGCAACATTATTGAAGGTTCTAATTTTATAAAAATTTAGGAGTCTTCTGAACACTCAATTATGTTTAAAATCAATAGGCTTCCAGTGTTCATTACAATTTGTATCAAATGTTTCCTAATGAAAAATTACATAACAAATGATTTATATATGCAACATTAATGAAGGTTCTAATTTTATAAAAATTTAGGAGTCTTCTAAACACTCGATTGCATTAAAAATCAATAGGCTTCCAGTATTCATTGATTACAATTTGTATCAAACGTTTCCTAATGAAAAATTCCATAATAAATGATTATATATGCAACATTATTGAAGGTTCTAATTTTATAAAAATTTAGGAGTCTTCTGAACACTCGATTGCATTTAAAATCAATAGGCTTTCAGTATTCATTGATTACAATTTGTATCAAACGTTTCCTAATGAAAAATTCCATAATAAATGATTATATATGCAACATTATTGAAGGTTCTAATTTTATAAAAATTTAGGAGTCTTCTGAACACTCGATTGCGTTTAAAATCAATAGGCTTCCAGTATTCATTACAATTTGTATCAAACACTTCTTAATGAAAAATTACATAAGAAATGATTATATAGGCAACATTATTGAAGGTTCTAATTTTATAAAAATTTAGGAGTCTTCTGAACACTCGATTATGTTTAAAATCAATAGGCTTCCAGTGTTCATTACAATTTGTATCAAATGCTTCTTAATGAAAAATTACATAAGAAATGATTATATATGCAACATTATTGAAAGTTCTAATTTTATAAAAATTTTGGAATCTTCTAAACACTCGATTACATTTAAAATCAATAGGCTTCCAGTATTCATTGATTACAATTTGTATCAAATGTTTCCTAATGAAAAATTACATTAGAAATTATTATATATGCAACATTACTGAAGGTTCAAATTTTATAAAAATTTAGGAGTTTTCTGAACACTTGATTGCATTTAAAATCTATAGGCTTCCAGTATTCATTACAATTTGTATCAAACGTTCAGTAATGAAAAATTACATAAGAAATGATTATATATGCAACATTATTGAAGGTTCTAATTTTATAAAAGTTTAGGAGTCTTCTGAACATTCGATTACGTTTAAAATCAATAGGCTTCCAGTGTTCATTACAATTTGTATCAAACGCTTCTTAATGAAAAATTACATAAGAAATGATTATATATGCAACATTATTGAAAGTTCTAATTTTATAAAAATTTTGGAATCTTCTAAACACTCGATTACATTTAAAATCAATAGGCTTCCAGTATTCATTGATTACAATTTGTATCAAATGTTTCCTAATGAAAAATTACATAACAAATGATTTATATATGCAACATTAATGAAGGTTCTAATTTTATAAAAATTTAGGAGTCTTCTAAACACTCGATTGCATTAAAAATCAATAGGCTTCCAGTATTCATTGATTACAATTTGTATCAAACGTTTCCTAATGAAAAATTCCATAATAAATGATTATATATGCAACATTATTGAAGGTTCTAATTTTATAAAAATTTAGGAGTCTTCTGAACACTCGATTGCGTTTAAAATCAATAGGCTTCCAGTATTCATTACAATTTGTATCAAACACTTCTTAATGAAAAATTACATAAGAAATGATTATATAGGCAACATTATTGAAGGTTTTAATTTTATAAAAATTTAGGAGTCTTCTGAACACTCGATTATGTTTAAAATCAATAGGCTTCCAGTGTTCATTACAATTTGTATCAAATGCTTCTTAATGAAAAATTACATAAGAAATGATTATATATGCAACATTATTGAAAGTTCTAATTTTATAAAAATTTTGGAATCTTCTAAACACTCGATTACATTTAAAATCAATAGGCTTTCAGTATTCATTGATTACAATTTGTATCAAACGTTTCCTAATGAAAAATTCCATAATAAATGATTATATATGCAACATTATTGAAGGTTCTAATTTTATAAAAATTTAGGAGTCTTCTGAACACTTGATTGCGTTTAAAATCAATAGGCTTCCAGTATTCATTACAATTTGTATCAAACACTTCTTAATGAAAAATTACATAAGAAATGATTATATAGGCAACATTATTGAAGGTTCTAATTTTATAAAAATTTAGGAGTCTTCTGAACACTCGATTATGTTTAAAATCAATAGGCTTCCAGTGTTCATTACAATTTGTATCAAATGCTTCTTAATGAAAAATTACATAATAAATGATTATATATGCAACATTATTGAAAGTTCTAATTTTATAAAAATTTTGGAATCTTCTAAACACTCGATTACATTTAAAATCAATAGGCTTCCAGTATTCATTGATTACAATTTGTATCAAATGTTTCCTAATGAAAAATTACATTAGAAATTATTATATATGCAACATTACTGAAGGTTCAAATTTTATAAAAATTTAGGAGTTTTCTGAACACTTGATTGCATTTAAAATCTATAGGCTTCCAGTATTCATTACAATTTGTATCAAACGTTCAGTAATGAAAAATTACATAAGAAATGATTATATATGCAACATTATTGAAGGTTCTAATTTTATAAAAGTTTAGGAGTCTTCTGAACATTCGATTACGTTTAAAATCAATAGGCTTCCAGTGTTCATTACAATTTGTATCAAACGCTTCTTAATGAAAAATTACATAAGAAATGATTATATATGCAACATTATTGAAAGTTCTAATTTTATAAAAATTTTGGAATCTTCTAAACACTCGATTACATTTAAAATCAATAGGCTTCCAGTATTCATTGATTACAATTTGTATCAAATGTTTCCTAATGAAAAATTACATAACAAATGATTTATATATGCAACATTATTGAAGGTTCTAATTTTATAAAAATTTAGGAGTCTTCTAAACACTCGATTGCATTAAAAATCAATAGGCTTCCAGTATTCATTGATTACAATTTGTATCAAACGTTTCCTAATGAAAAATTCCATAATAAATGATTATATATGCAACATTATTGAAGGTTCTAATTTTATAAAAATTTAGGAGTCTTCTGAACACTTGATTGCGTTTAAAATCAATAGGCTTCCAGTATTCATTACAATTTGTATCAAACACTTCTTAATGAAAAATTACATAAGAAATGATTATATAGGCAACATTATTGAAGGTTCTAATTTTATAAAAATTTAGGAGTCTTCTGAACACTCGATTATGTTTAAAATCAATAGGCTTCCAGTGTTCATTACAATTTGTATCAAATGCTTCTTAATGAAAAATTACATAAGAAATGATTATATATGCAACATTATTGAAAGTTCTAATTTTATAAAAATTTTGGAATCTTCTAAACACTCGATTACATTTAAAATCAATAGGCTTCCAGTATTCATTGATTACAATTTGTATCAAATGTTTCCTAATGAAAAATTACATAACAAATGATTTATATATGCAACATTAATGAAGCTTCTAATTTTATAAAAATTTAGGAGTCTTCTAAACACTCGATTGCATTAAAAATCAATAGGCTTCCAGTATTCATTGATTACAATTTGTATCAAATGTTTCCTAATGAAAAATTACATTAGAAATTATTATATATGCAACATTACTGAAGGTTCAAATTTTATAAAAATTTAGGAGTTTTCTGAACACTTGATTGCATTTAAAATCTATAGGCTTCCAGTATTCATTACAATTTGTATCAAACGTTCAGTAATGAAAAATTACATAAGAAATGATTATATATGCAACATTATTGAAGGTTCTAATTTTATAAAAGTTTAGGAGTCTTCTGAACATTCGATTACGTTTAAAATCAATAGGCTTCCAGTGTTCATTACAATTTGTATCAAACGCTTCTTAATGAAAAATTACATAAGAAATGATTATATATGCAACATTATTGAAAGTTCTAATTTTATAAAAATTTTGGAATCTTCTAAACACTCGATTACATTTAAAATCAATAGGCTTCCAGTATTCATTGATTACAATTTGTATCAAATGTTTCCTAATGAAAAATTACATAACAAATGATTTATATATGCAACATTAATGAAGCTTCTAATTTTATAAAAATTTAGGAGTCTTCTAAACACTCGATTGCATTAAAAATCAATAGGCTTCCAGTATTCATTGATTACAATTTGTATCAAACGCTTCTTAATGAAAAATTACATAAGAAATGATTATATATGCAACATTATTGAAAGTTCTAATTTTATAAAAATTTTGGAATCTTCTAAACACTCGATTACATTTAAAATCAATAGGCTTCCAGTATTCATTGATTACAATTTGTATCAAATGTTTCCTAATGAAAAATTACATAACAAATGATTTATATATGCAACATTATTGAAGGTTCTAATTTTATAAAAATTTAGGAGTCTTCTAAACACTCGATTGCATTAAAAATCAATAGGCTTCCAGTATTCATTGATTACAATTTGTATCAAACGTTTCCTAATGAAAAATTCCATAATAAATGATTATATATGCAACATTATTGAAGGTTCTAATTTTATAAAAATTTAGGAGTCTTCTAAACACTCGATTGCATTAAAAATCAATAGGCTTCCAGTATTCATTGATTACAATTTGTATTAAACGTTTCCTAATGAAAAATTCCATAATAAATGATTATATATGCAACATTATTGAAGGTTCTAATTTTATAAAAATTTAGGAGTCTTCTGAACACTCGATTATGTTTAAAATCAATAGGCTTCCAGTGTTCATTACAATTTGTATCAAATGCTTCTTAATGAAAAATTACATAAGAAATGATTATATATGCAACATTATTGAAAGTTCTAATTTTATAAAAATTTTGGAATCTTCTAAACACTCGATTACATTTAAAATCAATAGGCTTTCAGTATTCATTGATTACAATTTGTATCAAACGTTTCCTAATGAAAAATTCCATAATAAATGATTATATATGCAACATTATTGAAGGTTCTAATTTTATAAAAATTTAGGAGTCTTCTGAACACTTGATTGCGTTTAAAATCAATAGGCTTCCAGTATTCATTACAATTTGTATCAAACACTTCTTAATGAAAAATTACATAAGAAATGATTATATAGGCAACATTATTGAAGGTTCTAATTTTATAAAAATTTAGGAGTCTTCTGAACACTCGATTATGTTTAAAATCAATAGGCTTCCAGTGTTCATTACAATTTGTATCAAATGCTTCTTAATGAAAAATTACATAATAAATGATTATATATGCAACATTATTGAAAGTTCTAATTTTATAAAAATTTTGGAATCTTCTAAACACTCGATTACATTTAAAATCAATAGGCTTCCAGTATTCATTGATTACAATTTGTATCAAATGTTTCCTAATGAAAAATTACATTAGAAATTATTATATATGCAACATTACTGAAGGTTCAAATTTTATAAAAATTTAGGAGTTTTCTGAACACTTGATTGCATTTAAAATCTATAGGCTTCCAGTATTCATTACAATTTGTATCAAACGTTCAGTAATGAAAAATTACATAAGAAATGATTATATATGCAACATTATTGAAGGTTCTAATTTTATAAAAGTTTAGGAGTCTTCTGAACATTCGATTACGTTTAAAATCAATAGGCTTCCAGTGTTCATTACAATTTGTATCAAACGCTTCTTAATGAAAAATTACATAAGAAATGATTATATATGCAACATTATTGAAAGTTCTAATTTTATAAAAATTTTGGAATCTTCTAAACACTCGATTACATTTAAAATCAATAGGCTTCCAGTATTCATTGATTACAATTTGTATCAAATGTTTCCTAATGAAAAATTACATAACAAATGATTTATATATGCAACATTAATGAAGCTTCTAATTTTATAAAAATTTAGGAGTCTTCTAAACACTCGATTGCATTAAAAATCAATAGGCTTCCAGTATTCATTGATTACAATTTGTATCAAACGCTTCTTAATGAAAAATTACATAAGAAATGATTATATATGCAACATTATTGAAAGTTCTAATTTTATAAAAATTTTGGAATCTTCTAAACACTCGATTACATTTAAAATCAATAGGCTTCCAGTATTCATTGATTACAATTTGTATCAAATGTTTCCTAATGAAAAATTACATAACAAATGATTTATATATGCAACATTATTGAAGGTTCTAATTTTATAAAAATTTAGGAGTCTTCTAAACACTCGATTGCATTAAAAATCAATAGGCTTCCAGTATTCATTGATTACAATTTGTATCAAACGTTTCCTAATGGAAAATTCCATAATAAATGATTATATATGCAACATTATTGAAGGTTCTAATTTTATAAAAATTTAGGAGTCTTCTAAACACTCGATTGCATTAAAAATCAATAGGCTTCCAGTATTCATTGATTACAATTTGTATTAAACGTTTCCTAATGAAAAATTCCATAATAAATGATTATATATGCAACATTATTGAAGGTTCTAATTTTATAAAAATTTAGGAGTCTTCTGAACACTCGATTATGTTTAAAATCAATAGGCTTCCAGTGTTCATTACAATTTGTATCAAATGCTTCTTAATGAAAAATTACATAAGAAATGATTATATATGCAACATTATTGAAAGTTCTAATTTTATAAAAATTTTGGAATCTTCTAAACACTTGATTACATTTAAAATCAATAGGCTTCCAGTATTCATTGATTACAATTTGTATCAAATGTTTCCTAATGAAAAATTACATTAGAAATTATTATATATGCAACATTACTGAAGGTTCAAATTTTATAAAAATTTAGGAGTTTTCTGAACACTTGATTGCATTTAAAATCTATAGGCTTCCAGTATTCATTACAATTTGTATCAAACGTTCAGTAATGAAAAATTACATAAGAAATGATTATATATGCAACATTATTGAAGGTTCTAATTTTATAAAAGTTTAGGAGTCTTCTGAACATTCGATTACGTTTAAAATCAATAGGCTTCCAGTGCTCATTACAATTTGTATCAAACGCTTCTTAATGAAAAATTACATAAGAAATGATTATATATGCAACATTATTGAAAGTTCTAATTTTATAAAAATTTTGGAATCTTCTAAACACTCGATTACATTTAAAATCAATAGGCTTCCAGTATTCATTGATTACAATTTGTATCAAATGTTTCCTAATGAAAAATTACATAACAAATGATTTATATATGCAACATTAATGAAGCTTCTAATTTTATAAAAATTTAGGAGTCTTCTAAACACTCGATTGCATTAAAAATCAATAGGCTTCCAGTATTCATTGATTACAATTTGTATCAAACGCTTCTTAATGAAAAATTACATAAGAAATGATTATATATGCAACATTATTGAAAGTTCTAATTTTATAAAAATTTTGGAATCTTCTAAACACTCGATTACATTTAAAATCAATAGGCTTCCAGTATTCATTGATTACAATTTGTATCAAATGTTTCCTAATGAAAAATTACATAACAAATGATTTATATATGCAACATTATTGAAGGTTCTAATTTTATAAAAATTTAGGAGTCTTCTAAACACTCGATTGCATTAAAAATCAATAGGCTTCCAGTATTCATTGATTACAATTTGTATCAAACGTTTCCTAATGAAAAATTCCATAATAAATGATTATATATGCAACATTATTGAAGGTTCTAATTTTATAAAAATTTAGGAGTCTTCTGAACACTCGATTGCGTTTAAAATCAATAGGCTTCCAGTATTCATTACAATTTGTATCAAACACTTCTTAATGAAAAATTACATAAGAAATGATTATATAGGCAACATTATTGAAGGTTCTAATTTTATAAAAATTTAGGAGTCTTCTGAACACTCGATTATGTTTAAAATCAATAGGCTTCCAGTGTTCATTACAATTTGTATCAAATGCTTCTTAATGAAAAATTACATAAGAAATGATTATATATGCAACATTATTGAAAGTTCTAATTTTATAAAAATTTTGGAATTTTCTAAACACTCGATTACATTTAAAATCATTAGGCTTCCAGTATTCATTGATTACAATTTGTATCAAATGTTTCCTAATGAAAAATTACATAACAAATGATTTATATATGCAACATTATTGAAGGTTCTAATTTTATAAAAATTTAGGAGTCTTCTAAACACTCGATTGCATTAAAAATCAATAGGCTTCCAGTATTCATTGATTACAATTTGCATCAAACGTTTCCTAATGAAAAATTCCATAATAAATGATTATATATGCAACATTATTGAAGGTTCTAATTTTATAAAAATTTAGGAGTCTTCTAAACACTCGATTGCATTAAAAATCAATAGGCTTCCAGTATTCATTGATTACAATTTGTATCAAATGTTTCCTAATGAAAAATTCCATAATAAATGATTATATATGCAACATTATTGAAGGTTCTAATTTTATAAAAATTTAGGAGTCTTCTGAACACTCGATTGCGTTTAAAATCAATAGGCTTCCAGTATTCATTACAATTTGTATCAAACACTTCTTAATGAAAAATTACATAAGAAATGATTATATAGGCAACATTATTGAAGGTTCTAATTTTATAAAAATTTAGGAGTCTTCTGAACACTCGATTATGTTTAAAATCAATAGGCTTCCAGTGTTCATTACAATTTGTATCAAACGCTTCTTAATGAAAAATTACATAAGAAATGATTATATATGCAACATTATTGAAAGTTCTAATTTTATAAAAATTTTGGAATCTTCTAAACACTCGATTACATTTAAAATCAATAGGCTTCCAGTATTCATTGATTACAATTTGTATCAAATGTTTCCTAATGAAAAATTACATAACAAATGATTTATATATGCAACATTATTGAAGGTTCTAATTTTATAAAAATTTAGGAGTCTTCTAAACACTCGATTGCATTAAAAATCAATAGGCTTCCAGTATTCATTGATTACAATTTGTATCAAATGTTTCCTAATGAAAAATTCCATAATAAATGATTATATATGCAACATTATTGAAGGTTCTAATTTTATAAAAATTTAGGAGTCTTCTGAATACTCGATTGCGTTTAAAATCAATAGGCTTCCAGTATTCATTACAATTTGTATCAAACACTTCTTAATGAAAAATTACATAAGAAATGATTATATAGGCAACATTATTGAAGGTTCTAATTTTATAAAAATTTCAGAGTCTTCTGAACACTCGATTGCATTTAAAATCAATAGGCTTCCAGTATTCATTGATTATAACTTTTGTAACAAATTTCATACGAAACGCTCCATTCATTCGTGAAACACTGTTTTCACAGACATACAACATCTAAAGTAGAATCGATTCGAGTTCAGAGATGCTTGAAATGTGCCCGTGCATTAAAAACTCAAATTTAAATTTTCAACTTATGTAGAGAAAGCAATCAGATTCTTTTAGAATTACATGGAATAAGTCTAATTACAGTTGGCATAACATATCCTATTCCTGTGTGCAGCATACTAGTCTATTAATTTCTTGAGGACCAGCTCTCCACAGTACACACTATGGAGAGCTTTCTCCTTTCTTGGCCCATAATTGCAAACGTGAGACGGCCACTATGGTCCATTGAAGATTATAAGCAACCATCCTCTGAAACATTTTGATCAAAATTTTTATATAACACTAGATGGCGTATAACCTCATACAGGGTGTACATAAAAGAATATCTGAGTTTTAAATATGTTTAATATCTTTTAACTTTGAATTGCAATAATGAATTACAAATAAAATGAAAGAGTAACAGCCACAGTTTTTCCTACAAGTGTTCAATTTTAATTGTTTCAGTAACGTGGCACATATCCAACCGATAGGCGAGTTCTTCTCAAACTTTAATCAGCATATACTACTGCTGTCAGGTGGAAAGACTGGGAAACATTGGGGCATACGCACAACTAAAACTGCCAGCCCTACTAAAACTGCAGTCTCTGCTCCTTGATTCTGGGCTTGAATCAATACATCTATGACTTATGACTTGTAGGTGGGTGGCTCAAAAAGAGCCTAGCACAGCGACCAGAGGTCTATTGTACTGTCAGACATCATATAAGAATCAGAAACACTATAATAAATTAAAACACCAATATTCCTTTATATACACTATTTATGTATTTGCACAGCTAGTTACTTGGAACATTGACCTACATCAGTGGTTCCCAAACTTTCTGGTCCGCGGACACCCTCAGAGAAAAAAAAAATTTCGCGGATCCCTTAAAACCCTATTGCAAGGGCGTGTTTCTATTGGATATGTACAATAAGCATAATTTAGTGTGAACAGTGATGCTGCTTTCTTGCAATTAGCTCAGTAATATTTGGTTAAATGTTTGATAATTTCAGTTTTAAATCACTTTCAACTTCAAGTCTATTTCTCAACTTAGATTTTAAATATGTCAGGTGGGAGAAGGCTGTTTCGCACAAGTAAGTTGTGGGAAAGGGAGTTAAGCACTTAAGAGCCTTTCTTGCGAGTTGAGAATAGTCAGCCATTACTGATAACCAAAAGTCAGCTAATTGTACTTGTGAGAACATTAATTTTAGAGAACAATCCGATGAAAGATCCACGAAAAAATCTTCTTGTGACATAAGAGAGTGGTTGGTTGGTAGTTCACTAGCAAATGGATTCAATATTCACATGTCACCCTCATTGGTTTCGAGAAAATATTCATCTAGCTGTAAATGCAGTTGTTCCAAGTGTAATTTAATAATATTAATTATTTCTTGTGGAACATTTTCTTCTGAACTCTGGATATATTCTGTCATGGACGGAAATTGTTCGAAGATCTCGGTGTCCAATCTTTGAATCCACATCTTTAATTTTTTTTTTCATCCCCTTGATTTTGTCCTGAACTTGAAAAATAGTGATGCTAGATCCCTGCAGGCTTAAATTAAGTCCATTTAGATAGTTAAAGATGTCAGCCAGATATGACAACTTCAAAATCCAATTAGTTTCATGGAACCTATCTTTAAGGTCAAAGTTAGATTCAAATAAAAATAATTTTACTTCTTCTCTCAATTCAAATATTCTGGTTAATACTTTTCCACGAGAAAGCCACCGTACATCACAGTGCATTAACAATTGTTTGTGATCGCTGCCCATTTCCGCACATAATATGGCAAACAATCGAGAATTTAAAGGACATGCTTTAATATAATTTACAACTCTAACTACCTCATCAAAACATTCCTTCAATTCTTGTGGCATTTTTTATTGCTAATGCTTCTCTGTGGATACAGCAATGAACCCACTCAATAGATGTTGCTATAGCTTTTAATTTAGTTACCAATCCACTCTTCCTTCTGCACATCGCTCTTGCTCCGTCAGTGCTGACACCTACACATTTATTCAAATCAATGTCATTCTCAACCATAAACTTGTTCACAATGTTAAACAGTTTTTCTGAAGTTGTGCGTGATGGTAGATTTACACAAAAAATAAAACCCTCATGTAATTTTTTTTCATAATCATAGCGGATAAAAGCAATCAAATTTGCATTATTGACAATGTCAGTGCTTTCATCTAACTGGATTGCAAATAATGTGCAATGCTTTCGAATTCTGTTGAGAAGTTCTTCTATCACATTTTGGGCCATTTCATCCATCCGTCTTTTTACTGTATTGTTAGACAAGGAAATTAAATTCAAAGACTTACTAGCTTTTTCATCCAGAACTGCTGAGACCATCAATTGAGCTGCTGGTTTTATAATTTCTTCACCAATGGTATGTGGCTTCCCCTTTCAGAGATGAGTAGAGAGACCTCATATGACACACAAACAGCATTTTCATTATGGCCACCACTGGCTTTATACAACATTGTTTGGTTGCCATGCAACTCATCAGCTTTTAATTGAAAAAAATCAACAGATTTTATTAAAAACTCGGGGTGTCTTGTTTGTAAATGTCGAGAGAGTTTTGCAGGTTTCATTAGATAAAACTTGGTAACAAATAACACATTGCGGAGATAACACTTCTCCCTTTTCAATGGAAATAAACCCGAAGTTTATATATGAATCACAATATTTACGAACCTTTTTTACATTAGCATTTACAATTTTGGCACTGGAACAACTATCTACTTTCGGACTCGTCACTTCATTATTCGCGATACGACTAGAACTAACAACATTTTCAGTTTCCAAAGGACGCTTTGAAGCACCTAATTTTAGCCAACGATCCATTTTATCAAATAATTAACAAATATCTGCAGGGTTGAAAGTACGTTAGTGAAATACGTCACGTGACATAGCTGGTAGCTATGTCACGTTACTTTCCGCGGGAGCACCCGCGTAAATCAGCGCAGGAGAGGCGGGAGATATTTGCTACGCCCCCCTCTATTCAAAGCTGACGTCATCCAGTCTCTAGTAGTATTAATGCTTGAAGTTACACGTGCTTTGACGTCTGAGCTACATCAGAGTATCGTCACCATTAATCATGGCATTAGATAAAGGATGCCAAACGAAACCTACTCCCAAACAATTTGATTCTGTTTGAAGATATAACCTATCAGATTGAAATTAATTTCATGAATGTGTTTAATTCAAAATTATTTAGAAAAAAAGTTCATTATTATTTTATTTAAAAAAATAAAATAAAAAAAAGAGTAGAGAAAAATAATGAATTTTTTTTTTAAAGCTAACTATTTATTAGTTAAATATTGCGTATTGTTCGAGGACCCCCCAAAACCTCATCGCGGACCCCAGTTTGGGAACCGCTGACCTACATGTTTCATTTTCAGTTGTTTTTCTTTCATTTGGAATAAAGTTGACATTATAAAGAAAGGTGATTCAAAAGGCATATCGACTGAAAGATTGAAAGGGATGGTTTCTTTCATGGCAGTTGTTCTGCGTTTATTTTAGAGAAGAGGGTCTTGAGTGGCGCGACCTTATTACCTTACTCAGGAGGAGTGGGTATGAGCCAGTACGAATACAGTCACAACAATTATGGCAAAAAGAATAAAATATTTTTCCGAAAGCAGGATAATTGAATCTCCTAGTGATATAAGTGAATAAAATGAAATAGTGGACTATGCTTTAATGTGAAAATTTATTTGAAAGACACCAATGTGTGTGATGATGTCCAAGATCTGCCATCTATTCAGTTTTCTGAACTTTGGTCAAAATATAAAAAGTTCAAAACCTCATTAAAGTGTTATGGTGATTTCTGAGAAAGTTAAATTGCTATGCTCTTAAAGCAGTAATAAATAATTTTAATCTAATTTAAGATAAATAACTTACAATATTTATAACTTTAAACATATTATAATCTTAATTCTAACTCTTAAATGATCTTAAATGAAAGTTAAATAAGTAACTCTTAACTAAATGATAACTAAACTAAAGTAACTCACCTTTTAATGAATATTAAACTTCTAAACTAATGACTCTAATTGATTCTTATGTTTGTTTACCTTTAGTGAACTTAAAACTGAGCAATCTTTAACTTGTATAAATCTATTTATCTCACTTAATATTCTTTTCTCTAGTAATTGCTCAGATCAAGAATAATTATTTTAGCTTTGAAAAGGTGTAAATAAAAGTAACTAATATAAATAATTGTTTACCTGCCTAACAGGACTTGGTGATCATTTTTAAATACACTTTTTCCCAGTAAATGTTACACTGGCTGGAAATTCCCCTTCCCAATACCGTGAATAAAACTGCTTTATAAGTAATCAAGTAAACATGTTGTAACATACAAGTTTTGTAAACACGATGTAGCATACAAGTTTTGTAAACATTATGTTCTCTTTTCTCACCTAGGGAAATTAACGATGTTTTAATAACGATATGTAAATGTTTCTACTTTTAATAATGTACATGTTTTGTGAGTTTAACTACATTTTTAAGTGAAGTGCAAAAAGTTTTCAAGATGGCGATCAAAACAACACTATCGGAATGTCACCGACAACATGAAACAGACATATCAAATGTCCGAAGGAGCAAAACAGATGTGAAGTGCCGGGTTGAAAGATTTGGCATCTTCAGCTCGCCAAGAAGTTCGGTGCAGGGTTTTATCAGTTGTAACCGCGGCGACCGGAATTCAAATTCTTTCACGCCAAAAGGGGTTGCTGTTCCGGGACCTCACGCCAAGAGAGGATTTTCTCCTCAGTCGGGATGTAAACACCAGCATGTACAGTTGCTGCCCGATGGCTTTTTTTCCACCTCTCCGAGTCACTCAACCATGTGCACAGAAATTTTATAAGATTTTTTTTTTTGGAAAAGGAGCAGGATGCCCTATTCAAGTTTTAAACACTTTTGCCTTTTTCTTGAGTGTGATACCACTCTGTTGCCCTCAACACTAAAACATCGGCGGATCGACGCATCCGACGCCCTACCATTCTACCAACCTTGGATCCCAGTGATGCCCTTGCACTCACAAGGCCGGAGAATAAAATACGGTTCATCAACCGCCCAAGTCAGCAGCTGATGTCCGTTGGAAGATTGGAAGCCCTGGTTCTATTCCATTTCACAGGCGTTTGTGGCCTCACGGGGAGAGGAGAAACACTTCAACATCAGCGGCTCGATGTATCCGACGCCCTACCGTTCTACCAACCTTGGATCCCAGTGATGCCCTTGCGCTCACAAGGCCGGAGAATGAAAAATGGTTCATCAACCGCCAAAGTCAGCAGCTGATGTCCATCGGAAGATCCGAAGCCCTGGTTCTATTCCATTTCACCGGTGTTTGTGGCCTCACGGGAAGAGGCAGAAGATATGCGTGTGTGTGTGTGTGCGCGTCAAAATACGTGGCCTCAGTGCGGATGTGAAGAGCGTCCACTTGTTCAGTATTGAAATTAATTAATATTTAAGAAGCTTGTGGCATCATACCTAACCACGTTTTAAATTGTTTTAAGCTCAACGAGCCTACCTAATTCAAATACCGTGTTATGAAGTCTTCTCCATTGCCTTACATTGGGTTTGTGCTACAAATACAAATGCCAAAATTGCAGCAAAATATCTCATTTTAGTTTAATTTTCTTTGAAATGGTTTTCATGCATTACAATACATATCAGGATTTAATATCTTCTCGAATATGTACCCTGACAGAGCTGTCAAAAATTCCCTTTTTTTATTCCTTTGAAACCCTGGGTGAATTGAATTGTTTATTAAGTTTATAGTGTTTCTAATAAATTTCCTTTTTTAATTTTTAATCTGGTTTTTGTTTAATTCTTATTACTATGATTATGAGTAATTTATTATTTAATGTATCTTTTTTTGGGGGGTAAAACACAATGCAAAAATTTGTAATTTTAGAGTAAGTTCCTAAAATGGTTGACCATTGGTTCAAAAGTAAAAGTAAAGTAAGTCTAAATTCTTTTGTTTAGTTTTTTATTTAATATTAATATTTTATTTTTTTTTTATCTTAATTTTATGCTGATGTCGAAAAAGGCACAGTATATTAACTGGTGCATGTGACCAGTCTTTTGAGAGCTCTGTTTGGGTATAGTATGTTTGAAAGTACCTTTTAAATGTTTACTGTGCATTTTGGAGGGATTTCCAGCCTGGTTTTATATTCTAGCTAACTTTAACCCTTACCTGACCACAAGATTTTCATTTTTTTAATTTTACTCTACTTTTCCCTGAAAAATGTTTCATAATTCAGTTGAGGAAAATAATGCTTCTTTAATGTATGATCCACATAATAGAAGTCAGGTTTGTAGTCCTAACCCTTTTCGTAACAGGGAAGATAATTTAGAAATGGAGGGGAATAATGGATTTAGTATGACTAATGCAGGAGTTACCACCGAGAATCAAGGTCCTCCCATGTTATCTAGAGCTGATGATCCACACTTTAGTGGTCAATCTTCTTCGCATGTAGGTGCTAGTCAGATTTGCAATATGTTACACATACTGCTCCACTGGGGGTTTTCCTGGATAGCATTCCTGTCTTTTGTGTAACTGAAAGTGATTCTTCACTTGAAGATTTCATATCCACAATAGACATGATTGCAAGCTATGCAAACTGGGGAGAGAGTGACAAACTTTTAGCTATAAAGCTGGGAGGAGAGGCGGCACCTCATTAAAGATAACCCTAATCTAAGAGTGGAGAAAAATTTAACTGTGCTAATTAAGGCCCTCCGTGATAGGTTTTCGTTGCCGGAATATGCACACAAGCATTTAAGGTCCCTCCTTCAGAGTTATCAGCGCCCACACGATACGGTGAGGCAATATGCTGCAAGGGTGGAGTCCTTGCCATTCAAAACTGTCCCTGCTGACTTACTCCAAAATTCTGTGGCTGATAAAAATCGCCAGCATGTTCTGACATCAGTTTTTATTGAGGGTCTTACCCCACATATTAGGAGACTGGTCCTACCTCAGAACCACAAAACCTTCAAAAATGCCCGAAATCAGGCAGTGGCTGAGGAAGTTTGGAGTCAGCAGAACTCACAACAATCAGTAGAGGAAGTCAAAAGTACTGTCCATTCTGAGTCAGACGAGTTCAAAAATACCATTTTGAAACAGCAGACCATGATAGCTGCGCTCACTGATTCTGTAGCTGCCTTACAGTTACAAGTAAAGGAAGTCATTTCTGCTCCTAAAGGGAATAACATAAAGGGCTACCCACAAAAGAGACAAGGGTCTCAGGATGCAAGAAACTTCTCTCCCACTTGTTTTAATTGTAATGGAAAAGGGCACATAGCACGAGAATGCCGTAAACAACCACGCAGTCAATTCCAACAACAGGGGTATCGAGGCCAGTACATACCATCACAGAATAATCAAGGGTGTGCTTTCCAAGGATATTATCAAAATACTCAACAAAACCAACCCATGTCTCCGCAACAGTGGTAGATTTCAGGGATATCAGCCAGCGCTTCCACCCAGGTCTCCAAGGGATACAAATACCTTTAATCAAGTTCAACAGTAGTCATGGCAGGCACCTTCATATCATTTAAACTAGGTGAGGGTGACGGAAGTACTCACCCTAGCTTACCGTCACAGACCCATTTTGAGGTGTCATTTCTTGGGATGGCAGTTTCATCTGTTAGAGCCCAACTTCCTTTGGTATCAGGCACTGTCCAGAATCAAAACCTTTTGTTTTTAGCAGATTCAGGTGCATCAATTAATGTGATATACACCAGTACACTTAAACTTTTGTCTACTGATCAGTCATTCATTGAACCATGCAATATTTTTCTTAAAGGGATTTCTAGGCAACAATTAAATGTAAAAGAGAAAGTCACTTTACCCATTCTTTTTGGAAGAGAAATTGTACAGGTAGAATTTTTTATTTTAAAAGATTCATTCACCCCTCCACATTATTCGGCTATTTTGGGCACTAAATTTTCATCAAGACAAATTTAAAATTGATTTTGAAAATGATGTTGCTATTGTGCCTTTCAAATTGTCAAACCAGCCTGCCCAGCCTATGCCTGTTAATAATAGTATTAATTCTTCTCAAAATTCTCTCCACCAAGCAGAGGAATCTTTTAATTGTTTCACCCTTAATAAATTTAACTTAGAACCCTATTCTGAATGTTTTATTAAAGTTCGCTGCAAGCCTAATCAAAATTTTTTCTCAAATATCATTTTAATAGAACCTAATTCTCATAACAGTAACATTGTTGCTACACGATCAGTCCATAATTTTTCTTCAGATGATATTTATACTATAAAAATTGCAAATTTTTCTTGTTCAAGTATATATGTCAACAAAAATACTAAGGTTGCCACCCTATCATCTGTTTTTTCTGTCCCATCATACCCTGTTAATGCTATTCAAAATTCTGAGGCAGAAGAGGGAGATGACTTTGAAGTTTGGGGAGGAAAATTTGATTTTTCTCACTTGCCAAGATTCGCACAAGTTGCCCTTGCTAGATTTACTGAAGGAATTTAAGCATGTTTTTGCTAATTCCGTTTCTGACCTAGAGGGATGTGATACAATTTATCACAACATTAATTTAAATAATTCTGTCACTGTAAGATTAAGACCCTACCGTATCCCTTTCCATCTTAAAGACGAGTTAGATAAGCAAATCAATGAGCTTTTAGAAGCTGATATTATACAAGAATCTGCCAGTCCATTTGCTTGCCCTGTTTTGTTTGTTAAAAAGGCTGATGGCACTTTTAGGTTCGTATGCGATTTTTGGAGATTAAATGACATTACTATTGCAGAAAATTTCCCAATTCCCAATATTCAAGAGATGATCGATGATTTAAATGGGGCCAAATTTTTCTCAACCCTAGACCTTACTTCTGGTTTCTACCAGATGAAGCTCCATCCAGATGACACATATAAGACTGGGTTCTCTATGCCGTCTGGACACTATGAGTGGAAAAGGGTACCATTCGGACTCAAAAATGCCCCTCTCATCTTTCCAACGTTTAATGTCAATTGTTTTAGCTGACCTTTCTCCCATGCAAATAGGTATTTACATCGACGATATTGTCATTGCTTCTACAACCTTTGAAGAGCACCTAAACAAATTAAGAATTGTTTTCGATCGTCTGCAGACTCATAATCTTAAGCTTAAACCGAGCAAGTGCATTTTTTTTAAACCTTCCATTATTTATTTAGGATTCCAAGTTTCACAAGGTATTGTCCAACCAGATCCCACTAATTTACGAGTAGTTGAAAATTTTAAAATTCCATCTTGCAGAAAACATAATAGCCAATTTTTAGGCTTAACCAGATTTTATTGTAGGTTTATTCAAAATTATGCTGAAAATTCACTCCCACTAACTGAATTGACAAAAAATTCTTTTAATTTTGTTTGAACAGAGAAAGGGAAAACTGTCTTTGATACACTAAAGCAAGAACTGCTTCAAAAACCCATTTTGCAACTTCCAGAATTTTCAAAACCTTTTGCTTTATGCACCGATGCCTCAAAATTTTCTTTAGGAGCTGTCCTGTGTCAGGAAGATGAAAACAAATTCCTACATCCTGCTGCTTATGCCATTAGGAAGCTGAAAGCAGCTAAATTAAATTATAACACTGTAGAAAGAGAAGCTTTAGGTGTTGTTTGGGCCCCTGCCTATTTTAAACATTACCTTTTGGGGAAGCATTTTGTTGTGTATTGCGACCAAGCTTCCCTGTCTCATGTGATAAAACTCAAAGATCCCACTTTATGCATTGCTAGATGGATAATGAGTCTCACCAGTTATGATTTTAAAATTATTCACAGGCCAGGAAAATTAAACATTACTGCCGATTTTCTTTCGAGGTGCATTAACAATATAGATACTGTAAATGATAATGAACCCAAAAATTTAACCATTGATTCTAGCTTTTTTACTCGAATATCAAATTCTCAATTACCAGATGCTAAATGTAATAAAATTAAATTTCTGCTGAATAATAATAAGGAAACTTACCCTAAAACTCTCCAATTTTTTTTTAAAGATGATGTTTTGTATACAGTTCATAAGAGACCTAAGAACAGATATCAAACTATGGAAAGAATTTGTGTTCCCTTAGACTTAGTCCCTGATATTCTAAATTTGTGGTCATGATTCTCCCACCGCAGCTCATGGCGGTTTCAAAAGAACTCTTACTAGAATTCAAAAACATTTTTATTGGCCAAGAATGTATGCTCATGTTTTGAATTATGTTAAGTCCTGCCACATTTGTCTACAAAGACGTGATTATAAAGCTCACCAAAAGGCACCTATTTAACGATTTCTAGTCACAACTTATCCTATGGAGAGAATTGCAACAGATGTAGTTGCCACTTTGCCAGAGACTGCAGCTGGAAATAAATATATTTTGGTTGTTACTGACTACTTTACAAGGTGGCCTGAAGCCTATCCTATTAAAAACACTAAATCCGAAACTATTTTGGCTTGCTTGGAAAATTGGTGTTTCTCGACACTTAGTCACAGATAAAGGATCCAATTTTATATCGAAGGTAGCTAGGAACTTTTACAAAAAATTAGGTAGCAACAAGCATACTACGACTAGTTACAATCCTCAAGCAGAAGGGGTCTGTGAGGGTTTGAATTCGACCTTAATTAAGTCCCTCAGTACCTTAATTTCCAGCACACAATATGACTGGGATAGGCATTTGCACTTTGCCCTTATGGCACATAGAGTAGCAAAACATAGTGCGACAGGAGAGTCGCCTGCATTTCTTTTGTTTGGAAGAGACATTATTTTACCTGAGGATATATTATCAAATATTAAGATACCAGCCTTTGTTTCTGTACAAGATTACTCAGATGATTTGGTCATTCGCATGAAAAATTCCTTCGAAATTACCAATCAAAATTTAGTTAGAGCAGCTAAACAACAAGAGAGTTACCAACATAAACATGTTGTCAACAAAAACATCAAAGTGGGTGATCTAGTTTTCTTGTACACTCCAGTTGTTCGCAAAGGACAAGCTCGAAAGTTGACAAATTTCAATAAGGGACTGTATACAGTAATATCACAGAAAACAAATGTCAATTTTGTGATCACAAACACTCAGGCTCCTTTTGATACACAAACGATTCATGTAAATAGGCTCACTCATATCACAGATAGACAGCAGGCTCTTATGCCAACAGGTTCTACAAGCCAGGAACTCAACGACTCCAATGTCACTGATTCAGCTAGAAATTTACCTAGCGGTTCTAACAGTCCTGAGCATAGATATGCGTTGAGACCTAGAATTCAATTGGATTGAAAATTTTCCCCATCCTTTGATTTTGTCATTTTATTCATTTCATGTTTCTTAGTTTTTCATTCATTTTGTTATATGCTTTTCAGTTTTTATTCATTTTTATTACAATTTTGTTTGAAACATTAGTACTTCCACAGATTCATATTAAGTGGTTGATACTTTTAGAATGTTTCATTTGCATTTTCCATGTTTTGTAATCCAATGACGTACATATTGTGAGTCTTAAGGGATTGGTTTCAGAGGTTAGCACATTTCCAATTATGAGATAGTTTGTGTTTAAGTAAAAAGTGTTGTGATCTTCTTGACAGAGATATCAAGTCGAAGAGCATTTATGAGCATAGTGCTGAATAATGTTTAGAGAATTTTATGTGTGGAAGTTTAAGTGTTAGAAAATTTTCTTGAAGGTTTAAGTTGTAGCCAATCTTTGGAAAATGCCAGTGTTAGTAATGTTTTCATGAGTTTCTTTTTTAGGTTTATATTATCATCATTTCCTTTAAGTTTATGTTGTGGGGGAAAAAAAAAAAAAATTTAAGTAGTTCAGTATTTTGCTGTTGTGTAGTCTACAAGGATGGGCTAGTTTGGTTTCATGATTCATTGAACTTCTGGGATATTGGGGAATGTCTGGTAAAAAAATTCATGTTTAGTCAATTTAATGGAATATTTAGGATGGTATACTGCTGTGGGCCTACAATAGTCTTTTGGAATGATCTTACTGGTTCGAGTCATTCTTATTCAAGTTAATTTTCCCTCTTTTACCCGCAGAGTATATGGTTCTATCATATCTGTTTGGAAAAATTTGTTTCGGTGGGTTGGAGAGAGATCCCGGGTTCTCCTTCTGTTGAAGGTATTCATCCATTTACCATTGGTTCTTTAAGATTTGTTAAAATTTTCTTCCACCTCCTTTATGGAATAATGCTCGAATATGTCAAATGTTAGAAGACATTTCATTGTTTTTATTTTTCATTTCTTTCATCTTCACCCCTTTTCCTTTTTTTTACAAGTACTCTCACACTTTGTTATTTGAAACCACAGTGTTTCACCCATTTCAGTTTGTACAATTTTATTTTATTTTTAGATTTCATACATGTTTTACATCTTGACTGCCTCATCGTCTCATGTGCATAGAGTTTAGACAATTTTTTTTTCACATTTTTGATCCTGTTTCGGAAGTAAAATTTTTTTTTCTGCAAAATAAAAATTGTAAGGTGGTCGGGGAGGTAATATGTTATGGTGGTTTCTGAGAAAATTAAATTGCTATGGTCTTAAAGCAGTAATAAATAATTTTAATCTAATTTAAGATAAATAACTTACAATATTTATAACTTTAAACATATTATAATCTTAATTCTAACTCTTAAATGATCTTAAATGAAAGTTAAATAAGTAACTCTTAACTAAATGATAACTAAACTAAAGTAACTCACCTTTTAATGAATATTAAACTTCTAAACTAATGACTCTAATTGATTCTTATGTTTGTTTACCTTTAGTGAACTTAAAACTGAGCAATCTTTAACTTGTATAAATCTATTTAACTCACTTAATATTGTTAGCAATCAAGTAAACATGTTGTAAGATACAAGTTTTGTAAACATTATGTTCTCTTTTCTCACCCGGGGAAATTAACGATGTTTTAATAACGATATGTAAATGTTTTCACTTTTAATAATGTACATGTTTTGTGAGTTTAACTACATTTTTATGTGAAGTGCAAAAAGTTTTAAAGATGGTGATCAAACCAATGCTATCGGAACATCACTGGCAACATGAAACAGACATATCAAATGTTCGAAGAAGCAAAACAGATGTGCAGTGCCGGGTTGAAAAATTTGGCATCTTCAGCTCGCCAAGAAGTTCGGTGCCGGGTTATCAGTTGTAACCGTGGTGACCGGAATTCAAATTCTTTCACGCCAAAAGGGGTTGCTGTTCCGGGACCTCACGCCAAGAGAGGATTTTCTCCTCACCCTAACAGCATTTTTTTTCACAGTGACGTAAGATTTAAGTCACACTGTGACTTTGGGATGTCACAGTACGTCTCAGCAACGTCATATTGAGGTCACAGCGAAGCCATTTTGGTCATTTTCATGGTCGTTTGCGACCATCGCATATTAACTTATTTATGACGTCACATTGTAATTGCCATTGTAATGTCGTCACATTGTTACGTGTTAATTAAATTGTGGAAACATCACAGAATATGGTTACAATGAAGTTACAAAGTTACTAATACGTAACGTCGCATAGAAGTCACAAATATGATGTCACATTGTAAGCCAGGTTTCACGTGACTATAACGTCACTGTCACACATGTGACAATCTTTGCTGTGAGGGCAGTCGGGATGTAAACATCAGCATGTACAGTTGCTGCCCGATGACAAAGTTTTTTTTTTCCACCTCTCCGAGTCACTCAACTATGTGCACAGAAATTTTATAACATTTTTTTTTGGAAGAGAAGCAGGATGCCCTATTTAAGTTTTAAACACTTTTATATTTTTCTTGAGGGGTGACACCACTCTGTTGCCTTAACACTAAAACATCGGCGGTTCGACGTATCCGACACCCTATCGTTCTACCAACTTTGGATCCCAATGATACCCTTGCACTCACAAGGCCGGAGAATGAAATATGGTTCATCAACCGCCCAAGTCAGCAGCTGATGTCCATCGGAAGATCCGAAGCCCTGGTTCTATTCCATTTCACCGGCGTTTGTGGCCTCACGGGGAGAGGAGAAACACTTCAACATCGGCGGCTCGACGTATCCGACGCCCTACCGTTCTACCAAATTTGGATCCCAGTGATGCCCTTGCGCTCATAAGACCGGAGAATGAAATATGGTTCATCAACCACCTAAGTCAGCAGCTGATGTTCGTCGGAAGATCCGAAGCCCTGGTTCTATTCCATTTTACAGGCGTTTGTGGCCTCATGGGGAGAGGCAGAAGATGTGTGTGCATGTGCATTAAAATAAGTGGCCTCAGTGCGGAGGTGAAGAGCATCTACTTGTTCAGTATTGAAATTAATTAATATTTAAGAAGCTCGTGGCTAACCACATTTTAAATTGTGTTAAGCTCAATGAGCCTACCTAATTCAAATACCATGTTATGAAGTCTTCTCCATTGCCTTATATTGGGTCTGTGCTGCAAATACAAATGCCAAAATTGCAGCAAAATATCTCATTTTAGTTTATTTTTCTTTGAAATGGTTTTCATGCATTACAATACATATTAGGATTTAATATCTTCTCGAATATGTACCCTGACAGAGCTGTCAAAAATTCCCTTTTTTTATTCCTTTGAAACCCTGGGTGAATTGAATTGTTTGTTAAGTTTATAGTGTTTCTAATAAATTTCCTTTTTTAATTTTTAATCTGGTTTTTGTTTAATTCTTATCACTATGACTATGAGTAATTTATTACTTAATGTATCTTTTTTTTGTGAGGGGGGGGGGGGGGGGTAAAACACAATGCAAAATTTGTAATTTTAGAGTAAGTTCCTAAAATGGTTGGCCATTGGTTCAAAAGTAAAAGTAAGTCTAAATTCTTTTGTTTAGTTTTTTATTTAATATTAATATTTCCGTTTTTTTTTTTACCCTTTTTTATTTTAATTTTATGCTGATGTCGTAAAAGGCACAGCAAGAGGGAATTAATTCTTTAATCTGTATTTCAGTGATGATATTATACAGGTAATGGTCGACGAAGTTTTTAAGACTCAGAGGAAAATAACGGTGAGTCAATTCCCCCTTAAATGCAATAACACCCGTGTATTTCTGTGATAATGGTAGATGTAGCAAAGTTTATTTAATACGATATTTTTCATCGCATGAAACTTAACATGAAAAGTGTCTGGGCCCTGGAGTAGCAGACGATTCTCGCTACGTGAGGTCTCACAGAAACGCTTCCTTGAGGCTTGGAATCCTTAGTGCGCACCCTTAAGGATTATCCCGTTCACTGGTCATGTACGGGATAATGTTTACAAATTTACTTTTTAATTTATAATTAACTCTTTGCCCATTTGTATGTGAGGATTCACTGATCCATTTACAGAATTTTCATGATTTTTTTTTCTAATGCTTTCATTACCTAGCTAAAAGGGTAAATAATATTATTTTAACTGTTAATAACTCTCCCATTTCAAAGAATAATATTACAGTCCTTAAACATCTAGATTTTTCCGATACTCTAAGATTCTTCTTAATAATTTTTTTATAATAAAATGACAAATGCAGTTCATAAAGTCTTATTTAGAGCATATTGGTGGATAATATATCAGTGTAGTGGGGGCATTTCTTCATTTGCTAAAAACAGTCATCATTAGCTGCGGGCAGGGACTGCAGCTAGTTCATCTCAAAATGACTTAAGATAATCATGAACTCCCTTCCAAATTAGATATAATTGATAGAATTTAAACCAGTGGTGTGTGACAGATGTAAAAGAGGGTTGCTTTTATGGAAGACTTAATAAGGAAAGAAAATATACTTTAAATATTATACATGTACACATGTTGTTGGATCGAGTGGTCAGCACCTTCAACAATACATGGATGTTGAAACACACAAAATAAGGGGACCTAAGTGGGGAATAATAAGTTGGGTACATAATACAGCAGAGAAATACTGTAAAAAAAAATGGTTTCCTTTAGCAAAAAGCAATCCACTTCATTCTTGCAGTGAGAGAATAAAATTGCACTTACCTTAGCAAGCCTGAGAGCAACAATCCAGCACTGCCTGTGCTTCTCACTCTCACAGCAAAACCACAAGAGATTCCTCGAATCTTCCTCGGGACAGCTAGAATGCTGAAAATCAGTTTAGGCAAAATCAGATCCATTTCTAATATTAGTTTAAAACTCACAGTGAATAGAGAACACAATAAGGCAGCGGATGATGTAGACTAAAGGGCAGGGTGCTTCCAGAGAAGTGTTTTCAGGCCCGTTTTAGGTGTGAGCAGCAAAATCTAGGGATGGCCATGGGGAAATAAAATTAGGTGTAGCAAGAATGGCTTTTGAGGGCAGCATTCCCACAGAGAATTTAGTACAAAATTCATATAAATGAAATGTAATTTTGATATGTGTGAATAAAATCTTTTAAATTACCTTAGTGATCAATAATCTGGTAAATATATAAGGGTCTCTCTTGAAACCATTTAAAACTTAGTTGGACACTTCTGAAGACTGGAAAACACCAGAGGGTGAATGCAAAAAAAAGGGGTGTGAGACCGGAGGGTACTTTGTTGGGCCGTAAAGCCTGAGAGTAAGGACAAATTAATGGATTGATTGGCCATTTTGTGTCGTTTAGCTGCATTTTAATTCGTGCATGTAGCAAGCACTTTGACTACAAGGAAAATGTTACTTCTTCTGGTTTTTGAACGTTTAGTGTACTAAACGTCTTCAGGTTTTTGAACATTTAGTGTACTAAACATTATATTGTCATGTGATATTCACCATTTCTTCGTCGAATCGTGTTGTTGTCATATATGGCGACTTCTTTGAAAGCCTTCAATGCAATCAGGCACATGAAAATTCTTTTAACTTTTTGAAATATTTTTATAAAATTTCTTAGTTGGCTATGTCTGTTGTAGATTTCTACATTTCTGTAATCTAAAAACAGGTACCTGGTTAGTGAGATGTTTGAGTTTGCTTGCAGTCTGCTTTTTAAATTTCAAACATTAATCTCACAACCTCAAAATTTAACACTTAGATGGAGGTTTGTAGTTCACTAATAACAAACATAAATATTCAAAAATGAAATGGGAGGGTGAGGGGAGAAGTTGCTCAATAAATAAAATGCATTTAAATAATCTAAGGATTTTAAACAGAAAAACACACCAAGATTTAAGAAATTAAATTTTTTAATGAGGGGGGTAAAACATCCAATTTTATTTCCCTAGTTTTAGGAAAAGCTGTTATGCCGAGTTTTTATGATGCTACTTTATTAATAGTTCAAAATTTATTTAATAGTTCAAAATTCATTATTTTCCCCTTTACCTTCAAAATTCTAAATTAATTTGTTGTTATTGAATATTTCGGCAATTTATCCCTTTATAAATGTAATTTGTTTTCCTTTTCATGTTTTTCATTATTCAGAATTATGTGCGATGTGTCTTCAAACGCTAAATATCTTTTGTTAATTCTCCGGTGTTCGCTCTTGGCCTTTTAACTTCACTTCATTCACGAGTTTGTGAAAAAAAGACGTTTTTTAAGAGAAAAGTGGACCCTTTCACACTTTATCTCTTATACCTGCTAACAGAGTGCCAGACATTCCATTGGGTTTGCCGTACGAGGGTGAAAGAGCTTGGTGCCAAAATTCATGCCGCGCGGTTCTTGGCGAAGCATCATATTTATTCCGTGGTGTATACGTAGGCATTCTGCGTGAGGTGCAGGTTTTCACTCCCCAAGTTTGGCGGCTCATGGGAAGCGAAGGTGTTGCTAAGGCGGCATTCGATTCCTAACCGCCGTTTGAAGAGGTGGTCTGAATTCGCATGGGAAAACCACGGTCCAAGCCAGGGTGGCCTGTGCCCCCAGACATCTGTGAGCGAAGCTTTTGCTGGTGTATAAATACTTATCTTATGAATTTGTGCTGAGGCTCAAAATAATTGAGCAGTAAGCTTCATGTGATACATCTCCCCAATTTGGATGCTGCTGCAAACCAGATTCCTGCATGGATTCTTCTGTATGCAGTTGTGATGTTGGGCCACTCCCAAAGTAGGATTCTTCATGAGTTTCATCCTGCTGTAGTCAATACCAGTGTTGCAATATGCTCCAGAAGTGTGCTCTTAAATATTTGTGTGTTCTGCGCAGCCTGTGATTTGTTCGACCACCGGCATAAAAGTGCAAACATTTAGTTTCCGTTATTCAAGTTCTTTTTTTCATTGAATCCTAAGTGATCCTAAAGGGTGAAGCTCCCTCAGCTAGTTTTTTTTTTAATGTCTTCAAAAGTACACATTACTACAATCCGCATCTGCACAATTTCTGCAAGCTTTCCAGTTGCTCATATCTGGTGCTGCCATCTACTGTCCCTGAATGATTTCTCCAATGCATCATCTTTTAAACTCTGATTTCTATACATGCCATCCAGGTAGTTGCTCCACACAAAAGGGATATATATATATATATAAACAAGAATGTTTTTACAAATGATTTCTTTCATTCATTGTCTTTAAGATCTAATGTTTATACATCGATAATTTGTTTTTGTTATTTTTATTCTCGATATGAATGTTGGTGGACAGCTAGCTCTCCAGGCTTAAATTGTAAATGGTGTGTTTAAAGTACTTAATTGGGGTTTGTTTTAAATTGAGTTCTGAATTTAATTGATATAATTATAACACAATGTACGTAAATTGTTTCACTATACATTTAATTGAAGTTTTAACGAATTGAATGATGTTTTGAGATTTGAATTGTTGCAAATAAAAGTTAGTTTAATTTAACATAATTGAGTATGATTCTTTTTGTGGCTGTGCAATAAATTAATTAAAGACTGCAATTTCTATGTAGGTATCAAAGGTAGGAGAAATTATTTTGGAATTGGTTTGTTGTATATATATTCTAAGGGGTGTTGTGCATAGGCCAAACAGTAGGCATGGCAATTAGTAAAAGAAGTAAAGAGATAATGTTAATAATTATTGAATTCTATACGATCAATTTAAAAGGTGTAATAGCTCTAGAAGAATAGGAATCAAATAAAGAAACAATTTTAACATTTTTAAAATAACTTTATTCTTTACAATCAGGCCAAATGCAAAAATGTTGATAATCTTAATCAGGAATAAATAAACATAATATAAAATAAATAATCAGTTAATTTAAAAATAAGGATGTCAAAACTTTCACGACAAAGCATCCAATAAAAATATTTGAAATAATTTGGAAATACGTCTCAAGCCAACTACAGGAAAAGTAAGAGGGCGCTTCAAGTGCGTTAGACTAACTGAAGAGAGAGAAAACAGAAAGTATAAATACTTTCCTGGTTGTGAAAAGAGTAAGCAACTTACAATTACAAAAATATATGAAAGGCAGCATTTCCATCCAAATACAGGAAAAGTAAGAGGGCGCTTCAAGTGCGTTAGACTAACTGAAGAGAGAGAAAACAGAAAGTATAAATACTTTCCTGGTTGTGAAAAGAGTAAGCAACTTACAATTACAAAAATATATGAAAGGCAGCATTTCCATCCAACTACAGGAAAAGTAAGAGGGCGCTTCAAGTGCGTTAGACTAACTGAAGAGAGAGAAAACAGAAAGTATAAATACTTTCCTGGTTGTGAAAAGAGTAAGCAACTTACAATTACAAAAATATATGAAAGGCAGCATTTCCATCCAAATACAGGAAAAGTAAGAGGGCGCTTCAAGTGCGTTAGACTAACTGAAGAGAGAGAAAACAGAAAGTATAAATACTTTCCTGGTTGTGAAAAGAGTAAGCAACTTACAATTACAAAAATATATGAAAGGCAGCATTTCCATCCAAATACAGGAAAAGTAAGAGGGCGCTTCAAGTGCGTTAGACTAACTGAAGAGAGAGAAAACAGAAAGTATAAATACTTTCCTGGTTGTGAAAAGAGTAAGCAACTTACAATTACAAAAATATATGAAAGGCAGCATTTCCATCCAACACTACAGGAAAAGTAAGAGGGCGCTTCAAGTGCGTTAGACTAACTGAAGAGAGAGAAAACAGAAAGTATAAATACTTTCCTGGTTGTGAAAAGAGTAAGCAACTTACAATTACAAAAATATATGAAAGGCAGCATTTCCATCCAACTACAGGAAAAGTAAGAGGGCGCTTCAAGTGCGTTAGACTAACTGAAGAGAGAGAAAACAGAAAGTATAAATACTTTCCTGGTTGTGAAAAGAGTAAGCAACTTACAATTACAAAAATATATGAAAGGCAGCATTTCCATCCAACTACAGGAAAAGTAAGAGGGCGCTTCAAGTGCGTTAGACTAACTGAAGAGAGAGAAAACAGAAAGTATAAATACTTTCCTGGTTGTGAAAAGAGTAAGCAACTTACAATTACAAAAATATATGAAAGGCAGCATTTCCATCCAAATACAGGAAAAGTAAGAGGGCGCTTCAAGTGCGTTAGACTAACTGAAGAGAGAGAAAACAGAAAGTATAAATACTTTCCTGGTTGTGAAAAGAGTAAGCAACTTACAATTACAAAAATATATGAAAGGCAGCATTTCCATCCAAATACAGGAAAAGTAAGAGGGCGCTTCAAGTGCGTTAGACTAACTGAAGAGAGAGAAAACAGAAAGTATAAATACTTTCCTGGTTGTGAAAAGAGTAAGCAACTTACAATTACAAAAATATATGAAAGGCAGCATTTCCATCCAAATACAGGAAAAGTAAGAGGGCGCTTCAAGTGCGTTAGACTAACTGAAGAGAGAGAAAACAGAAAGTATAAATACTTTCCTGGTTGTGAAAAGAGTAAGCAACTTACAATTACAAAAATATATGAAAGGCAGCATTTCCATCCAACTACAGGAAAAGTAAGAGGGCGCTTCAAGTGCGTTAGACTAACTGAAGAGAGAGAAAACAGAAAGTATAAATACTTTCCTGGTTGTGAAAAGAGTAAGCAACTTACAATTACAAAAATATATGAAAGGCAGCATTTCCATCCAAATACAGGAAAAGTAAGAGGGCGCTTCAAGTGCGTTAGACTAACTGAAGAGAGAGAAAACAGAAAGTATAAATACTTTCCTGGTTGTGAAAAGAGTAAGCAACTTACAATTACAAAAATATATGAAAGGCAGCATTTCCATCCAAATACAGGAAAAGTAAGAGGGCGCTTCAAGTGCGTTAGACTAACTGAAGAGAGAGAAAACAGAAAGTGTAAATACTTTCCTGGTTGTGAAAAGAGTAAGCAACTTACAATTACAAAAATATATGAAAGGCAGCATTTCCATCCAAATACAGGAAAAGTAAGAGGGCGCTTCAAGTGCGTTAGACTAACTGAAGAGAGAGAAAACAGAAAGTATAAATACTTTCCTGGTTGTGAAAAGAGTAAGTCTGCTCTTGGAAAATAAAGTCTGCTCTTGGAAAATAAAAAGTCTGCTCTTGGAAAATTTAAAATTTGAAGATAGCAAAGCACGCACTGTCAGAGTCAATAAGTGTTGGCTGGGTTATGAAAGTACACAAGTCCAGCTTTAAAGAAAAACTTCGTTCACTTTATTTGGTGAAAAACACAACTCGGCATATTACACGTACCTGGTAATTTTCCATGCCGTAAAACATCAAAAATATACTATGTACAAAAAATTTTTTAGTTGTAAATGACTAGACAGAGATTTCTTGAAGCATTTGGTAGTAAGTTACTATACTACCTCTATCACTTGCGTGTATTTCAGCCACCATCACTTGGCAAAGGGAAACCAAAGGATAGAACATCAGGAAAATCTTTAAAGCGGCTTCCGAACGTTTGTAAGTAAATTTAACGTTCAATACATGCTGGTCCAAACTGACCACATCTGCATCCGTTTCGACTATTCACCGTCGTCAAACGATATTCCGCAGTGCTTCTGTCAAAAAAACATTTCTGTCTGCCTGCATCAGACCATCAGTGTCTATCTCGTCTGACTTCTTCAGACGTCTGATCTCGATCGACTCTCTCGACCTTCTCATTTGCTTCAAGAAACCTCTGCCCTATATATCCGAGAATGGACAGTTCCGGAAACGCCCCCGGATATGCAAATCAGATGCGTACGCATTGAGAACTGATTTGCATGAAACCTCATGTTGAAAAACGTCACGGTTCACGCCGGTGAACGGGAAGAGTCGTTCATATTAAATTTGCATAAACGCCCGTTCACAGGAACGTGAATCGCGATGTATTGATTATTTCCAACAATCGGCCCCCTCATGCAAATCCTTAAGTCTCAATGCATATGCAAAAGAAAACTTACTCTGAGAAACCAAGGTATATCAATAAACACCAAGGCCCCCAGTATCCTATCAAACATATAATGAAGGAAAAAATTTAAAGTATTATATCATTATTAAATTTAAAATAAAATGCATAAGTACTTATAGCATCTGAAAAATAGTTAAGTATTGTCGACAATATTGTAACAACAACATTTCACATCAAGTAGAAATTTATATACAACACAACTTCAATGCTTAAGTATCAGCATTCAAAAATTGAAATTTTAGTTTAAATTTAATTATAAGTATCCAAAATTTAAGTATAAGCACATTATCATATTAAACAAGTCAACTTTAAAAGATTAAGATTTTGTATAAGCATAGAATTTAAGTTTACTTTAAATTTGAGTATAAACACTATAATTCAAAAAGCTTAAAAAAAAATTTAGTCTATTAACACAATATAAGTATACATAATTAATACTATTAGACTGCATTGATATACCAAATATTTAAAAATACATGATGCAAGTAATTAGATAATAAAATTCCTTTATCAAAACTTTCAACACATACTTTTTACCAAGTTGAAAAATACAAAATTTTATACACATAAGCTATTATTTAGCATCATGCGGGTCATGGAAAATGGATGTATATACAAAGGTGCAAAGTGAAAAAGATTCAATATCACAAAAATTTATACTCAAGATATACTATCTTATATCAATGAGGTTTAAGATAAACAATAATGTATATATATGACATCTTTAAAAAAAATTCCCAAGTTGTAAATTCAATTTAGTATTTAAAATTTTCTTTAGACTAAACATTTAATCTCAAAAAGTTTTGATTTAGTTTTTAAAAATTTTATTACAAAATTTAAGTATTATTTCCTTAGTCATTGGTTTAGTAAAGTGATCTGCTAAGTTATCTTTACTATTTACAAATTTAACATTAAAAGATTCATTGACTATTAAATTTCTTAGGAAATGATATCTAACATCAATATGCTTAGTTCTGTTGTTTTCAATTGGAGAGTTAGAAAAATTAATGGCTGCTTGGTTGTCGCTAAAAATAACACTGTTACTTTTATTAAAGTTTAACCCAAGTAAATGACATTCTTCAATTATGTTTTGTACCCATACCATTTCCTTAGCGGCTTCAGTTAGTGATACGTATTCAGCTTCCATGGTTGATAAGCTGACACACTTATGTTTAAAGGTACGCCAAGAAATAGGTACATTGTCAATAAAGAGTATCATGCCTCCAAGTGAAACACGGTCATCTCGGTTTGCAGCAAAGTCAGAATCTGAATAACCATTCAATTTTAACTCCTGAATGTTAGATAAATTCAACATATAGTTTTTAGTCTTTTCAACATATCCTAAAAGTCTTAACAATGCATCCCAATGCTTAATTCCAGGGTTTTCTTGAAATTGAGATAATATATTGATGGCGTAACAAATATCAGGTCTAGTCCTACTAGATATAAAAGCCAAACACCCAATTAAGCTCCTGTAAGGAAAACTTTGCATTTGCTTTATTTCTTAACTTGTCTTTGGACAATCTATTTTACTTAGAATATTCCCTTTAGAAATGGGAAGAGAAGTAACTGGATATTTATACTGTTGAAACATTTGACATATTTTATCTATATACTGACTTTGATGTATAAAAAATTTATTGTCACACTCTTTAAATTCCACGCCTAAAAGTTTTCTAATTTTTCCTAATACCTTGATATCAAATTCTATGCTAAGTAATGAAACAATGTGGTCTATGTCCCTTTGATACTTTGAGAAGAGAATTATGTCATCCACATAGACTAGCATAAGAACTTTGCTATTGTAAATATATGCACAATTACACCATTGAAGTTTTAAAAAATTTAATTCTTTTAATTTGGTGTCAAGTTCATTAAACCATTCTCTTCCACTTTGATGAAGACCGTAAATGGCTTTCTTCAACAAACAAACATAATCAGGCTGTTCCTGATTGACATAACCTTGAGGCTGTTTCATATATACCTTTTGACTCAATTTAGCATAGAGATAGGCAGATTTGATATCTAATTGGAAATGCATCCAGCCAAGCATGCATACGAAAATTGAGAAGAATGCTCTAATTAAGTTGAAGTTAACAACAGGGCTAAAAACTTCATCGTATGATTCTCCCTTTTTCTGACCATACCCCTGGGCTACCAAACGAGCTTTAAACCTCTTGATTTTCCCATTCTCGTCTTTCTTAATGGTGTAGACCCATCTATTGCCTATATGCTTTTGTGAGGTGGATGCAGGAACTAGTTTCCAGACACCCCTCTCTTGCATTACGGCCATTTCTTCATCCATAGCTTTACACCATTTTTCGGACTGGGAAGATTTAATAGCAGCGTTGTACCCTTTTGGTATATTTATTTCAATATTGCTTGCTTCTGGTCTGCCTCTGACCCTTTTAAGACCTTTATTTTCCCGAAAATTAAACAGTTGCTGATCAAATTGTATATTCCTTTTATCACAATATTTCTTAACATCATTGTGCGACCTCAGCCTTTTATTATCTCCTTGAGCGTAATAATACACATCGGTTCTACTCCCATCGGGTCTTGGAACCGTCTTTCGCTGCCAAGCAATATCCGAGCAAGGAGTCATACTGGAGTCAGCAGGAGAGTCCGTTTCCTCACTGGATTCAGACGGATCGTCACCAGTGTCTTCACTCTCTCCTGCCCCCCCATCAGACTGCTCTCTCGGATATTCCCCGTCGGAGTATTCTGAAAGGTTATCTCTTGATATCCCTGAGGAGATATTTCTGGGACAAATTGGGTCCAGGATGCCTTCCACTACATCACCCTCATCAAACCTCACATTGCAGGTCTCAATTGTTCGTTTCTCCCCTGACAAAAATATCCTATAGCCCTTAGTTTTAGTAGCATAGCCTACCATCACCCCTTCTGTAGCTTTCATGTCTAACTTCTTTCTGAGCTGACTGGGTTTGCCTACATATGCTCTACAACCAAAGGTTCTAAGATGTTTGACTGAAGGTTTTCTACCACTGTAGAGTTCATGTGGTGTTTTAGTCTTAAATTTGTGACATATTCGATTTTTAGTGTATGCAAAACACAATATTGCTTCCGCCCAGAATCTGTCATGTAATTTGCTGTCGTTCAACATGGCTCTAACACAGTCAAATGCGGTTAAGTTGAATCGCTCTGATACTCCATTTTGCTGTGGGGTATATGTGTTAGTCCTCTCAGCCTTAATACCGATATCCTTCAGGTAATTTTTGAACTTATCATGGCAGAATTCCATCCCATTATCCGTCCGGATACATAGAATTTTAGTACCTAACTGCCTTTCTTCTCTGGCCTGAAACTCTTTAAAATGTGAAAATACTTCTGACTTCTGTTTCATGAGGTAAACAAAAACTTTTCTACTATAATCATCTGTTATAGTTAAGACATACTTGTTCCCACCATATGAGACTGTGGGTAAGGGACCACACACATCCATGTGTAACAATTGCAATGGTTTAGTGGACCTTATCCTACCGGTGGGTTTATATGATACTCTCCTAGACTTAGCCAATTTACACGATTTACAATTTAACTTTTTGTATTTAAGCCTAGGAAGTCCGTTTACGGCAGAAACTTTGCTGGTTTGGAGGAGATATTCAGCGTTTATGTGGCAATATCGTTTATGCCAAAGACAGTTTGTACTATTAAGTTCAGTTACAGAACTGCTAGGCTTAGATATTGAACTATCCACATTTCTATTCTGCTTAGTTTTTGTTTTGTCAGATTTAAATTTAGTTTCTTTAAGATTAGGTGCTATTTTTACTTTGTCTATTTTTCTGGAAGCACTAGGATCCCTATCCTTGGATTTCTTATCCTTTTTGTGTTTCTTGTCTCCATGTTGATCCCTATCTTTAGATTGACGGTTTTCTACGTTATGTTGTTCCTGGGTACTATACTTAGGTTTTAAAAAATACAACCCATCCTTTCTTTTTGCATAAAAGAATTTCTCCCCTTTAGGTGTAAAAAACCATAGAACCCCATTAGCTCCATTAAAACTAAAATTTTGTTCCTCAAGAACAGATGCAGCTAATAAATTTCTCCTAAGTTTAGGAGAATACATAACATTTTCCAATTTGATAATACTTTGCTTATCCTTAAATTGGACATACATTTCCACCGTCCCGATAGCCTCAACTGGACTTTCGACATCCCCTACTGCTAGCGACATTGAAGTGCCTTTGCACTCATTAAATTTTGAAAATAACTTAATGTTATTACAGAAATGTCGCGTAGCAGCAGTGTCTACTACCCAGCTGAGTCTATCGCTAGGATCGATTACAGTATTAGCCTCAATCTGTGGAGACCCAAGAAATTCCACAATACTAGATCCATTATTTCTACTGCAATTAGATTTAGTATGACCTAGTTTGTTACATTTAAAACACTTAATTTTACTTTTAGAAATATTTACATTATGACTAGAAGTATTTACATTAGACACATTATGAGATACATTTGGAAGTTTAGACACTTTTACTCTATTTACAAATTTCTTAGAAGTAAAATATGCAGAATTTGAACTCACAGTTTTGGAAAAATCACTTGCTTGCTGCCTCAGCCGGCTCTCCTCCGCTGCTAGCTCTGCTTGTATTTTGCTGAGCTTGAAGTCCGAGTCATTCCATCGATATATAATTTGAACGATACCTCGGAATTCTTCCGGAAGGTACCGAATCGACTGGAATGCTACATACAGGTCTTCAATGGGGTGTTTCGCGTCTTTAAGCCTCGTCACGGCCTTCCGCAGTCTTGAGCAAAAAATATCAACAGGCTCGTCTGGCTCCGGCCGAACGTCGAAGAACTCATCTAGTAATCTAACCAGGTTGGCTCTGGAAGGCGCTTGAAAATGTTCTTTCAAGGTATTCCATACTTGACTAGGTTCGTCGGTGACGTTTATCAACTCCTTGTATTCCGAGGATAAACTTTGATAAATGATGGCTAATGCTCGGTCTTTCCGGCGATAAAAATCATCATAGTCGCGGCGACTTGCATCTTCCTCGATAGGCTTAGCACTTCCATCTACGTGTCCGAAACATCCTTCTCCCTTGAGGACGAATGAGATGTCGGTACGCCAGGTGACGTAGTTGTCCCGCGTCAGCAACTCCGTTCTACTTGCCTCCATGGCCACTCGTAGTTTTGAAGAAGCAGAAGCAAAAGTTCTTGTACACTGTTTACGTTTACACTGTTGCGTTTCGTTGTTCACACGAACTTCAAAATGGTGCCGTGTGCGGCCCCCATCTGAACACTGGGACGATTTCTTTAAAGATACTTGCACTTATGACTCTATTGGGCGTTGAACTGGCCCCGTAACCGTTTCTGTTGGAAAATTTAAAATTTGAAGATAGCAAAGCACGCACTGTCAGAGTCAATAAGTGTTGGCTGGGTTATGAAAGTACACAAGTCCAGCTTTAAAGAAAAACTTCGTTCACTTTATTTGGTGAAAAACACAACTCGGCATATTACACGTACCTGGTAATTTTCCATGCCGTAAAACATCAAAAATATACTATGTACAAAAAATTTTTTAGTTGTAAATGACTAGACAGAGATTTCTTGAAGCATTTGGTAGTAAGTTACTATACTACCTCTATCACTTGCGTGTATTTCAGCCACCATCACTTGGCAAAGGGAAACCAAAGGATAGAACATCAGGAAAATCTTTAAAGCGGCTTCCGAACGTTTGTAAGTAAATTTAACGTTCAATACATGCTGGTCCAAACTGACCACATCTGCATCCGTTTCGACTATTCACCGTCGTCAAACGATATTCCGCAGTGCTTCTGTCAAAAAAACATTTCTGTCTGCCTGCATCAGACCATCAGTGTCTATCTCGTCTGACTTCTTCAGACGTCTGATCTCGATCGACTCTCTCGACCTTCTCATTTGCTTCAAGAAACCTCTGCCCTATATATCCGAGAATGGACAGTTCCGGAAACGCCCCCGGATATGCAAATCAGATGCGTACGCATTGAGAACTGATTTGCATGAAACCTCATGTTGAAAAACGTCACGGTTCACGCCGGTGAACGGGAAGAGTCGTTCATATTAAATTTGCATAAACGCCCGTTCACAGGAACGTGAATCGCGATGTATTGATTATTTCCAACAACTTACAATTACAAAAATATATGAAAGGCAGCATTTCCATCCAACTACAGGAAAAGTAAGAGGGCGCTTCAAGTGCGTTAGACTAACTGAAGAGAGAGAAAACAGAAAGTATAAATACTTTCCTGGTTGTGAAAAGAGTAAGCAACTTACAATTACAAAAATATATGAAAGGCAGCATTTCCATCCAACTACAGGAAAAGTAAGAGGGCGCTTCAAGTGCGTTAGACTAACTGAAGAGAGAGAAAACAGAAAGTATAAATACTTTCCTGGTTGTAAAAAGAGTAAGCAACTTACAATTACAAAAATATATGAAAGGCAGCATTTCCATCCAAATACAGGAAAATGAAATATTTGAAGAGAGCATCACAAAATCAGGTGCTTTGAAGCTAATGGAAAAATATTATTTCTTTTCAATTTTGGGCTGGGGAGTGGTGAAAGCAAAAACAGTAAGTAAGTTCTTGTTTCACCCATAAAATGTGTGTTTAAACCGGGTGTATCTGCGTGCGAATACTAAATATTCAAGTGTAATAAAAAATTGGGCCCATTGACACAAAGATCAAAATATCAAACTTTTTAATTTTTTAGTCGCTAATGGGGAAGCGGGGGTGAAGAGAGGGATGCTAAAAAGGTAATTATTTTTCAACTTTCTTGATTGTAAAAATGTAATGAATAAAAGCCTACAGCAATTTCTGGAGATACATAATATTAACTCAAAAAGGGGGAAATAACATGGTCAATTCGGGTTAAATAAAGAAATAGGAAATTAGGTTAGAAAATTTAGGGGTACAAAACTGTAAGAATATATATATATTTGAGTGGGGTATCAAATACTTTAGTGCATCAAGACTAAGATAAATATGATAAGTTTTTCAGTAGGAAGCAGAAATAGGAGGCGGAAAAAAATTCATTTTTTATAGTTGTATAAAATGTAATGAAAGAAAATATCTGGAACAATGTTGAGAAAGGTATAATAAACCCCTTTACAAATATAATGAAAATAACACAGCGGATTCAGAAAAACAGAGGGTTAGGTAATGAAGTGTGTGTGTTGGAACATTCATGTGGTGCATCCAAAAATAACTTTTTTTGCATTCACTGGAGAAAATGAAAAAAGTCCAGTTTCAATATTTTCAGTTTTTAAAAAACATTGAACAAAAACATCCGATTTTTTTTTTCAGGAATATATCAAGCCACATTATATATAAGCTAAAATTACATGGTTGCTGCAATTTATTTAGAAAAGGAAGAAAATGTCACGATTAGAATTATTAAAATTATGTTTCCTATTTGAGAGGGGGTGACTACCAATGGAACATCTCTGAAACTAGTTGCATACAACTGACACTTCTGTGATCAAGATCATAGCAAGACAACTTTTTATTGACTTTTTTAAATTGCTTTTACATTATTAATCTGTGATATGAGTAGTATTTAATCTATCTTTATATAAGTTATCTAAAATTAATCAGCAGTTTAGAGTTGGGGGAAAATCTTTGTTTCAGAGAAATGCATTTTATTTAAAGGAATTGGGAGGAAATATATTTCTATGAGGTATGGTCATCTTGTTAGTGGAGTGCCAATTTAAAAAGAAATCTGTTAGAAATTAAATTCTTTAATACATATATTTGTCGCTTACTATTTATATCTATCTTTTATAGTTTTGAGGATATTTCAAGTGAAAGTAAGAATAGTGAAAACACAAATTATTTACATCTTTATATCTATTAGAACTGGAGATATTAGCGTCCAAAGAGTTTACATTTTTTGTAAAACTTCAATTTCCACCACAAATATCCCAAATATAGGTGTTATTCATATTATATTAAAAAAAAACCTTCAAGAAAAAAGGTAAATTTTACACCACAAGTTTCAGACATCACAAAATACTCATTGTTTCTGTAAATGACCGCCTTCACAAGAGAATCAATCTTAAGCAAATTGTCCAATTGCCCTTTAACAAAAGCACATTACAATAAAATAAAACAATCAACAAATGCAGACCAAGTGTAAATGTGTAAAATAATTAGATAGAATGTTGCATCACAGGTCGAATGGGGAAAATGACGTCACAGCCCATCACAGGGCATTTTGTGTTTAGGCAGATTTTGCGTTTTTTCATTTTTTGATATTTAAATAAATAATATTTTAAAAAGATTTTTGCCTGGATATTAGAAATCAGAAAAAGTTCTCTATAAATACGAATTGATTTTAAGAGTTTTTTTTTTAAATTGGAATTGTTCATTTATATGAAAATGGCTTAAAATTGCATTTTAATATAAAATAATTAAAAACTAATTTGAATTTTTAAAAAATGCTCTAAGATTCCTTGGGCCAAATTTTTTAGCTGTGGGTCATTTAGATTTTCTGCTATGCAACCAAAAGTGTAAAAAACAAACAGACAAGCATTTTTTTGTTAGGTTAGATTGAGTATATTTAAAAAGTACCCAGTCAATCTAGGTAAAGTAATTCCCACCAATCATGCAAAACTAAAATTGGATATCTATAACTTCAGTCAAAATACATTATCAGACAGTCCCCAATTCAAAAGAAAAAAATCTGATGTGGGCAGCACATGACTTTCCTTATATAATGCAATGAATTTACTACTTTTACAGTAAAAAAAAATAATTATTTTTATAGTAGATATTTATATTCGTTCCAAGATATTGAATTTTCGTCAATGAGTCATCATTTTCATTGATTTAGCATCATTTTTATCCATTTGGCGAGTTATTTGTTAATTTAACAACATTTAAAAAAGTTGCCAAGTTGGTGACATTCCACCAAATTCGTCACCAAAATCTCGCCAAGCTCTATGGATGTAGAAATAAGTTATTCTTACAGCAGATAAATGACTATTGGCTTTCAAATACAAAAGTATTACTCAAAGTATCTTTTTTCATGAATGAAACGAGCTTGATCCACGAGAATGATGTTACCAAATTTATCACATGGTATTACATATGAAAAGTGAATATGTTTCTCAATAGGAAATATATATTTTTTTATTTTATATGACTTTTTAATAATTTTTTTGAAAAATGTACAATATCTCGAGAACGGTTCATATTAGCGTTCTAAAATTTGTCACTCGTTTTCTAATGAAAAATTACATAAGAAATGTATATTTCCGTAACCTTATTAGAGGTTTTGATTTTTTGACGATTTTTTCAAAATTTCACTTGAAAATTTAGGGGGGTTCTGAACATTCGATTGCGTATAAAAACAATAGGCTCCAGTGTTTACAGATTGTAATTTTTGTACTAAATTTCGTTCGAATCGGTCCATTAGTTCATCAGTTATCATCTCCACACACTCACTGACACACACACTCACAGACATCACTTCAAAAATGTTCGATTCGTGATCAGGGATGCTTGAAGTGTGCCCTCCCGTTGAAAACTCATTTTCGACTCCTTCACAATATTTTCCTTATACATTGTGCATATAAGGAAAGCAAAAATGAATAACTAGACTTTGTATAAATTAGGAATGAATGATATGCAAGATTGTATTGAATTATTAATAATATTTTATACAGAATCCCAAATTAGTTTGGAGTTATATAGAAACACCAAGAGATAATTACCTTCATACAAAAACTGTGAGAGGTGGGTGTCATGTTGGACCCTGTTTCAATAGGAGTATAAATCTCATATTCCAAAAGATCTCGAAAAGGCCAAAGTGGTTCCTTTCCTTCCTACAATAAACAGATTGAAAAAATTACATACATTCATGATACATAGTTTTATACTGTTTCAAATAATTATTGCCAAAATTAAGACTGCACTCTTAACTTTGCTGACACATTCCAGTCACAAAAGGAGTTCTGGGCGAATTTTTGAAACAAAGGAGCAGTCTTTTGGGAGTTGAAGCAGATTATATAAATAATAAATACACAAATTTATGGCACAGGTGTGTTTTGAGATACCGCAGAACTCAGATATGACAAGACCGAGCAACTAAGAGAGGTCAGTCATCCTAACCAGTCAAATAGTAACTATCATCTTCAGATTTGAGAATCTAAAGGAGGAAGGAATTTTTTTTTCTATTTAGGTTGGATCCATTTAGGCTAAGTTATTGACAATCCCTAATGTTTTTTTTTTTAAATACTTTGGTTGAAAGAAATATGGAAAGTGCACTAAATGAATTTAAAATTGGGAGTGTTGGATATCAGAAAGAGACATGCTAACAGGTTCTAATAAGCATCTACACCACCCATGAAAAGGTACATCACATTATTAGAATGAGGAAATGATCAATAGCAATAAGAAGGGTAATGCATTTTAGAACAGTTTCATTACATCATCTAGTTTCAAATCAGAATGCTGCATTGATTTCATGTAGTTCCTACATAGCTTCTTGTCATTACTTTATTACTTTAAGGACTTGTCGAGTTCTATTCACGCTTAACTGTTGTTGTTGTTGATTGTTGACACCCAGACCGTCCGACCTACCAGAAAGGTGTTGAAAACCCAGGCCGTCCGGCTCGTCAACAAGGACTTGAGCATCCATTTGGACGGCCGGGAAGGAGTTAGCCGAAACCAACTCCCAACTTCCATGGCTTTCGTCCGACGGTCCAGCAGCGTTTATTTTGAGAATCAAAAATTTACAGGAGAGTTTACATAATATGTTTCACATTTTGAAACAATATAAAGTTTAAACAGTGAAAGACACATTAAAACGGATTACAATAATTCTTGAACAATTGTTACTTCAACTGGTGCACAATGAGAAATAATGAGAAATACCAGAAAGGTGTAAGGTAACAGTTTGGACGGTCGGGAAGTGCCACCCAATTTAGACCGGAACCCAGTGGGGGAGGCATCCACAGGGACCGTACCCTCCTTCCCCTACCACCAACCTCTCGGAAGGGCTTTCGGACCCACATGTTTAACGTGATTGTACTCCGCATGAACACGGCGGCAGTTGGGAAAGCTATCTCGTCAGCTTAACTGTTGGGAAAGCTATCTCGTCAAGTTTGAAGAAATCCAATTTGCTACCATGTATCCTCTGGAATCGTAGGTGTACTTTCAGAATACAAGGATGAATCCAAATTTTGGGATAACTATCACTTTTATTTAAAAGCACCGATAAGAGTAAACAAAAACAATATAAGGCGAATAGCTCGATAACTGTCTTACAAGATCACCAAACAAATGTCAGATACAATAAAACAGCCATTAAATGCTCAGGTAATTCTCAAAATAACAAACACTAATCTCAAAACACAGATACATCCCACAATTCACGTTAGTTAATATCTCGTCAACAACCCTCCGAGACACAACTGTCAGATAAAATAAAATAGCCATTTAATGCTCAGGTAATTCCCAAAATAACAAATACTATTCTCAAAACACAGATACATCCCACAATTCACGTTAGGTAATATCTCGTCAACTACCCTCCGAGACACAACTGTCAGATAAAAAAAAAATAGCCATTAAATGCTCAGGTAATTCTCAAAATAACAAATACCATTCTCAAAACACAGATACATCCCACAATTCAAGTTAGGTAATATCTCGTCAACAACCCTCCGAGACACAACTGTCAGACAAAATAAAATAGCCATTAAATACTCAGGTAATTCTCAAAATAACAAATACTATTCTCAAAACACAGATACATCCCACAATTCACGTTAGGTCATATCTCGTCACCTACCTTCCGAGACACAACTGTCAGATACTTCAAACAACTGTCAGATAAAATAAAATAGCCATTAAATGCTCGGGTAATTCTCAAAATAACAAACACTATTCTCAAAACACAGATACATCCCACAATTCACGTTAGGTCATATCTCGTCAACTACCCTCCGAGACACAACTGTTAGATACATCAAACAACTGTCAGATAAAATAAAATAATCATTAAATGCTCAGGTAATTCCCAAAATAACAAACACTATTCTCAAAACACGGATATATCCCACAATTCACTTTAGGTCATATCTCGTCAACACCCTCTGAGACATAACTGTCAGATAAAATAAAATAGCCATTAAATGCTCAGGTAGTTCCCAAAATACAAACACTATTCTCAAGACACAGATGTTCAGGTAATTCCCAAAATAACGAATACTATTCTCAAAACACAGATATATCCCACAATTCACTTTAGGTCATATCTCGTCAACTACCGTCTGAGACACAACTGTCAGATAAAATAAAACAGCCATTAAATGCTCAGGTAATTCCCAAAATAACAAATACTATTCTCAAAACACAGATATATCCCACAATTCACTTTAGGTCATATCTCATCAACTCCCTCCGAGACACAACTGTCAGATACTTCAAACAACTGTCAGATAAAATAAAAGAGCCATTAAATGCTCAGGTAATTCCCAAAATAACAAACACTATTCTCAAAACACAGATATATCCCACAATTCACGTTAGGTCATATCTCGTCAAATCCCTCCAGGACAAAACTGTCAGATACATCAAACAACTGTCAGATAAAATAAAATAGCCATTAAATGCTCAGGTAATTCCCAAAATAACAAATACTATTCTCAAAACAGAGATATATCCCACAATTCACTTTAGGTCATATCTCGTCAACTACCCTCCGAGACAAAACTGTCAGATACTTCAAACAACTGTCAGATAAAATAAAATAGCCATTAATTGCTCAGGTAATTCCCAAAATAACAAACACTATTCTCAAAACACAGATATATCCCACAATTCACGTTAGGTCATATCTCATCAAATCCCTCCAGGACACAACTGTCAGATACTTCAAACAACTGTCAGATAAAATAAAATAGCCATTAATTGCTCAGGTAATTCCCAAAATAACAAATAATATTCTCAAAACACAGATATATCCCACAATTCACTTAAGGTCATATCTCGTCAATTACCCTCCGAGACACAACTGTCAGATAAAATAAAACAGCCATTAAATGCTCAGGTAATTCCCAAAATAACAAATACTATTCTCAAAACACAGATTTATCCCACAATTCACTTTAGTTCATATCTCCTCAACTACCCTCCGAGACACAACTGTCAGCTAAAATAAAACAGCCATTAAATGCTCAGTTAATTCCCAAAATAACAAATACTATTCTCAAAACATAGATATATCCCACAATTCACTTTAGGTCATATCTCATCAACTCCCTCCGAGACACAACTGTCAGATACTTCAAACAACTGTCAGATAAAATAAAATAGCCATTAAATGCTCAGGTAATTCCCAAAATAACAAACACTATTCTCAAAACAAAGATATATCCCACAATTCACTTTAGGTCATATCTCGTCAACTCCCTCCAAGACACAACTGTCAGACACTTCAAACAACTGTCAGATAAAATAAAATAGCCATTAAATGCTCAGGTAATTCCCAAAATAACAAACACTATTCTCAAAACACAGATATATCCCACAATTCACGTTAGGTCATATCTCGTCAAATCTCTCCAGGACACAACTGTCAGATACTTCAAACAACTGTCAGATAAAATAAAAGAGCCATTAAATGCTCAGGTAATTCCCAAAATAACAAATACTATTCTCAAAACAGAGATATATCCCACAATTCACTTTAGGTCATATCTCGTCAACTACCCTCCGAGACACAACTGTCAGATACTTCAAACAACTGTCAGATAAAATAAAATAGCCATTAATTGCTCAGGTAATTCCCAAAATAACAAATAATATTCTCAAAACACAGATATATACCACAATTCACTTTAGGTCATATCTCGTCAACTACCCTCCGAGACACAACTGTCAGATAAAATAAAACAGCCATTAAATGCTCAGGTAATTCTCAAAATAACAAATATTATTCTCAAAACACAGATATATCCCACAATTCACTTTAGGTCATATCTCCTCAACTACTCTCCGAGACACAACTGTCAGATAAAATAAAATAGCCATTAAATGCTCAGGTAATTCTTTAACAAATACTATTCTCAAAACACAGATACACCCCACAATTCACATTAGGTAATATCTCGTCAACTACCCTCCGAGACACAATTGTCAGATAAAATAAAATAGCCATTAATTGCTCAGGTAATTCCCAAAATAACAAATACTATTCTCAAAACACTGATATTTCCCACAATTCACTTTAGGTCATATCTCATCAACTCCCTCGGAGACACAACTGTCAGATACTTCAAACAAATGTCAGATAAAATAAAATAGCCATTAAATGTTCAGGTAATTCCCAAAATAACAAATACTATTCTCAAAACACAGATATATCCCACAATTCACTTTAGGTCATATCTCATCAACTCCCTGCGAGACGCAACTGTCAGATAAAATAAAATAGCCATTAAATGTTCAGGTAATTCCCAAAATAATAAATACTATTCTCAAAACACAGATACACCCCACAATTCACGTAAGGTAATATCTCGTCAACTACCCTCCGAGACACAACTGTCAGATACTTCAAACAACTGTCAGATAAAATAAAATAGCCATTAAATGTTCAGGTAATTCCCAAAATAACATATACTATTCTTAAAACACAGATATATCCCACAATTCACTTTAGGTCATATCTCGTCAACTACCCTCCGAGACACAACTGTCAGATACTTCAAACAACTGTCAGATAAAATAAAATAGCCATTAATTGCTCAGGTAATTCCCAAAATAACAAATAATATTCTCAAAACACAGATATATACCACAATTCACTTTAGGTCATATCTCGTCAACTACCCTCCGAGACACAACTGTCAGATAAAATAAAACAGCCATTAAATGCTCAGGTAATTCTCAAAATAACAAATATTATTCTCAAAACACAGATATATCCCACAATTCACTTTAGGTCATATCTCCTCAACTACTCTCCGAGACACAACTGTCAGATAAAATAAAATAGCCATTAAATGCTCAGGTAATTCTTTAACAAATACTATTCTCAAAACACAGATACACCCCACAATTCACATTAGGTAATATCTCGTCAACTACCCTCCGAGACACAATTGTCAGATAAAATAAAATAGCCATTAATTGCTCAGGTAATTCCCAAAATAACAAATACTATTCTCAAAACACAGATATATCCCACAATTCACTTTAGGTCATATCTCATCAACTCCCTGCGAGACGCAACTGTCAGATAAAATAAAATAGCCATTAAATGTTCAGGTAATTCCCAAAATAATAAATACTATTCTCAAAACACAGATACACCCCACAATTCACGTAAGGTAATATCTCGTCAACTACCCTCCGAGACACAACTGTCAGATACTTCAAACAACTGTCAGATAAAATAAAATAGCCATTAAATGTTCAGGTAATTCCCAAAATAACATATACTATTCTTAAAACACAGATATATCCCACAATTCACTTTAGGTCATATCTCATCAACTCCCTCCGAAACACAACTGTCAGATACTTCAAACAACTGTCAGATAAAATAAAATAGCCATTAATTGCTCAGGTAATTCCCAAAATAACAAATAATATTCTCAAAACACAGATATATCCCACAATTCACTTAAGGTCATATCTCGTCAATTACCCTCCGAGACACAACTGTCAGATAAAATAAAACAGCCATTAAATGCTCAGGTAATTCCCAAAATAACAAATACTATTCTTAAAACACAGATATATCCCACAATTCACTTTAGGTCATATATTGTCAACTACCCTCCGAGACACAACTGTCAGATAAAATAAAACAGCCATTAAATGCTCAGGTAATTCCCAAAATAACAAATACTATTCTCAAAACACAGATATATCCCACAATTCACGTTAGGTAATATCTCGTCAACTACCCTCCGAGACACAAGTGTCAGATAAAATAAAATAGCCATTAAATGCTCAGGTAATTCTCAAAATAACAAATACTATTCTCAAAATAACAAATACTATTCTCAAAACACAGATACACCCCACAATTCACGTTAGGTCATATCTTGTCAACTACCCTCTGAGACACAACTGTCAGATACTTCAAACAACTGTCAGATAAAATAAAATGGCCATTAATTGCTCAGGTAATTCCCAGAATAACAAATACTATTCTCAAAACACAGATATATCCCACAATTCACTTTAGGTCATATCTCATCAACTCCCTCCGAGACACAACTGTCAGATACTTCAAACGACCATTAAATGCTCAGGTAATTCCTAAAATAACAAATACAATTCTGAAAACACAGATATATCCCACAATTCACTTTAGGTCATATCTCGTCAACTACCTTCCAACTGAGCAATGACACCTTTTATAGAAACTTCCATAAGGGGCTTATATCTCCAAGAATATTCGCTATTTTGAGAAAATTCTAGTACATCCAAAATGTTACCAAGTTTGTTGTGATGAATTGAGAAATCTGGCAATCCTACACTCACATCACAGGAATGGCCGCTCCTTGAAAAGAGCAAAGACCTTGAATAGAAGCAAAAGTATTATTTGAAAAGAAGCATAGCACAGTAAAACATTTTACATATTCATAAGAACAGTAATTTTGAAGATGTTAAAATCACCAGACCCATCACCAGTAGAAAAAGCCTGGAACATGCTGGGATGGCAATTGCAGCCTTTTCCGAATGCTACTGTATTAGCTGACCCATTGCAACATTTGTGACAGAATCTTCCACTGAAGGACATAAGCATGTAAAATTGAGGGACAAAAATTATGGATTTTTCACTATTTTTAGCGAGCTTCATTAAAGTCTTAAAATGTAAGCAAGTTTTAAATAGTGGATGAATTTATCTAAAGCGTACCTTTGAAGAGTAGGATGCTGACGATATGCACAAAGTAGCTCCTTCAATTCGGAAAAATAGTCTTTTCCAAGAATCTTTTCCAGGTTCCCGGCACCACAGAAGACTTTGAACAACGGGTGACTTTTCACCAGTATTTAATATATTCTGAAATTGGAAAAATACAAGTCCACTTTAGATTGAGATAAAATTTTGATAAGTAGTTAATTAAAGAACTACGAATTCACACAAACTGTTATGCAATTAAAAATGGGGCATCCTAAAAAGAACAAGAAAGATCAATCATGCATAAAGCATTGGTTACGAAATACTTTCTAACTTCAATGCAATTTTATTTAAACATCTCTAAAATGTGTTACATTCCTCGGTAATATTTTTTAAATTATCACAATACTACATTAATTTATTATATTTGAAAAAACTTGAAACTTCATCGAAAAAAAATGAACTTCATTAAAATGACGGCATTGAAATATAAATTGCCTGGTTTAAACATCTCTAAAATGTGATACATTCCTGGGTAATATTTTTACTACAGTAATATATATACTACAGTAATTTATTATATTTGAAAACTTCATCGAAAACAAATGAAATTTATTCAAATGACGTCATCGAAATATAACACGCCTGGCTCTCTCTATAACAGCAGCATTTCATTCATAATATTTTTCCATTCATTTCATTCATCACAATACTATAATAATTTATTTTATTTAAAAACTTAAGACCATGGAGGTACAAGTAATTAAACTCTATGCTTCAAATTTCATCGAAAAAATTGTCCTTCTCTCTGTAAAATCAATGAATATTTCATTCATATCAGCTATATTGCAGACTCCATGAGCTAAATAATTTTGAGTTAAAGAAATGCAGCAATTCTTACACAACTCATTCAACATATTTTTCTGTTTACATTTTCCATAAGTGAAAAGTAGGCTTCGTTGCAGAAATAATCAAAGTTGGGTGATTGCTTAAACTCAACTGTATTATATTTGCATTGTTTCAATACGTAGATGATCAGAATTTAAGCAAAAATAAAGCAGTTTTAGGACAACACTAAATATGAATTAAAAAGAACTTTAAAATCATGATTTTTAGACAAGATGGATGCCATATTTCATTTTGAAGTGGGTCACGTGATATCTTCATTTAATGGTCATGTGATCTCTCCATATAAAGGGTGTAATTATTATTTTAATTTTTATTTAAAAAACTACTGAATATATTTTGCTGAAATTTTTTTATATATTTTATGGGATAATTTGAATATTTCATAAAACTTTCGAAGCAATTTGTGAATTTTAAATCCACTTATAAAATGTTTGAAAAATTAGGTCCCATAGGGTTCAATGTATTTAATTTTTCCAACCCGGGTTCAATCCAAAACTAATTGGGTGATATTATAGATTTATCCCACAAACAGTCTGAACAACATACTAAAATTTCATTTTGATAAAGTCATTTTTATGACAGTTATCGTGGTAATGGACAGACAGACCAGGCTTCGGGAAATTGGCAAAATCTAGCCCGTCCGCAAGGACGGCTAGTGACATTTTTTACTCGTCCTCGAAAATTTTTACCCATTCTCCTAAGAATTTTTTTTCACGTTATATTCATTAATATATGTGCTTAAATACATCGCACAACAGTAATAAATTAGAACCAACTGCATATGCATACACCACCACCACAGTGCTGCAATCAAACTCGTCGACGAGGAGTCTCCGATAAAGGACCAGACCGGTGGAATTCCGATCTATGGGTGGGGGCAGAGGGGTAAGATATGTAAGGAATCTCTCCTTTTTCCAATGTTTGGTAACTTGAAGGTGTAGTAAATAAATAATCATATAAATCCTCTTGTCTCTAAGCAGTTTAAACCTCATTGGCACTCTTCATTTCTAGGGACTGTAGTCAATCAAGATTAAAATCTCCAGACTGAATAGATGTTCAATACCTGAACTTCAGTTGTCAAACAACTGGAACAAATGCCATGAATGAATTTTAACCGTTTTAGTTTTAAAGTTGAAACCAAAGAGGGGAAGAAAATAAAACACAAACTAGAAGAATCCATTCTAAAAATTCAAACTTGTTACTTACTCCCGTCTATTACAGCAAATGGAAATTTTATAGATTGGATTTTAAAGAGTTAAAAAAGTATTTGGGCTTAGGTACGGGCTGGGGTTGAGTTTTCTATTGTTTCAGGCCAGGTTGATTTTTTTTTTTTTTTTTTTTTTTTTTTTTTTTTTTTTTTTTTTTTTAAACATCCGTTACGACCGGCCCGAAGATATTTATTTTGAAAATTTTTAACAGATTTAAATTGAATACATGAACTTATTGATTTTACTTCAGCTACGTAAAGATAAATGTTTAAGATAACAAACTAAATTCTCCGTACAAAATTTTGACAAATTTGTTTTTAACATATTTGAATACAAATCATTCGGGTCTGCTGAAACGCAGTTATCTTCAGGCTGAGTTCATTCTACATTTATAAATTTCTTCGGGCGTAGTCCGGGTTTAAGCATTGGTATTGTCGGTTTTGTTAAAATCCGAAATTTCGGCACATGTAGACCTCAAAAAGGAGAACAGAACATGTCACTTCGATCGTGAGTGTGTTATCGCATTTTCGTTCGGTTATCGGATTCACTGGGTGGAGGATGAGGGGAGAGAAAATAGCTAGCGCCTGTGGTTACAATGCGGATCTGATGGCTCGCCTAGAAAGAAGGCATTGATATAGCACTAACTAAGTTTATGGGGGGGTGGGGGTGGACGACATTTCAATTTTCATTCATGGCATGGGAAATGGTGGTTTTCGCCATAATTTTACGATGACAACAATTTGTTATTTATTTATTTATTTATTTTTTTACGGAATCTAATCTCAAGGCCGTCCGAGTGGACGGCAACTTCCGAAAATTGGTCGTCCTCACCGAATTTTAACCCGGCGAGGACGGGCGATTTCCAGAGGCCTGAGACAGACAGACAGACAGAATGAACACCTCCAATTTTTTATCCACACATTAATAAAATGGAAACCAGAATTTTTATTTAAATTCATACCAATGAAACCTGTAGTTTCACACCACAGGCAATATTTGCAGGGTTAGAAGTCGTAACTTGGAAAAATATAGGACATTTTCATAAAAAATATAGGACAAAAGAAATCATCATAAATATCTTACAAATTTTGCTATTTTCATTTTAGAAAAAGTTTTCTATCAGATAACAAAATGACTAAGAAAAGTTTACTCATCTTGCCTTAAAAATTCTGAAAAGTTCAATACCATGTATTTCTCTTATTGTTTTGACCTTACATCTCTTTAACTCCTTTTAACTTTTTGTTACCAGCATCTATAAGAGCTTGTGCTGCTTCAATGTCACTCATACATTGCCGCTTTAATCCCATTTTCAGTCTCAGATTACCTTCTTCAATCATTGCTTGAGCAGAAGTAACATTCTCTTGCAAACCTTTTATTTTGTCTTCTGCTGTTCTTTTCTTAGGGACCTTTGATGACTTTCTTTTCATAATTTTCACACTCTCTGCTTGTTTCTGTTCATTATATTTCCGATGAGCATTTTTATAAAATGATATCATTTCTTGAGTTACACATACGTCGGATGCTTTTCCATGAACAGCATCTTTAATTAATCTTAAACCTTTTATGGTATAGAGACTCATCCGAGAACGTTCTGATGTCAACATTCTTTTGTTCACTGAAAATCCTCTCTCCACCGAAGCTTATCCAAAGTCTTATGTTTTGCAGTGCTCGCATGTTGCAGAAGCTGAATTTTCCCACTGCTGCCGATTGCGAAAGTCTTTTTGCATAACACACAATGTGCAGAAAAATCATAATTTCCTTTTGTGCACCAATCACTGATAATAGTTCCATTTTTATCGACGACTTTCAACCAATCATCACGAAATTTCGTTTGTTCGGCATGGCACACAATCAAAATCCCCACTCCTTTTTGAAAACCTACGTTTTCGAACCAAAACAAAATTCTAAATTTTGGAAAAAAAAAAAAGCAGGAATGTTTTTAATTTAAATTGCTTTTAAGTACAACAAAACTGTTTCTACACGTTTGTATTTAATTTTACTATTAACACTGAAAATTAGTAACTATAGGTAGTTCCTCCGGAAACTATTGATTGCTGCAATTACCGATATTTCTCCGCCCCTAATCTACAGTACCGGCAGTACCGCTACCGTTACCACGCTTTCCATCCAGCCAGCGGGCGTCATGTTTAGAGTAGTATTACGTCACGTGCAATTGGAAACCAATTGCAGACGTTCAACATCCCGCAGTTCCACGTTTTTGAAATTCTGGGAAGATTTAGCAGATAGACTGAAAATAAAATGATAGAAATAAGGATTTTATTGCTTGTAATTTGGAAATATAGGATTTATGTCCAAAATGTAGGACAAGTGCGAAATATAGGACAAAATAGGACGTTTTCTATGAAATTTTTTAAAATATAGGAATTATAGGACGACTTTGACCCCTGTATTTGAGTGATGTTCCACGAACAATAAAACATCTGCAGTAAAATGAAATCTTTCAAGAATGGCTTCGAAGTCTAAAGAAAAGGGTGCTGCAAAAAATTCATATTTCATTGATCATAGACAGCTGTACTGCGCATCTCTCAGAGATTAAAGGCTTAAAAGTGGTAAAAGTTGAATTTCTATCTCCAAATGTAACATCTGCACTTTAACCTTTGGACCAAGGTGTGATTCACAGTTTCAAGAAACGTTACCAAAAAAAAACTTAAACTAAATCTTGATTAATCTGGAAAATGACCAGCTATATATCGTTTTTAATTGTTCTCCAAATGGCACATACTGCTATTTATTTGCTATTAACAACTTGTTATTTATTTTTAAATTTTTTACAAAATCATGCTGTTGCAAAATTTATAGATTGTGAAAATCAGCATCGTAATGTATACATGTGAAATCTCACTTGAAACAGCATCTATCAATAAAGTGAAAATGGTACGACTTGGTGCTAAGTTCATGCATGGAAGAAACAAAATGGCAGCGGCAAGTCTAATCAAAATTCCCTTTGACAAATAATTTTTATTGAAAAATCACCAACTTTAAGGAATTCTAAAAAAATTGATTCTCATTAAAAATAAGGAAATTGAGAGAAATCATCAAAAATTAAGAATTTCCTGGAAAAACCAGTAGAGATGGCAACTAGTTTTGGCAATAATAAAAAAAATATGGCAAAATATTTTTTTTTGCAAATTGCTCTGTTTTAAACCATAGATTCTATATTGGTGCGAATCATTTGGATTTGTATCAAGTTGTGAAACTTTAAAAAGCTTTAAATTTTGGGTTTCTTTTTAAAGAAGTCCTTGAATGCTTACCAATTAGATACTACTAACCAAAAAGTGGCAAATAGCAATACTAACAAAATAATAATTTGTTAGATTTGTAGAAAAACATTGTCAAATTAGAAATGTTGAATTAAAAAAAAAAAAAAAATTGCTGCTCTCAGTAGCATTGATGAGGATGGCACAGTATATGGTTTCTTATAGTTTGACAGTCTCTAATTATTGTTAAAACTATATGGGCTAGACAGAAACTTGCTTCAGCATCAAAAAATCTTCATCAATATTGCTACATTTTTACTACATGTTTAACTTATGATCTTAACAACAATATAGTCAAGTTAAAGTACTTTTTATAAACAAGTTAATTATTTCTAACTCAATAATTTATTTCTAAGCTCTAATTTTGGAATTTCACTGAAAGTGTTGGAATTCAGAGAGCCAGTGTACACAATGTTCATAAATTAAGAAATTTTAAAAGGAGACAGCATAAATAATTATCATTCAAGAATATTCTCATATTAAAAACCAAAAACTTTCTATCAATCTAAATTTTACCCCCTCTTTGACAAAACTTTTTTATTAACCTGCTTTGTAAAAACCCTTGGACTACGTTTTAAGAATTTATTTTTATTGCTCTTAAGAGCAATTTTATTTATAATAACAGTCCAGTTCAAAATCTTAGTTCTGCTTGATGTTTAACTTGTGGTCAAACCACTGTCTACATACCTAATGTTTTTCACCCTTTGATGAGCCAACTACATTCAAAGACGACATTCACACATTTTGTGTCGAACCTAAAGAATGATAGACCCTAAAGAATGCCCTAAAGTTTACCCTAAGTTTACCCTAAAGAATGATAGACACAAATGCACATTTTCATATGGAATGTTTCTATTTGAATTTATTTGAATACTAGATGGTGCTAAATGTCCATTTGAACATTTCCACCATATATTTTCTTGCGTAACAAATAACTATTTTAATCAAGTTAAGTAATCATTTTCAATAATTTAAATTTTTAATATTTCAATAAAAGATCATTTGTGTGGAACATATACATCAAATAGAAAATAAGCATTTCCTTTGTTTTTGAAAAAAAAAATAGAATGCTGCTTTATATTTATTGTCAATGATGCAGTATTTCCAAATTAGTAAAAGTTCAAAATTCCTTCCCTTCAAAAGTCCAAAGTAATTTATTGTCTACTGTTTATTTCGGCAATTTGTCTCCTATTAATGTTAATTTACTATCCCTTTCTAGCATCTCAATATTCTAAATTCCCCAATTGGCAAATATCAAATATATTCCTCTAATCACTTAATAATTTACCAGGTTCCCTTTATGTTTTTCTTTGCTGCATCATTACGTCAGCACTTTATTCACGACAGCGGCAAAAAAGTGCATCTTCTTAGGGGTCCAGCTACAATCTATTCAAAACATGTTGTATAGATTATTACAGTTGGTTGCCTTGCAGACATTCTTCAGGCATCAGGTTACACCTGGGGCAGAGTAGCTAATGTTGCAACCTCACATTTTGGCATTTTATTTTCTTCAAGGGGGTATGCATAGGTGAATAATGTGATACGCAATTTTTTACTTGACAAAGTTGGCATCTCTTGAAAAAGGAAAATCTCGGTAGTGGGGCATTCTATATTGAACAGTTGAGAGGGTAACACACGATCCAAGACTCTTGCAGGGGCGCCCATGAACCGTGGTCACCTGTGAGATATTTCCATACTTTTGAAATTCTTGAACTAATATGAAAGTGCCAACCAAGTGCTGCCTTGCTATTCTTCAAACCAGACTAACCCTGTTGGACACCAGTCCCTGCTCTGCTTCTTCGGTTGAAAATAGTGATAAGCGGCCAAAACCTAAGCATACTCCATATTGTCATCATGCGATGCTACCATCAATCTATTAATAAATCAAGTGCTAATCTTTGTACTCAAATGTGAAATTCTGTATCTCTTCGGTCAAACACACATGAAAGTATACAGCAGCATTATACGGTCTCTAAAGTGAGTTCCTAAAATTGTGGTTTTGCTCTGGAGTCGCCATTATACAGTGCGGGTGCATCGTTCCTTGCTTTATACTTCACTGCAAGTGTCACTATTATTGCTTCATATAAGTTCAAAATGGACCTTAGCCCCTAGCATTTCTCCATTTTTAACATGGTCATAAGTACCTTCAAACCTAGGAACTGTAGTGCATTTATTTCAAAATTAACTATTCATTCATTGAATTTTAAGAGTTATTATGAAGTTTTAAACATGTATTAGAAAATCTAATTTACTACTACAACAAATGTGACTGTCTCCTAAGAGGTGGTGCTGCCATCTAGAAGCAGCACTACAAAATATAGCTACAACTGAGGTGACATTTTCTTTTTGTGAATTTTGAAGTGCCGTAATTATAGTTGAATGTTTTTACATGAGGCAGATGTGATCTGAATTTGGGTTTAATTAAAATTTTATTAAAATTTTTGGATGATTATGTTTTGCATTTAAACTAAAGTATTTAATACATTAATGATTTAGAAATGGTTTAAAAATGCTCAAAATGCTTGTTTTGGCAACACTGTAACAATTTTACAAATAATTAACAATTGAATGTGCAGACATGCCAACTTTCCAAACAGAAAAAACAGGAGACTATTTTGTCGCAAATATACTGTTTACTTATGACACTTAATATTTGCTTAAAACATTAAAATACTGTACCATTTAAGTACATTATGCTTTAAACTTATCTGAAAAAAATTTATGAACTATCTTTTGAATTAAAATAGTGTTAGTAATGAATTAGAAAAAAAAATAACTTGATAATATTAATTCTTGATTAATTTATTAAATCTTAATGCCCGCCCTCCCCCCGCAAAAAAAAAAAAAAAAAAAAAAATATGCATTATATATCAGGTGTAGTACTGATAAAATATGAAAATTCAGGAGTACACCAATTTTATAAAATTTCAGGACAATCTATATAAATAACATTGAAAATCTGTCTGTCTGTTTGTCCCATCATTACGGGAGAACGGCTGAACCAAATTTGATGAAATTTTGTGGGTAGCCTAGAAATAGCCCCACTTAAAATTTAGTCCATATTTTGAGTTTCTACGACCAGTGGTTCTCGAGATATTAGTAAAAAACGAAATTTTCGTTTTTCTCATCATCACGGAAAAACAGCTGAACCGAATTTAATGAAATTTTGTGGATAGCCTTAAAATAGCCCCCCACAAATTTAGTCCAAGTTTCGAGTTTCTAAGACCAGGGGTTGTCGAGATATTAATGAAAAACAGAACTTTTCCTTGGACTTCTACTCTCCAACTTCGTGGTTTATCCAAACGGAAAGGATGAAAATCGTTTGTTTAAAACGTCAAAATGAAATAAAACTTTATTTCCGAGTTTCGTGCAAGATTTTTGCATTAATTAGTCACTATCGGAACACATAAATTATTTGAAACATGAATTTAAATGGAAAACTCTACCTCCATGGTTTATCTTTCACAAGCTTTTACTCAACGATGAAAAGTATAAACAAATCAAAACGGCTATTCAATTTCGCATTTTATGAGGAAGATTCTATCTTATATCATGTTGCTCGGCAACGGAATGAAATTAAATGTGTTAATATGTATTATAATTTTTTCTATTTGAATAATAAATAAATGGATGTAAAAATATATTTTATAAATGAAAGGTTTGATTGTTCTTTTAATTATATAAATTGCGGACTGCGTACATCACCTTCATTTATTTTAGCACATCGGTTTCAAGCTCATATATTGTGTTTAGCTAATAAACTCATATATTGTGTTTACCCAATAAATTCATTTAGCCGATTATTGAAGCAGAAAAAGAGTAGAACGGGTGTATCTTTTAATACAATTTTAGTGTTTTCATTTAGTATATACAAACGGAATCAGGATATTTTATTCTTCAGATCTGCAAATTCAGAGCTACGAATTTAGCGGAATATCTCTAAATAACTTGGTAACTTTTCTAAAACTAAACTCTTCAAATTAGCAGAAATGTCTCCAAATTGATAAAAATGACGCAAATCAATGAAATTAAATTTGTTTTTTTAGAATAGAGTACTGAAATGATGTTTCGGTAGCATTTGTCGGTCAGTCCATCCATCCTACTTAGTAACACATTTACCGAATTTTTTTAATATCACCAAATTCATAAAAATATTTGTAAATCCATAAAAATATCATGGAATTGATAAAATTGCGCTTAATAAATCAAATTAATTATGTTTTGGTAGGGGATAGTATTGTGATGATGTTTCGTCAATTTGTCGCAAAATGGGAGTATCAGTTCTACAGTCCCACTTGGCGATAAATTTGGCGATTTTTTAAGCTATCGCTAAATTGACGAAAATGTCGCCAAACCTTCCATGGAGATAGCATTATTCAGATGATATGATTTCCATCAATTTATTTGAAGCAAATGATATCATCTCGCTGTAGCAACAGATCCAATGTGTTATGTGCCATACGATTTTTATTAAATCTTTTCCGATTTGAATAATAAAGATATGTATATAAAATAAATTTCACTGACATTGCATTTTTGACTGGATAATATCAATTACGGTCTTCAGGTTTAAACATTATTATCATTGATATTTTCGGGGACTGTTGATTCAGGGATTATTGATATTTTCAAGTTATTATGCCATTGTTTATTTATGACGAAAATTGGTGAAACTCATATATAGTACGTTGTATGAGTAATCTTCTACAAATGCACAAATATATCTTCTAATCTACGAGAATATAAGTAGTAACGGTATATTGGCATACATTTTGATATATATTGGCATATATTGGAATCAATTACGACCTTCTGGTATAAAGATTACAGGGATTATTGATATTTTCAATTTATGACGTCATCTTTTTTATTTTGGCAAATATTTTTGAGACTCATATTGTAATATGGGTAATCTTCTACTAACACACTGGCATATTTTCTAATCTGCAACAATATAAGTAGTACGGGGTTGCATATATTGTTTCAATTCCTTTTTTTTTGTAAATTTGCTTACAAAAGGGGCCAGGATGTTTTATTCTTTAGATCTGCCCGTGAAGATAATTTTGCATAGTGAGAACAGATATTTTTAAACTTCTCTTTAGGAGCAATAAAATTTAATATTTTAACAGAATTTGCACATGATTGCGAATTATAAGTTTCTTTATATTATATATTCCGTACGAAAAATGGGTATGCTGCTAGTCTATATATATATAAAATTGAAAAACTGTCTATCTGTTTGTCCCGCCTTCACAGGAAAACGGCCGAACCGAATTTGATGAAGTTCTGTAGGTAGCCTGGAAATAGCCCCACTTAAAATTTAGTCCATGTTTTGAGTTTCTACGACCAGTGGTTCTCGAGATATTAGTAAAAAATGAAATTTTCGTTTGTCTCATCATCACGGGAGAACGGCTAAACCGAATTTAATGAAATTTTGTGGATGGCCTTGAAATAGCCCCCCATAAATTTAGTCCAAGTTTCGAGTTTCTAAGACCAGGGGTTGACGAGATATTGATGAAAAACGGAATTTTTTCCTAGGGGTTCTACTCTCTAACTCCATGGTTTATCCAAATGGAAAAGATGAAAATCATTTGTTTAAAACGTCAAAGTGAAATAAAACTTTATTTCTGAGTTTGGTGGAGACTTTTTGCGCAAATTAGTCACTATATGAAATCATGAATTGTTTGAAACATGAATTTAAATGAAAAATCTATCTCCATGGTTTATTTTCCACAAGCTTTTACGCAACAATGAAAAGTATTAAGAAATCAAAATCGTTAATTAATTTTAACATTTTATGACGATATATAATGTTGCTCGGTAATGCAATTAAATTAAATGTGTTTGTTAATGTATTTATTATTATTTTTTCGATTTGAATAATAAATAAATGGATATAAAATTATATCTTATGAATGAACGGTTTGATTTTTCTTTTAATTATATTAATTGCTCACTGTGTACATCACTTTAATTTATTTTGGCAAAGAGTTTTCAAGCTTATACTGTGTTTAGCTACTAAACTCATATATTGTGTTTAGCCAATAAATTATTTTAGCCGATAGTTGAAACAGAAAAAGAGTAGAACGGGTATATCTCCTAATACAATTGTAGTGTTTTCATTTAGTATACAGAAACGGGATCAGGATGTTTCATTCAGATCTGCAAATTTAGAGCTATGAATTTGGCGGGATATCGTTAATTTTTCAACTTTCTTAAACTTTGCCAAATTGACAGAAATGTCGACAAATTGATAAGAACGACACAAATCAATGAAATTTATTTTGTTTTGTTAGAAGAGAGTACTGAAATGATGTTTTGTTAGCATTTATCTGTCAGACAAACCATCCTACTTAGTAATACATTTAGCGAACTTTTAAAATGTCCCCAAATTGATAAAAATGTTTACAAATCCATAAAAATATTTTGAAATTAATAAAATTACGCTAAATCAATGAAATTAATTGTGTTCTGTTAGGGGATAGTACTGTGATGATATTTCGTCAATTTGTTGCCATGTGGGACTGTCAGTTCTACAGTCCCACTTGGCGATTTTTTAAAATGTTGCTAAATTGACGAAAATATCACCAAACGTTCCATATAGTATTATTTAGATGATATTTTTTCCACTAATTAATTTGAAGCAAATGATATCATGTCGCTTAGCAACAGATTTAAATCCAATGTGTTTATGCGGCATACGATTTTTATTAAATCTTTTCCGATTTGAATAATGAAGATATGTATATAAAATAAATTTCATTGCCATTTCATTTTTGACTGGATAATATCAATTACGGTCCTCAGGTTTAAACATTATTATTAATGATATTTTGTGGGATTATTGATTCAGAGATTATAGATATTTTTAAGTTATTACGCCATTGTTTTATTGCGGCAAAAATTGCTGACACTCGCATATTGTAAGATGTACGAGTAATCTTCTAGGAATGCACGGGTATATCTTCTACGAGAATATAAGTAGTACAGGTACATCGGCATATATTTTGACATATAATGGCACATATATTGGAATCAAGTACGTCCTTCTGGTATGAAGATTAAGGGGATTATTGATATTTTCAATTTATTACGTCGTCTGCTGTATTTTAGCAAAGATATTTGAGACTCATATTGTAATACGGGTAATCTTCTACTAATAATCAGACATATCTTTTCATCTACGACATTATAAGTAGTACGGGTATATATATCTTCCCATATAATTTTTGCACTTTCATTTTGACATATATTGGAATAAATGACTGACTTCAGATATAAAAATTACTGATTTATTGATATTTTCAGTTTATACACGTAATCTACTACTAATACAGGTTATATCTTCTAATATTCGCGTATATTGTTAGTACAGGTCCCATACAATTTTAACACTTTTATTTTGCATATATTGATTCAATTCCAATTTTTTTTTGTAAATTTGTTTACATAAGGGGTCCAGGATGTTTTATTCTTCAGATCTGCCCGTGAAGATAATTTTGTATAGCGAGAACAGATATTAAACTTCTTTTAGGAGTATTATAATAAATATTTTAACCGAATATTTTGATTAAAAATGTCATTTAGTATACTATAAGAATTTGCACATGATTGGGAATTTTAAGTTTCTTTATATTATATACTCCGTACGAAGAACGGGTATGCTGCTAGTAAATTATAAAACAAAAATATATAAAGGTTTTATCCTGCGAAAATTACTTTATAATGAAAACAAATATTTATGTTTGGTAAAACACAGGTTTTCAGTAAAGAGAGTAACAAATATTGATCTTTAATGAAAACAAAACATAGCACTAAATTATATTCCGGCCAAAATGGTTTCCTCTTTATTTGCCTAAATCATTGCTTTAATACCACTTTGTGGAAAATATCCCTTTAACGAGTTCATACCCATTTTTCAAAATAGAAAAATTTATATTATGCAAATATAATTAAAAAATTAACCTTAATAATTAGCTATAATATCAAAATAAGCTAGTTTTGTTGATCTAATATGCAACATTTAAATGATGGAGATGGATGGAAAAAGTTACTAACATACTTTCGGCAATTCTGATGGAAAAATTTAAAAGATTCGATTCGGAAATTTAATTTCCTTTTGAAGGTATGATGTTAATTTGAACGAGATAGTTAGGTTTCATTCAAGCAGAGACACACGCAGTAAAACCTCAAATGAAAAATGTTCATTTGTAAATTGAAGACAGATGAAACATGTTAAGTAGAAATTCAATTCATTTTATTCGTGAAATAAAGCATATTTAGGCAATTTACACCACAGCCAAAAAAATCTATGCCAAAACGTAAACAAGGCTATATACATAAAACTCGAAAGCTTGTAAAGATTGAGTTGGGTTCTAGAACTTTCTTGAAGCATCTTTTGTAGTATATAAGAAAATTTATACTACCTTGATAACGTGCATATTTGTTCGAAGCCACCACCGCTGGTATCACACTTGACAGGAAAGATTCAATAACTTGAAGCACCGATACACTATAACTTCATACTATTCACCGTTAATAAACTGAGATAATTAACGTCGTGAACAACTACACGTTACTTTATCAAAATGCTGTCACTTAGCAGAAGTCTGTGTTATAAAAAGAACACATCCGACTTAAACTCGCATATCAAACATGTCGACTAAGAACTAAGTCCGTCTTATCGTCGTAATATGTTAGCGATAGCCTGCTAACATTGTCCTAACAAATCGTCGTAATAGTCGACGTAAGAACAGACCAAATCGGAATGAATGATGAAGATAATGAATGAAGATAAATGCTTCAAGAAAGTTCCATCTTATACACCCAATAATGGACCATTCCGGAAACGCCCCTGGATATGCAAATGAGATGCGTACGCATTGTGAATCTGATTTGCATGACACCTCATGATGGAAAAACGTCACGGTTCATGCTGGTGAACGGAAAGAGTCGTTCACAAGAAATTTGATTGAAAGCCCATTCACGGGAAACATGAATCGCGATATTTACATTCGATTTTTTCAACAATTGGTCCCCTCATGCTAATCCCTGAGTCTCAATGCATACGCTACAAAAATTTATTCTGAAAAACCAAGATATATAAATAAACACCTAGGTCTCCAGTATCCTACCAAAATCAAAATGCAAAAAAAAAAAAAACATCATTACAAAAATTTAAGTCAAAGACATAAATACCTACAGCCATGAAAAAATTGTTAAGTATAGTAAGCTACATTGTAAAATCAACATTTACATCCAGTAGAAATTCATATACAACATCATTTCCAAATTTAAGTATAGGCATTCAAAAATTTAAATTTAGTTTAAATTTTAAGTATAAATTTTAAGTATAAGCATGTTTAATGTTTAGTATAAAAGTTTAAAAAAAATTTTAGTATAAGCACAAAAATTTAAATTTAGTTTAAATTTTAAGTATAAATTTTAAGTATAAGTATGTTTAATGTTTAGTATAAAAGTTAAAAAAAAATTTTAGTATAAGCACAGAATTTAAGTTCACATTAAATTTGAGTATAAACATTATAATTCAAAAGTTTAAAAATTAGTCTATTACTACAAGATAAGTATACATCATTAATACTACTAAATTGTACCAATATACTAAAAGATTTTTTAAAATACATGAGTAAACAGATAATGAATGTCTTTCATAAAAATTTCAACATTTACTTTCAATTAGCTTGAAAATTACAAAAATTTATACACATAAGCTACTAACTGGCATTATGCGGGAAATTGAAAAAGGATGTATATAGACTATAGTGTAAAGTGGACGAGATTCAACATTACAAAAATTTAAACTCAAGATATATTAGCTTATGTCAATGAGTTTGAGCTAAACAATAATATATATAATATCTTAACAATTCTTAAAGTTGTAAATTCAAATTTAGCTTTTAAAGTTTGGACAAAATCATTAACCGTAAAAAGGTTCATTTACTTTTCAAATATTTTACTACAAAATTTAAATATTCCTTCTTTAGTCATTGGTTTAGTAAAATGATCTGCTAAGTTATCTTTACTACTTATAAATTTGACATTAAATAACTTATTGACTATTAAGTTTCGTAGGAAATGATATTTTACATCAATATGCTTAGTCCTGTTGTTTTCAATTGGAGAGTTAGAAAAATTTATTGCTGCTTGGTTATCGCTAAAAATGATACTATTATTTTTATTAAAGTTTAACCCAAGCGTATGACATTCCTCAATTATATTCTGCACCCATACCATTTCCTTAGTTGCTTCTGTTAAAGATACATATTCAGCTTCCATTGTTGACAAGCTGACGCACTTATGCTTGAAGGTTGGCCAAGAAATAGTGTACATTATCAATAAAAAATATCATACCTCCAAGTGAAACACGGTCATCTCTATTTGCTGCAAAGTCAGAGTCGGAGTAACAGCTTAATTTTAACTCTTTAATATCAGATAAATTCAACATATAACCTTTAGTTTTTCCAACATATCCTAAAAGCTTTAACAAAGCATCCCAATGCTTAATGCCAGGGTTTTCTTGAAACTGGGATAATATGTTAATTGCATAACATATATCTGGTCTAGTCCTACTAGCTATAAAAGCTAAACACCCAATTAGACTTCTGTATAGAAATCTTTGCATTTGGTTCACTTCCTCACTTGTCATTGGACAATCAACTTTACTTAAAATATTACCTTTAGTAATAGGAAGTGAAACAACTGGATATTTATACTGTTGGCATATTTGACACACTATCTATATATTGACTCTGATGTATAAAAAATTTGTTATCATATTCTTTAAATTCCACACCAAGTAGTTTCTTAATTTTCCCTAATATTTTGATATCAAACTCATTGCTAAGCAGTGAAACAATGTGGTCTATGTCTTTCTGATACTTGGAAAAAAGAATTATGTCATCCACATAAACTAGCATAAGAACTTTGTTATTATGTATATAAGCACAATTACACCATTTAAGTTTTAAAATTTTCAATTCCCTTAATTTGGTGTCAAGTTCAATAAACCACTCTCTTTCACTTTGATGAAGACCATAAATGGCTTTCTTCAACAAACAAATATAATCAGGATATTTTTGACTGACATAGCCTTGAGGTTGTTTCATGTAAACTTTCTGACTTAATTTAGCATAGAGATAAGCTGATTTGATATCTAATTGGAAATGCATCCAACCAAGCATACATACAAAAATTGAGAAAAATGCTGTAATTATACTGAAGTTCACCACAGGGCTGAAAACTTCATCGTATGATTCTCCCTTTTTCTGACCATACCCTTGAGTCACCAAGCGTGCTTTAAATCTTTTAATCTCCCCTTTCTCGTCCTTTTTGACAGTGTATACCCATCTATTGCCTATATGCTTTTGTGAGGTGGATCACAGCTGGTCTACACTCAGGCCATGGTGCCAGAATCATGATGTGACGCTAGAAGGGGAACTCTCGCTAACTCGGGAAAACTTGCAAATTGAGAGTTAAAAAATATTTCAAAATAATTACTCTTTTACTCATTACTATGCCTAAATTTTAGCACAGTTAATTTTATAAATATTATCTAAACTTAGATGGGGGGGGGGGGGGTATATTTTTTTACTGGAGCTCCCACAAACAAGAACTACTCTGTCTAAATGATTACAAAATTATATATAATCTAGATCCTTTTACAGTTACAAACCCAGTGTTAATGAAAATTAAGTAGCTTTCATTTTTTTTTCTACTACTGTAAACAATGCAATTAATATGACATCAAAATTTCTACAGCCATATGTACAATAGCAAAAAAATATTGTGTGACAATTCTATTTTTACATATAATTTGAAATATTTTCACATTGCTGATGAGAAAAATCACTTCAATTGATTTCTTATAAATATAGGTTCATTAGGATTTAACGAAGCAAAATTTATTGCCAAACTTACTTTAAAATACAATCGCAGATGTAATGTACAATTTTACAACATATTATAGTATAATGTGTGGTATAATATATATACAATAATTCTATAAAATGCATCAGTATCTCCACTGTTTCTATCTTAGTATGGTGATATCAATATGAAAATTTCTAAAAAATAAAAAAAATTATAATAGTCTGCTGAAAACAAGAACTGGTAAGTAAATACATTGTAGATAATACATTGAAACTCCTTTTAAGAAAACTGATGAAATAACGTATGAATATGAGATATTACTATATATATAAATGCGTTTCAGTTACTTATAAAAAATTTGCTTCCTAAATTATTATTTTTGTTTTTATTTCCTTTCATCTGTTTTTTTTCTATTTTTTCCCATCTTCATTTTTATTTTTAACATAATTATTCAATAAAATTTTAGCTATGGTAGTAATGACTTTTCTTTCGATTACCTTTGAAGGTTCATGAACAACGCAAGTCCAATATGATTCCATTTCTTGATTTGTATCTAAATATCTCAAAGTTAGGTTTAATATGATTTCAAAGCTGTATACATTCCGTAAATCAGAAAAATTGGCCTCTTTATGATTTCCATTATTTTGGAAATCAGGGTACTGCAATTTAGTGTCTTTTACATTTAACCAATTATTTCTTATAGATTTTAATAAATGAACAGGATCATACATCAAATACAGAGGTATATCAGGATTACTTGGATTATATACAGCATCATTAAATTTATCGTGTATCTTAAAAAAAGCAAACATGCTTCTATTAATATTGTTGTTATCAATAATAACACACAATACATTAAGGTTAAGTTCTTTTAACTAGTAAATTAACATAGATGCCAAATTATAGAGCATTTGTCCCGTAAATTTTGAAACTGGGGCAATTTCAATTACATCTTTATAATTCGAAAACATAGATGTAATCAAAAACACTTGGGCAGTTTTTGCTTTTTCATTACTATTTAAACAATCACCGGTAACTTTACCACATTTAAACGTATACCTAGAATCAACATAAATCTCATCAATTAAGAGAGAGAGAAATTTTTGGTCTTTGTTTAAATATTGTACCCTACGTTTTAAATAACTATTACATGGATTAAAAAAATCTGAATCCACATTTAACTTTTTTGAAATTCTACTTAATGTTCTCACATGAGACAATGTCAGCACCTTTGAATTTCTAAATGCCTTATAGCACGAAGAACTAGATAAGTATATTTTAAAGCATAGAATAAACAGTTCTTGTGAAAATCGAAGCAATTTCTAAACATACCACTTCTGTTTCTCCAACAGCTTCACTGCAGCTTCGATATAATTAAGTCGTGATGGAGTAGAATGCACAGTTTCACATGCACTTATTAATAAATCCAGATCACGTTTATTTGCAATTAGTCTAAATTGTATTCCACATTTTTGTAGTTGCTTCTCACTGTACTGGAGATTTTCTAAAAACACATCGAACGTTTTTTCTTGGCATATGCTGATACTCGCAATAACACATGGCACAGATGATGCATTAATGCGAACTTTAAGAGATATAAACTATTTAAAAAATGGCTCTAAAGCATCCATGAACTAATGATAATAAAACATAAATGATAATAAAACATAAGATAAATGATAAAACATAAGAACAACTTATTATGCACAAAACACGATGCTATAAAACTAATAGAACATTCCGAAAACCTCAAAAATGTTTTGCAATCATCAACCACTCCACGAGGGACGCTGACCGCGCTTGGATTTTTGTTTTTTTGTTCTCTTCTTTCCGAATGCTCCCCTCTTACCGTGACGACAATTTCTCCTCCGTGGAGACAAGGCCTGTGTGTAGACCGGCTGTGGGTGGATGCAGGAACTAGTTCCCAGACACCCCTCTCTTGCATTACGGCTATCTCTTCATCCATTGCATTACACCATTTACTGGATTGGGAAGATTTAATCGCATCATTGTAACTCCTTGGTATTTTAATTTCGATGTTGCTTGCTTCTGGTCTGCCTCTGACCCTTCTTAGATCTTGCTTTTCCCGAAAATTAAATAACTGCTGATCATATTGTATATTCCTTTTTGTACAATATTTTCACACGTCATTATGTGATCTCAGCCTTTTATCATCTCCCTTAGCATAATAATATACGTCAGTTCTACTCCCATCAGGTCTTGGTACTGCCTTTCGCTGCCAAGTAATATCCGAGCAAGGAGTCATACTGGAATCAGCAGGAGAGTCCGTTTCCTCACTGGGTTCAGACGGATCCTCACCAGTGTCTTCACTTTTTCCAGCCCCTCCATCAGACTTCCTCCTCGGATATTCCCCATTGGAATATTCTGAACTGTCATTTTTAGACATTTTAAAGGAGATAGTTTTGGGACAAATTGGGCCCAGGATGCCTTCCACTACTTCACTCTCTTCAAATCTTACATTGTAGGTTTCAACGGTACGTTTTTCCCCTGGCAAATGAATTCTATAGCCTTTGGTTCCAGTAGCACAGCCTACCATAATTCCCTCCGTAGCTCTCATATCCAATTTCTTTCTGAGCTGACTAGATTTAACCTACCTAGGCTCTACAACCAAAAGTCCTAAGATAAATTACTGAAGGCTTTCTACCACTGTAGAGTTCGTGTGGAGTTTTGTTTTCAAATTTGTGACATATTCTATTTTTAGTGTATGTAAAACACAATATGGCTTCCGCCCACATTCTGTCATTGAGTTTACTCTTGTTCAACATAGCTTTAACATAGTCAAATGAGGTTAAATTAAATTGCTCTGACACACCATTCTGCTGTGGTGTATAAGTGTTAGTTTGTTCTGCTTCGATTCCAATATTACTCAGATAAGCATTGAACTTGTCATGACAGAATTCCATTCCAATATCTGTTCGGATACATAGAATCTTAGTACCTAGTTGCCTTTCTTCTCTGGTTTGAAACTCTTTAAAGTGTTTAAAAACCTCTGACTTTTGTTTCATTAAATAAAAAAAACTTTTCGGCTATAATCGTCAGTGATGGATAGAACATATTTATTTCCACCATATGAAACTGTAGGCATGGGACCACAGACGTCCATATGTAATAATTGTAATGGTCTGGTGGACCTAATTCTGCCAATAGGTTGATATGAAACTCTCCTAGACTTAGCTAACCTACAGTTCTTACAATTTATTTTCCTGTATCTAAGCCTAGGAAGCCCATTTACTGCAGAAACTCAGCTGGTTTGATAAAGATATTCAGCATTTATATGACAATATCTCTTGTGCCATAGACAGTTTGCATCATTAACCTCAGTTATTGAAATGCTAGGCTTATTTTTAGATTCAGTCATATTTCTTTTCTGCTTAGTTTTTGCCGAATCAGATTTACTTTCCTTAGGTACTATATTTACAGTATTTACACTTTCGATAGAACTAGTATCCCTTTCACTAGTTTTCCTATCCTTTTTAGGTTTTCCCTCTCCCTTTCGATCCTTATCCTTAGATTCATGGTTTTCTGTGTTATTTGGCCTACCGGTACTATATTGAGGTTTTAGAAAATATAACCCATTTTTTCTTTTAGCATAGAAAAATTTATCACCTTTGGGTGTAAAAAACCAAAGTACCCCATTAGCTCCCCTAAAACTGTAATTTTGTTCTTCTAGAACTGAAGCAGCTAACAGATTATGCCTAAGTTTAGGCGAATACATCACATCATTTAGCACAACACTTTTAATGTCCTTAAACTGGACGTACATTTCCACCGTCCCGATAGCCTCAACTGGACTTTCGATATCCCCTACTGCCAGCGACATTGAAGTGCCTTTACACTCATTAAATTTAGAAAATAACTTAATATTATTACAAAAATGTCGCGTAGCAGCAGTATCTACTACCCAGTTGAGCCTATCGTTAGGATCGACAACAGTATTGGCTTCGATAATAGGAGACCTAAAAACTTCAATAATACTTGATCCACTCTTTTTAACTTTAGGACAATTAATTTTTACATGACCTGGCTGTTTACAGTAAAAACACTTCACACTACTACTCTTAGAAATTTTTACAACATTACTCTTAGTTTTAGAAACATTTCTAGTATTAACATTATTTCTAGAGGTACTAACATTTGGCAATTTAAAATTAGATTTTTTTGCACTATTTACAGCACTTTTAGATGTAAAATAAGCAGAATTAAAACTTACAGTTTTTACCATGTCAGCACTCTGTTGACGAAGTCTGCTTTCCTCACAGGATAACTCGGCTTGTATCTTGTTTAGCTGGAAATCCGCATCAGACCATCTATATATGATCTGCACAATTCCTTGATATTCTTCAGGCAAATATCGAATTGCTTGAAAAGCCATATAAAGGTCTTCGATGGGATGATTAGCGTCCTTTAATTTAGTTACTGCCTTCCGGAGTCTCGCACAGAAGATGTCGACGGGCTCGTCCGGCTCTGGCCTGATGTTGAAGAATTCATCTAGCAGTCTGACGAGATTCGCTCTACTCAGAGCTTCAAAATGTTGCTTCAAAGTTTTCCAGACTTGACTCGGTTCGTCAGAAACATTAACAAGTTCTTTAAATTCTGGTGATAAACTTTGAAAAATGATGGCGAAAGCTCTGTCTTTCCGACGATAGAAGTCATCAAAATCGCGGCGAGAAACATCTTTCTTCGAGTGGTTTTATGGTTCCCGCTACGTGACCGAAGCACCCCTCTCCTTTAAGGACGAATGAGATTTCCATGCTCCAAGTAACGTAGTTGTCTCGGGACAGCGGCTTGATTCTATTTGCCTCCATGGCTAGTAGAAAAATGAGGAAGAAGCAAACACAAGTCTCTTGCACACTTGTTTACAAATGTCCATAGATCAAAATGGTGCCAGTCGCGGCCCCCATCTGAATACCTGTACGCACTTAGAATTTCACTTAACACTCACTATGGTTTTTGGGCGGTAAAACTTGGCCCGTAACCTTTTGATAGAAAAATTTAAAAGATTCGATTTGGAAATTTAATTTCCTTTTGAAGGTACGATGCTAATTTGAACGAGATAGTTAGGTTTCATTCAAGCAGAGACACAAGCAGTAAAACCTCAAGTGAAAAATGTTCATTTGTAAATTAAAGACAGATGAAACATGTTAAGTAGAAATTCAATTCACTTTATTCGTGAAATAAAGCATATTTAGGCAATTTACACTACTTAGTAAAGTCCATGCCAAAACGTAAACAAGGCCATATACATAAAACTCGAAAGCTTGTAAAGATTGAGTTGGGTTCTAGAACTTTCTTGAAGCATCTTTTGCAGTATATCAGAAAATTTATACTACCTTGATAACGTGCGTATTTGTTCAAAGCCACCACCGCTGGTATCACACTTGGCAGGAAAGATTCAATAACTTGAAGCGCCGATACACTATGACTTCATACTATTCACCGTTAATAAACTCAGATAATTAACGTCGTGAACAACTACACGTTACTTTATCAAAATGCCGTCACTTAGCAGAACTTACAAGTCTGTGTTATAAAAAGAACACATCCGACTTAAATTCGCATATCAGACATGTCGACTAAGAACTAAGTCTGTCTTATCGTCGTAATATGTTAGCGATAGTCTGCTAACATCGTCCTAACAGATCGTCGTAACAGTCGACGCAAGAACAGATCGAATCGGAATGAATGATTAAGATAATGAATGAAGATAAATGCTTCAAGAAAGTTCCATCTTATATACCCGATAATGGACCGTTCCGGAAATGCCCGCGTATATGCAAATGAGATGCATACGCATTGTGAATCTGATTTGCATAACACCTCATGATGGAAAAACGTCACGGTTCACGCCGGTGAACGGAAAGAGTCGTTCACAAGAAATTTGCATGAACGCCCGCTCACGGGAAATGTGAATCGAGATGTTTACATTCGATTTTTCCAACAAATTCACGTGAAGTAACTAAATTGCGCAATTGCACTGTTTATGCTAAAATAATTAAAAAATTAACCATAATAATTAATCAGAATATGAAAATAAGCTAGTTTAGTCAATCAAAACTGCAATATTTAGAAAATTAAGGTGGATGGAAAAAGATACTATTGTACTCTTGGCGATTCATGAGAAGAAACTGAATTAAGCAATCGAACTGTTTATCAGGGTTCATACTCTTTTGCAAGAACCCATTTCCAGGAGTTTTTAAGGACTTTTCCAGGAGGGTTCGAGCATTTTTCCAGGAGTTTTTCTAAACATTAAATGTAGAAGCAAAACCAAGATTCTATAGATGTTTCTCTTTCAGCCACATCACTTGGTTTTATACCAACTACACCATTTCGGCCATACCAAAATTTGTCTTGAATTACATTATAATGCACCAATAAAGAAAAAGTTTGCCAATTTACACTCCATAATTTATTAAATATCAGTAATGAAACAGGGTTCATTAGCACATTTCTTCTTAACCAAGTCTTTTAAAATTTTTTAAATGAATCCAACATCAACTTGGCTGGCATGGTTGGTAACCAAATATTTTGTTTTCCATTTTTGCATATATAATTTCTTTGAAACTCAATGGGTTCTTGAGGAGGGGGATATGATTCCCAAATCCTCCTCCCTCAGCAATGTCACTGCTCACATTTGCTTTATATTGCTGTATATTGTTGCTTTGTATTTTCACAATATTTATATGAATAATGGCTGCTTATAGTTTCTAATCTAGGCAGGAAATTTTCAATAATGACTAGAGTGGTTAAATTTGTGATAAAAAATTTGTTTGCAATGATAATCAGAAAAATATTTGATCAAACATTTCAAATTTTTTATATATATTTTTATATGAAATGTTCAAATAAACTAAATAAACAAAATATGAATATATATTAGTCTTCATTTCAAAACAAAAAAGAAATTTCAAAATCCTTAATTGTAGTTTAATGCTTAGCTTAAACTAAAAAATAAATAGAAAACAGAATATGCTTAGCTTAAACTAAATGTAGTTGTTTATTTATTTATTTATTTTTAGCCTGCTCTAGCTCAGACTTCAATAATTTCTTCCTAAAACATGAAAAATAAAGAACATTTGACATGGTCCTTATTTTTTTAAATAATGAAAAAATGTAATGTGTCTGCACTTAAATTTAACCTAAAATCAGCACCATATTTTCTAACAATACAGAATATACATTTTGACACAACATTATTATGGGGAACAAATAATATTGCTTTCATCACCAGATGATATTAAATTCTTCTAGATAAAGTGTTAAATTTCTCTGGGCAACTTGAATTGTGCAATCGCACTATTTATGTAAAAATAATTAAAAAATTAACCTTAATAAATAACCAAAATGTGAAAATAAGCTAGTTTTGTCAATCTAATGATTAAAATATATAGAGGATGGAGATGGATAGAAAAAGATACTTGAGGACTCACAGGACTCCCTGAATTGCATAATCGTATTGAATATGTCAAAATAATTATAAAATTAACATGAATAATAAACCAAAACATAAAGATAAACAAGTTTTGTTAATTTAATGTGTAATAATTACAGGATGGAGATAGATGGAAAAAGATACTAGTCAAGGCTCGGCAATGTACGCGATACTATCTGAATTATGCAATCCCTCTATTTATAAGAAAATAATTGAAAAATCATTCTTTATAATTAACCAAAATGTGAAAATAAGCTAACTCAGTTCATCTAATGACTAATATTTAGAGGATGGGGATGGATGGAAAAGGATACTTGTGGACGCCCAGGACTACAGGAGAATTCCCCGAATTGCGCATTCATACTAAATGTGTCAAAATAATTAAAATATTTACATGAATAATAAACCAACATAGAGAAATATGCAAGTTTTGTCAATTTAATGTGCAATAATTACAGGATGAATGGAAAGAACAAAATAGATAGTTTCCGTAATTTTACGGGTCTTTTCCGTAGTCCGCAATTTTGTTCCGAAATCCATAAGAATTATTAAAAATCCGTAACGATTAGCATCTATGTACTTCCAATATCAGTATTTGTGCATTATCATCAGTTTGGTGGCACCACCTATCGATCATACTATGAGATATAAGATCGCGATGTCGATTTTCCAGGAGTATTTTCCAATTTTTAAGGAGTTTAGCGCTAAAATGAATAAAATAAGGAGTTTTCAAGGGCCCTTATAAGAAAAATCTTAAATCCAGGAGTTTTCAAGGATTTCCAGGAGGCGTACGAACCCTGGTTTATGCGAAATTAATGAACAAAATAACATTTTAGTGATTTATGCTGAATTAGACAACCTTTGAAGAAGTACATTTATTACTTTCATAAAATAAGCGATGGAAGTAATAAGTAATCGAAGCGAATAAGTAATGAAAAATCCGGAGAGTTGGCACATCTGAATGTGAACCTATAAATTTTGTTCCTTCATTTTGTAAACATTGTTTTGATTATATGTACTATTGATGATTAATTACCCATACCAGCGGTTCCCAACCTTTTTTGATTAGCATACCCCTCTGCAGGTCTTTTCCCTAGATTGTACCCCTCGTATAAGAAATTTATTAAGTAACAGTGATGTCGATTTCAAGTGTCGTAACTTTAAATCAATAATAAAAACAATCTAATTTATAATGTGGATAAAGAGCATATATTTATGTTCATATCTTAAAAAATAAATACAATTATAATAAAGATAAACATTTCAAACTGTACAAATAACTAATTGAAAGTCTTTTATTTCACATTATAAGGTATTCAATGTGATCCTTGTCCTTGTTTTTTGGCACATAATTTTTTGATATCGGGTTCGAGTGATGCAAGGTATAATTTCAAATCTGGAACTGCATTCAGCTTATTGCGATACTCATTTTTGATAGAAATGAATGAAGAGAGAGCTGTTTCCACAAGCTCTGTACTTGTAAATGCCAACAGAAACTTTATCAGAAAGCAGCTTGAATTCTCTACCCAAAAAGTTAAGAAGACCTTTTGCTTACAATTGGTGGTATCAGTTGAAAGTTCAATCAACTTCTCTTTTTCCTCGATTGACAAATTAGTAAACAATCCCGAAAGTATTCCTCTTCGAATGGATTTAGAATCCAATGGTTTGTGTTGTCAGCTTTTGGAAAATACTTCTGAAAATCTGATTTTAATCTTTGTAAATGTTCAATTATTTGTTGGTTTATTTCCGGGGAGAGTTGTACTTTGTTTTCAGATAAGAAATTGTGCAAAGTTTCAAATACTTCAGGTTGACCATTTTCAATACAAGACTTCCAAAAATCATATAAACCCGTCTCTCACGGTATTTGGCTATGCACAGAAAAATTTAAGATTGGTATGTACTTTTAATTGGCATTACATATATTATTTTTTTCCACCATAATAACATTTTTTTGTGTACCCATGGGTGACCTATATCGTGGGACTTGGCAGGAAAGACGGGAGGATACAACCAAGGGAAGACAGATTTCTAAAGATTCAACAAAAGTGGGAGACTTCTTTGTTAATCCAGTAACTCAGCATGATGTATTCAGGTCATATCAGTCCCGCTTTGCGAACTTTGTTTTTGTGGACTCGAGGAATGAACTGTTGAACATTGTATCTATAAGTGAGTGAGCTTTGAAACAATGTTAGGGAGAAATTCTCCCTTAACAATTATGTGAATGCTTCTCTAATTAATTTGTGTGGAAGGACAGAGTAGAGAAGGAATTTGTAATATTACCAAGAATCGACTCAACAAAGAATTGGATTGTCAATTATTGAATTATTATTGCATGTTTATCTTTGTATATAGTTTTTTGCAGCAAGCTGTACTTGTGATTTTATGTACTGTTGTTGCTTCTTAACAGGTCTGTATTTGGATATTGTGAGATCTCACTTTTTTAAATTATTTTTTATGTTGATTAAGAAATGGAATTCTAATGATTTATAAAGTATTTGTTTGTGGATCATGTATGTTATAGTATGTGACCTGTTATCCAGCATTCCAGTATCCGGATGCTCCCAAAACCCGAATTTGGTAAAATAATGTCAAATTCTGCACTAACAAGCGATTATTTGCCAAAAATTACACCAAATAGCAGTTTTTTGTTCAAAATTCTGCCAAATGATTTTTTGCCTTAATTAGTGATATCAATATTATAAAATTATGCATTGAAACCTACATTTTTCTCACTTCAACTGTTTGCAATCCTGACATAAACTGTCTCACTGAATCCTTACTCACCACACTGGAACTTGTGCTAAAAATAGTTCCGGTGAGAAGGAAAAAGGCAAATATTATGGAGGTAAAATTGAACTCTTTAACTCCATGGTGGATATATTTGTTCCATGTCAAATAAATATACTTTCGACGAGTGACAGAACATTTCGTTTGTGAAACGAAATAAAGAGCTTCTACTTTTAGTAAAAACCATATATATTTTTTAGAATGGGTGCGCTTGTTTGATGACTGGATCATTTCGTAATGGTAAAGTGATATGACAATTTTCATTGCGAAGTGACTGGGGCACAAACAAATGCGGCTGAAAATATTCATCCTTTTTAAATTAACCATAGAATTTAAATTAGAGGTCAATGTTCATAGATCTACAAAAATTTCCCTCAAACTAAGGAAATTCAGAGATTTTTCGGGATTTATGGAAAAAACTATGGAATCTAAAGAAATTAGATTTTCAAATTTTTTTCTGGTTTACTAGTAAGTTTACAATTTTTGGTTATAAAAGTTTTCAGTTTCACATATTTTTGAAATTTTTAACATAAAAATTAACTTTTGGCATTTCCTGGAGATTTTAAAGTTTGCCATTTCATTAACTGTGCGCACTGATTATGAATAAACTGTAACCATCTTAAAGCAGCTTGTTTTGATTTTTTCTCATGGTGGTCTACTACGATATTACCGAAGGGGTGATACAGGTGTTAAACAAGTGTTTCCAATTTACAATATATTCTTACTTTAATTGAACAATAGTCCACGTCAATTAAAGTGTTCCAAAAAAGACTTCTAGCCTGAATAATAAACTTTTTTCAGACATTTTTTTTCTTTCAAAAATTTTCTTAATTACTCAATTTGATTCTATAATTACATGTAATTTTCATTTTAGTATATTCTTTCATATAGGTTGTAAAAAAGCTTTATTTAATGCATGTTTTTAAAATTAATTATAGTTTTTTATAACATTTTAGACCACACATTCCAGTAAATTTTAGAAAAAGTGTTCCGAATTATGTAAAAACCCCTTATCCAGAATGCCTGAAGTCCCAAGCTGTGCTGATAATATATCCTGCACTGCATCTTTGTTTTGACTTCGAACCTGAAATGATTAAAGTTTTTTATCAGGCTGTGTAATTCTTTGCCAGTTACATCCAGTTATCTCTTTTTGTTAACTAAGTTTTATTAACCATGTTATTGTTTCTGTTGAAGTCTTCCAGTGGGAGGATGATTTTTGACAGGTAGCAGATAGTGGTTGCACTGGTTTTCTGTGTTCTTGACTCGTGGGTTTTGTTTTTGGCATTTCAGATGTGGCAGGGGGATTGATCGTTTTGTTAACCGTATACTTTCAGGTGGGGCGGGAGTGCAAGCTGATACCATGGGTCTCAAAAAAAAAAATCTGTGAATGTGTTCTCTTTTCTCATAGATCTTAAGGTTTTTACTAAGCAACAAAGTTTTAAAATTTTTATTCTTCTACTGTTTTGAATCATCCATTTCATAATTTTAGCAATTAAAAAGTAGGATTCGTCCCATAATTAATTCTATAAGTAAAGAAATATTTTTAGGCTTTATTCTAAAGGTGGCCAAAACTGATACAAAGTGGAAGATTCTGTTTATTTTTTAAAATATTGTTGTTATTACTTGAAAGTAAATTCAATTTACTATTACATGTTATGTTTATCGATTCAGAATGTTTATTCAATTAATCAGGATAAATTTTTAAACTTATATTTTTTCCAAATGTAACCCTAAATGGAGCACTCACCGTAGCTCTAAAAATGGGCCTCTCTCCATTTCTGTTTAGTTTGGTTAACTTTATTTGTGCGATTGGTTGAGTTGCTTTCTAGGGTAATTTTAGTCGAGCTAAGGTAAGGCTTTGCAAATACAGTACAGGATCTATTATCCGGAATGCTTGGGACTTCAGGCATTCTGGATAAGGGTTTTTTTCCGTAATTTGGAACACTTTTTCTAAAACTTACTGGAATGGTCTCAAATGTCGTTATAGAAAATTATAATTCATTTTAAAAACATAAATGTATTAAAAAAAGCTTTTTTACAATCTATATGGGTTAACTAAAATGCAAATTACATGTAATTATAGTATCAAATTTAGTGATTAAGAAAAATTTTGAAAGAAAAAAATGTCTGAAAAAAGTTGATTATTCAGGGTAGTTATTAGAAGTCTTTTTTTTTTTTTTAACATTTCAACTAAAGTGGGCTCTCACCATATTCATCTAATATTTTGGCAGAAGCACCTTTGTTCATATGTTTCAAAATATTTTAAAGTACTTTTAATAAAATTAAGATGAGAAGGATGTTCATTTTTAATTGAAATAAGATATTCAACTATGGGTGCAAATATATCAAATTCTAATTTATGCTCTTCAAATGCGTTTCTAATAAGCCTTTATAATTCTAAATGCCTGAATAAATAAAAAAATTTTAATTTCGTTATCCTAAACATATATCTCATTTTCACCAACAATATGTTTAAAAGATAATATCCCAGCATAAAAAGCACAAAAAATATAAAAATATTAGTGGATGGAAGCAGATTGAAAAAATGAAAAATATTTAAAAATAAAACGAAATATACCGGCGATCGTGTTTAAATAAAAAAAAATTCACGATATTTCTAAACTGTCTTCTATAAATTACTAATTAATAAATGTAACACGTTAAAACCCCATAAATATACTGCAATGGAACTTTTTGCTAGGGTCAATTTTCTGTCCAAAATAGCCATTTTCATCCAAATAATAGGATTTAATTGAAAATGATTTTGATCTTGGAATTCCATCAACGTTTTTTAAAATATTGAAGATGTGTATATTTCCATGGAGATGAAAAAAAAAATGGATTTTCCCGAGAAAATGACAAGTTTATTGCTTAGGTTAAGTATTTAAAGAGATCAATCAGAAGGCCCTGAATCACATTTTATAGCTGCTATACTTTTCTCTGCATTTCGGCAAAAGTTAACTCTCATTAATTTCGGGAATTCCTTACTCAAACGTACTTTCTATCCTCTCGTAAATGCGCTGATGACTCTAATTTTTTTCATCTTTTCCAATAAATGTTTATTAAATTGTGCAAAATAGTGTGAATTCTGCACGGCACATCGCGTTTGAAGAGCGTAAGATTTCTTTAGTGATATTGTGATATTTCTAGCAAAAAAGTTGGAATACTTTTACCGAAAATCAAAGTCCCGGAACAAAGAGCAGAAAAGAAAATGTAACGAATTCGGAAAAATCGAAACCTTTGTGCCTAGTGTTCTCTGTCCTATACACCCAGAAAAAAATGAAACGCCATTAAAAAGCACCTTGCCGCGACTTGTCCGTAACTAACTCCTGTATTATACTATACAGGAGTTGGTTACGGACATATCGCGGCTCCTATCGAAACTAGTGAAGAATGGAATGACGCGTCTCACCGTCAATGTGACGGTCTCGCCCGTGCCGGATCGTCACCTCCGAGAGCTACTATCGGGGGTGACGGCCGGATGCAGCCGCTTAGGAAATTTTTGGGAAAAACGGTGCTACTTCCGATGTTTTCCGGAAAAGAGGAATTGTGGAACTTCTCGGAAAAAACATGATCCACGGACTATTTTATTCTCGCGATCGTTTCCGAAATTTAAGAAGTATCTGTTGGAAAAAAATCAATACATCGCGATTCACGTTCCCGTGAACGGGCGTTTTTGCAAATTTAATATGAACGACTCTTCCCGTTTACCGGCGTGAACCGTGACTTTTTCAACATGAGGTTTCATGCAAATCAGTTCTCAATGCGTACGCATCTGATTTGTATATCCGGGGGCGTTTCCGGAACAGTCTATTCTCGGATATATAAGGCAAAGATTTCTTGAAGCAAATCATCATCAGAGAGAATTCCCACTCAGTCTGATCCAGAACGGAGCGGAGAAGGCTTTGTAAGACATAGACACTGATAGTCTGATGCAGGCAGACAGAAATGCTTTAGACAGAAGCACTGCGGGATATCGTTTGACGACGGTTTTTAGTCGAGACGGACGCAGAGATGGTCAGTTTAGACCAGTATGTATTGAACATTAAATTTACTTACATGTGTCTGGAAATTACGTTAAATATTCTTCTGATGTCTTATCCTTTGGTTTTCCTTTGCCAAGTGTGATACCTTCAATGGTGGCTGCAAATACACGCAAGTGATAGAGGTAGTATAGTTACTTACTAAACATGCTTCAAGGAATTTCTGTCTGGTTATTTACAACTGCAAACTTTTTGTACATAGTATTTTTTGATGTTTTGTGGCATGGAAACCTGGAATGTGTAACTTGCCTAGTTATGTTTCTCACGAAATAAAGTGAACGATGTTTTTCTTTGAAACTGGATCTGCATACTTTTATGACCCAGTCAACACTTATTGACTCTATGCCAGTGCGTATTTTGCTGTTCATCTTGCTTCTTCAAATTTTAAATTTTCCAACAGAATCAGCGGCGGCAAGTGCGCGCGGCATTTTTTTCTGCGCGGGAATTTTGAATTTCGTGTGTGGTTTGCGTGTCCTATTTCAAACCCTCTAAAAATAGTAGATTTCAATGCATTTTTTTTTAATTGATATTGCTAATTAAAGCAAAAAAGCATTTGGCGGGATTTTAAACAAAAAATCGCTTGTTGGCGCAGAATTTGGCATTATTTTGCCGTATTCCGGTTTTGGGAGAGTCCGGATATTGGAACGTCGGATAAGAGGTCGCGTACTATATAAGAATATGTAAATCTTGAAAGTGAAGTGAGAAATACAACTATAAGAACAAGCATAAGTCTAAAATGAGAAAACTCTTTATTGAATAAAATCAAATTGAATTAGAAACCTAATTAATATATATATATAGATGGACAACACAATTAAATCTCTTAAAATAGTTAATGAATAAAATGAATGATAATATACTAAATAATGTAATCTTTATTAAACTGAATAATAAAAATTAAATAAATATTAACTATATATAATATAAAACCTTCCCAACAGTGGCATTGAATGGGTGATTTTTAGTGAATTTTTCTCGGGAGTTAGGCTTAGTGCAAAAAATGTGCCGTCCTCTGGGAACAGTTCAGTAGTTCCAACCTTTGGGCCATGGCAGTTTCGGAAAGGGTTAATACTGTACATGATTCTCTAAGATGGAATATTTTTTTATTCTTCTTCTAATACTTAATGTTTTTTATGCATCCATTTATTGTATTTCTCATTTAGATCTGTACTTACCTTTCATTCTACAATATGTAAATTTTTGTGTATTTGGCTCCATATAAATAGCTTACGTATAAATAGCTACATGTAAATAGCACTTTTTCTGATATGCTCATGGCACTTTATCATCTCTAATTTACATTTGAAATGCAGAAATAAAACTGTTAATGTTTTAGTCGTATTTGACTGTCCTATAGACATACTGATGCACAGAGAATGAACATCTAATTATTTCAATTACCTGAAGGGTAACAAGTTTGGCCAAGTCAGGAGATTCAGAGAGGCAGTCCAACTGGATGGCTCCTAAATCCAGCATGGAAAGAGGAAAGAATTGCTGAAAATGAAATAAGCAAACACATAAACAATGTAGAAATGGAGTGTATTATATTACACATCAAATGGTGATGAAAAGTGTTTTGATGATTGAAAATATCTAAAGATTTATTTTGATACATTATATTACATCCTTTTTAGAACGGGTGATAGAGTACACGACCTTATGATGATATGTAGATATTTTATCAAGTGATGGAAAATCATGTTTTATGAAGAATCAAATACCGAAAAAATGAAAAAGGATCTGTCAAAATTGAGAACAAGCATCCTGTGGGATGTGCAAAAATGTTCCCTAGTTGTCACGCAAAAATTTCAAGCATTGTGCTGCAGATAATAAAATGAACATTCATACGAGAACTGTAAATGCATCAGCTGCATAACTAAAAGTGCAATGGCTTTCATGGACATGCTTTTGAACGAGATATATGCCATGCAGAATTTATGCTGTTGCATGGTACAATGAATGCAAATTTCTTATAAAATTATGCAAAAATTCACAGCATCATGATGGTGGGTAATTCCTTTTTCGGACAAGGCTCATTAAGATGCGTATTTATTGTGGTATTTTGGGGAAGGGCAGGTTCCTGATAAAAAAAAAAATAAGGGTTTTGTGTTCCATGTCTATATCCTTTCTGATTTTTAGGTCATATTGCACTATAAATAATCTTTTTAGCCTTAATCTACAAGACTACTTTTCCAAGGCCCTACGAAAGTTATGCCCTGTGCTATGACTTCTGGCCTTATATGTAAATTTAATGGTACAATATTTTCTTCTTTCCTCAAGTATATTATAGTAAAATGGTAATAATAACTTAATAGTAATAAAAATAATTACCTACATTTTCTCATATAAAAAATGTCCCCAATTGGGTACGTCAGGTTTTACTTACTAATTCGTATCCCTATATTTATTGTAGTATTTTGGGGAAGGGCAGGTTCCTGATAAAAAAAAATAAGGGTTTTGTGTTCCATGTCTATATCCTTCCTGATTTCTAGGTCATATTGCACTATAGATGATCTTTTTAGCCTTAATCTACAAGACTAGTTTTTCAAAGCCCTATGAAAGATATGCTCTGTGCTATGACTTCTGGCCTTATATGTAAATTTAATGGTACGATATTTTCTTCTTTGCTCAAGTGTGGCAATATTATAGTAAAATGATAATAATAACTTAATAGTAATAAAAAAAAAATTACCTACATTTTCTCATATAAAAAATGTCCCCAATTGGGTACATCAGGTTTTACTTACTAATTCGTATACCTATATTTGCCAAAGATACCATAGATCTTGTTTAGAAAATGTTATTGCAGCTAGATTAGATACACTTTTGTTTATATGTTTGTTTCATTTTTTAACGCATTTAACTTATATCACAAACATTTTTATATTTAACACATTATCCCCAAAAAGTTTATTAAACATTTTTTAATTTACAGGGAAAATATGTAGCAGAATGGTAAAATGCAGTATGGAATTTATAAAAGCAATAATTACTAATAAACACATACACATTACATTTATATTTCATACATTTTATTCACGATTTCCCATTAGATTTCATTCGACATTGAGATTAGTTTACTTGTTTTGTTTCCTTTGATAGATGGTCTAACTCTTCAAATCTGCTTGTGTTCCCTAGCAACTTTTCATCTCCTTGGAATTTTCTTTTTTTTCTAAATCAGCTGTAAAAGATTCAGAGGAGTAATATAGGAGGGATTCCAACAGAGTTTCTTGTAGTTCATCAACTGTCATTCCCAACTGAGGCAGAGTGAGTCGCTCCTTTATTGGATAAGAGCAGCCTTTGCAATCTCGAATGCACAGCTGTTAACAAAAACTTTTATTTCTTTTGCATCTGTTTCAACATGATTTTTCAAAATTATTTGAGGTAGATGATCCTCTGGTATAGTTTTTCTTTGTCAAACTTTCTTCCAAAATATTTATGATTTGGGTACAGCAGTCGAACGTCTTTGTCAGAAGATGATAAGGAGTCTATTGTATTATCGGGCAGGAATTCAGTTTCATTATTTGAAAATTTTGAGCACTCACTATCAGATTGTTGAAGCAAAGTCACAATCTCCTCAGATGTCATCTACGAGCTGCAATACTACTGACTAGTAAAAAACATACAATTTTTGAAATCAAACTATCCAGGAACCAAAAAACAAAACAAAACAAAACTTTAACAAAGCACACTTTTGTTCACAGCAGATAGGATCAAATCATATTTCAATATAAATAGCTATTTTTGTTACACAAATATTTCACAAGTTTAATTTTTGTGACATATGTTTGTTCTGAAAAACTCAATTAGGGACATTCATGCTAAATAACATTTATTGACAAAATAAATCCCCCCCCCCCCCCCTAAAAATTAAAGGAACTAAATATGTTGCAAAACAATCCCATAGCTGCCAACCTCCAAATATGAAAAAACAAGAGATTTTCGTGTAAAAATATGAAAAAACCGGGAGATTTTAATACGCCCAATTATAGACGATGCAGACAGATTGAAAAAGTGAAAATTATTTCCACAATTAAACGAAATATAAGGAGGATCGCACACAAATGCCGTTTTTCGTGATACTGCTGCAAAATAGCCTTTCATTTCTTTAATAATATGTTTGAACAATAGTTTCTCTGTATAAAATACGAAATAATGATAAAAAAATTGACGATGCTGACAGATTGCAAAAGTGGAAATTATTTTCACTATTAAACGAGATATATGGAGGATCGTGCACAAATGCCATTTTTCGCGATACTGCTGCAAAATAGCCTTTCGTTTCATTAATATTACGTTTGAACAATAGTTTTTCTGTATAAAATACGAAATAATTATAAAAAAATTTGACGATGCTGACAGACTGCAAAAGTGGAAAAATAGTTTCATAATAAAACGAAATATAAGGACAATCGCGCACAAACGTCGTTTTTAGTGCTACTGCTGCAAAAAATACTTTCATTTCATTAATAATACGTTTGAACAATAGTTTTGTATATAAAACAAAATAATTTAATAAAATTTTAGTCGATGCAAATGCGTTTCTCCCCCCGCCCCCATTAGTTAGATAATCATTGATCATCTCTCTCGTGACGCTGTGGGAATAATCGCCGTTTGCTAGCGCCGATTACGCGATAGCGGGGAAATGTATTTTTGGACGAAAGAATAGGAAAACTTCGATTTCAAAATTTGTGACTTTGTTTCTCATTTTGTAATATTTTCAGAAAATTCGTGATCTGTTTCAGATTTTTTTACTTTTGTAACCTGCAGATACAAATACAAAAATACAAACGTCAATCGCGATCCATTCCTACACAGCGGTAGCAGAAAACTGCAGTGAGGAAAACAACTGAAAGTCACGATTTGCATTCCCGTGATTTCTGCCTAGAAAGGGGAAAAATAAGGGCAGCTGAGTGAAAACCGGGAGATTCAGCGACTTAATCGGGAGATATAGCGAAAAACCGGGAGAGTTAGCAGCTATGCAATCCTTTAGTTATTAGGAAGAAAAATTATTTTATTGCTCTAGTACCCCACATGTAATTATAAACATACTAGGACAATAAAAGTACACTTATTTGTAGAATCACCCATTTCAATAATTCTAATGCTTCCACCGAGATTTGAAAAATTAAATCTTTTCATGCTGTAGTGCAATTATTGGCTATTCAGAGCCGATGAGTGTGAAACTCAAGAACCACTGTGGAAATGAAAATTTTCAGGCAAATATCCCTAAAATGTAAATGTTAATCTGCATTTTTAGTAAATTTCAGATGAATAGCCCCCTCCTTCTCAAATAACTTAAAAATAAGCCACTGTTTCATTTACTCTATAAGCATTGTATAAAAATATAGTAATCCTTTACTTTGTTTTTAAATAACGTAAGGTAAGCACACATTATTTAACATACTCATTTAAATTATCTGTGTGTGTATAGTAAACAAAGTTCTTAAATAAATGTCCCTTAATATTTGCAAACAAAAATGCAATAAATTAAATTCTGTAAAAATGTATTATGGAGTGAAAATTGAATAAAATTTACTTAGAATTCAATTCGATACATTATTCTATTCGTGAAATAAGAATAAAGCATTGGATGAAATTCGTCACTTGTTCACTATTTGAAGGAGAAAATTGCAAAGTAACAGGTTTATCACTTGATTCAACAAAATGTATCTCGAACCAAAATTTTTTCTTTAATAACAGTCAAAAATTCAAAACAAATGTACTTGATATCAAAAAGAGCCATTTTACTAGGAGATATTTACTCATGTCTCTATTTGCACAGGGTTACCGAGCACTTTTATTGAGTGGCACTGAATGTTGAACGATCTGATTTACCAGAATGGATAAAAAAACATATCATTTTTGGCATTCAATTACTTGCTTTGCACCCATTAGAGTCTGTAATGAGATCGATGTAGTCTATCTGTTAATCAAGTCATGTTTTTATTACTGGTTACTTAGTTTACTGTTGTTTCTGGCTAAGTTAGATGATCTGAGAAAATGCGAAATGAACGTTTTGCATAAAACTTTATGTTTCAAGAGGTGAATGTCTTTCCCCCACACATGTTGATTTTGAATGGAGCAATACAACAAGATGGCAACTGTTTCTTTTTCTCCAAGGTGTGCATACTAGCCAACAAAGTGAGAATGATCGATTTCCTGCTGCATGACATATGCACCAACCTATTTATCTTTTATTATTTACCTCTTTATCATAAACCGGATTTTTAGTGAAACTCTATTGGAAACATTTTTATTTTCTCTCAAAATGAAACTAAAATAGAGCATCCCAGTACCTGGGGTGTCCGGAAAAATTCATATTTACAAAAGTCTTGTTTGAAGATGAATTTGTTTTCTTTCTTGGATCCCTCCTTCTGTGAGCTCCACGAAGCATACACTTTCAGGACATCTTCGTGGTCCTCGAGACTGCGTTCTGCAACAAACAAACGGAATGTTGGAAGAAATATACAAGTCAATATTTTTAAAGGTGCTGCATAAAATATACAAACTCATCTAGAATTCAAAGTTAAATGCTGAAAACGTGGCCCATGCGTTTAAGCACACATAAAAATGATGCCATCTTTTCTACTTTGGGCTTGTTGGCACACCCTCGAAACAGCTGTATGCTGCATTATTTTATTTGGGCTGAAACACGTTTTCCTTAATACAATAAGCACAAAGTGCTTTGCACTTTATATTTTTTTTTATAGAGATTCAATTTTCAAAGCAAATATTGCAAATGTATGGTTCAGTAGAACAAGCAGGATGGATTGTGTGTAGAAAGAAATCAATCCACCAAAAATATATCAATCAAGACTCCAAAAGGAAAACTAATGAAGACTTCAAAAGGAAAAGATCCGATTAGCTCCACTCCATTTTGCAAAAATGAATTTAAAATATTTAATTTCAACGCGTAGAAATACAAATAAGTAGCAAATTAAAATGAATTGGGTCATACATCCGATCGACTCTGGTTGTTCTATCTTTTAACATTGGGCACTGATTTCAAATATTTTTCATGTATGCCCAGAAATATTGACCCACTTCTAAAAGGAGGCAGAAATTGGTAGTTCGATACACAGATGGTTCAAGCAGAGTGGCGCAATTGGCCAGAAAATTTAAAAAATCCGAAAATAATCTATCGGAAGGTTGAGGGGAGATTTTATTCTCCATATCTGATTTACATTTGATCGCTACTGCAATGGATATGAATAACCATTGTTGTACGGAAGTTAAAATACAGAGTTCAATATTCAGCTTCATTATCTTATTTTCTTTACTTATTTGACTTTGTAAAATTTGCTTTGCATTAGCCAAATCAAAAAGTGGAAAAGAAAAAACAAAACAACTCTTATCCACTAAAAATAAAGCAGAAAGAGAGATGGAAAGATCATGAATGATGCGCTTCCCCATCTGTCCGACAATATGAAATATCCTTTTTCTTCACAAAAATGTTGCTCAATTGTTCTTTGATGGGTGTCAATTTGGGCCAAAGAGTAGAGAAAATTCGAAACCATTAAGAATTTTTGCTCCAACATATCCAAATATAATGATTCGGACTGGGATCCCCTGATGTTCCTTATTTGCGAATACTTAAGTGTTGATGTTACAGAGCGGGAGCAAGTTGGCGATTAGGATGTCTGTGGTTAATGATTTCATTTTGCGTTTGGGGTAATTATTGCTGGGATCAAGGAGGTTAAGTGTAGGGTTAATATATTTTTTACGTCAATGTAAAACTTATTTCCTAGTTATTAGTTTTACTTTCTCATACAAGAGAATATAGTATATAGAATATATTGTTTTCATAAAACTTTTGTATTTCGAGGTTTTGATGATTTCAAGATTTTGATGATTTTCTTTTGTTGTGAATTTTTCATGTCTTCTCCATCCTCAAAAAATAAATATTGGCAGTCCAAGCCCCCTGTGGAGCCCACCTCCCTTAAGGGCAGCCCTGTTTTAGCTAATGCCATCCAATTTTCATATGATCATTTATAGACTGTATATATGTAGCAGCAATACATAACATAACGACTTCTACTCGGAAAAGTTCAGTTTTCGAATCTCTCATCAGCTAGTTTCTCAAATACATTAATCACACTATTAGAGGTAACGATACGTTGCGGGCTCACTGTCTAATCTGCAAAGTATTCAAGAAACTCATGTGAATTATTATTGTTTTCTTAATTTAGTACGATGCAAAATCAGTTATTAATATTTAACCAATTAAAGAACTCATTTGGCAAACCAAAAATATTTATTCCATTTGCGCAAAATGCTCATGCAATCTGGAAACCCTCGTCCAATACTAAATAAAACAGCTGTAATGAGTTTTTAATCCTATTGCTTTGCATATAAAGCAAACAAAATATTTGCTTTTTGTTTGTACGGGTATGTCGTTGACAATCAGTGCACATCTGAACATTTAACAATCTGCTAACTTGTATGGTTTCTCGTGAAACTTTAATTGAAGATCGCGAAATTTGCGATGAAATCAAAGTGTGTAGATGCTAAAGAAATTTCACGGAGAAGGAGAGGAGAACACTAAAAAGCAATTAGGAGCAGGTAAAAACTCTTTGAACCAGTTTCAGCAAAGTAAGGGGAGGTCCGGTGGTAAATATAAACTGTGGGGAAAAGGAATAAAAGTTGGGGGAGTGACACAAAGGAATCCATGGCAAAGTATATAATAGTTTAGTGTTTGTTTTGCAGATTATCTATGGATGGATTAGGTAAAAAGCATTTGTTCTGCAAGTATAGTTTGCCAACATTTCATTAAAATTCCCAACTGAAAATTTGTCTGCCGAGGGTACAAATCGATCTGCAATGTATGTCGTGCATCACCCTACTTTCTACTATGGGATAGTGAGGTTTAACCATATTAATAAAGACGATAATTTTACCTATCTCTAGGCACATTAGCTGTTCCACTAAAGTCCATGTGTGAGATCTGGCTACATTGAATTTAAGTGCTAGGAGTTGGCACAAATCTAAAACTCTAAGATTTTCTTCAACCACAAGCTTCTGCTGGATGCCATCTTCAGTATAAAAAGACAATGTTACCTACAAGGATAAAAAAAAGTAATTAGAAAACAGTGAATTAAAATATGCCTCCATATAGAATACATTATATACCAATCACATTTAGATCTAACGGATGTAATCTGGATCATCCAAAACTGATTCATAATCCTGGTGTTTACACCTAAGGGGCTTCTAGATGTTACACCATATACCGGCATCTAATATATGTCTATGGCATTGGAAGTGAATGTGAACTGGATCATCCAAATTACATTTATACATCCACACATCTAATGGATTATTTATTTTATATCCGTTATCATGCAAATGTCTCATTTTCTGAAAAATTTAAGAACTAGAAAAAAAAACATTTAAAAAAAATTATACTGCATATTTTAAGATATTTCATTAAGCAGATTTATTATTATATTTATTATTATTTTTTAATTTTATTTCCTTTTGCAAAAAAAAAAAATGATCCTATTTCTCTACTATTGATTATAATTTCTTTTAATACCTTCTGAAATCGGACCAGTACTGTTTAGGGTGAAAACCTATTTTGTGGGGAGGGCTAGCAGAACCAATGGCCTAATGTGTGATATCCCAATACAACAGTCATTTTTAGATTCGATTATATAATTCGGAATGTGCTTCGTAACAAGAAAGCTGTTCCATTATTGGTGCAAAAACCGGTTAAAGTTGCTTTAACCACTCTATGGCATTTTACATATCTTTATCATATTAAAATATTAATATAGCTTAATCTTTTGTGCATATTTTGTCAGCATTTCTAGATAAAAGTCATGTTTATTTACCGAAATATTGGTATAAGAATTAGAGCTAGTTATACATTATTTTTTGAATATGTTATTTAGAATACTTTGTACTTGTCAGCCAGGGGTAGAAATGACAAAGTGAGGATATATATATTATATATATATGATTTAAATATATATAAAGAGGGCAATGAAAAACATCAAGTAACTGCATACTGTTGCTACTATATTTTAAAATTATCTAGTTATATTTTTAATTATTAAAAACATGTAAAACAGTACTAAAAAGAAAATATAACAAACTTACTTCAAATATATTGATTTTCACACAATACTGTTTACCATAAATAAATTTTCATAATTTTTTAACAGAGTAGTACCAATAATTAACAGTTTTAACACTTTAGAACATAGTTGAAAAGTGTTTATGACTTTGTTCATAATATGTCTGTCTGTTCGTTCGTACTAAAACTGCCGTAAAAATGACTTTATCAAAATGAAATTTCAGTATGTTACAAACATTTATCACAGGCCACCTCCTGTATATTTGATTTTTATCTTTTTGTAAGTATTTCATGCCTTTTCCCATATATAAAAAAAAGATACATTCCACCCCACATGAGTGGTACCCATACCCCTCCCCCTTATGGACAGTCCCATAGATATCCTATATAATAGATGGTTGATTCTGAAGACTTTCAAAATGGTCCAAAGATGTTTCTTAAGTGGGTTGGGCCTAAACAGTTATGTGTTTTTTGGATGACCTCTATTTCTGTATTTCTGTGAAGTAATTAAAAAAGAGGATCAGCACTATGATTTGTATGGATGGTCAACATTCAAGTCCCATTAAGGTACGAAAAGAAGGCAAAGACAAAGCGATTAACCGTTGATGAATAGAATGTCAAAAAACAAGCAGTCAATCAGAGAAGATATCTGACACATTCTCATCAAAACCACGAGGTCAAAATGAGAGCTCAAAGTGAGATGTTACCCTCAGATTTCTAGTATTGGGAAAGATAGGAAGACTCTGTGGCAGTTAGCTATCGCCATTTCTGCCACATGCACCAAAGCCAATTCGAAGCGGTGTTTCTCTAAGTTTCGCATAACTGTGGAAACCGCATACAGTTTCCTGTTTTGGAAGCTTGACTTACCCCTGATGGGGACTTTTACATAACTTTAACATCGGTGGAAATATGTTGGCACTTGAAAGCAATAATTTTTGACACCAGCATCTGTGAAAACTAATATGATGGTACACCTTGAATGACATGAAGGTTGATGGCTTCAAGAGAGCCCAACGCACGGAGGTTGCACTCGGTAGTCCCGGGTTCGATTCCCGCCGCTGCCCAAACTGCCGCCGTGTTCACGCGGAGTACAATCACGTTAAACATGTGGGTCCGTAAGTCCTTCCGAGAGGTTGGTGGTAGGGGAAGGAGGGTACGGTCCCTGTGGATGCCTCCCCCACTGGGTTCCGGTCTAAATTGGGTGGCACTTCCCGGCCGTCCCAACAGATACCTTACACCTTTCTGGTAGGTCGGATGGTCTGGGTCTGGGTCGAAGAAGAAGAGAGCCCAGCACAGCGACCAGAGGTCTATTGTACAATCCCCTGAAATGAAAGTAAAGAGACCAGTAGCCGAAGCAAAAATCAGCAAGCGCTGGAAAGGAATGTCATGCAATTCCCAGGTTTCGATCACATGTCGACCCAAGTGTTCGAATCTATGGGCGAAGAACACTTCATATTCACAACAGTATGTGTGCGGCGGTTTCTTCGATATAATTACATCCTCTGCAGAGCGAATCCTTAATGATACCCATAATATTTAGGTGTCTTTTAAGGGTGCAGTGCCCAGTAAAGAGCCCAACAGCCCTTCTGATGCCAGTTCTACTGAGCTTGAATAATTCCTTTTGATGCATACTAGGGCACTTACAGTTTAGCTCTTTCACCTGCCTTTGGCTCTTAGCATTACACCAGTTCTCTCACTGAAGCTTTTTGAAGATGTCATAAACAATTCTTCTAGTCAGTTCATTAGTAACACCCAAAGCTCGCTCGGGACCAACAAAAGGTGTGCTTGAACCTTTCTAGCCAACTCATCAGCCATTTCACTACCTGGAATGCCTGAATGTCTAGGCACCCAGTATAGTATGACTTGACTGTTGCTAGCAATCTTACAAAGTGCAGTATAGCACTCCCAGACAAGGGATGACGTCATAGTAGACTTCCCTAAAGCCATAAGAGCAGCCTGACTATCAGAACAGATAAAGATTAACAGATAATATTTAGTTGCTCCTGTAATTTCTGACAGAGCAAATTCTACAACACATTAGAATAGAAAAGACCTCAGCCTGAAAGACAGTAGCGGAGCTGCCAAGAGGGTAAAATAGTTTTGTACCATCATCCGGACAGCATACTCCAGCACAAGTACTAGTGCCTAGCTTAGAGCCATCAGTGTACCATGCAATACATTTCTTCTTATTGTAGGTAGGAGCTCTCTTCCAGTCATCCCGTGAAGGGATCTAAATTTCATAAGGCTTGTCAAACATATATCTGACAAGAATGCCATCAGATGGCATATGGAAACAAGGATGATTTATAACATTACTGTTCAGATTGCTTCAAGATAAATACTTTGAGTAATTTTTTCAGTGTTTCAGATATTTAAGTCTGTTCATGCGTATGAAAGCCTCAGCTTCAATGTGCATGTAGAGTGGGTGCAATCCAAGCAAAAGTTCAAGAGTTGCAGCAGGAGTGGTTTTCATACATCCAGAGATTGCAATACACACCATCCTTTGAAGCCTAATTACATCTAATTTAGCAGTTTCACATCTAATTCTAGACCACCATATAATGGACCCATAGGTAATGATGGGACAGATTACCATAGTTGTTGTTGAGACCCAGACCGTCCGACCTACCAGAAAGGTGTAAGGTAACAGTTTGGACGGCCGGGAAGTGCCACCCAATTTAGACCGGAACCCAGTGGGGGAGGCATCCACAGGGACCGTACCCTCCATACCCTCTGTACCCTTCGTAGATTACCATAGTGTAAATCCAATGGATAGCCTTGGGATTTAATCCCTAGGTTTTTCCAAGAGCATTTCTACATGACCAGAAAATTATTCTGGCTTTAGTTATGCAGTATATCATCATAAATGTGAGTTGATCGCCTACCAGGATTCTGACCCGCTCTCCGGAAATCATGCCTCTAAAAATCCCATTGTTGTAAGATAGTTTCAAAAAATTTCTCCTATTTTTATAAAGGTGAAGCCACATACTGGACTCTTATTTTTCATTATCTTCAGCAATGGGATTGATTATACGAGGGTTATTTCTTAAGTAAGGTCCATTTTGCAATAAAAACGAAGTAAGTATATTTTTTTCGAAAAAGCATTTATTTTCTGAATTTACATTCAATTCTCTATTTTTCCACACAATTTTCTTGCTGATTAAAACATTTATTGAAATGATATACCAGGTTTTGGATACCGTCATCATAGAACTCTGCCGCCTGTGATGATAGCCAGTTACTCACGATCATGTTCACTTCTTCATTAGTGTCTAAATGCTTGCCGCCCAGGAAGGTCTTCAGATGATGGAAGAGGTGGTAGTCGCTAGGCGCAAGGTCTGGACTCTATGGCAGATGATCGAATACCTCTCAGCCAAAAGATTCGATCAGATTTTGAGTTTGAGCTGCAGCATGTGGCCTTGCATTGTCATGAAGCAGTATGACACCGGCTAACAGCATTCCACGTCGTTTGTTTTGGATTGCACGACAAAGCTTTCTTAAGGTCTCACAGTAAGAAGCTGAGTTAATTGTTGTTCCTTGTGGAAAAAAGTCCACTAACAACACACCCTGAGTGTCCCAAAACACAGTTGCCATGATCTTGTGCTTTGAAAGTGTTTTACTTTCACTTTGACCGGCAATGTGTGTCGCCACTTCATCGATTGTTGTTTTGATTTAGGAGTCACGTGAGACACCCATGTCTCATCTCCTGTGACGATATGACTCAAAAAGTCATCACATCCTCGTTGTAGAAGGCCAAAAATGTTAGAGCACTTGTCAATCTTTTCTTTTTGTGTTCCTCACTCAGCAGTTTAGGAACCCATCGACAGCACAATTTCTTGAGCTAAGTTCTTAGACACAATTTTAAACAAAACTGACTTTGAAATTTGCGGGAATTCCGATAACAACTTGGAAATTGTGAATCTCCTGTTTGAGTGAATTTTGCACCAACTGCCTGCACCAAAGCATCAGTGATTACAGAGGGCCGACCAGAGCGTGATTCATCATGGCCTTTTTCCCGACCTTCCTTGAACAATTTCACCCATTTTTGCACTTTACTGTCACTCATTGTATTGTCACCCTAAACTTCACATATCTGACGATCAATATCCACAGATGTCATGTTTCTTGCTGTTAAGAATCGGATGACTGACCGCATTTCACAGTTGGCGGGGTGCTTGATTTTCTTAAACATTTTAACGAAGCATACGAAGCGAACAGACTGACGCAGTGAATGCAAATGGCATCGGATTCTGATCAAAGAATGCCGGGAGTTTGAGCGCGCATTCATTCTCACACACATGCGGAATTTCAAACAGTTTTCCCAAACGGATGTTACTTAATAACCCTCATATATATATATATATATATATATATATATATATATATATATATATATATGAGAGATGTAGCTACACTGGTCGGCAGTGGTCCGCCCCGACCACCACTCACAATTGCCAACCAGTACCCCCCTCCCTTTTTTTAACACTAGATAAAAGCAAGATCCCCTCCCCCCCTTTTAACATTAATCACTGCTCTCTTCATACTTTCTGCGTATAAGCTGCGCGTAGTCGGTTCCGCCATCCGCAACTTTTCGAATCTCAACCAGAACGATCGCATAGTACTACGAATAAAGGAGATTGTGACGTATTCTGAGCGACAGACGTGCCAACTCTCCGGATTTTTCATTACTTCTCCGGCCACCGGATTATTAACGAAATTCTCCGGCTTTTTTTGTTTGAAATTTATCAGTTAACCAGACATGGTATAATTCCGTGGAAAGACAGATTTTTCGTTTTTTTAGCACTGATTTCTACCATTCCCGGGATCGTAGCAAATCCATAATAAAATGCAGGGTAATGCCAATCAAATTAACGGAGATTTACGGCCGAGAGTAATTAAATTAAGATCTCGATTGCGTATTTTATGAAAGTAATAATTATACTTCTTCAAAGGTTGTCTAATTCAGCATAAATCGCTAAAATGTTATTTTCTGCATTAATTTCGCATAAACACTGCGATTGCGCAATTCAGTTTGTTCTCATGAATTGCCGAGAGTAGAATAGTATCTTTATCCATCCATCTGAATTTTCTAAATATTGCATTTCTGATTGACTAAACCAGCGTATTTTCATATTCTGATTAAATGTTATGGTTAATTTCTTAATTATTGTTGCATAAACAGTGCGATTGTGCAATTCAGTTACTTTGTGTGAATTGCTGAGAGTACATTAGTATCTTTTCCCATCCATCTCCATCATTTAAATGTTGCATATTAGATCGACTAAACTCGTTTATGTTCATATTCTGATTAATTATTACGGTTAATTTCTTAATTATTTTCACATAAACAGTGCAATTGCGCAATTCAGTTACTTCGCATGAATTGCTTAGAGTACGTTAGTATCTTTTTCCATCCATCTCCATCATTTAAATGTTGCATATTACATCGACTCAACTAGCTTATTTTCATATTATGGCTAATTATTAAGGTTAATATTTTAATTATATTTGCATAATACAAATATTTCTATTTTAAAAAATGGGTATGAACTCTGTGAAGGGATATTTTAAAAAAAGTGGTATTAAAGCAATGATTTAGCTGATATTAAATTTAGATGATATTAAAGCAAATAAAAAGGAAACCATTTTGGCAGGAATATAACTCAGTACTATATTTTGTTTTTGTTTTTATTAACGAACAATATTTGTTACTCTCTTTAGTAAAAACCTGTGTTTTACCAAACATAAATACTTGTTTTCATTATAAAGTAATTTTCACCGGATAAAACCTTTATATATTCTTTCGTTTTTTAATTTATTATCCTGAAATGTTATAAAATTGGTGTCCTGAATTTTCATATTCTACCAGTACTATGCCTGATATTTAATGCGGTATATATATATATATTTTTTTTAGGGGGGGGGGGGGGCAATAAAATTTAATAAATTAATCAAGAATTAATACTATCAAGTTATTTCTTTTTATAATTTGTTACTAACACTATTTTAATTCAAAAGATATCTGAAAAAAAAAAATTCATGAACTAAGTTTAGAGCATAATGTACTTAAATGGTACAGTATTTAATGTTTTAGGCAAATATTAAGTGTTATAAGTAAACAATATATTTGCGACAAAATAGCCTCCTACTTTTTCTGTTTGGAAAGTTGGCACATCTGCAGCGATCTGCATGTCCACGTACGGACTCTCGGCGGAACCGGATAAATAAAATGTGCTACGTTTTTTTTTTTTTTAAATAAGATAAAACAATTATTTACGTGATTTTTTTTATACAGCAAACCATAATTTTAATTTACGTTTAAATGGCAGTTACAAACTTAATAATCCTGAGTGTCGTTTTTTGAAAAAAACAACCACCACTCCAAATTTTCTAGCTACATCCCTGATATATATATATATATACAGAGTTTTCCCCAGGATTAAAAAAGGGCACATATTTTTTATGTTTGAATAACATATATGCTTGGGATTTTTATGACAAAAATCGGAGCATTGCAAAAAAATGTAAACATTTTGCCGCGTAGACCTCTAAGTCTAATAGACAAAAATGTAAATATAGTTTCTTGTTTAGTAGAAAATAGGGTCAAGATTGTGAATATATAAAATTAATTTCAATTTTTTAATATTTTAAACTTGTTTTTTATAAAGCTTAAAAAAGTATCTGTCCGAGCAAGTGTTATTTTTTCCATTTTGTTTATTTTGACTCAAAATATCTTCGATACCATAAAATACAGATATAAATAGTAAGGGATAAAAATATGTATTAGGAAATTTAGTTGCTAAATCTATATTTATGTTTTAAAAATGTGCTTACAGTTTTCGAGTAATCGTTTTGTCGAGTTGAAGAGTGAAAATTTCCCCTTTTTCAAGTTTGTAATGCTATCTCAAAAACTAAACCTGTAAACAATTATGCAAAAATATAGCTCTCAGAAATCCCTACAAGTGTATATAATTGGATTTTGGATGAACTCTTTGTTTGCGAAGTATAGTGGTTATAATTTCAATATTTTAGTATTTTAACCTGGGTTTTCCAATGTGTGGGAAAGCTTTAATTTACTTAAAATGTTACTATTGTTTCAGCTGAATCTGTTACTTACTCCTTGGTGAAATATTTGTGCATAAGTATGAGATAATCTTATTTTGTTTAAAAAATCAGGCATTAAATGAACTTGGAGATTCTAAAAATGTGTAATGATTGGTTAGGTTTGAACAAAAGAAATGAAAATATACATATTCAAGTACATATTTATGTGCCACCAGGCAAGTTTATAGATTATAGGTCAGGTTGATTCCAGGTCAGATAAGTTTAATTTATATTCTGAAAAACAAGTTCGTAAAATAATTTTATATTTTAACCTGAAGTCTGCGGTCAAAGCATCCAGATAAAATCGTTGTGAAAACTAAAGTACTAACTAGCTATAAGCAGTTAGCGAGTCATTTGTAGCACTTTGAAATCCTGTAAACAATATAAATGCATCTGAAAGAATCGTATAGCTTTATTGAACTTTACTGAAGTTTTATTTTACAAAATGTTATTCATTCAAAACCATTTTGGCTTCATCGGACTGGATCCACCACTACTAAGGTATGAAAATGTTTCTTTTGTTGAGAACAAATTTATCATTGAATAAATGCTATTTTTACATCAAATGCAATTATAGTCTTGAGCAATTGGGTTTATTAGCAATTACAATTAATGAATTTATATAAATTTAGAGTTTATTAAATTTTAAAAGGATAATATTAAATTTTGATTTTTAGTATTTTCTCATTAGTCAATGAGGTATGATGATTTTAAAGGCTAAAATATATTTAAATGTTGAAAATATTTGTTAATTGTTCGTTGTCATATATTGATTACAAAAAAAAACCCTAATTTAAATAACTAAATAAAATTTCAGAAAGCTCCATAAAATCACCGTATAAAGTTTTGAACTATGGATTAGCAAATGTTTAGTTGCTAAGTTAATCATTATTCCATGGAGCAGAGTTATTAATAGTGCGAGCAACGTACGTTCATGTATCTGCACAGCATCCGTATCTTTAGCCGTAAACTCCCATAACGGGCGAGTACGCGAACCGCGAACGTAACTACTGCATACGTCCCTAAAGCGGGCGTATCGTTATTAAATGAGCTTGATTATTATTAATATTATTGCATGTGTCCGAGGAGTGGGTCAAAGACGAGTCCGCTAATATGAGGGGGGTTATTTTGTGTTTCAAATCTGCTATGAGGATGTCATGCAAAGGGGCTAATCTGTTAATCCATAAGCCTGCAATTTACGTGTTCATAACACATTGTCACACGATTTGCACGTGTCTGCACAAGGTATATATCGTTATTGCATGTATTGTATGCGGATTACATACAATCGTTAAAAGAAGGCGCTTAATTTTGTAAATATATGTCTGCGCAGTCCGCGTATCATTATTGAATCAAGCGGAGTTTTCATTATATTGTATATAATGCGTAGTGGTCAGATCAGGGCCGCCCATACAAATGCCTGGGTTCCCCTTCATATTTCATTTTCCTCTTTTATGCATTTTTCATGCCTTCTCCTCCCTCAAGAATTGTTGGGGAGTCCGAGTCCCACCACTTGAGTGGTGTCCGATCCTCTCTAAGGGCGGCGGTAGACAAATACACAGTCGACAGCTATTACACGAACTACAAATGGGAGCACTCTTAGCCGTGACTTTCGTGCGGAGCGGAGATATGCAGTCTACAACAAGAAAGCGTATTAAGAGAATTTCCAAAACGCGACTAGGCTGGTAGCTAAAGGCAATTAATAAACAATATAAAGAAAATAAGCTCTTCCATATTTCATTCAAGCTGGCTAAAAACATCACGCTAATCTAACAACTTTTCTCCCCCACTCTTTCTATCATCCTCCGGTTTTGACTGAATCGGCGGAATCAGCGTAAACATCTTCCAGCAAATGGAGCAAAGAACCCTAGTCCAGAAATCTATATTTTTAAATATTTGTTTTAGAGCAAATATGCTTACAGGATTTACATTTACAGAACTTTATAACTAAAATGCATATCAAACATGAAATAATTTAAGAAAAATTTAAGTTGAAAAAGAAAACTGTTTTGAAAGTTTTCATCAGATGGAAGAAGGAATGTACGTGCTTATTATTCTCCTTTCCATTTTGTTTTTTTCTTCTTCCAGTGGAGGAAAGAAGTGATATGGGGCTGTCAATCCTTTTTTTATTGGCACTAGATCACCCTTTTTCTTTCTTTGAAGGAGGAGGGAGCGGCAGGGGGGGGGGAGATAGACACGATCAAAATTTACGGTAATGAACGCAGAGAAAGGACTCTGGGACTTATCTGAGGAATACAAGAACTGGTTGATTTTCGTTTGAGGACAAACATTGCTCTCTTAACAAAAGGCTAAGCAGGGGATCTGATCTGCTAACAAAAGGGCAGGGAGGGCGCTCTTCACGTACAAAGGGCAAGGAGGGCACTGTTCTAGTAAAAAAAGGGCAGGCGCCCTTCCAAAAGGGCCTGGGGGAACTCTGTATTATATATATATATATATATATAATTTCAGTATTACTGAACCAAGTATGGATCTTGAAAACGTACAAAGTTTCGGAATGATAAAAAATGATGGGAGCCAGAAAGGCCTAGCACCATGTGAAGTTTTTCAGTTTGAATCTTTTCATCTATTACACTATTCATGCACTTACACCATGTATGTTAATACAGGGAACATGAGTACAGTACCTTTAGTACCTGTATTAAATATATGATTTATAAATACTGGGTGTTGTAACAGAATTACTTTTACCAAGCTTTCACACAATGAAATCCAATTTTCAATTGTTTGCATTATATATAAAGCAGGGAAAGAGGGGTATTTAATAACTGTTTTATATATAAAGGAATATTTCTCCAACCTAAAAGGAATTTTTCTCCAACATAACGTTGAGTCTATTTTATTTTCACATATGCTCTTCAGACCATTTTTAATTAAAGATAAGTCACTGGTATGAAAATATAAGTAATTAAAATTCTTAATATATATATATATATATATATATATATATATATATATATATATATATATATATATATATATATATGCATATATATATTTAAAATAAATATATATATATATATATATATATATATATATATATATAAGAGGTAGGATTCAAAATTCAGAAGTTCCCGGACTGAGTCTATAACTTAAAAAATATTTGTAGTAGAGCGACTACGATAATGTTTCTGTGTTACTACGTTCTCCCTCTCTTCTAAAAGTGGTTTGACCCAGATCATGTGGTCGGTGGCTTACCGCGGCATCGTATTTTGTAGACGGATGCACTTACTAACCGGCGATTGAAAGAAATGGCATTTGTTGAGCAGAGAATTAATATCAAATTTTCTGTTCGTATGGGAAAGAGTGCTACGGAGGTTTACGACATGTTGAAGCATGTGTACGGCAGTGATACATTATTGCGAACGCAAGCTTTTGAGTGGTATCGACATTTCAGAGAAGGCAGGGAAAGTGCCGATGATGACAAATGCGTTGGCCGGCCACAGATTTCCCACACCACTGAAAACAGGTTTCTGCGACGGTACATGGGAACAGTAAGCAAACAATAGTTGAAATAGCAGAATCAGTTAGGATATCCGAGGCCACATGTCAACGGATCTTAACATGCATAGGGTGTGTCAACACATCATTTCCCGCATGTTAACCGAAGACCAAAAGGGGTCAGATCATGGGTGCTTTTGCATGACAAAACTCCTGCGCACCGATTCCTCCTCATCGCTGACTTTCTTGCGAAAACACAACTGACTTTCTTGCGAAAACACAAACAACTGTTTTGCCACATCCTCCTTACTCCCCTGATCTTGCCCTCTGCAACTTCAGCCTATTTCCTAAACTGGCAAGTCGCTTGCAGGGTCGTTGATTTCAATCGATTTCAGATGAAGTTAAAAGTGCATCGCAGGGTGAATTAAAGGACATGGCTATAAATGGATTCCAGAAGTGTTTCGATGACCTTTACAAGTGATGGCAAAAGTGTGTTGTTGTGCAATGGTCTTATTTCGAAGGAGGATGTGTTTCAGCATTTTAATTGATAATATTTTTTAAGTTATAGACTCAATTTGGGAACTTTTGAATCCTACTCCGTATATATATATATATATATATATATATATATATGAATGAAAGTAGAAAAGAACGGGAGTGACCATATGAATTACATAAGAATGGTAGGGGTGGATTGCGACACCCCTTTCCCGCTTAAAGCAGCTTTTACAACCCGGGTAACGCTCACGGAACCAACATAATTCCATGGTCAGCCTCCCAAATGTGCGAAAATAAAAGCACCAGAACAGACTCAGAACCAAAGAAGTAAACAAATCCATGAAGGAGAAACATCCGCTAGTCCAGAGCAGCATTTGCGCCTCCTCCTTTGTAGTGAATAGTTCTTTTAATTTCAGGCTTATTTGGGATATATCCTATTTTGTCTCACTTTATCGTAATAGTATATATATATATATATATATATACACTATGTGATAGTGAAAATGAGACATCAAGTAAAAGTGGGCAGAAAGTGATGAAACTCAGCAAACAGAGAGAGACAGCAACAAACAATAAGTGTTTATTGCAACATGATACACTGAGCGATAACACCGTCTGAGGTAGGTTGTAGGACCACAACGAGCGGCGATACAGACAGCAACACGTCTAGGTACAGAGTCAATGAGAATGCGGATGGTGTCCTGAGGGATGGCTGCCCATTCCTTATCAAGGTCAACCATTTGCCAGAGTTCATCTTCTAAATGCGGCGATGGCAGAGCATGCAAGCGACGTCCAATCATGTCCCAGACGTGTTTGATTGGTGACAGATCAGGGGAGACTGGTGGCCAGGGAAGTACCTTGGTACCTTGCAAAGCATGTTGGCTGATGCGTGCCATGTGTGGTTGGGTGTTATCCTGCTGGTAAATGGCATTGGGCATCCCCTGAAGGAAGGTTAGTGTCATCGGCCACAGTACGTCTTCCACGTATCGTTGGGCCATCATAGTGCCCTCAATACAGACCAGAGGTGACCTGCTGTTATAGGCGATGGTGCCCCAAACCATGATGCCATGTTGTCATGCGGTGTGGCATTCCACAGATGCGGCCGGATTGGATCCGTCAGCACTTCGGGGCCAGACTCATACATGGCGACTGTCATTGCTGAAACAGAAGCGTGACTCATCTGAGAACACGACCCTGTGCCATAACACCATTCACGTTGGTGGAATACTAGTAATTTAATTTACTTAGTTACTGGTATGAGAATTAATAACAATAGTACTCGAGATGCTACTAATTTGATTTGTAAAAATTTAGGCATAGCAGATGAAGCGATGATTCGATACGTACTGGAAGTCGTATTCTGAAACACAGCTCTTGAATATTATTTTAAGCAGAAGTATGCACAGTGCAAAAACGGTCTATGAAGTTCTGGCTGGGCCGTCAAAAATATACGAAGTCAGTTCAAAGAAAAACACTGTTCACTTTCTTATGTGAATAACATAATTAGGCAATTTACACATACTCGTAATTTCCATGCCGTAAAACTTTAAACAATACTATGTACAAAGGTTCTTGTAGACACAAATAGTTCCATAGAATTTTCTTGAAGCGTTTGTAGTAAAGAATTATACTACCTTAAATAACTTGCATGCATTTGCAGCCACCGTTGAAGGTATCACACTTGGCAAACAGGATCCAATGGATGGAATACCGGCAAATATTAACGTAACTTCCATACATTTCAACGTAAGTAAATTTAACAATTAACTTTATTTAAATGCACGTAACTTCAGTAAAAGCCATCATACTTTAGAAAAAAAAAATAAGTCAGTGTTTTTAACTAAACACATCCGACACGTACTGGTCTAAACTGACCATATCAGGGATCCAGACCGATCCTACGATCGACATCTGCATCCGTCTCAACTAACACATCCTAACAGGAATAAGATCGAATAATAGACGATAGACGATAGATGATAGACAATGCTTCAAGAAACTTTCGTCTTATATATCCGAAAATGGACTGTTTCGGAAACGCCCCCGGATATGGAAATGAGATGCGTAAGCATTGAGAACTGATTTGCATGAAACCTCATGTTGGAAAGCGTCACGGTTCACGCCAGTGAACGGAAAAAGTCGTTCATATTAAATTTGCATAAACGTCCGTTCACGGGAATCGTAAATCGCAATGTTTTGATTTTTTTTTTTTTTTTCAACAATCAGCCCCCCTCATGCTAATCCTTAAGTCTCAATGCATATGCAAAAAAAACTTACTATGAGAAACCAAGGTATATTAAAAAACACCAAGGCCCCCAGTATCCTACCAAAAATATAATGAAAGAATAAATTTTAAAGTATCACATCATTACAAAATTTAAATAAAATGCATAAGTACCTACAGCATTTGAAAAACAGTTAAGTATAGAAGACTACATTGTAAAAACAACATATACATCAAGTAGAAATTTATATACAACATTACTTCAATGCTTAAGTATTAGCATTCAAAATTTAAATTTAGTTTAAGTTTAATTATAAACATCAGAAATTTAAGTTTAAATTTTAAGTATAAGCATTTCATATTTAACACATCAACCTTAAAAAGATTAAAATTTTTGTATAAGCACAGAATTTAAATTTACTTTAAATTTGAGTATAAACACTATAATTCAAAAGTCTTAAAATTTTAGTCTATTAATACAATACAAGTGTACATAATTAATACCATTAAATTGTATAGATATACCAAACATTTAAAATACATGATGCAAGTAATCAGATAATAAAAATCCTTCATGAAAACTTTCAACACATATTTTCTACTAAGTTGAAAATTACAAAAATTTTATACACATAAGCCACTATCTGGCATTATGCTGGTGATTGAAAAATGGATGTATATACAAAAGTGTAAAGTGAAAAGATTCAATATCACAAAAATTTAAACTCAAGATATACTAGCTTATATCAATGAGGTTTGAGATAAACAATACTGTGTATATAACATCTTTAAAAATTCCCAAGTTGTAAATTCAATTTAGCATTAAAAATTTTTTAGACTAAACCACTAATCTTAAAAAGTTTGATTTAGTTTTCAAATATTTTACTACAAAATTTAAATATTCTTTCCTTAATCATTGGTTTAGTAAAGTGATCTGCTAAGTTATCTTTACTATTTACAAATTTAACATTAAATTTCTTAGGAAATGATATCTTACATCAATATGCTTAGTTCTGTTGTTTTCAATTGGAGAGATAGAAAAATTAATAGCTGCTTGGTTGTCGCTAAAAATGACACTGTTATTTTTATTAAAGTTTAACCCAAGCGAATGACATTTTTCAATTATATTCTGTACCCATACCATTTCCTTAGCGGCCTCAGTTAGCGAAACATACTCAGCTTCCATTGTTGATAAGCTGACACACTTGTGTTTAAAGGTTCGCCAAGAAATAAGTACATTATCAATAAAGAATATCATGCCTCCAAGTGAAACACGGTCATCTCTGTTTGCAGCAAAGTCAGAATCTGAGTAACAATTTAACTTTAAATCACAATACTAGATAAATTTAACATATAATCTTTAGTCTTCTCAACATATCCTAAAAGTCTTAACAATGCATCCCAATGCTTAATTCCAGGGTTTTCTTGAAATTGAGATAATATCTTGATGGCATAACATATATCTGGTCTAGTCCTACTAGATATAAAAGCCAAACACCCAATTAAGCTCCTGTAAGGAAATCTTTGCATTTGCTTTATTTCTTCACATGTCATTGGACAATCAATTTTACTTAAAATATTCCCTTTAGAAATGGGAAGTGAAGTAACTGGATATTTATACTGTTGAAACATTTGACATACTTTATCTATATATTGACTTTGATGTATAAAAAATTTATTGTCACACTCTTTAAATTCCACGCCTAGGAGTTTTCTAATTTTTCCTAATACTTTGATATCAAACTCAATGGTAAGTAATGAAACAATGTGGTCTATGTCCTTTTGATACTTGGAAAAAAAAAATTATGTCATCCACATAAACTAGCATAAGAACTTTGTTATTGTAAATATAGACACAATTACACCATTGAAGTTTCAAAAATTTCAATTCCCTTAATTTGGTGTCAAGTTCACTATATCATTCTCTTCCACTTTGATGGAGACCATAAATGGCTTTCTTCAACAAACAAACATAATCAGGCTGTTTCTGATTGACGTAGTCTTGAGGCTGTTTCACATATATCTTTTGACTCAATTCAGCATAGAGATAAGCTGATTTGATATCCAACTGGAAGTGCATCCATCCAAGCATGCATATACGAAAATTGAGAAGAATGCTCTAATTATGCTGAAGTTAACCACAGGGCTAAAAACTTCATTGTATGATTCTCCTTTTTCCTGACCATACTCCCTGAGCTACCAAGCGAGCTTTAAATCTTTTGATTTTCCCATTCTTGTCCTTCTTAATAGTGTAAACCCATCTATTGCCTATATGCTTTTGTGAGGTGGATGCAGGTACTAGTTCCCAGACATCCCTCTCTTGCATTACGGCCATTTCTTCATCCATAGCATTACACCATTTTTCAGACTAGGAAGATTTAATAGCAGTATTGTAACTTTTTGGTACCTTTATTTGAATGTTGCTCGCTTCTGGTCTGCCTCTGACCCTTTTAAGACCTTTCTTTTCCTGAAAATTAAATAACTACTGGTCATATTGTATATTTTTTAGCACAATATTTCCTAACGTCATTATGTGACCTCAGCCTTTTATCATCTCCTTGAGCTTAATAATATACGTCTGTTCTACTCCCATCGGGTCTTGGAACTGCCTTTCGCTGCCAAGTAATATCCGAGCAAAGAGTCATACTGGAGTCAACAGGAGAGTTGGTTTCCTCACTGGATTCAGATGGATCATCACCAGTGTCTTCACTCTCTCCTGCCCTCCCATCAGACTGCCCCCTCGGATATTCCTCGTCAGAGTACTCTAAACGGTTATCTCTTGGTATCTCTAAGGAGATAGTTCTGGGACAAATTGGGTCCAGGATGCCTTCCACTACATTACCCTCATCAAATCTTACATAGCAGGTTTCGACTGTGCGTTTTTCCCCTGACAAAAATATTCTATAGCCTTTGGTTCCAGTAGCATAGCCTACCATAACCCCTTCTGTAGCTTTCATATCTAATTTCTTTCTGAGCTGATTGGGTTTACCTACATAGGCTCTACAACCAAAAGTCCTAAGATGATTGACTGAAGGTTTTCTACCACTGCAGAGTTGGTGTGGAGTCTTCCTTTTAAATTTGTGACATATGCGATTTTTAGTGTATGTAAAACACAATATGGCTTCCGCCCAAAATCTGTCATTCATTTTACTTTCGTTCAACATAGCTCTAACACAATCAAATGCAGTTAAATTGAATCGCTCTGATACTCCATTTTGTTGTGGCGTATATGTGTTAGTCCTCTCTGCCTTAATACCAATATTATTCAGGTAAATTTTGAACTTGTCATGACAGAATTCCATTCCATTATCCGTCCGGATACATAGAATTTTAGTACCTAATTGCCTTTCCTCTCTGGCCTGAAACTCTTTAAAATGTAAAAACACCTCTGACTTCTGTTTCATTAGATAAATAAAAACTTTCCGGCTATAATCGTCTGTTATGGTTAGGACATATTTATTTCCACCATACGAAGCTGTAGGCAAGGGACCACAAACGTGCATATGCAACAATTGTAATGGTCTAGTGCAGTGTTCTTCAACCTTTGTCATCTCGCGGAACCCTTTTTTTGAGATATTTTTTTTATGGAACCCTTTGTTCAGTAGCACACCCAGATTTGATTTTAGGGGGGGATGTGTCATATTACGTATTACATGTTATGAACAAGGTGTGTATCTGCCTTTGTTATAAAAACTTTATATAAGATATAAATTTGCATTAATTCAAACAAGAAGATAAATATTTCATATAAAGTATTTGTATTATACATATATATGTCATATGAAATTGAAAACAAAGAAAAACAAAACAAAAACAACGAATTGTAGTATCGACTCGTGGAACCCCTAAAGCGTTTGAGTGGAACCCTAGGGTTCCGCGGAACACAGGTTGAAGAACACTGGTCTAGTGGATCTTATCCTACCGGTGGGTTGATACGATACTCTCCTAGACTTAGCCAATTTAGACTTAGCCAACAAGATTTACAATTTAACTTTTTGTATTTAAGTCTAGGAAGTCCATTTACTGCAGAAACTTTGCTGGTTTAGAGAAGATACTCAGCATTTATGTGGCAATATCGTTTGTGCCAAAGACAGTTTGTACTATTAAGTTCAGTTACTGAACTGCTAGGCTTAGATTTCAAACTATCCACATTTACAATCTGCTTAGTTTTTGATTTTTCAAAGTCAGATTTATTTTTATTTTCTTTAAAATTAGGTGCTATTTTTACATTATTTACATTCCTGGAAGCACTAGAATTTCTATGTCTAGATTTCCTATCCTTTTTGTATTTCTTGTCTCCATCCCGATCCCTATCTTTAGATTGACGGTTTTCAGTGTTATTTGGTTCCCGGGTACTATACTTTGGTTTTAAAAAATACAGCCCATCCTTTCTTTTTGCATAAAAGAATTTATCTCCTTTGGGTGTAAAAAACCAAAGTACCCCATTAGCTCCTTTAAAACTGAAATTTTGTTCTTCAAGAACAGAGGCAGCTAATAAATTTCTCCTAAGTTTAGGAGAATACATAACATCCTTATATATATAATAACATTTTGTTTGTCCTTAAATTGGACGTACACTTCCACCGTCCCGATAGCCTCAACTGGACTTTCGACATCCCCTACTGCTAGCGACATTGAAGTGCCTTTGCACTCGTTAAATTTGGAAAATAACTTAATGTTATTGCAGAAATGTCGCGTAGCAGCAGTGTCTACTACCCAGCTGAGCCTATCGTTAGGATTGATAACTGTATTAGCTTCAATATGTGGAGATCCAAGAAATTCCACAATACTAGATCCATTATATTTAAAGCAATTTGCTTTAGTATGACCTTGCTTATTGCATTTAAGACATTTAACATTACTTTTAGAAATATTTACAGTATTTTTAGGAACATTTCTATTATTAACATAATTTCTAGAAGTATTTATATTAGACATAGTTGGCAATTTAAATTTAGGCATTTTTACTTTATTTACATTGTTTTTAGAAGTAAAATATGGAGAATTAAAACTTACAGTTTTTGCCATGTCACATTCCTGTTGTCGCAGTCTACTCTCTTCAGCTGCCAACTCTGCTTGGATCTTACTTAACTTGAAGTCCGCATCACTCCATCTGTAAATTATTTGTACAATTCCCCGATATTCCTCCGGCAAATAGCGGATTGTTTGAAATGCAACGTACAAGTCCTCAATGGGGTGATTCGCTGATTCGCATCTTTAAGTTTTGTCACTGCTTTTCTGAGTCTGGAGCAAAATATGTCAATAAGCTCATCGGGTTCCAGCCGCACCGAAAAGAACTCATTCAGGTGACGCACGAGATTGGCTCGGGTAGGCACTTGGAAATGCTGTTTCAAAGTATTCCACACATGACTTGGCTCGTCTGTGACATTTATCAGTTCTTTGTATTCTGTGGATAAACTTTGATAGATGATAGCCAGCGCTCGCTCCTTCCGTCGATGAAAATCATCAAAGTCCCGGCAAGATGAGTCTTCTTCGATTGGTTTTATGGATCCATCTATGTGACCGAAACATCCCTCTCCCTTGAGGACGAATGAGATGTCGGTACACCAAGTGACGTAGTTGTCTCGGGTAAGTAACTCCGTTCTACTTGCCTCCATGGCCACTGGTAGATTAGCAAAGAAGCAGAAGCAAAAGTCTTTTGTACAATGTTTACTTGATCACACGTAATTCAAAATGGTGCCAGTCGCGGCCCCCATCTGAATACCTCTACACTGGAACAATGGTGCATTTTTCTTTAACTCCGGATATTTCACAACACTCATACTATGGTTTTTGGGCGTTAAACTGGCCCATAACTTGATGGAATATTAGTAATTTAATTTACTTAGTTACTGGTATGAGAATTAATAACAATAGTACTCGAGATGCTACTAATTTAATTTGTAAAAATTTAGGCGTAGCAGATGAAGCGATGATTCGATACGTACTGGAAGTCGTATTCTGAAACACAGCTCTTGAATATTATTTTAAGCAGAAGTGTGCACAGTTCAAAAACCGTTTATGAAGTGTTGGCTGGGCCGTGAAAAATATACAATGTCAGTTCAAAGAAAAACACTGTTCACTTTATTGTGTGAATAACATAATTAGGCAATTTACACATACTCGTAATTTCCATGCTGTAAAACTTTAAACAATACTATGTACAAAGGTTCTCGTAGACACAAATAGTTCGATAGAATTTTCTTGAAGCGTCTGTAGTAAAGAATTATACTACCTTAAATAACTTTTGTGCATTTGGAGCCACCGTTGAAGGTATCACACTTGGCAAACAGGTTCCAATGGATGAAATACTGGCAAATATTAATGTGACTTCCAAACATTTCAAGTTTCAACGTAAGTAAACTTAACACTTAACTTTATTTAAATGCACGTAACTTCAGTAAAAGCCATCATACTTTAAAAAAAAAAATAAGTCAGTGTTTTTAACTAAACACATCCGACACGTACTGGTCTAAACTGACCATATCAGGGATCTAGACCGATCCTACGATCGACATCTGCGTCTGCCTCGACTAACACATCCTAACAGGAATAAGATCGTATAATAGACGATAGATGATAGACAATGCTTCAAGAAACTTCCATCTTATATATCCGAAAATGGACTGTTCCAGAAACGTCCCCGGATATGTAAATGAGATGCGTACGCATTGAGAATTGATTTGCATGAAACCTCATGTTGGAAAACGTCACGGTTCACGCCGCTGAACGGAAAGAGTCGTTCATACTAAATTTGCATAAACGTCCGTTCACAGGAATTGGGAATCGGGATGTTTTGATTTTTCTTTTTTTAACACACGTGACTTTATCCCGACACCATAGCAAACGGAGGCATCTGTATTATTGGGTCAATGGCTATCTTCTTAATGGACACCATGAGTGCAGGTCGCCGGCGACCAATCGGCAGATAATGGTCCTGGCCGATATGGGAGCATCAAGGGTGTCCTGCATATGGTGCAAAAGGACGATGAAAGTGGCCTGCAGGGCCGCCAATACTTGCTGGCAGATGCATCTGTCCACGATTGCTGACGTTGCTTTGGTCATACCAGCACCCCTCAATGTACCACATTCCCTTGTTCCAACCATCTTCACCACAGCCGGTGTACTATGGATGCGTGTAGGTGGCTGTCTGCTGAGATTTGACATATGGACCAACCTGCCCTTCTGAGTCCGATCACTATATCCCTCGTGAAATCGTCTGTCTGCTGGAACTGCCTCAGTTGGTGGCTGCCTGGTATTCTCTGCTACTACATGTTTCCTCTTAGACAAAAAAAAAATTGCAAAATGAATTTCCTTGCAGACAGAGCGGTGCGACTATTGCCGATTCTGGAGGTTCCTTCCCTTATATCTCACTGAATGTGCGCGGAACAGCTGTACATTTCGCATCATTTACATAATTCGGTAAGCTGCATCTACCCTGCAATTTGCATATTATTTTGGCCACTCCTTCTTGGTGTCTTATTTTCACTGTCACGTAGTGTATATATATATATATGTGTGTGTGTTTGTATATATATATATATATATATATATATATATATATATATAACAATTTTGTAAAAGATTGTTGGTTCTATTTTTCAGGATTCACCAAATTTTAATAGAATAAAATATTTTACTGGACCAAGTTATGTACCAAATTTCAGATGTTTAGAACATAGGATATATTAAAAATGTATCAGAAAATGTAACAAAGTATGTTAAAAATGCAATCAAGAAAGTTGAAACATTGAGACACAGAACCATTGGTCATAACGAATCCAAATAAAATATTTTTAAAAGGTTTGATTGGATATCTGATGAATAATTGATTACAAAATCGCAAAAGATTAAAAAGTATAAAATAAAATATTATAAAAAATATTCTGAAGTTACAAGGTTTTAGTAAAATGCACTAAAGAGTAAAAAAATAACTTTCAGCTATCACAATGCTCTGGGTCATATGCAAATCAAAATAAAATCATGGGGCACCCATAAAAAATTGTACTTGGACATTAACATAATTTTGAGGAACAATAAAAGTGATAACATAGAAATAACATGTATAAGAATGACAGATTAAATAAAAATTCTCAAAGAAAAATTTAAATTAATTGAATGTAATCATTCTTGTTATTTCTACGTTATCACTAAGTTCTTTAAAATTCTGTTCATGTCCAAGTACAATTCTTTTATGGGTGCCCCATGGTTTTATTTTGAATCGCATATAACCCAGAATGGTGTCTTTTTAGTGCATTTTATTAAAACAGTGTAACTTAAAAAGATTTTTTACAATATTTTATTATTGTGTATATTTATAGACTTCTTTAGACAAAGAGCATTTTTATTAGGTTTATGTTATAGCTTTTATGCAAGACCCAAATTCAAATTAAAATGCAATTAAATACAAAATGTAAACTGACATATACCACTCATTCAGTAGCCACACATGACAGAATTCTTTAAAGAGAAGAAAAAATCTATCATCCTGACCAGGGTTGCACCGAATACCGAATATTCAGTTAAAATTCTAACCGAATATTCGGTTAAATTTTTTTAAAGGTAATATTTCTATTTTATGCCAATTTAAAATAGAAAATGTTTCGATTGTGTGCCTTTCTTAAATACATTTACATTTAACATCCTAAATTTATTTGTATTTACATTAAGTATAATTATTAATTTAAAATAAATAAAAAATAAAATAAATCATTCCAAAAGCAAATTAATATAGTAAATGGCTACTTAATTTGGTTTATGTTTATCTGCATAAATGGATAATTGATAGTTAATTTCTGATATGTGATAATCATGGCTTCATTTTATGTTATAGAGAATCTTACATTTACCTTACATACAAATACAAACCCAAGTTGCTTAAAATATCATTACAAATTAAAATTACAATTTATTCAAGTGAATTTTTGCTATCTTAGTCTCTTCTGTAATGTAACTCATAAATAATTTTATCAAAATTGAAACTGAGCAGTCAAATTCAAACATTGCTAAATCATTTTTCTTTTTAAAGTGCAAAGGATACTTTGCCAGAATGTCTAGCTATTCTTTTTTAAGTTGTTGTCACACCTGGTCTTGCAAACTACAACAGAGTAGATACTGATAGATAACTAAACAGTTACAGACAGGTGTACCCACCCTGTGACAAAAGACTCAACAAAGTAATCTTCTCTTCAGAAATCATAAAAGAAATTAGAAGAGTTGACTACAATGGGGCCACACACAGAGAAATTCTTTGGTTATCTTATTTGACACATTTTAATAGATACAAAGGAACACCTATGGCACCCTCAGTATCTTCTCTACCTCTATCGAAATTAAAATACTGCAAAATTGAATATTCATCCAAGTGTTATTTTTTATATATTAATCACCTTCACCTTTTTTTAATATTGGTGAAATGAAAATTGATTTTTTTTAACTGCATATTTAATAAAAAATTAACCGTTATATTTCTGAACACGTAATATTATGAGCTTTATTTTCTGGTTACTGTTTCATATTTAAACGAGTTAGTAAGGTTAAGGTGGTGTTGTTGTTGAGACCCAGACCGTCCGACCTACCAGAAAGGTGTAAGGTAACTGTATGGACGGCTGGGAAGTGCCACCCAATTTAGACCGGAACCCAGTGGGGGAGGCATCCACAGGGACCGTACCCTCCTTCCCCTACCACCAACCTCTCGGAAGGACTTACGGACCCACATGTTTAACGTGATCGTACTCCGCATGAACACGGCGGCATTTGTGGTAGCGTGCAAATCTAGCGCGCAAACCACGGGGATACCGCACCCGAGATGGCCAACAGCACGCGGTGTTCCGAGGTGGTCACCCACCAAGTACTAACCGCGCCCGATGCTGCTTGACTTCGGTGATCTAACGAGAACCGGTGTTTTCAGCACGGTACGGCCGTTGGCCCAAAGGTTAAGGTGTGATAAGATTTAAGAAAAATTGAAAAAACAACAAAATTTAATACCAGAGTGTTTTCTTTTACATTAAAATTATTTTAAATGCGATAATATTGGTAAGTAACAATTTGAATTAATTTTGTACTATGATACTATAACTTTTATTCATTGTATAAAAAATGTGCTTTACCAATTGTAGAGTATTTTAAATTTTTATTACTATTCGGTTTGACTGCCGAATAGGCAGTATACCGAATACCAACCAAATATTCGGTGCAACCCTAATTCTGACACTAAAAGAAGATAATGTCATTTCCATTTATCCTCACCTCCTGCAGATTGTGAGTGCTTTTCTGAGAAGAATACGAAGAAAAGGCATCCGAGTCCACAGAGGATGCTGAGGTCCCCAGGAGCAGTTGATACGATAGGTCGCCCTCTTTACACCTGAGGAACAAACTCAATAAATAGGGATACACAGACAATAAAATCTTTTAACACATTTTATTGATTTCTTATTCTGTTGACCTTGAAATTAAGAATATAGATTATTGTGAAAGGTTCTTATTTATAAAAAAAATTTCCTCATTGAGAAAAATCAACTGTAACCAAATAAAAGTTGTCTACTCATCTACTCATCTCATTCTCTACAAACATAGTACATAGGCTAGTATTTAAGTTTTTTAGAAAATAATACTGAAAATATTTATGTATGGAAATGAATAATTTTATTGCTTTTCAAAATATTCGTCTTTACCATCAATATATTTTTTCATTTGAATAGAGTAATTTTCAAAAGAGTTATGCGAGAAGTTGATATAGCAGAAACATGTGATTTATAAGCTTCAACTGCTTCTTCTGAGCTGTGAAATTATTAACCACACATTTTATTTTTGATTGTTAGGAACAAGAAAAAATCATGAGGTGCTAAATCAGGTGAATAAAGATAAGATAATGACTCATCAAATCAATTTTTCCATGCTTCAAATAATTGAGTCTGAAATACAGTGTGTGAGCTTGCATTGTCATGGTGAAGAATGATGCGACATTTCACATTATTTTTTCTGATTTGAGCAACTATTTCTGGAAAACAAATTGTCATATACCAATCAGCATTTACTGTTCCACGATCCTCCAATGAACAATGGCTGGATTTACCGAAAAATGATACAATCACTTCCTTTGAAACACTTTGTGTATGAATACCTTTTGCAAGATTTCATTCATTTTGAAACACCCAAACAGTAGACTGTTGCTTTATTTTGGGTTCATAATAAATCCACATTTTTTTGTCACATGTTACAATATCAAAGACATGTTTTGAGGCACCAAAGTTGAATCTTTTGAGATATATATACTTGTACCATTTGACACGAGCATCCTTTTGAACTTGAGTTAAATTGTATGGAATCTAATGTGCACAGGGGTTGAAAAATTGTCAACAAACCAAGTAGCCAGAAAAATTTTTTAGTAGCCAGCCAGTCGTGGCACGTGAATGTGGGTATGTCAATATTTAATACAAAATAATATCACTATTATTTTTTTAATAATTATTAAATTTATAAAATATTTTAATAAAAATTAATATAAAATATCTAACAATATTAATTTTTTAAATTATTATATTAATCTTTTTAATAATAAAGCATTTTTTTTTAACTTTGTGTTACTAAATTACTGATCTTGCCCTAATAATTACTGATCATCAGACAATCGTCAGAATAGTCTATATTTGTACCTTGTCAAGCTAATGTTATTCAAAATATTTTGAACTAAAAATATTTTTTTAAGTAGTACTTTTAGTAAAATTAAGATGAGAAGGATGTTCATTTTTAATTGAAATTAGATATTCAACTTTGGGTGAAAATATATCAAATTCTAATTTATGCTCTTCAAATGTATTTCTAATGAGCCTTATAAAACAGAATGCCTAAATAAATAAAAATGTTTTAATTTCATTATCTTCAATATTATATCTCAATCTTCAATTATTATATCTCAATTTCATTTACAATACGTTTAAAAGGTAATATTCCAGCATAAAAAGCACAATAAATGTAAAAATATCAGGGGATGAAACAGATTGAAAAAATGGAAAATATTTAAAAATATAACGAAATATACAAGTGATCGTGTTTAAATAAAAAATGTCCGCAATATTACTAAACTGTGTTATAAATTACTAATAAATGAAACACATAAACCCATGAATATGCTGTGATGGATTTTTTTTTGCTAGGGCCAATTTTCAACCTGTAAACAGAGAGGTGGGCCAGGTCCACACTGCTGTCTCTTAGGGCCAATTTATGGTCTGAAATAGTCATTTTTATCCCAGGATTTCATTGAAAAATGTCTTTGGGATCCCATTAAAGTCCTTTAAAAAAATTGTATATTTTCTGGGAGATGAAAAAATCGGGTTTCCCAAGAAAATGACAAGTTGATTGCTTAGGTTAAGTTTTTAAAGAGGTCAATCAAAAGGCATAAAATGGCGTTTTGTCTGTTATAATAATTTTCTTTGCATTTCTGCAAAAGTTGGCTCGCATTAATTTTGCAAATCATTAAAAAACGTACTTTCTATATTTGGTAACAAAATTTAACAGGATCGTATTTTCATCTCGCAAATGCGCTATTTTTTTAATCTTTTCCAATAAATGTTTATTAATTATGCACAATCCTGTGAGGAACATAGTGCTTGAAGGATGTGGCCAAAGCAGTTAAGATTTCTTTGGAGATATCGTAATATTTTTAGCGAAAAAGTTGAAATATCTTTTACAGAAAATCAAAGTCCCGGAACAATGTGCAGAAAAAAAAAATGTAGCGAATTCAGGAAAATCGGAACATTTGTACCTAGTGTGCTTGGCTCTATACACTCAGGAAAAATGAAATATCATTAAAAAGCATCTAGCCATTGCTCGTCCATAACTAGTGGACAATGGAATGATGTGTCGCGCCCATTCCGGATGCAGCCCCTTAGAAATTTTAGGGAGAAACGGTTCAACTTAGAAATTTCCTAGAAAAAAGGAGTTGCTGGGATAGCTTTCGGGAGATGCGGAACCTCCCGGTAAAACATTTTCATCCTTGCTTTTCATTCGCTCTCTCGTGCATTCTGTTCGAAACTTAGTTCTGTTTTCATCGCGATTCTCGTTTCACCTGAACGTGTTTTCATTTTTAGAATGCTTTTTCCATTCTCATGCACGAATCGAGAGGTAAACAGAATGGACTTATCATGCAAATCACCTTCTCATCAAGCACGCATCCTGTTTTGCATATACAGAGGAAGCTGCTGGCAAAGGTTGTGTTCCGGAGCTTACCCATCGCTAAGTATATATATGAGACACATTTTTAGTACTGGCAGATAGATACAGAGAGATAGATATCAGATATCTCAGATCTAATGTTTTATCTGCGGAGATGTACTCTGTTTACAATATGATGTCAAGTACGGACATCGTTAATTGCTGACCATGCTGAAAAATGCATGTTCGAGTCTTTTCAAAGGTTTACGTTCGAAAGTGCGGTAATTTTACACTTGTTGGTTCTCTGTTGATAGAGGCCATGTTATTTTCCGCATTGTAGACTCGGTGAAGCGCGAAAGTAAATTCGCCATAAAGTGTGACCTAGAAATGGTGGCTTTTGGAAAGTGCACGATATTTGGGTAAGATGTTTCTTTTACTTACCTATGCTGTGTCAACGTTATCCAGTACTAAAAGTGTGTCTAGTGTGAACTTATACTGAAAACCTTTTGCTTATGAGCTTGAGAGCTCATACTTGTAAATATTGTTTCGTCTTTACAACTTGATTGCTGAAGTATTATGTAACCTGTATAACGTAATGGATTCACGGTAAATTAAAGTGATTTTGTTTTAAATTTGACTTATTTCTCTGCTGGACTTTTCATTCATCTTCACCAGTTTATTCCACTGCAAGACCTCTGATTTCAAGCACGGGTATTATACCAACGTTAAAATTTTTCATATGTATGGATCACCGATGGGATTAACTTCTAGTTATTAAATTCCATCCCACCAGATTCAAACAGCCAGCAGGGTTATGGGCTCTTATAATACCCACTATAAACTGTGTTAAGTGAAAGTGTCCGAAAAAAAATGCTGTGAATCCTGTAGACGGGGGCCGCGAGTGGAGCCAATTGCATGGAAAAGGTAAATAACGTGTAACATTTCAAGTTTCAGTTCAGTTCAAATAGACTGTTTGCCATGGAGGCAAGTAAAATAACTGCATTAACGAGAGACAATTTCGTCACCTGGCGGAATGAAATTTCATTCGTTTTGAAGGGAGAAGGCTGCTACGAATACGTGGATCATACGGCACTGCCAGTCGATGAAACTATGTCACGGTGTGATTGCGAAGAGCATGTGCGCAGACATGACCGCACACTAGCCATCTTATTCCAAAACGTGTCAAAGGAATATAGAAAGCTCATCGACATCACAGACGATCCTGCAGATGCGTGGGAGAAATTGAAGGCGCACTTCGAGGCTCCAATGAGCACCAACCTCGTGTGTTTACTCGACGAGTTCTTCAACCTGCGTCCAGAACCAGATGAGCCTGTGGACATTTTTTGTACCAGATTAAGAAAGGCTGTTACAAAGTTAAGAGACGTGAATCACCCGGTGGAAGACGTGTACGTGGCGTTCCAAGCGATACGGTACCTGTCTGATGACTATCGGAGCATCATCCAACAGATTTATCGCTGGAGCAATGCGGATTTTAAATTAGATAAAATTCAGAGGGAGCTGTCAGACAAGGAAGACAGGATAAGGTGACTGAGAAACGACAGAAAGCATGTAAGTTTGAATTCATCTGTATTTTTCTCTAAGTGTAATGTTAATGCAAATTGGAAAAATAACCAATAACCATGTTTCTAAAGTTAGTAAACTAGTTAAAAAGATCATAGGACCATGTTATTTGTGTAAAAAGTCTGGTCATTTAAAATTAAATTGCCTTAAGACAAAGACTAGATCCAATATTATTGAAGTGCATTCTCATGTAAATGTTGAAGCAAATGCTGTGAATGATCCTAGCGATAGACTCGCTGGGTGATTGACACTGCTGCTATGCAACATTTTTGCAATGATATTAAGATGTTTTCCAAATTTAATAAATGCAAAGATATGTCTATGTCGCTAGCAATGGGTGATATCGAGAGCCCAGTTGAGGCTATCGGTACGGTAAAAATGTTTGTTCAGTTTAAGAACAACAGGAGCGACATTGTACTTACAAATGTAATGTTTTCACCGAAGTTACGGCGAAACTTGTTGCCCGCATCTGTTTTGGAAGAACAGGGTTATACTTTTAATGCAGCCAACGGAATATTATGGTTTAAAACTCCGTAGGGAGAAAAAATTTTCTACGCCAAAAGGAAAGATGGCTTGTATTTTTTAAAACCTGAATACATGACTCAAAATTTAAATAGTAATGTCAAAGACCGTAGGAAAGACAAAAAGGATCAGGATAGGGATAAGAAATCTAAGAAAGATAAAAAAAAACCTAGAAAAGGAAACTAGCCTTAACAAAATAAAGATTTTGCCTAGTTTGAATAACAGTAAAAATAAATCTGAAATAAAATCAGTCAAAAAGGGAAGTTGGTAGTTCAGGAGTTGAAATTTTAAATAAAACTGAACTTTGGCATAGAAGATATTGTCATATCAACTCAGATTATTTACATCAAACAAGTAAAGTTTCCGCAGCTAACGGACTCCCTAGATTAAAGTATACAAAAATAAATTGTGTTCATTTTAAACTTGTTAAATTTAAGAGAATCTCATATAAGCCAATAGGCAGGATAAGGTCCACAAGACCTTTACAGCTTCTGCACATGGATGTTTGTGGTCCAATGCCTATAGTTTCTATGGGCGGAAATAAATATTTTTTGACTATAACAGATAATTTTAGCCGGAAGGTGTTTGTTTTTATTCTAAAACAAAAATTAGATGTGTTTAGAGTTTTTAAAGATTTTCAAACTTGTGAGGAAAGCCAACTAGGTAAAAAGATTTTTTGTATCCATACGGACAATGGTATGGAGTTCTGTCACAACCAATTCAAAGCATACTTGAAGAAATTAGGAATTAAATCTGAAAGGTATAATGCCTATACACCCGAACAAAACGGGGTTTCTGAGAGATTTAATTCGATGGCACTAGATTGCGTAAAAACTATGCTCGATCAGAGTAAGATTGGTGATAGAATGTGGGCAGACGCAATCCTTTGTTTTACTTATACAAAAAACAGGATTTGTCACAAATTTAAAACAAAAACTCCACATGAATTACATTATCGGCCGGCCAAATGGCTGCTCATGTCCTTGTTGACGAGTCGGTCGGTCTGGGTCTTCAACACGAATTACATTATGGAAGGAAGCCTGCTGTATCTCACCTCAAAGTTTTTGGGTGCAAAGTCTATGTTGGCATGGCAAAACCACTTAGGAAAAGTTAGACCTAAGAGCTCAAGTAGGAGTCATGGTAGGGTATGCTGAAAGTACCAAAGACTATAGGATATTTATAGCAAAAGACAGGAAAATGGTAGAAACCAGTAATGTTACATCTGAGGAGTATGAGGCAGCGGAAGGTGTCCTGGACCCTAGTTACCCTAGAGCTATCACCTTGAGGACATTGAGACTTACTCGCTCAATAGACTCAGGATCAGAAGGTTTGGGAGGAGTGTCAGAGGAAGAAGCAGGTGAGAGCCATAACACTAGTAAATATAGTGAGGAAGAGGACTCTCCTGCTGATTCCGGTCTGACACCCTGCACAGACATTATCTGGGAGCGAAAAGCCGTACCTAGGCCTGATGGTAGTAGGACGGATGTTTACTACTCAGTGAAAGGTGATAAAAGAAGGCTGAGATCTCATAATGATATTAAAAAATTTTGTGTGAAAGAAAATGTTCATTATGACCAGCGACTTTTCAAATTTAGAAAAAAGAGAGATAGGGTAAATGATATCAAAGGAAAACTAGAGGCAAGCAATATAGAGATCTTGATACCCAAGAGCTATAAATCGGTGATTGAATCTCCCCATTCCGAAAATGGAATGATACCATGAATAATGAAATAGCTACAATGCAAGAGAGGGGCGTCTGGGAATTAGTGCCTGTGCCCACCTCACAAAAAATCAGATGTAAATGGGTCTACACCAGAGGTTCCCAACCTTTTCTGGACCACAGCCACCTTTACAAGAAAAAAAAATTTCAATGCCCCCCTCTCCCATAATAGTTATACCAAATATTAAAATATTGTTGCACATTATCTATCTATTAAGAATCACAAAGTAGAAATTAAAAAGACCATCAAAAGTAGAAAATTGTTTATTAAAAATTTAAAAATTAACACAAAAATTGTAATAAAAAAATTAATGAGATGGTTGAGGCTGGTGGAGTTTTATCAATATGTTAATGTTGGGTTCCAATTTTGTCAACGTCAGTCGCAAATCGCCATGCTCAGTGATCTGCAGTCTGTTCCTTTTCTTAGACAGTAAATTTGCTACTCACTGAACCCACGCTCAACCAAATACGATGAAGGAAATGCAATTAAAAATTTCTGTACTATTTCCCACAATCCAGGTTAGAGTGCTGGTATTGATTTTTGAACCCAGAACTCTTGGTATCCTTTTCTGAATTTTACTTTTAGTTCTTCGTTAGTTGTGAGTTCTATGAGTTCCTCTTCTAAATTTGATGAATCTGCTGTATCTGTATTTGCAAAAGGATCTAAAACCCAGCTCGGTATATCCATGCCTAAAATATCCTGGAATCGCTCCTTAAAATCAGCATGAAGAACGACCAAGTGTTGGCAGTAAGTAAGTAAATCTTCCTGTTTTGCAGAGACTGCTGATAATGTGGGAAAGTGGTTGTATTCACCTCTACCTAAATTTCGTTTGAACAGAAGAAGTTTCCCCACAAAAGCAGCTGTGATGCTTTTGTTTTAATTAAATTCAACTCATCACCTTGCACTGTAAATTTACTTCATTAAATATGTTAAACAGGTCTGTCAAATAAGCGATGTCATTCTTGGATGTAATCAGGTTTGCGAACAGTTTTTTATCTCTGTTTTCAAGGAAATCTAGTACTGAGTCAAATAGATTGTAAAAACGATTCAGACATGTACCTTTTGAGAGCCAACGAACTTCTGTATGCAGCAGCAAGTGATAATAATCTTCATCATTTTCACTACAAAGTTGGCCAAACAGTCTGTCACTCAATGAATTGCTTCTAATCTTATTGACTGCTCTAATAACGTAATCAAGCGACTTATGCAGGTGTTCATTCAGATTTTTTGCAACCAAATGCTGACGATGAATAACACAGTGTACAGCGAGTACATTTGGTACTGCTTGTTTCAAATGCGCTATGAAACCCTTATGACGTCCAATCATTGCTGGAGCACCATCAGTAGCAGCTGATAAAATATTATGAAAAGGAATTTCTTTCTCTTGAAAAAACTTGTTCATGGTATTATATATCGATTCTCCCTTTGTATCGGTTTTCAATTTTTTGCCAAATAATAACTCTTGACAAATTTTTTCTTCTTTTATGAATCGTACGTATGATAAGAGTAGTGCTTCGTTATTTGGTAGAGTTGATTCATAGAGTTAAATGGAAAATTTGCAAGTCTTCAAGTAATCGCATAATGATATTTCAACGTCTTTAGCCATTTCATCTATTATTCTTTGCGCTGAATTATTACTCAGAGGTATTTTCCTGATGATATCTGATGGTGTCTTATGATGAAGAAGTTTTTATTACTTCTTTGACTGCCGGCAAGATTAATTCCTTGCCAATTGTGTGTGATTTTCCTGATTTTGCAATTAACAATGAAATATTATATGAAGCTCATAGTCTATAATCTTCTTGTTTAGAAGACGATGCAAAAAGGTTGAATATAGTTGGCTGTTTTAAATATTTCTTTTCCAGTCCTTGAAAATGAGATAATTCTTTGTCTTTTTATCAGCATGTATTTTATTCAAATGCTCTTGTAGCCTAGAAGGCTTAATGGCTTCATTTGAAAAAACTTTTTCGCAAATTAAACACATTGGTAATAATTGGTTCGTAGGAGAGTGCGTAAATCCATATTTCAAATACTCAATACTGTACTGCTGGCATTTCCTCTTAGCTTCAGACATGTCGTAAGTAAAAGAACATTTGCCACGGTTATAATAAAAAAACTTTTCAACAGATTTATTGATATAATGAAATGGCTAATGACTTCTATCATGTATCACTCCTCACAAATAAGGATAATTTCATGTGAGGTGGTGCCATCTACTATTTTCTATAAAAACTAAAATGTCTTATTGGCGAATTATATTCAATAATGTTAATTTTGATCGAACACATTAAAACTTTTTTTATACATATTAAATGTTTAAATGCTTCAAGAAATATGAATTATATCTGCAAATGAGATTAAAATGATCAAAACTACTTCCATAATAAAATTATTAGCTAAAAGCATAATAAATGTGTTTATTTTTTTGTTAAATTTCATCTCTTATTTTTTTTTGTCAATAATTTATTTTTAAGCATTGACATCAGTTAAAATAAACTAAAAGTTTTAATTTCAGTTTTATTTAGATTAAATTTATTTAGTCAATTTATTTAATTTCTGTATTGACTTACTGTAACTTTACTCGGCTAAGATTTTTTTTTTTCAAGGAGTCAGAGTCTGTTTCGGAAACCCAGAGATTGGGACAGATTGTTATAAATGCTTTTTACTAACAATTATGCAATGTACCATTATAAAAACTAAATTTATGCACAGTTATATGTACATAAAATATATATTGTTTCAAGTAATGTTCATTAGTCTTCATTTGTACCAGCAAATACACTTCAAATGACTAAATTCTCTATTTTACATCTAGTCATACAAAGAGCATCAACTGGATTGTTATGAATGCTACTTACTAACAATTATACAATATAAAATTTGAATATATTCAATAATAATAATTACTTACAGGACAAATTAACGCAAAATACAAGACAACCATCAACAGATCCAGATCCAAATGAAAAGGCATGTAGCGTCGATTCGGATCGTGACCAATCAGAATGCGTCTTTGAAAACACATGAATATCTAATGAAATGTCTTGAAATTTTAGGACTCTTTCACTATGGGCAGAGGCTTCTGTTACTTAACAACTTGCAAAGACTTGTCACCGATAATACTGAAACCGAATTACGTATATGTATACCTAATGCTAATTTAACTTTTTTAATGCTTATTTACGCGATAACAATAAGATGAAAGTTTTAGAGATAGGTAAAATATTTTTATATCACTTTTATATTCACTCAAATATTTATATATCACTTTTTGAGAAACTTAGTTGAGAATGAGTCTTTTAAAATTAACTTTGTAAATACTAAAGAAAATGTAGCAGATTATTTCACAAAACCGATGACCAAGGATAGGGTCTTAAAATTTTGTAATAAAATTTTCAAAATATAAATTTAAATTTCTAAATTTTTCTTGTGAAATTTTCCACATGTTTCAAAATATGGTTAGGATATCTTATTATTTACTTCTCCCTCACTGATACAAATGAATGTATCTTGAGTATATATATTGGTGTGGCAATGAACTTTTAAAATTTTTCTCACACATATATATATATATATATATATATCCATTTTTGATTACATGCATAATGCAACTTAGCTTAAGTGAATAAAATGTGTGTTTGATCTTTGTAGTTATACACTGGGTTATACATTATTGATATAAAACCACATGAATCATAAAATTTGTAATCTGTGCTTTTTCATATGCATGTTTACCTTCTGTATTTCTTTTATTATCCTTGCCATTGTTATTGGTATTAAATGTGTATACTAGTCTTGGGCTGAGATAATAAAACTTAAATTTTTGTAACTTGAATTTGATGTTTATACTTGAATTTTTAAACTTAAATATTGAATTTAATAGTTATATTTAAATTTTTCTAACTTGAATTTGATGTTTATACTTGAATTTTTAAACTTAAAATGTTGAATTTAATAGTTATACTAAAATTTTTCTAGAGTTTTCATCTTGACATTTATGCTTAAATTTTTAAATATTAAGACTTAATGTTTCTATGTAAATTTTCCAAATTTCTTCAATGATATAAAGAGATAAATCTATGTAATAAGAACTTAGAAAATACAAAATTTTAATGGCATGACCAGACTTAGTTTTCTTAGAGTTCTATTACTATGCTGATATCCTTTTTATGTCATATACTATAATTAATGCTTATGATCTATATTGGAATAGTGGATAAATATGCCTGTTAAGTATTTGTCGGAATGAGAAAATTACAAAAGCTATTCACTATTTAAAATGATACAAGTATTTTTTAACTTTAAAAAGTATTGAAAATGGTTTATATACTTTATGTTTTAACAGGATACTGAGGACCTTGATATTGTTTTTTTTTGTTCTTGTCCTTAGAGTAAATTCATTGTATGATTGCATGTGCTGAAGACCCAGACCACACGACCAACCCGAAAGCTTTTGGTAGCTATTTGTGTGGCCGGATTGCATGTGCGTTGAGACTTGGTGTTTTGCATTAGGGGGCCGATTGTTGGAAACTTAGTTCTGTTTTCATCGCGATTCTCGTTTCAGCTGAACGTGTTTCATTTTTTATTAGAATGGTTTTTCTGTTCTCGTGAACGAATTGCGAGGTAAACAGAAAGGGCTTATCATGCAAATTACCTTCTCACCGCGCACGCATCCTGTTTTGCATATACAGAGGGCACTGCCGGCAACGGTTGTGTTCCGGAGCATACCCATCGCTAAGTATATATATGAGACACATTTTTAGTACTGGCAGATGGATACAGAGAGATAGATATCAGATATCTCAGATATCTCTGACCTAATCTTTGATCTGCGAAGATGTACTCTATTTAGAGTATGATGTCAAGTACAGATATTGTTAATTGCTGACAATGCTGAAAATGTACGTTCGAGTCTTTTTGAAGGTTTAAATTCGAAAGTGCGGTAATTTTATACTTGTTTTCTCTGTTGATAGAGGCTATGTTATTTTACGCGTTGTAGACTCGGTGAAGCACAAAAGTAAATTCGCCATTACGTGTGACCTGGAAATAGTGGCTTTTGGAAAATGCACGATATTTGGGTAAGATGTTTCTTTTACTTACCTATGATGTGTCAATGTTATCCAGTACTAAAAGTGTGTCTAGTGTGAACTTCATCCCACCAGATTCAAACAGCCAGCACATTCCTCATGTTCATTTTCGAAATTTAAGGAGGATCACGGCGATGAGTGCGCGAGATTTCCTGCAGTGCAATTTTTTCTGTGCGAGAAAAATGAAAAAAAGAAGTCACTCGCTTTTGCTTTTCAGTTCACCATAGTGAAAAAGTTGGTCACCAGTGGCGACTGGGCGACCATGTTTTTTGAGCCCTGAATGTGCACATACCTTTTCGACTTGATAAAGAAGTAATTTCAATCCCATCATCATGCGGGTGATTTAAATAATATGTCCAATAAATAAATACGAAGAGAAATAAAACTAATTAAAAAAAAAAAAAATAGAAAACTGAAATAGAACTCTTAGCAGCTGCCGTTACAATTTTCAAGTTTCTGCGAGGACTTCACAGCAGTGCATTGCTGGCAGCCAGGATATGAGGACACTACCGTGTGCATTTCATGAGATCCCTGTGGGAGTTTGCCTTCAATGTTTGGCCATCCGAAGATTTTAGCTTTCAATAGTCTACTAACAAATATCATCATTACATTAAAAATAATAATAATAAACATGAAAAACAATCAAGTAAATTCTAGTCAAATTTTCTGTCTGGCAATTTTTTAAAATTGATTTTAAATTCTAGTTCCTTTATAGTTAATTTTTAGATTTTTAATCCAAAATTTCTAGTCACCATATCTAATTTTTTAGGCACAAAGGCGACTTGGTGCCCAGAATTTGTCGAGCCCTGATGTAAAGATTGCCTTAATACCGACCGGCTCTCCCGGAATCCAACCACTCCTGGGATAGGGAATTAGAATCATTCAGGCCACCTGGGCCTCATACAATTTATTTAGAACAAAAGTTACACCGCGATATTTCCCTGAAATAATTTGCAAATGCCAGTTTGTTTTAGCCATTTTGGTGTTCTCTCACAAATAACTCCAGAATTTTGTACATTGCCATTATGTGTGTCTGGTCAATAAAACTTGTGTCCTATACCGGGAATGAGTTCTTGTGCCGCACTGGTCAACTGTAATTTTATTGCATTTGGGAATGACTTCTATTTCATCATCATTAGTATTAGTGTCAGCAAATTACAAAACCATCTCTGACCTCCATATTGGTGAGCTGATATACCAAAAGCACATAACGTAGTTCATACGCAAAAGGTACACGCATGTTGAAGATGATGCACCTATTAGCATTACAGCATTTTTGGATGGCGATTGGTGTCTTCATCCAGCATCAGTTTAGATAGGGACTCCTTGGAGCAGTTCCAGCAGTTCTAGACATTTCTCTATGCTTATCCTGAGCCCTTCAAAAGAGGTTTTCTCTGTGTCGTCATTCCCAAGCACACACGTATATGACAATAAATTGTGCTAGGCATTTACAAGGGTATCCAATGTGGTCTCTTCACATGCTCTTGAAACATTTCACACTGCACCCCTGATGTTAAATTCTTTCGGAAATGATTGTACACTTTCGCTGCTGTTGTAGCATCCAAGATTTTCTTCAGAAATTATGCCTTCTACGGCATTTCCTTTCAAAGTATGCCCCGACTCATAGATTGGAATAATAAGATGTAATCAAGCACCACTGTTGGGTTGCTTTAAAATTTTTATAATTTAGGAATTTAAAATTTACTTTATTTACCTTCCCTGGCTTCTTAATTTAATAGTATTTAAATAATATTGCTTATTTTATTATTTATTCATTGATTAGTTTTATTTTTATCTTCTAAATTAATTTTCTTAATTTCTAATTTAAAATTGTTCATTTTCTAAATTATTATTACTTTTGATCTGCGAATTTATAAAAATTATTGCTTATTTGATTCCCTTTAAAATTCCTTTTAATTTTATTGGAAACCAAGTCTAAAATTAGTTTCCTGCTAATCATATGTTCTCTTTTTGCATTGTGACATCATCAGTTGCACAGTGACACTGACACTCATGATTCTATGCATTTTACCACGGATCGCAAGTATGATGTCATCAACCAATCAGTTTTAGGTTTTCTGGTTTTGATCAGCAGTCATGTAAATTATCGCTCTCTCAAGAAGAAGTTGAGGATGTTGCTTGGATATTTACATATATGTGACGTCACTGCTTTAACATATATAAGTATTGCGAGTCGGGGCATGATTAGCATGAGGCCCCTGGCAAATAGGAAAAGGATCCTTAATCCTTTGTGTCATATGAAAAGGATCTGTGCAGGTTGAGGCCCATAAGAAGAGAGCATAGAACGAGAAGAGCACTTACAAAGAGTTGACAGCGAGCAGGGCGCCCGGTCGTGGTAGTTCGATGCAACTCATTCCTTGTCCTCATGTCACGCAGCCTATGGGGGGGGGGGAAAGATAGAGTCAATGAAAGAAATAGCGAGCACTAGGCAAGCACTCAAAATTCTGGCCAATACAATTAATCAAGCGGCAGCTATAGATTTAGTAAAAGTGCCACTACAAGAGCAGAAAATTGGAACCCAGATTTGCTTGGCTTCAAAAGTAATTTATGCTTACAAAATAAGATTCTTGCTAGATTCCTTTAATTCAAAACACACAAATAAAGTAATTAGAAGCAAAAATGCTGATTGCATTGTGAAAAACAGATTTATGTTTTCTTAGAAAAATAAAATAAAAATTTACAGATATGAAACTTTATCATTATGACATAAAAATATCAAGAGATACGTCGTCATACGACATGCATTTTCAAAATTCATTTCAGAAGAAATCAAACTGTGACAGGAAATATACATAATTTTATAATAATTATAGTTTGTTGATTTATACGTTAATACTTCAAGTAAACAATATACAAAGTTTTATATCTGTACTTTTCTGTGTAGTGATAATCATGATGCAAAATCTCCTCTGACTAGAATAATAAATTTCCAAATAGCCTTAGGAGCTTAAAAGAATAAAAATAATAAATAAACATCATTTAGAAGTAAACCCTGAGCCATACTTTCACTGGACTGGATTTCCATATCAATAACAATAATTAAAATTGGTCATATAAACATAATAAAAAAAAAAATGTTAGTGATAGTGAATTGTAATTTAAATATTAACATGTAAGCCTTTAAATTACATAACTTCACACAACAAACTTGAATTCAAATATACAAGTAATAAACAAATATTTCATTTTAGATTATGGAGGCAAATATATACTTATTGTATTTCTTTTTAGTAATTCATAATAGAAATATTAATAATCTTTAAAAAGACATTCAGCTTATATTTTTATACGAATCCTCATACGAGGGTCACACTGAAATTTTTGAGATACGGCTAAGTGGTACAAGATAACCTTACTAACTCTTAAGAGTGTTCGAAGTACTCCCCTCCAATATTAATGCACTTTTGTAGGCGAATTTTCCAAAGATTAAATGCTTCAAGCCATCTATTTCTTGGAATCGATGAAAAATATGCTTTTATAGCCTCATCAATCTCATCTTCGGAATGAAAACGATACCCACGTAAATTTTGTTTTAGATTAAAAAGTAGCCAAAAGTCATACATAGCAAGATCAGAAGAATAGGGTGGATGTTCTATCACTTTAATGGTTTTTTGTTCCAAGAAATTCGACTGTCATTCTTGCTGAATAAGAAGATGCATTGCATTGGTGAAGCATGACAACACCTAACAACTACCTGACATTCACTTCCATGGTGACCTAACATGGTGACCTAACATGGTGACCTAACATTCACTTCCTGGAGAATTTCTGGAAGACATTTAGTGGTGTATCAGTTAGCTGCAACTGTCTTCTGTCCCTCTAGCTTTATGGCTTGACCAGACCTGCACTTCTGAAGAACAAGGCATGCATTACTTTTTTCATTGCTCATTGTCTTTTCACCATTGTTGGTTTGGGGTCATTTTCAAAGACCCATACTTGACTTTCTTGATGTGTTGGATGTCAAAATATGGTATGCAAGTTTCATTATCAGTTATGATTTTAAAAATAATGAGGTGTCCACCATTAAGTAATTTTAGGGTTTCTTTATTAATTCTGACAAGCTTCGCTTTTTGGTATTCTGTTAAATTATGGAGGACCCAAAGACAAACTAATTTTTCCATATGCAGTTCTTTATGAATAACTTTATGTATAGCTGCGGATCCAATCTTCTTTCTGTATCATTTGATAGGTCTACAGCAATTATCATTGTAATCGATGACAACGATTATCAGCGATTATCATTGAATGGCAGATACATTTTCTGAGACTACAGCTGGGACCACAAAATCTTCCTGTGTGTTCTTCATCCAGGAGAGAATTTCGACCTCTTCTAAACTCTGTAAACCATCTGAATACAGTGGCACGAGATGGAGCATCATTTCCATATGCTAATTGTAGACATTGTAGACATTCTTCTTGATTTAGCTCCACTTTAAAATCATAGAAAATCATAGTTCCAAAATGCTCGTGTCAACTCCATTTTCTTTTCTTTCAAAATTTATTCTACGATAGCTAAATTGTAATTGTTGCCACAAATTATCATCTGCGGACATAAAAGAGTTCAAATTTAAATATCCGACCAATAATTTTTTCTAGTGCATATTGTCTCCCCGTCTCGAAAATTTCAATGTGACTCATAATAATCAGAAAAATGATGTGAATAAGTTTATATGAATATAAACTAGAGATGTGGGTTATCCGGAAAATTTTCCGCAGCGGAAAATTTTGAACTTATTCTTAAATATTATATTTAAGCTAGATTAATATGTCCAGTGACTTTCATATATACAGGGTGTTTCAAAAGTAATGGAACAAGCTTTAAGGAGTGATAGAACACACCAAAACAAACACTTTTCGTCAAAGAATACATGGTTGCCAGTTATGCAGTTAGGATCTAGAGGGCGCTTTTCATTTCCCCAGATACACAGTCTTTCACAATGCAAAGATAAAAACAGCAATTTTCCCATGCTCCATCATTAGCAACTTGGAATGAATCAGTGTATGAATGAGGAATACATTTCTTCTAGTCTTGTCAATGGTAATTAAAGGGAAGCTCAAAAAAAGGCTTTACGGCAGGCAGCACTTCCCCAACAAGCATGCACTAGAACACAGAAGGTTTTACAGGTTTTATTGCTTTTACCGCCAGCTGGACAAAAGGGGAACCTTCATTGCTGCCATACATGATATAGGCTGTAGAAGAAGTGTCAGAACGCCGGATATGTCAGACGAGATTCTATGTCATGTAGAGGATCATCCTGACGCCACAGGTGTACCCCATTCCATGGTGTGGTTAATGTGTTTATGCCACATAGACATTTTCCATTAGTTTGTTCCATTAGTTTTAAAATACCCTGTATATTGTTGCGAATGTGCAATATCCCCTTTGGTGCCTCCTCTTTCATCTGCTTCGAAGGCCAAGGGAAGAAAATACAGTTCATGGCGTCAGCCCAGGCTTACCAGACCAGGATTTCCTAGTTAGAAGGGTTTCCCAGTTAGACTTGGCGATTTATCATCAATTTGGCGACATCCGGTAGTACTGGCCCTAGGTCATTTGCCGCCCTGGTGCAGCAAAAAAAAATTTGCAGCCCCGACTAAGAACTTATTTTTCTCAGGAGCAAAGGAATTGAACACACCTCTTCAGTTTATCGGAAACAAATTAAAAAGATTTTTAATTATTTTTACTTTCCTTATATACATAATGTATAAGGAAAGTATTGTTGTTGTTGAGCCCCAGACCGTCCGACCTACCAGAAAGGTGTAAGGTAACCGTTTGGACGGTAGGGAAGTGCCACCCAATTTAGACCGGAACCCAGTGGGGGAGGCATCCACAGGGACCGTACCCTCCTTCCCCTACCACCAACCTCTCGGAAGGACTTTCGGATCCACATGTTATACATAATACATGTTATACATGTATATACATAATGTATAAGGGAAGTATTGTGACGGGGTCGAAAATTCGAATTCGAGGTTTCGACGGGAGAGCACGTTTCAAGCATCCCTGATTACGAATCGAACATTTTTGAGGTGATGTCTGTGTGTGTGTGTGTGCAGAGGCGGACTGGCCCACCAGGAAACCGGTATATTTCCCGGTGCGCCCCCCCCCCCAGATTGCAATCCTTCACCCCCCACTCTCCTGACTGAATCTCTTCTGCATCCCTATAGGGGATATTCGCCTGTTCCCCCACCCTTTTTATTCTACAATAAGACCACTGTTTACAGCATTATTTGTTTACTACTAACTTGTTTCATGAACATTATTGGCCCCTATTGAAGGACTAGGTTCAGTGGAAGACTGTTACCCACATATATGTTACCTGACTAGGGATACGGAGCTCAGCTCCAGGCGCCCTGCTATCGACAAATTATTGGCTGGCTGCACCCCCCCCCCCACACACACACACACACTCCTCTTCTTTTCTGTGGGAAAATACATGGATGCAACATTCTAAAATTATATAGAAGTGAATACAAAATAAGTTCTAGAGATGCCCCAAATTATATTTCAATCGATGATGACTGTAATTTCGATAAGGATATTTAAATGGACGCAAATTTCACAACACTGTTTCTAATGGTAACAGAATATCATGCTTGTTTGTTCACCTCTGTGCTCTCTCTGTTTCAAAAATTTATCACTAGATGGCGAGCATCGGGCTGGAATCGTGAATATGCCAAATTATTCGACCGTTTGGACCTGACGTCACGCGCAGTCTCGCACTGACATCGGCCAAGCTGCGCGCGTCCTCTAGCCTAAAAGATCAATCCATCGAGGACTTCCCACACGCATCTGGCTTGTTTTTCTTGAGCGCAGCGATAGAGCTTGGCTGCTCTCTATTTGTTATTCTAAATTTTCTGTCCACCTAAACACCACAACGAATGGGTGAAGTGACTTTTCAGTTTTAAGTTTCCGAAAAAAAATCCGAATAATGAACTTTAAAAAAAGTGAAGACCAGCGAAGAAAAGAAAAAAGAACAGCGGAATTATTAGCATGTGCTGATGATCCGAAACAAAGAAGAATATCTTTCGTAATCAGTTTCCGCACCAGTGATAGCAATACTGCCGATTGGCCCGATACAGACAGCAATAGTGAAGATAAATCGGATGACATTGGGGTAAGTATATTTAATGAAAAAATGTATAATTTGTCTAAAAAGTCTAAAAATGTCTAAAAAAATGTGATTTTTTTTACAGCCTTCCACATCTTCAATTGGACAGAAAGGAAGTGAAGGAACGTGTACGCGAGCCGCCATCATTCCTGAAGATTCCCTACTTATCAGCTTCAACGAACACAATTCAAAGACATCACGTACTATAATTTCATCAGAAAGTGACGTTTCTTCCAGCACCTCGACTACAAAAGGTAATGTTTGTTTTCAAAGACTCAAACAGTGCACCTCTCAATGAAAGATTGTCACTTATGAACAACATTAGCCAACCAAGCAGTAAAGCCGTGCTACATTTACCGTTTGATGAAAAGAGAGTGTATGAAAGAAAGCTTTCAGAAAATAAGTATGTGAATTGTCTTTAGATATCTGTTAAAGTGGAGGATCGAAAAGTAATTGCAATTTATTGCAATGTCTGTTTGGCTTTTTCTGATATTGACTCAAAGTTTACGAAAGGTTTTACAAGGTTTTCCCACATATATCAATCAATTGAAGAGCATGAATGCAGCAAATCTCACAATAATGCTGTTACAGCATATCTCAGCTGTAAATGTAAGAAATATATTGGATCCCTAATTAATAAATAAATGGATGATTTTCGAAGGCGCCAAGTACTCGAATCTCTCGAGGTACTAAAAAGAATTGTTGAAGTGATAAAATCATTGGCAAGCAAGAACTTTCTTACAGAGTACACCGCAACGAAACACTCTGCACTTTAGAAGACAGCAGTTCCGAACATGGGAACTTCTTAGAACTGATCCTACTGTTAGCACAATTTGACGTTCCCTTGAGCAATCATCCTGTTAAAGCAATAAAAGCTAGCTAAGAAAGACGTGAAAAGCTGCGTCAAAAGGGTAAACCGTCCAGTTGCGGAAGAGGAAGTCTCGTGACGATGTTGTCAAAGAGCACTGTTAACAAGATTATAGCCGGAATTCTGTTCATCATGAAAAGTACTATCGTCAATGAGATTGGTGGTTGCAAATACAGTGTGCAGAGGGATGAAAGTCAAGATGTGTCTGTAGCCAACCAGGAGACCATAATTTTGCGCTATGTATTAGATGAAGATGTGAAGGAACGACTTTTTGCGGTTAAAAGAAGTTCGGACACATCTGGTTCGGCTTTATACCAGTTATTAAAAGAAGAGCTGCAGATGTATGGGTTAAAAATGGAAAATATCATAGGCGAATCATTTGATGGAGCAGCAAATCTGTGTGGTGAATCCAGAGGTGTTCAAAAATTCATCAAAGAAGATTCTCCAAATTCTGTATACATTTGGTGTTACGCATATGTACTAAACCTGTGTGCAACAGATGTCGTCCAAAATATTCTTCCCATCAAAAATTTCATTGGCCTTTTACAATCTACCGCTGTTTTCATTTCGGATTCCAGCAAACGTATGACTATTTGGACCGAAGTAGCAAGAGAAAAAGGAATTGGTCCATCTAAGCTGAAGAGGCTGCAAAAGATAGGAGAGACCCGTTGGTGGTCGAAGCAAGCGGCTTTAGAGAAAATTTTAGGAGATTTTAACAATCCTGAGGTGGAGAATTTTTACGTTCTCCTTCAAGCTTTCCTTAACATCAGGGAATCGCCAAAATTCGATGCCAAAGCTACATTTGAGGTAGATGCTCTTTTACAGAAGTGGTGCCAGTTTGAAACAGTTTTAATAACTTTCCTACTTCTTAATATTTACACTGTTTTGAGACAAGCATCAGAATACTTGCAGACCCAAGGAATTGATTATCTATCGGCTTGGCATATGGTTGAATCTGCGAAGGAGAAACTTAAGAGTTCCGATTTTGAAACAATGTATAAAAAAGTGTCTCTTTTTGTGAAGGAAATGAACGACTACCTTTTGAAAAATGATGTGGATGAGATAGAAATGGAGACGGAGTTAAGTTAAAGAAGAGTATCAAAGAAGAAATTACAGTCTGGAGAATTAGCTAAGGATTCTAGACCAATAGATCCTGTTACCCGCTTCAGAAGTGAGGTCTTCCATACGGCTATTGACAAAATCAAAACGAGTATTGATGAAAGGTTTTCCACCAACAAAGAACTTATAAAAAACACTGCATTCCTAGATCCACAATGTTTTAAAGATCTTGAGCTAACTGGCATCCCTGAAAACTGTCTTGCCAACTTGCCCAACTGACGAGTCTGGCTGACGACTGGCTTGAAGATTGCCCAACTGACTGGTCTTAAAACTACTCAACTAAGATCCAAATTGTCAACTTTCGTCCGAGATTTTGGGTTTCTTTCAAGAACACTGAAGGAAGAATTCCAACAGTCTGATCTTGAAAAACACGCTGAAGATCCTAGTAAGTTTTACGATTCTGATATCTCAATTTTCTGATAAGATTGATGAGGACATTCATTCAGAGTTGGATGCGAATCAATTCGCACAAGACCCGCAAACTCCGTTTAGTCCTTGCAAAGGATCATGTAGAAACTGCTTGAAATGCTGCTATAAAATCCTGTATAGGTATTCATTGAACGCCTCGGCATACACCAATCTATTTCAAGCTTACGAATACTTGTTAACGTTATCGTTCACACAAGTATCGTGTGAAAGAGCCTTTAGCAAACTGAAGATTGTCAAGACGCGATTGAGATCAACTTTGACGGATGAAAGATTGGAGCATTTAATGTTAATGTGCTGTGAAAAAGATATCTTGAATTCGTTTTGTTTTGAAGATATTGTTGAATATCTGTGTAAAGATTCATCGATTTATACTAAAATGCTTCGATTGTAAAATAAATTGTTCTATGAATAATGAAACCAGTTGCTTTAAGAATATCAGAAATCTTCATTTTTCACTTTAGACATAAAATGAAAAAAATAATTTTTGCCTGTAAATTTTTTCCATATTGAATTTCAAATCCTAGTCCGCCCACAGTCTCTACTATCTAGGGCTAGGCTTTCAGTGCTTGGTGCTCGCGCCCCCTTGGCAGATTTCCTGGTAGGAATTTTTGTTCCAGTCCGCCCCTATGTGTGTGTGTATCAGTGAGTCTGTGGAGACGATATCTCATGAATGAATGGAGCAAATCGAATAAAATTTGGTACAAAAATCACAATCCTTGAATACTGGAAGCCTACTGTTTTTAGACGCAATCGAATGTTCAGAACCTTCCTAAATTTTCGAGTGAAATTTTGAAAAAATCATCAAAAACTCAAAACCTTTAATAAAGTTACGCAAATAGACATTTCTTATGTAATTTTTCCTTAGAAGACGATTGACATAAACTTTAGAATGCTAGCATGAACCGTTCTTGAGATATTGCACATTTTTCAAATAAATTTATCAAAAAATCCCAGAAATTAAAAAAAATATATCAACTGTTGAGAAACATGTTCACTTTTCATATGTAATATCATGCAATAAATTTGGTGACATCATTCTCGTGGATCTAGCTCGTTCCACTCATGAGTAAAGATACTTTGAGTAATACTTTTGTATTTGAACGCCAATAGTCATTTATCTGCTATATGAATAACTTATTTCTCCGTCCATAACGCTTGGCGAGATTTTGGCAGAATGTTGCCAACTTGGCGACTTTTTTAAATGTTGCCAAATTAACGAAAATCTCACCAAATGGATATAAATGATGCTAAATCAATGAAAATGATGACTAATTGACAAAAATTCAATATCTTGATAAGAATATAAGTATCTACTATAAGAATAACCTATTTTTTTTGCTGTAAAAGTAGTACATTCATTGCATTATATAAGGAAAGTCATGTGCTACTCACATCAGATTTTTTATTACAGAAAACGATAAGAGAAAGAAATGTTAACAAAATTTTATCTTTCTTGCTTTTACATTAGCAAAATTTTCTAGTACTTTTTACTTTTCTTATATACAATAATGTATAAGGAAAGTATTGTGATGGGGTCGAAAATTTGAATTCGAGTTTTCGACGGGAGAGCTCGTTTCAAGCATCCCTGATTACGAATCGAAAATTTTTGGAAGTGATGTCTGTGTTTGTGTCAGTGAGTCTGTGAAGAGGATAACTGACGAATGAATGGACTGATTCGAACGAAATTTGGTACAAAAATTACAATTCGTGAACACTGGAAGCCTATTGTTTTTATATGCAATCGAATGTTCAGAACCGCCCTAAATTTTCGAGTGAAATTTTGAAAAAATCATTAAAAAATCAAAACCTCTAATAAAGTTACGCAAATAGACATTTCTTATGTAATTTTTCATTAGAAAATGATTAACATAAATTTCAGAAAGCTAGCATGAACTGTTCTCGAGATATTGCACATTTTTAAAACAAATTACCAATAAATTATATAAAATAAAAAAAAATATTTCCTATTGAGAAATATGCTCACTTTTCATATGTAATATCATGCGATAAATTTGGTGACATCATTCTCGTGGATCTAGCTCGTTCCATTCATGAAAAAAGATACTTTGAGTAATACTTTTGTATTTGAATGCCAATAGTCATTTATCTGCTATAAGGATAAATTATTTCTCCGTCCATGACGCTTGGCGAGATTTTGGCAACGAATTTAGCGGAATATCGCCAACTTGGCGACTTTTTTAAATGTTACCAAATCACAGAAAATCTCGCCAAATGGATAAAAATGACGCTAAATCAATGAAAATAACGACTATTTGACGAAAATTCAATATCTTGAAAAAAATATAAGTATCTACTATAAGAAGAACCTATTTTGTTTTTACTGTAAAAGTACTAAATACATTGCATTATATAAGGAAAGTCATGTGCTGCCCATATCAGATTTTTTTATATCCAAATTATCACACATTTCATGTTCAATTGATTTTAAGGCTAAATCAAAAAGCCTTTCTTGCCACATTGTTGATCTTAAATAGTTTTTTATCAGTCTTAGTTTTGAAAAAGACCTATCTCCAGTAGCAACTGATGTAGGCAGCATTAATAAGATTCTTAATGCTATTGAAATGTTGGGAAAGTATCTGTCAATCCATGCTTATAACTGTATTGTAGGACATCTTTTGGCAAAGTTTCTGTTTTAAAAAAACTGGTAATTATAGTTCGTCTGCAAGTTCCGTACCATTTATGTCATTAGGGCAGTTTATATCAGTTTTATCACTTAGCTTAGATTCAAGATCCAAAGCCAGTTTCAAAAGCTCTGATTTGTTAAAGTTCGATATCGTTTCAAAATTGAACAAAAAACCAAATACTGCATTACGATTTTGAAGTAAGTCAAAGCTGTTTTCCATGGAATTTAAAGCTGTATCAATTATAACATAAAAGAAATTTATTCGGAAATTATCTTTAGGATCACTCATATTTTCATCTTCGTATTCATAGTCAAAGTTTTTTTCCTATTTTCTCCTGCGCCGAAACTGTTCAGAAGGAAAAACAGCTTCTATATCACAAGACATAGCAACTTCAGATGCAAAGCTTGCAATCTCTTCAAAGTTGTCTCGGTAGCCTATGAGAAATTTTTTAAGACAATCTACATGCTCAATGCAGGTTGATATACCGGGTGGTCAGAATTAAAACACCCTTACTCTAAGCTCTCTATACATCGAAGTACTCAATGTAAAGGCTCCAAAATTGTTGAACCTATTATTCAAGACATGGGGAAAGGGATTACGCAAAAAAAAAATTAGTTCCAGAAACACCGATAGGTGGCGCTGTACAACAGAAAATATGCTGAAAAGACACAAAATAAACATTTGTAACACATTTTATTCGAACGTACCAAACATTCATATCACAAGGACCTTATCGAGGCAGGGAATGCTGCTCAATATGGTTCCCTTCTTCAAGATGTAAAATCTGCAGTCTGTGGACAGCTAGTTCAACTACGGATCGTAATTGGTCGATTGAGATGCTTCTCACATGCAGAGTGATACTGTCATTCAAATCTGCCAAGGTTACCAGACGTCCTCGATAAACAAGACTTTTTAAGTATCCCCACAGTCAAAAATCTCAGGGATTAAGATTTGGAGAACAAGATGGCCAGGTTGTCGGAAACGCACGACTAATTACTCTACCACAGTGTTCGAAATTAGCGTAGTTTGCGACTAGATTAGTCGTATTTGCGACTTCATTAGTCGTAGTTTGCGACTAGAAATTTCAATTTGATGACTAGATTCTTCAATCTGGTCATCAAATTTGACGCCTAACAATGCTATTGTTAAATATCAGTCTTCCTTTTCCCTTTGACTAAATTATGATCCCTGGTAGAGGACTGGACAGCGGTCGATAAAAAAAGCGGCATTTTATACACGCCCACAGTGATAAATCTGCAGGTAGTAGACAGACAGTAAAATCCCCCTCTGTCTATTCAGGGAAGGAAACATTGGGATCTTTATTGTACTTCAACTCATCCCCACCCTTCAAGACCTGAAATTGCACTTCTGAAGAACTTCTTTGTTTGCTTTATCCTCAGACATTCCGATGTCCGAGATTCCGGGTACTATTTAACGAGTTCCTATTGCTCCCCTCCCCTTTATTCCCTCCTAGATCTACGTATCCCACTTGTAAGAAAAGGGAGTGATATCGTGATCCTGCAGTCTTAACATTCTAATTGCTTACTATTATAGAACACAGTGCATTCCAGATTAAATCGTTCCAGCATCTTGCAAATTTGGTTAGCAAATATTTTGTTATTAGACATTGAAAATGACATTTTTATAGCTGCCAAGTGTTCAGATTTTTATGTACTTGTTCCGTTTTTTCAGTCTTGTTCCGGGAATCCGATTTGGATCCACAGTAGTCCGATTTTTCTTTTCCATAACATTTATATTTTATTGTATACAAATCTGCATAAGAGTATCTACAAGTCATGAAATCGGAAGTAGGTCACGAAATGAGAAACAAAGTCAGGAATTTTAAGATGGATGTTTTCTGCGTTTTCAACTAAAAATCCGTTTCCACGTGATTACATCTGTTTCTAATTAATGTGGGAGAAACACATTTGCATTGAATAAAATTTTTATGATTATTCCTTATTATATACAAGAAAACCATTTTTCAGACATATTATTAAAGAAATAAAGAGCTATATTGCATGAGTACCGGGTACCGTGATAAACGGCATTTGTCCGCGATCTTCTTTATATTTTGTTTTATTGTGAAAATACTTTTCCACTTCTGCAATCTGTTTGCATCGTCTACAACGTTTGTAATTATTTCGTATATACTATATTATACAGAAAAACTATTTTTCAAGAGCATTTTTAATGACATGAAAGGCTATATTGCAGCAGTATCGCGATAAACGGCATTTGTGCGCGATCCTCTATATTTCGTTTTATTGTGAAAATACTTTTCCACTTCTGCAATCTGTTTGCATTGTCTACAACATTTGTAATTATTTCGTATACACTATATTATACAGAAAAACTATTTTTCAAGAGCATTTTTAATGGCATGAAAGGCTATATTGCAGCAGTATCGCGATAAACGGCATTTGTGCGCGATCCTTTATATTTCGTTTTATTTTGAAAGTATTTTTCCACTGTTACAATTTGTTTGCATCATTTAAAATGTTTGTAATTATTTCGTATATTATATAGAAAAACTATTTTTCAAATGTATTATTAATAAAATAGAAGGCTATTTTGCAACAGTATGGGGAAAAACGGTATTAGTGCGCAATTTTTCCTCATGTAATATGTTCCTATCTTTCTTTTTGGTAGGTTGGCATCTATGCATTTTTTATATCAATCCCTGAAATTAATGTGATTCATATTTTTTTTATTATTACCCAGGCTGTCTAGCTCACCCAAAGGGTGTTGTTGTTGAAACCCAGACCGTCCGACCTACCAGAAAGGTGTAAGGTAACTGTTTGGACAGTCGGGAAGTGCCACCCAATTTAGACCGGAACCCAGTGGGGGAGGCATCCACAGGGACCGTACCCTCCTTCCCCTACCACCAACCTCTCGGAAGGACTTTCGGATCCACATGTTTAACGTGATCGTACTCCGCATGAACACGGCAGCAGTTTTGGCAGCGGCTGGAATCGAACCCGGGTCTACCGAGTGCAACTCCAGCACGCTAACCAATGGGCTACCGCGCCCCTCACCCAAAGAGTGTAGATGAGTTTGAAGGGTATGATTTATATTTTTTCAAAGTGACTAGAAAAATAGTAGCAACAATAAAACAAAAACTTATTATTGACTTGCAAATACAGAACCCTAGCTGCCAACTCTGCATTTCTTCGTGAAGCTCCAATATTTGCATTGACTGCCGATCTCCGGACAAATATGCAAATTCCCCCCCCCCCCCCCTTTTTTTTAAACTTTTAAGATAAATATAGTAAACAGATTTTAAAATGAAATTCCTTACTTTGACAAAATTGGCCACAAAAAGTGACTAAATTTCGCTCAAGATTCCCTTATAATATTTTAATTTTAAATGTGTTTAAGTCTTATATTTGTAAGTAATATGAGAAAGATTATATGGAAATGTCACTAAAATGTGCATTTATACGTGATTATCAGTTTATCCCATTTTATTATCATGTATTTTCCATTCTCACAATTTGTTTCCATCAACTAAAACTTTTATATTATTTGCTGTTTTAACTCAGGAAAATTAATTTTCAAGGATGAAATGAAGGGGTATTGGGGCAATGACTGTACAAGATGACCATAATTGAAAATTGTTAAATAGAAGTTTTTTTTTTAATTTGTTGTTTTTTTATGCCCTTTTTGCCAAGTAAAAACAAATTAGCAATTTTTTTCTATTTATTTTTCTTGAGTTTCTTTTTCAGTTTATTTTAAATTTTAAGAAAATTTAAAACAATTTTTAATACAAAAATCTGAATTATTCTTTTTGTATATCTTTAATAAAAATGGGTATTTAAAAGATAGTTATTGTTAGAGATGTAAAAATGGCAACTAGCCGTGTCTATTTGGCACCTAGAGTCAGAACTTATAGGCGTCAAATGACGCCTAGTTCACATTTTTAATTTCTAACACTGCTTTACCATCAGAAAATGTTGCCGAAGAAAATGCTGTACACAACGGCTGGCTCTGGTTGGCAATCTTTATACCAGTCATGACAATGAGACATGGAGAAGTTAAAGATGGTTCCTCATAACGCTCCTTTGCCAAGCCATCTGCCATGGGGGCGTGACAGCCCAGTGGATAGAGCATGGGAATTGCACATGGAAGACCCGAATTCGATTCCTATCTCTGTCCAAACTGCCGCCGTGTTCACGCGGAGTACGATCACGTTAAACATGTGGGTCCATAAGTCCCTCCGTGAGGTTGGTGGTAGGGGAAGGAGGATACGGTCCCTGTGGATGCCTCCCCCACTGGGTTCCGATCTAAATTGGGTGGCACTTCCCGGTCGTCCAAACAGTTACCTTACACCTTTCTAGTAGGTCGGACGGTCTGGATCTTAACAACACTTCTGATAAAAAAAAATCCGGCCACACAAACAGCTACCATAAGCCTTCGGGTTGGTCATGTGGTCTGGGCTTTCTACACTTCCGATAAACCAAATCGTAAAGGCTTTCGACTTTCCCATCTAGTATCTGAAATCGCTTTTAAGGTAAATCTTGATATATTGCGAGTTAAAATTTCCCATCTTTTAGTCGAAGAGGAGAAATAAGTAAATAAATGTTGTATTATACTAAAAAAATCAACTACCTGATAACTCACTTTTGCAGCATCGCAAGTGAATGAGCAGAACATTGAACATAAAAAGCTTTTCTGCAAAATCTGAGTTTGCTTTTCCCTCTCATGTTCGCACCATTGTCGTAACTCTGTCCTCGAATATTTTCCATTTTGAGATCATTTTCCGCCAAATGATCAGTGATGAAAGAAGTTAGACCAGTACCTGTTACATCTACAATTTTGCAAAAGTCAAGAAAATGTTCTTTTATTTCAACTTTGATTTTTACATTGTTGAACATAACAAATCTAATGACTACGGTTATTTGCTCTTGACGACTAGAATCCAGAGTACAATCTAAAATTAAGGAATAATGCTTGTCTTTTATAAGTTTTACGATAGTAGATTTTATTTCAGAAGATAATAAATGTATTATCTCATTTTGGATTCTATGTCCCAGGTAATGGGGAGAATGTTTTTCATTTCTTTGAACATGCTGGACGTGTTCAGCAATAAAAGGATCAAATTTTCTGAAATAATCTAATTTTTTATTTCAGATATTTTATTTCAGAAAAAATATTTTCGGATAAAGTTGTATTTGGGGCAATTGCGGTTCTATTGCGTATGCCTTATATTTTCTTTCTCCCTCCTTCGAAGTGCCGCCCCTTCAAGTGTGCCGCCCTAGTGCGGGAGACCCCTTCGCACCAATGGTAGGGCCGCCCCATTGGAATGTTCCAGAATCCCATCCGGAATGTTTCAGAAACTTCACGAAATAATGGATCTAGGAGTTATGGAGAGATTTCCAGAAGTTTCTATAGAGATTATAAAAAGACTCATCCCTCCGTTAAAGTGGAGTTGACGTGACATGAGCTGCAATGGACTGTGATTTTTATTAATGTTTTGAGAATAGTAAGCTGCTGTTTTGTAAAAGTATTTTCATCAGTATTTTGAGAATAATATTGTTTATTTTGTGAAATTAGTGGAGTATTTAAGAGCTGTTTAATTGTATATTGTTCCAGTTTATGTTGTGCTTGTGAATAAACGCAAGTTATCCAGAAACTTGGACTCGTTCCTGTGTCCTGTGTATACACCCACAATACTTGAGGATACGTTCGTAACAATATTAAATAAAATGATTAAAAAAGGTTTAAATTTAGAAATTTATAAAAATATTCTATGCACAAATATTTCTAATACATATATAAATTGAAATTAGCAGCTGCAATTTAATATTTTCATTGAGTACCTGTGCTTTTGAAAAGTTATAAAATAGGTAATTATATTTAACAATAGAAAAAATATTTTTGTAAATCATAAATTTAAAACAATGCACAAACCAAATAATAAATTAAAAATAAATAAAAATTGTTAAACTCTTTCTGAATCACAAATAATTTACAATGAGATTTAATTTACAATGATTATTACAGGTGTAAGAAATAAATTATTAAATAACTTTTATATGCTTGCTTTTTTCGAGGAAAAATTAAGAAGTTTTATTCTCACAAGCAGTCATTTTATTTATTGTGATATAAAAATATAAGAAAAAAATAAATATTGCTTGTGATTTAAAAATAAAGTATTAAATATTATATTAACAATATTTAAAAGATGCCTGTTGACCAGGGATAGAAAAAAAAAATGGGTGGTTTTTAAACTGAAATCCATGGTTTAAACAAACAAGAAAAACATGGTTTAGACCTGTCGTGCACAACCTGCGGCCCTCGGCTTAATAGTGTGCGGCCCGCCGCCAGCCTCAGCTTGGCGAACACATAAAAAAAATTCCAAAACTTTTGCAAAAAGAAAAAGAAAAGAAAAACTGCATCATAAACTATTATAAAAAATGTATATCACATTTTCTATATCACATTTTCTTTAAGACTAGTAGAAAATCTGCAAAATGAGTTCAGTCGTCGATTTCAAGATATCAAAAAACTTGAGAAATCGTTGGAAGTGTTTGCAATACCATTCGCGTCAAATATTGAAACAGCGCCCGTCAATTTTCAGATGGAGCTTATCGAAATTTAGAGTAACTCCGAATTGAAAGCTAAATTTTCCGAAGTCTCTTTGCAAGAATTTTACAGAAATTCCTTGCCTTGTGAAATGGAAAAATTGAAACTCGTCTAACTGATGAACACTTGGAGGGAAACCTATGGATCGCTATATCCAACACTGAACCAGACATTGTAAGAATAATGGAAAACAAACAATGTCAAATTTCCCACTAGCTCTACAAAAAAATAAAAGGATTTTGGCGATGTCTGTACGTTTTTGAAGCAAGTGAGCTGTTTTGTTCATTTCTGTATTTGTTTCTAATTTTCACTTTTAATTTTTTGTTTCGGTATTTACTAAAAATATATTGTTGGGTGGTACCCCCCCCCCCCCCCTCCCAATTGCGGCCCGCCGTCGCTTAGTCTATGTGAAATTGGCCCGCAGGTGCTAAAAGGTTGTGCACCCCTGGTTTAGACCAATGAGATTTTAATCATCAACCACTTTCTTGAATGACTATTACTTTCTACTAGTACTACTAAGTAATTAATAATAATAATAATAAAAAGAAATTGTTCAGCTTATTAAAGATATAATAAATATATTATTACATATATAAAAATATTAAAATACTTATAATTAAACTTTCTAAAAAAATAATTCCTATACTAGAATATATGTTTAAAAAATATCTACTTATAATTGATTGGGTAAGTACAATAAGATAAAAGAGACAATTTGGTGGACATTGAGTGAAGCATATATTTAGTGCTGCTTTTAAAGTATTTTCCTTCAGCCAAAAATATTCCATTTATTATATTTTCATAAATTTTAAGGAATTAATTTCTGAAGAAAAGATTCTAAAAATATTACCTGCTATTTTATCAAAATGACTAAAATGTCATTTATACCATTATAGTTTTTGTGTCACTTGTACACTTTTCTTTAAAATAAAGCATTATTCCCTTTCCTCTTCAAAATTAGTAAACTAAATAATCAAATACATCTTGTAAAGTTACCTAGATTTGAAAAAGTAGTATGGAAGATTCATTTTCAAATGAATTAGGGAGAAAATAAAGATATTACATTATTTTCAATATCTTAATATAGATATTACATTATTTTTATTTCTTTATATGCTACTAAATTATCTTAATATGTATCATACAGATATTTGTTGTTGGCACAAATTGTATATTTAGTTAAAATAATCACAAATTAAATAAAACATTTTTTTTTCTTTTTCATATAAAAGGCAGCAGTTATTATTAATCCATAATTAATTATATAACTCCAGAAGTGTGTAAGAATATTCACCCACCCAGAGTAGTAGTAACATTTGAAAAATATGAGTGGCATGATAGGGTTAACAGTCATGTTAGTTTCACATGTTTGCTTCTTGGAAAGCTTCTCAACATTAATGGCGAGTGACCCCAGTCCAAGATCATCCTCAACATATGCCCCTAAATTATGCCTTTTTAATATAGTTTCCCCAAAAAAGTATAATTTTTAAAGAGGTGCCTTAACTGTGAAGGGATATAGTATTTAAATTAATATCTTGTGAAAAATGAACTTGGTTGGAAGCGTGGGGTGTTGCATACCTATTTTTAAATTTATATAAATAATTTCACGATTAAAACTAAACTAAAGCCATTTATTGAAAATTAAAATATCTGCTGCATTAAACATCTTTAGAATATCCAAGTTCATTTAACCCCCTAATTTTTTGAAACAAAATAAAATATCATGTGCTTATCTACCAATCTTTCACCAAGGAGTAAGTAAACAGATTGAACTGCAACAACATTTTAAGTATTGCAGCTTCCCACCCATTGAAAACCTGGATCAAATTACTAACATAGCGAAATTATAACCACTATAGGGTGAGTGAGCTCCAGTTATGGCCCAATTTAGAAAAAGTATAAATTTAAAAATGTATTCTGTTGAATAAGCACTATGAATTGATATACATAACATTTAACAGTAAATTTAATTAACTTTCTGGTAATAACAACAATATTCAACAAAATATTTGTTTACCATGAAATTTTTAAAAATAAACAAAATCTTACACTTTGCACGAGTTTGGGCCACCTGTAGAATAAAGCCTAAAGATATCTTTTTACTTATAAAATTAATTAAGGAACAAATCCTACCTTTTAATTGCTAAAATTATGAAATTGATGATTCAAAACAATAGAAGAATAAAAATTTTAAAACCTTGTTGCTTAATAAAAGCCTAAGATCTATGAGAAAAGAGAACAAGTTTACAGATTTATTTTTCTGATTAGTCACATGGTATAAGTAATTAAATCAAATCCTACCTTTTAATTGCTAAAATTATGAAATTGATGATTCAAAACAATAGAAGAATAAAAATTTTAAAATCTTGCTGCTTAATAAAAGCCTTAGATCTAAGAAAAGAGAACACGTTTACAGATTTATTTTGCTGATTAGTCACATGGTATAAGTAATTAAACAACAGAGGCAACCCGAGGGCCAAACATCCCAAGCAACTGCTTGGGGACTCAAACATTTTGTACAATTTTTATTGGACTTATCTTGCATTTTTTTAAATGACCCATTAGTGCATTATATCTAATCCAACGTTTTCATGGTATTTTATATAATTCTGCATTTTATCATTATGCATTTGTGTATTAGTTTAAAGTGTACTTTACAAAGTTTTTACTACAACCTGTTTATCAAATTGTAGTTGAGCATATTAAGATCATGATACTATAATTCCCATAGTGCACCTTGTTATATAACCAGTGCCAGATTATCCATTTGGTCAAGGTAGTTTTGAACCATTTTATATCATACAAAGTCCCCAAAATATTGTTGACCAGGTAGGCCTGAAATCCTTATTCAGAAACTAAAGTGAAAAGATTAATGTAGTCTTTCAATGAATCTGTAGATTTTCCTTTTTTAATTTATAAAAACAACATTATTAAATTGTCGAATAATCGATTTTTCGGATTACTAATTTTTGGATATGTGACATTTTACTGTACTTATTGTTCTGATGAGGCCTTTTTATGAAAGTTCGCTTGGGGCCTCAGAAAACCTCTGGACGCTGCTGTTAACCAACGATGGGTACATATAATCAAAACAATGTTTACAAAATGTAAGAATCAAATTTATTGATTACATAACACATTCAATTGTTAATTATTTGTAAAATTACAATGTGGCCAAAACTGCAGCACTTAGGTACCTACTTGGAAAACTAAGAGCTTGATCTAAACTTCAATTATATACATTTGATGGGCTTTCAAAGAGCTAAAAATTCTTGTTTATAGCTTTAGATTTTTTAACTATAAGCATACTAAACTTGAAAAATGGTAAATGTTCAGTCTTCCAACTTTACAAGACTAATCGAAAACTATAAGAGCTTTTTTTTTTAATACAATTTTAAAAACTAAATTTCTTAATACATATTTTTGTTTTTAATTATTTATAGCTATATTTTACAGATTTCTTGAGTGAAAGTAAGAAAAATGGGGGAAAAAACACTTCGTTCGGACAGATATACTTCGGATTTAATATACTTCGTTCGGACAGATATAAGTTTTTTCGGGAAAAGAAAAAAAAGTTGAAAATATTAAAATTATACATTTCATCTGTTAAGTTCGGATGCATAAGCGTTTATATTTTTTATAACGCTCAGATTTCTGCCACAGAAACCCCAAGCATAGATGTAATTTACATCAAAAAAGAAAGAAAAGATTGCGCGTCTAATTGTTTACTTATCGCGCAATGTCACAATTCTATATCGCAATAAACTGCTGCTCAGAGTTTCACAAAACATGGTACACTACTTACCCATTCAACGTTGGCTTAGGGATCATTGACAAACCACAGCGATCTTCAAAGTGAAACAAATTTCTTCTACAAGTGAAACACAAACGTCACATAAAATTTTATATCTTAAGAAACGAAAGTAAACAACACTCCACCTCAAAGAAATAACTTCTGCAGTCTGTACTCCGTTCTGTAGTTTTCAGAACTGACAGCCCAACCAACATTGTGGTAGAGAGAGAAACAGCACCCTCCAATCAAAGATTAGGAGATCAACATCACATACCTAAAACTTCATGGGGGCTGAAGTCAAGCTTAGCTTATCCACTAGTTTTGTCCAGACATACGGGTAGAAAGTCAGTAGCAGACGAATTTTTTGTCCAGAAAAAGTATAATTTCGTTAATAATCGGAATGCCAAATTATAATATCAAAAAGGTTATCAACTTACACAGGAGTTATTTTCAAATTATATAGTTGAATATTTTACATAATTATTGGAATGAAGTTGAAATTCACTTGAAATATTGATTTTGCACAATTTTACTTACTTCAGATTTTATTTATTCCGAATTAAAATAAGCTATAATCGCAATGTCAAATTACCAACCTCTTGAATTATACTACAGCTGATACAGGAGTTATTTCCATATTATATAGTTGAACATTTTACATTGGCTTCCAAACATTAAGCACGGACGGTAAACTCAACAAAAATGGAAAAGTAAAGCGTCTCAAAATTGTACATGAATATAGCAAATGTGTTTATGCATTAAAGAAAACAAGAATTATGTACAAAGATGAAAAAAATATTTACTTTTCATAAGTTATATAACGTCACATTTGGGTCATTAACAAGGCAAACAAAACTCGCATTAATATGGTATGTGACCACCCCAGACCTTCACACAAACTTTACAACGATTTTCCATGCTTTCAATGAGGTAATCAACCATCGCAGATGCGAGCAATGGCCATTTCTCCAATAGGGCCGTTTCCAACTCTCTGAGACCGACTGGAGGAGGTAAACGTGCAGAGACAGCACGCCCGAGGGCATCCCAAAGATTTTCAATGGGATTAAGGTCGGGGAAATACGACGGCCACTCCATACGAGAAGCGCCCTCACTTTCCAGGTATTCGTCAACGATGTTAGCTCGATGGAGACAGGCATTGTCGTCCATAAGGAGGAAATCAAGACCAACTGCTACAGCAATGTGATCTAGGACTTCATCCCGATACCGAGTAGCCCTGCGTATTCAGAATCGGTGGGGCGTACAGAACCCAGGATGGCCGCCAGGTGATCTTTGGCGAAAACGGTGAATCACGAACACTTTAACGCCAAACCAGGGCTGACTAGAAAGCCAAGCTTGAGCGCTAAATCATAAATTGTGGCGAGAAAGTCACGTCATCTGACATGGTTCGGTAGATTCCTGCATTGAATCTGCTGAATGCTATGCTATGGATTCTTGTATAGCTTCTTTTATATGGATAGTTTTTTCGTACAGAATTGAAGTAAGTTTTCTTATTTAATTACATATTATGTTGACCTTATGCCTTAAACATTAATCTGACAATATTTAACAATTTTTTTCTTAAAATATCATCTTGCCGGTTTTTCATAAGCCAAAAACGCATCATTGTTGGTTATGCATTGACTTTTAAAATTTGTTTCCTTTATTTTTATGTTATCTACGCTTCATATATACTTGCATGATTGTATTTTTATTTTACATAATGCTTTTAAAAGGAGTTTGTATGTCACAAAGAGGCTAAATGAGCACTAGATGAGTTATGCTGTTTATAATATCTCAGTGAACTTTCTAAGTGTTTTTTTAGTTATCTTAAAAGATATCTGCATCTCGAAAATCAGCTGAGGTAGTAACTGTTTTTGTAAAGTATAACAAATTAATTGCATGTAAAAATGTAGTATTGTCATATATTGCATGTATAATGGATTATTTACTTGTTTGATATGGCATTAGAAATCAGTAAAGTATTGTATTGAGTTTTTCCTCTGATATGTGAAGTTTCGATTGCATGTTTTAGAATAAAAGTAACAGAATTTGTTGATTTAAATGTGTTATGCTGCAATGAAATCATGATTTTGTCCAGCACCATTCTGTGTTATCTTTAATACATTTCAGTAATAGAAGTTACAGTTTGAATTTTAACATACACAGTACACTTTCTTCATATACAGTCATACGTGTTTTGAAAGTAATAGATTTGAATCTAATCCTGCAATGAGTTCAGTGAATTTTCATTCCATGTACTTTTCTTAACGCTGAGTAGCACTTTATTCTTCTCAAGCACCTCCTCCCCCATAAGAGTATTTAATTTTTATTTCAATTGTATTTCATTCTGTAAAATATAGTATAAAGAAAGTATTGTTTTAATAAAATTTTTTAACAATATGTGTTTTAGTGCCTCTTGAACACGTTTTGACTATATTTAGAATGATGTCCCTCTGTTTGCGGTCAATTTCTTATGTACACGATAGCTTCCATAAATATTAATGGATTTTCACGATACTTTATATCCAGCTTATTATTAAAAAATCTAGAACTAGACAGAACTTTTTAAATCAAGTGAAAACTGTGAAATTTTATATTTTTATTGGTAGCATAGGACAAAATTTAACATAATTAAGCATAAAAGAGGTTCTTTATGACTCGATGATCATGCAACCTAACAGTCTCAACGGTAATGAAAAAAATCAATCGGAGCCCAGACTCCGAGCTACGAGGTTGTGGTTTTGTGAAGCTGCTGCTTTTTGATTGTGGTGACTTTCCTTGCTTAAGTTTGGGCGTGTTATATCTAGTTACGATAGAGCACGTCGGACTAAGCAATTACAGCTTTGTTGTGTACGGATTTCTCGCCATTTTGGATTCGTGCTTTTTCAACTTTGGAGTGCCACGTGTGTTTTTCCCACGTGGTAGTGCTATTGCTTAGATCGTTTCTACGCTGACGACATGGATTTGGATGCATTCGACACGGAAGCTACTCACGGACTTGCTGGTGAGCTAGACGAAGATGGACTGCGGCCTCTCAGGGATGCCATGATTGAATATTGTGATACTCCGCCCAAGGATGGATTGATACTCGCTTGGAAGGAAGAAACGTTGCCTACGTGATAATACGTGTATATTACGTAGGCAACGGCACTGTCAATCTACACTCTGACGCTACACATCAGGGAGCTACTGACGAATGGACTACTCGGACAGGACGAGGACCAAGTCTCTAGGATTCTGGGTTCATTTCTTTCTGTAAATTCTTTTTTGTTGGTCCAGAATTTGGATAGGTTTTATGTTAGTAATTTAAATGAGATTTATAACTGTGAAGGAAGTAATTCTAGTGATGTAATTAAATGTAAAATGATAGAACTAGGCTTAATTAAGGAAATTTAAGATGAAGATAAACTTAAAACTGTTGAAAATCCAAATAAAAAGAGGAAGATAGAGGGGCAATCCACTATGGGTGCTTCTACTAAAAACCAGAATGGAGAATTAAACTTAAAATCTAATGACCAGGATAACATGGATTGTAGTGAAAAAATTGATAATGATGTAAATGATAATGTTAAAACTAAGAGTTATGCTGAAATTGTCACGCAACCTGTAGTGTTCAAAAGAGCACCAAAACCAAAAACGGTTCAAAATAGTGACAGGCAAAATAGTGTAGTGGTTGAGAAAAATGACCCAAAAGCGGAATGTTTTTTCATCAAGTTTAATGACAATTACCAGGCTCTCCTTAAAAAATTAAATGAGATCACAGGATTCAAAGTATCTGGCAAGCTCACAGGAAACATGCTAAAAATGATTTCCAATGACACTGACGCCTATAGGGTTGTACAGCGCCATTTGACTAGCTAGAAAATCCCCTTTCACAGTTTAAACTTAAAAGGGGAAAGGCCCAAAAAGGTAGTTATGAAGGGGCTACCATCAAACTACAACATGGAGGAAATAAAAACCACTCTAACATCCGAAGGATTAGATGTAGTCCGGGTTTCTTAACTGAGAAACACAAAACCGAGATTGCCCTGCCGATCTTCTTAGTCAGCCTTAGGCCTACGGAAAACTGGCAGAGGGTCTACAGACTCACAAGGTTAGGATACTTGGCTGTGAAGGTAGAGGCCTTCAGAACACGGGGCTTTAAAATCCGTTACCGGTGCCAACAGTTCAGTCACTCCTCTGAGAACTGCAGTATGCCACCAAAGCGCCTTAAGTGTGCAGAAGGACATGTCACACGTGACTGCCTAAGACCAAGGACAGAGAATGCGACGTGTGCAAACTGCAATGGAGACCACCAGGCGAACTTCAGGCAATGCCCGAAGAACGCCTGGAATAAAGGAAAGACACCGGGGTATGCCCTCCTCCCCCAAAAAAACCAGATACCTCTTGGAGGCAAAAGGCCCTCTGTCTAAACTCCCAGGTTCCTCGTCAGGGCTCCTCGCACTCTGTGCCACAGTTAAAAAGAACTCAAACTTCGGCACCTACCAGATCGGTGCAAGAGCAGGCCCCTAAACCGTCGACCTCCAGAGAAATGACTGTGGAGGAAGTGAGAATAGCTCGTGAAGACATAAAACAGAGGATAGAAATTGATAAAACCGCCAAAGAGGCAAGAGAAGCAAAACTAAGATTAGACAAAAAGATTCAGGAATGGCAGAAAACTAAACGCGCCCGAGAAGAAGAGCTCGCGCAAACACAGCAGTTAGACAATTCGACTGAAAAAAAACAAAAGACTACCGAGGTCCAAAAGGATACTCACAAAGCAGATCAAACCACGATTGAGGCTGAGGAAATGGAAGCTGAGACTGAACCTGCTGGTAAATCCAATGATGAAAAGATGGATGAAATCCTCAACCTCGTCAGAGGATTTATCAGTATGTTCAACCTAGACGATATAAAACATCTGTTGATGCAGCTCGCTGAGTTAATTCAAAAAAAGAGCGATCCAATGCAAATGGTCTTTGAGGCTTTTAAATTAATCGCGGAATTTAATAAAAACAGTGAGAAACAAACCCGCCATGTATAGGTCCCAAAAAGAAAGTTTTAAAATAATATTTTAGAATGCGAACGTCATATCTCCAAGAATAAATGAACTTAGGAGCTACGTAAATGAAAATGATGTAGATGCCCTGCTAATCCAGGAAACTAAAGTTAGAGAAAACAAAAAACTAAATATAGCAAACTATAATAGCTATCATACCCTTAGCTCAAATATAACTGCTAGAAATCCCCACGGAGGAACAGCAATATATATTAAAAGTAATATTCCCCACGAGGAAATAAACAACATAAATCTTCAAGGTATAGAAAATACTAGTATAAAAATTAAAATAAATAATGTAAACCCATTTATCTTAACTTCAATATATGTCAAAAACATGAGTGGTATAAATGTAGCTGCGCAGCTGGAACTGCTTTTCTCGCGATATCCAAACACAATACTCGCGGGCGACTTCAATGCACATCACCGAGCGTGGGGCAGCAGGAGAGCCAACATACGCGGTACACAGATACATAGATTGCTGAACACAACAAACACTGACATCATTGCACCGTCGAGACCAACCTGCTTCTCAGGTGCCAATGACTCATTCATAGACTTTGTCCTAACGAGAAACATAGAATACGCTCACACAATTGATACCCTGGATGAATTCGACTCGGATCATCTACCAGTATTGGTGACATTCGATTTGAACACTCCCCTTCCAGCCTCTCTGGGACAAGAGAGAGTGAACTGGAACGTATTCAAAAGAGCACTTTTCGAGCCGCACTTAGCAGTACTCAACATTATGAGCACGGCGGATATTGACTCTGCCACGCACACACTCACAACAGAAATCAGGAGAGCTATTGCCTCTGCCACAACACATCGTGTGTCACCAAAAATGTCCACTTTCCTACCATGTCAAACAGTTAGTTAAACAGAGAAATAGAATGCGTAAGACATGGCAGGCTAACAGAGACCCTAAGGGAGCTTAATAGACTCACGTGTAAAGTCAGTGAAAAAATTGTCGCAGAAAAGCAGCAACAGTATAAAGAATTAATCGAATCCCTTAGCCAGGAAGACGTATCGCTGTGGCAATTCGCTAAAAGACTCAGGAAACCTCAAATTAAACTCCCGCCACTAATAGATGGCGCTAATATCGCGTACTCAGACGAAGAAAAGGTGGAGGCACTTGCTAGGCATTACGAAAAGCAATTTGAACCAAACCACGATCTAATGTGTCAGGCCACCCTAAGAATGGTTAGGCAAACTCTAAACAATTTCAGGAACTCCCCGGTCACGGCTGAGATTAACCCAGCCTCCCCGCAAGAGATAGTAGAGATTATCAAAAACCGTAAAAGCCCAGGGCACGACAAAATCAGGAATATCGGGGTAAAAAACCTACCCTTAAATATAATATTTTTCTTGACCATCTTAATAAATAAAATACTAGAACTAAATTATTTCCCCAAAGAATGGAAGGAAACGATAATTATAGCGATCCATAAACCTGATGAGGATGCCTCAATTCCAGCCAACTACAGACCAATCAGTTTGTTACCGACACTTAGTAAAATTACTGAGAAAATAATTCTTAAGAGACTGAACACGCACCTTAGTGAGAATGACATTATCATTCCGGAGCAGTTTGGATTTCGGCCAAAACACTCCACCACTCATCAATTGCTGAGAGTGGTAGAGTACATTTCTTCTGGTTTTAATAAAAAGACACCCACAGCTGCGATTTTTCTTGACATCCAAAAAGCCTTTGATAAAGTGTGGCACTGTGGATTAGCTTACAAATTGATCACTCTAAAAGTCCCTGACGCACTTGTCAAACTTTTAATTTCATACTTAAATAACAGTCGCTTTCAAGTCAGAGTAAAAAATAACTTATCTACACCCAAGCTCATTAAAAGTAGTGTACCGCAAGGATCCATCCTGGGCCCGACACTCTTTAACATATATCTAAATGACATTCCCAGGACCCCAGACACGGAGCTGGCATTCTATGCAGACGACAGCGCGATACTTGCAAAACACCCTTACGTCTCAGTAATGCACAGACAGCTACAACAACACTTAGACATACTTCAAACATGGCTGGAAAAATGGCGAATAAAATTAAAGCCCAATAAATGTCATTGGATTTATTTCTCTAGAAAACGTAAACCTCCGCCTCCTCTGTACAAAAACAACTATGCCCTAAAAGCGGAGAAATCTACAAAATACCTAGGTGTAACGACAGACTCCCACCTAACTTGGAAACTGCACGTAACGAACATAATCAAAAAGGCGTATATAACCATAGGAGCCTTATACCCAATGATAGGAAACGGAAATCTAAGTTATCAAAATAAACACTTATTAGAGACAAGACAAAACAAAACCCTAAGGATTATAAGGAAAGCCCCTAGATACTTAAGAAACTCGGTAATTAGGAAAGACTTCAAAATAAAAACTGTTAGAGCCCAAATTAAAAAGCTAGCGCTTAAATTCTACAAAAATTTGCCATCTGCCCCAAATGAACTATTATTTAATCTGCATGACTATGATCATCGCAAGGCTAAATCTCGTAAGAGACCCCGTTCGGTACTTAATTTTGATATTCGGAACTAGGAACGTCCCACCTTAATCAGTTGATATTAAATAAAACTCGCGATCTTTGCTTTTCTACAAAATGGCTTAAATCCTAAACTGCTGAAATGCTAGGTAACCCTCAGATCTGCATCAACCCCCCAAACTGCTTAAACTCTAAATGTGCAACAAACTGCCACACTAGGAGCTAAGTCAAATAATAAAAATATTAAATCAAAAACCTCGAACCTCCAACTATGGACCAATGAAATAATGTCACAGTATGAAGATAAGAACCACACCTAGAGATTAGAGATTAAAGGCGCTTCGCGCCTGGTGCTCTGTTCTGGACGAAACTCTTTCGGTAATGAAAAATAGTTGTGATACAATTTTTGTGTTCATGACATCATTAGCAACCCCCCCCCCCCCTTGATGAGCAAGTTACCCCCACAGGGTTTATTGCCAAGTATGGTATCAATCGAAAGATTTCCACCTTCCTCTCCCGATGGGATACACTGTCAAACTTAGTATCAATCGAAAGATATTTTCAAGATTTTAAAATGAAAGTTAACATGCTTTAATTATGATCATTTGAACTAACAATGTAGATTTTTGAAATTTTTTTTCTTGTAAAATTTGCAAACAAAAAACAAGCTACTTAACAATGGAATCTGGTATGAGAATGTCGAGTTGAGCCACACTGAAGTTAATTTTTTCAATGAATTTCAGTTTGTCAAGTAGCATTTTGTGGAACTTTTTATTTCAGTAGTAAGAGTATCTATAATAGGATTGATTTCAAGGTGCACAGTCTGTTTTCATCATACATTACAGTTTTGTAGGCTGGTTTTTACCGTCGCTCTCTGCTACTAATGACATTCCCGGTTGTGTTTTGGTCCGAGAGTGACTCTCGGACCAAAACACACAGTCATCAGAGGTGGATCAAGCTTACATGGGGTCCCTGGCTTAAAATATTGATAGTGCCTTTGCAACAAATTGATTTCTGTTTATTAGTAAAAAGGGGTCGCTATTGATATATGAATATAATCAACCAAATGCAACTTGATGATATAGACCTAAAACATTTAACTGGGAATTTAAATGAAATTAAAAATTTGTCATTTTAAATGACATAAATTTTTAAGACTTGTTAAAAATAGTAAATGACTCATTTTACAGAAGTTCAATTTCCAAAAATCATACTACTTAATATTCGAAATGAAAAGTATGAGAAACAGACGGTGTTGAATTTTGATTTTTTCCACAATTATTTATTTTTTGTGTGGGCGCTTTATATAAATATACATATATTTATATCTGATATCCTTCAAATACTATTGTATTTAGATATATTTACATTTAAGATGATTACAATGAACATGCTAAAAATTAATGAGAAAAAAATGAATCTATGAAATGCTTCATAAACTATTATTTTGCTAACCTGAAATGTGTAAAAATACATTTATATTTCTATAGAAAATAACTAAGATCTAAAGGGGTTTAAAGTATACTAGTTATTTATTCAGAAACAATTTACATACATAATTGTTGTCATTGGGCTTTCGGAATTATTGTATTTCTTAAATTGCAATTACTAAAAATTAAGTAAACTAGTATAATTACAGCTCAATTTTTACCAGTAACACAAACACAACTAAATCAAAAACTTGTTTTTTCAAGACATTTTAAAACCACAAATTATCACCATACAGAGTGTTAATTGGAGAACTAAAAGAAATATTGTATAAAGAAAGTATTGTATCGTATTATTACCAGTAATTTTACCAGTAACACAAACACAACTAAATCAAAAACTTGTTTTTTCAAGACATTTTAAAAACACAAATTATCACCATACAGAGTGTTAATTGGAGAACTAAAAGAAATATTGTATAAAGAAATATTGTATCGTATTTGATATACATATCAAAAGTATTGACTATATGACTGACTAGTATATATTAAGCTCGATAGCAGTAAGTGCAGTCGTACAAATGTATAAATTAGAATGTAATGTAAAATTATGGTGTATTTTTTTAATTTACACAATTTGGTGTTCATGGCTGCAGACCCCACCTTCCCCAATCTACCACTGAGAGTAATAGAAAATTAAATGATCGCCAAAGAGTTATGCTTTTTATAAAATGCTAGTAAACTTTTCCCGTGTTCTTTTAGTTACAACCTTTAAGGACGTGCTCATCCTGTAGAATAAATGATACGCTTTATATTTATATCCAGTGTGGTAATTAAGTAGCTGTACATAAACACTGAGTATCTTCATATATGCATGCAAAATTGCATATTTACAGAAGCTACACTAAATTTGGTGTTAAAAGCCCTTTTGACATACTTATTTTATAGAGCGAAATAATGCCGAATGCGAAAAACGAGTTACTTCTCAAACAATTAAAAATAATTTTTGAACTCCTATGGTGGCTAAAGTGGATTAAATTACAAGGCTTGATTGAATTTATATGTTTCTGAATTTCAAGAAAGTTAAAGCTGATTTAATAAATTGCAATTCTAATAACTTATTATTGAAGATCCAGAAGTTTTTACATTTTGTTCGTGTTTCATTAAATATTTTTATGTAACTCAAATTAAATGTTATTGAAATTTGAAGTTGGTAACGTGGCAGGACTGAATTTGTCAGTTCCCACAGAGCAGAGGTCCTGAGCATGTTGCTTGCGAGCACCATAATATTTATGGACCTGTATTTAGTGCTCGTTAGAGAAGTGTAAAATGTCACTAAAAGGAGCACTAAGTGTATAATGTCACTAAGACGAACACTAAAATCAAAATTTTCGGAAATTTTATTTTTTGTTATATAAATATTTAATGACCTTCAATATTCATAAAATTGTTTTACTATTTAGTCAAGGACTGGTAGCAGTCTCTCAAGTTCAAACTTCACGCTTCTACTAGTAACTATGGATCTGTTGAAATTTAAAATTATTTAAAGCAAGTTATTAAATTATTTATTAGAGAAATCTGCTGCATTTCTGGTGCTTTTCACTTTTTATCCATTATCCCTCCTTTGTAATAAGAAATTAAATTATTTGCGTTAAAAAACTAGTTTCAAGGATAAGTTTAGTAAGTTTGATAATATGTACAACTTTGATAATATTAAGTACAGTTTGATAATATTAAGTACGGCATGCAATGTTAAAATAATGCTTTGATTATATCCAATTATAATTAAAATTGATATTTTCGGAATGAAATGATACTTTATAGCATGAGTTCACAAATTTGTCACTTCACAGAAGACGTGAATAATATACAGAAGAGAGAGGTACGGCATGCTTTCAAATCAGGGGCTGAAATGTACCAGAACAAACCAAATTGGTGCTCCAGAAATATATTGAAATTCCATTGTAGTTATGTTATATGATTTGTAAACTTGAACTGCTTACCACACTAAGCAGTCATTTGGCCTTGTGCAATAAAGCAACTTCTTTTTCACAGCTCGATCTTTCTTTACTGTTCATAAGAATGTATCTAATACCTACATGAGCCTATTGTGCTTCGCACAGAGTCATATTTTAATATTTAATTAATTATTTTTTTAATACTTTCCGGCTCAAGACTGGCCACGACTTTCTACAGAAACATTTACATCATTTTGGCTTGTCGGATTCTCCGACACGCCCACTTTGTGGCCTTGGTGACATGACTGGCGACCGCCTCTGCACTTGCCCTGGGCTTAGTGACATCGCAGATAGATATTCTGCGGAGGATGACTTTTCGTTTCGTTCAAAACTTTACTGGGCTGCCCGACAGAGACTGATGGTTGAAAAACCAAGGTCTGGCGTAGGATAAAAAAAAATATTTTAATACAGCTTTCGATGCATTACATACAATCATATGTCTAAAACAACCGTTGGTTCTTCAAAAATACATGAAAATCGCCTTGTGCACTTTTCCTGCGAGTATTTTTTATATTTGATATTATATTTTTTTGTGATTATGATTGTAACATTTTGCTGTGCTCTATTAATGTAATACTACAGCAAACTTTTTTGTATGCTCTGTATGTTTTTATATTGTTTGAAAATAAATGAAATTTTTATCCATTTGTTGTCAATTTGTTTTTTATTTACTTTCCCTATGTGCATAGTATAATATATAAGGAAAGTATTGTGACAGAGTCAAAAATTAGAGTTTTTGATGGAAGAGCATGTTTTAAGCAATCCTGAAATCGAATCAATTGTTTTTAAAGTGATTTGTGTGTGTGTGTGTGAATGGAGATACCCCACAAATAAATAGAGCATGTTGGACAAAATTTGGTATAATGTTTACATGTTTTTATACCAAAAATTACATATTTGCATAAAAATTGCAATGGGTGAACACTAGAAGCCTATTGATTTTAAATGCAATCAAATGTTTGGAAGACCCCTAAATTTTCGAATGAAACTTTTAAAAAATCAGAACTTTTAATAATGTCACACAAATAATCATTTCGTATGTAATTTTTCATTAAAAAACTAGTGACACAAATTTAAGAATGCTAGTATGAATCATTCTTAAGATGTTTAAGAACTTTTTAAAATAAATTTATTAAAAAATCACAAAATTAAAAAACGTATTAACTGCTGTGAAATATGTTCACTTTTCATATATATATTATGTGTTAAATTTGTTAACATCATTCTCGTGGATCTAGTTCATTCTATTCTCGAAAGAAGGTAGTTCGTGTAATTGTTTTGTATTTTGACACCAGATAATTTGCCAACAGTCATTTATATATATAAGAAATGTTCTTCTTTCTGGTTATCTGTAACGCTTGGTGATAACTTTTGGCAAAGTTGGCAACTCATTTAATAAAATATCGCCAACTTGGCTATATTTTACCTCCAGATTGATTGAGCGCGGTAGCCCAGTGGTTAGCGGGCGGAAATTGCACTCGGTAGGTCCGGGTTCGATACCCTTCACTGCCAAAACTGCTACTGTGTTCACGCGGAGTATGATCACGTTAAACATGTGGGTCCATAAGTCCTTCTGAGAGGTTGGTGGTAGGGGAAGGAGGGTACGGTCCCTGTGGACGCCTCCTCCTCTGGGATCCGGTCTAAATTGGGTGGCACTTCCCGGCCATCCAAACAGTTACCTTACATCTTTCTGGTAGGTCGGACGGTCTGGGTCTCAACAACAACAACCTCCAGATTGATGAAAATATCATTAAAATTACAAAGGTGTTGCCAACTGGATAAATTATTTATTAAAATATTTTAATACATAGACTGTTACGGATGCTATCAATATTGATAATTGTCAATTTAAAGTTGCATGAAATATAAGTAAATTGGGTACTTCGAAATAGTTTTCGATGTTGTCATCAGGAAAAGTGCCTAATGTACAATTCAGCTAAAAACATTGTGACATAGATCCTATACACTATATTTTAACTGTGAAAGAAGTAAATTCATTTCATTACAGAGGGAAAGTCAAGTGCTACAGACTTCATTTTTTTTTTTTTTTTTTGAAATACGAAACGAGTGATTTGGCATTCCGGTTCATAAAATTTTCTATTTCGAGTTCTGTTTCAAATTAATTTATGACAATTGATTTCATTATGGATGAGAGAAAGGATTACATATATGAACATTAAGTTCACTTTCTCTGGAGTTGTAAAGGTAAGAGGTTAAGAAAACTTTGCAAATGATTTATCCTAGCATATCAGAATTAATTGCTTTGGATTACTTGGGAAATTTTCATTCAAGGCAACCATTTGCTAAATATAGCTGTGCATATTTATTCTCTTACTAGAGTCGACATCTTCAAACAAGTCTTGTTTAGAAAAAAGAACTTATTTTTTTATAACAAGCAGCACTATATATCTCTAACAAATTGAGCAAATTGAATAACATTTAGTGCTATTATTTCAATCAATGAACAACAGAGACCTATTAATTTTAGGAGTGAACAACCACGGAGAAGTCCCTCCATTTTTCGAACATTTATTTTAGAAAATTGAATAAGCAATATAAAAACATAATAACATATAAAAATGCTACAAAAATAGGTAATTAATGTGTGATTTTTGTTTACATGTGAATGTCATCTCATTTTTAAGATGTTAACATGTTCTCAATCAATGAACATCAGAGACCTATTAATTTTGGGAGTGAACAACCACGGAGAAGTCCCTCCATTTTTCGAACATTTATTTTAGAAAATTGAATAAGCAATATAAAAACATAATAACATATAAAGATGTTACAAAAATAGGTATTTAATGTGTGATTTTTGTTTACATGTGAATATCATCTCATTTTAAAGACGTTAACATCTTCTGAATCAATGAACATCAGAGACCTATTAATTTTGGGAGTGAATAACCCCGGAGAAGTCCCTCCATTTTTCGAACATTTATTTTAGAAAATTGAATAAGCAACATAATAACATATAAAGATGTTACAAAAATAGGTATTCAATGTGTGATTTTTGCTTACATGTGAATGTCATCTCATTTTTAAGACGTTAACATGTTCTCAATCAATGAACATCAGAGACCTATTAATTTTGGGAGTGAACAACCACAGAGAAGTCCCTCCATTTTTCGAACATTTATTTTAGAAAATTGAATAAACAATATAAAAACATAATAACATATAAAAATGTTACAAAAATAGGTATTTAATGTGTGATTTTTGTTTACATGTGAATGTCATCTCATTTTTAAGACGTTAACATGTTCTCAATCAATGAACATCAGAGACCTATTAATTTTGGAGTGAACAACCACAGAGAAGTCCCTCCATTTTTCGAACATTTATTTTAGAAAATTGAATAAGCAATATAAAAACATAATAACATATAAAAATGTTACAAAAATAGGTATGTAATGTGTGATTTTTGTTTACATGTGAATATCATCTCATTTTTAAGACGTTAACATCTTCTGAATCAATGAACATCAGAGACCTATTAATTTTGGGAGTGAATAACCCCGGAGAAGTCCCTCCATTTTTCGAACATTTATTTTAGAAAATTGAATAAGCAACATAATAACATATAAAGATGTTACAAAAATAGGTATTCAATGTGTGATTTTTGCTTACATGTGAATGTCATCTCATTTTTAAGACGTTAACATGTTCTCAATCAATGAACATCAGAGACCTATTAATTTTGGGAGTGAACAACCACAGAGAAGTCCCTCCATTTTTCGAACATTTATTTTAGAAAATTGAATAAGCAATATAAAAACATAATAACATATAAAAATGTTACAAAAATAGGTATTTAATGTGTGATTTTTGTTTACATGTGAATGTCATCTCATTTTTAAGACGTTAACATGTTCTCAATCAATGAACATCAGAGATCTATTAATTTTGGGAGTGAATAACCACGGAGAAGTCCCTCCATTTTTCGAACATTTATTTTAGAAAATTGAATAAGCAATATAAAAACATAATAACATATAAAGATGTTACAAAAATAGGTATTTAATGTGTGATTTTTGTTTACATGTGAATGCCATCTCATTTTTAAGACGTTAACATGTTCCCAAGATTTTACTTTAATTGAAAAAAATAAACTAAACTCACTATTATTAAATGAATGAATATCTTGTACATACATAGTTTTAACCAGAAATCAATGGACACAATTCTTCATTATTTAGAAATTATCAAGAGCTGATCTCGAGATACAATGAAACTTATATATTTTTTTACAATTAACCCTATATCTCTGAAACAAAAAGGAAATAGAATAAAAATTTGTGTGATTTTTTGAAGTAATAAATGTCAGTTCCTAAGCGATTATCGGAGAACCATCGGCATCAAACTGCAGAAACATTTTCAATATTTCGAACATTCATTTTAGATCAAAAACTACTATGAAAATATAATTATGTTACACTTTATTAAAAAAATCATTTTATGTGTATTTTTTAGTTTAAAAGTGAATGCAACACATAACTTCCAAAATGATATTTTCAGATATTGCATGTTTTTGATCTGAAATATTAGTTATGTAATCAGTAACAACAATAAGCCTACTGATTTCCAGTGAGATCTACAATTAATAACAGAATATGTACTATTGTTTTCCCATCAATTCAAAATTTGGAAATCTACAGAATAATACAGATTTATAAAAAAATAATTGATACTACATTGTTTTAAAGCTTCTACAGCAATATAAGCAGAGGCATATTTTGAAATTCAATTTTTGGAGAGATTCAGTTCTAAATTAAGCTCATATCAGTCTCAAGGGATCTGAAGTTAGAGGTGAATCCTTTATGGGCTCTGGGGCTCTACCACCAACACATCGTAAATCAACCCGGGTACGTAATAACCGGTTATTCCGCACGTGAATCAAATTTTACGAAATGTGGTACCACGGGCTCTACCACCAACACATCGTAAATCAACCCGGGTACGTAATAACCGGTTATTCCGCACGTGAATCAAATTTTACGAAATGTGGTACCACGAAGTCTTATGAAGGTACGTAAAGTTATACGAAAGGTACGTAAAAACCCCTGGAAATTCCACCATCTAAGGAGACGGTGAAATCTGAATTACGTAGGAAAAAAGTCACAAATTCAAGATGTCTGCTATCGTGCCTATCATAACACTTGCTCTTTTAGAAGAGGAATCCAGACAAACTCTAATAAATCGAATTATTCGGCCAGAACGAATAAAATCTTTCCTATTGCCTGACAATGAATTTATTTCTCTGTTCCGACTAAATAAACATTTAGTGGCAGAACTAATGGAAGTACTACGCCCGGAACTTGAGCCAAGAACTTCAAGAAGAAATGTCCTCTCAGTAGAGACAAAAGTAAGTAATAATTTAATTTAAGTAATATATTAATTTAAGAATAATGCTGTGTTCATTTATCTTTACTTTTTTTTAAAAAGTCTTAATAAACGTATGTTTTCGGAAGGTTACCGCATGCTTGAAAGTTTGTTTACTTGTAAACGTGTAAAAATCTTTTTATTGCTGACCAATTTTAAAAATTTCAGGTTCTTTGTGCTCTTCGATTTTTTGCCACTGGATCCTATCAAAAATGTGTCGGAAATGACATAAATTTAAGTGTAAGCCAACAGAGTGTTAGCAACTGTGTCATAAAAGTATCAGAGGCTATAAACAACACTTTGTTGGAACAGTGTATAAAATTTCCTGTAGATAAAAAGTAAGTAATTCATAAATTATTTTCATTATAGATCGATATTTTGTTGAAATTAAATATTTTGAAGTTATCAATATTTTCTTACTCTGATCACTTATGTAGAAAAACTTAGTAAACAGTATCAGTAGATATTACAAAAACCGAAATCAAATAAGTAAATGCTTATTTGATTTATTTATTATTTTATATATAGGAAAGAGATTTTTACCTTGTATTATAAAGTATACTTAACATGTAGATACTTGTAATTAATTTTGTTATTGTATTTAAATTGTTAAAATTTCTAGTTAGTTTTATTAATTTTTATCATTGAATCCATTTATGTAAACATATTTTACTTTTTAAAAATACTGTAGAATTTAGATGTACATGCATATCATGTAGATGCTTATACTTTCAAAATTTCAGTTAAGTTTGCTGATACTTTACAAAGAAATACAAATTTAAGGCATTTCATAGTGCCGTACATAATAATACTATGCTATTTTCTCATATATGATACTTAAAATTCTAAAGCAATTGTTTTAGCAATTTTTTTTTTATGCTGTATAATTAAAACATTTGCAAAACATATTCTTGCAAGATTCATTCATTCACATATGAGAATACATTTCATGTTTACTAACTGCACACAAAATATGTAATTGCCGAAACAGGTATACTCATTTTTTATCAAAACCAGAATTAGACATTTCCAATTCTTAGCCATAACATGTTTTCAAGTTAATCTGAATTATTATATTTTTACTTTTAGAGAACATGATATGCTGAAACAGGAGTTTATGGTGTATAGTGGTTTCCCAGGTGTTATAGGAGCTATTGATTGCACACATGTTGCAATCATAGCTCCTAGTGATAACAACAGCCAGAAAGAGAAAAATTATTTGAATAGAAAAAATTTTCATTCACTTAATGTTCAATTAGTAAGAAAATTTCTTATTATTAGACAATTTGTTTCAAGTCATTTTATTAGAGTAAAAAAATTTAAAACATGTTATCATTTACATCTAGGTGTGTGATATGAAACAAGTTATTATGAACATATCAGCACGATTTCCAGGCAGTGTGCACGACAGTTATATATGGCGAGCATCAAATCTACATGATGCATTCGAATATGGATGCTTAGCAAACTGTAATGGTTGGCTATTAGGTAGATATTAATTGTTTTATAAATATTATATTATTTTTTTTTAAATGTGTGTAAATGCCAAATAAAAGTATCTTTCACTTTAAGTACTTTTAAAATTGACTTTCTTGAAGAATTGAGAAGTATATTAAATCTGCACTATTAAAATGTATTGATCCAGGGATTTAAAATGCAAATGGGTGTAAAAAGTTGCGCTTTCTCTTCAATAAGAGGCACAGATATTTGAATTTAAAAAAATTATATATATTTACAATTAACCAGCAACTTTTTTCAACTCCTAACCATTTGCTTAAAATTTCTTTTGACTCTAAAGATTGTACACACATGATAAACATTATGATATCCCATTTATCGCAGACTAACTGACACGACATTTAGGGGCAAGTACCAAATGTAATAAATTGACTAAGAATTAAAAATACAAAATTAACTATTCTAACTTTTTAAATTTTAACAGTTAGTGCTTCAAATTGAATATATACTGGCTTTGCTGATCAATTATGTTATTCTTACTTATGAACAGAGTCAGAATATAGACGAACATGTGAACACCTTTCACAGAAAGTTTTTCGAATTGCAGAAATTTTTAAGAATTATTAAATTTTTTTTTTGTTATGAGCAATGCATATGCACTGTTACTTTCATTTTCAAAAACTATATTATATATCTAACTCTGGTAAATCATGTTCCTCCCCCCCCCCCCCCTTTTTTTTTTCCATTTACTAGTACCCTGAAAATATTACCTAAATAAATTAGGTAACCAGACAATCAATATTTTTGTGTGACATGTGTGCGCATATACCGTATATGACTCTGCAGATTTTTGCAGAAATTTTTTAGGCAAATACTTTTGTTTATAGACAGTTTTAAATTTTATACCACTCTGCTTATGAATTACTGATTATTTACTGATGAGTATTTTTATATTTAGAGAGCATATAGGGCAGGTTTATAATAGACAATTCTATGGAGGGACATTCGAAGGCATGTATTGGAGGGGGGGGGCTGAATAGAGTGCCGCAGTCTGTGCCACTTAATTTCTATCCTATTATCAAACTGTGTATCGTTAGTTGTGACTTGCAGTATTTGCTTAATATGCAAACAAGTAGGAAGGTCTACTGTTTTTAAAAATAACTGGGCTGGTTTCTGTAGCTGGCTAGTAAGGTTTTTTCAATTGGATTATTTTTTTATTTATCTATTTCACCATTATTGTATCGAATTTTCTGATCTGTTTTACATCATTTAGGTCTGGTTTCACCAACATTAGACTAAAGACGGATCAACTGAGCTTGATCAAAGTTAGTCAGCGGAGTTCACCTCAGATCATCGATTTTGAGATAGTTGATCCAGATGTTTGAAATTAGTTGATTCAGATTAAATTGGGAACTTGGATGTAAGCTGTGCTGTGATTGGTTGGTTGCATATGGGTAGAAAATATAAACAAACACTAACTTTTGATGATTTAACACGATAAATTTTGTTGAATCTAGTACTAATAATACATATACTTTACAGAAGCGGTTCTTAAACTTTTCCATCTTCATTTGCTTTTTTAATTTGTTAATTAAATCCAGTACTCAATTGTAAGCTGTGTTGCTTTGCTCGTCTGCCAAAAATATATTCCAAAAATATTTATGTTCACTCTCATTTATGCCCACAATAAAAAACTTATACATTAAAATTTAGACTATTGTCTAAATAAAATATATTCATACATACAAAGTCCAAATCAAAATAACATTGGTATTTAATTAATATTAAGCAAAATAATTAACATTTGGCAAATCAGTTTTAAAACATAAAATTGGACTTTTTCTGTATTAATAGAACATACTAAATCCACAAAAATTAATTATATTAAGGAACTTTTAGTATAATGTAGCATATGAAATGCTAACTTTTTTTTATAATACTTCATTTTTACGTGACTGTCTTTTGTAAATGTATTATAAAATGTGTAATCAAAAGAATGGTTCATATCATCACTCTAAAATATATATTATTAGTTTTCTTATAATGAATTATGTATAAAGTGATGGTTTATTTAACGTGATGAACTAACTTGATCATATTTTTAAAAATAATAATTCAAGGTGGCTTTCTTTGACTGTGCTTATAATCAATAGAGTTCCAGTATTTACTAACTATGTCAAGTATACCTAATTTGAATCAAATTAATTCATTTGTTTGTGAGATATTGCATTCACAGACATCACATTACCACGAGTTTTAAGTTTAATCCAGCTCATGCAACTGTTAGTATGTTATTTAATCATATCCATTCGGATAAATATAAGGATAAAAAAGAACTTTAAGTGCCAGGCTGGGGTGTATGTTGTCTTCCTTTTATCGCCTGATAATAACTTTAAATTCTATATTGGCAGTACTAAATGTACCGTCTGTATTTGTTTAGCTGAACATGCTCGAGATGTTAAAAATGGTAAACTGTCTACGGCTCTTGCCCAGTATGTTATTAACGTTATATTTTAGCTTTTGATTTTAAAATAACATTAACAATGTTTGATTCAAGTTTAGAGATGATCAAAATGTGTAAATCTGTTAAAAACTTAATGGCCTAAAAACCGGCTTTAACAATAGATTTTATATTAGCTAAATTTTAAATGAGTACCTTGGGAAAATGTGAAATTGTAATTTGCTGTTTAATATGTATTTTGACAAATATTTTTCATTTTTTTCAACAGGGGATTCTGGTTACCCGTTACAGTATAATCTGATAACCCAATATCCTGAAGCAGTGGAAGGATCTGCAGAAGACCGCTTTAATAAATCGCATTCCCGTGGCAGATCTGTAGTTGAAAGGACTAATGGAACATTAAAATCACGTTTTCGATGTTTGTTGCGCCACAGGACACTGCATTACACACCTCCTGTGGCAGCTAGAATTATAAATGCCTGTGCTGTTTTACACAATATGTGTGTAAAGTCGAATATTATTATCACAGGTACAGAGATTGATGATGATGATATCCTGTTTAATACTGGTGCACCTGAACCACCTCACAGGCAAAAAGATAGAGGAGCTCGGGATATAATTTTACGAAATTATTTTTAATAAAAACCTTTAACATTGTGTGCCAAGTTCTTTTTTGACGTTTATTTATAATCTTTCATGAAAATTATTTATAAAAACGGTATTACCAAATTTTGAAGTATTAGTATTTAAGTATATAAACTGTACTGTTATAATTACTTACAGATGTGGTGAAATTTATAGTATTTAGATTAAATTAAATAATTTTTGTTCGAGAGATAGTGTGTACAAAATCATGCATCCGGCAAGTGAGTTATTTGTTGGATGCATGATTTTGTTGCACTAGCTCCCAAACCCAATTTATTTAATCTAAATACTATATAAATTTTCACCACAATATATACCAGCGTGCAAACCACTGGGCTGCCGTGCCCCAAATGTGCCAACAGCACGAGGTGTTCTCAGGTGGTCACCCACCCAAGTACTAACCGCGCCCAAAGTCAAGCAGCATCGGGAGCGGTTAGTACTTGGGTGGGTGACCACCTGGGAACACCGCGTGTTGATGGCACATTTTGGGCGTGGCAGCCCGGTGGTTTCCGCGCTGGATTTGCACGTTGCCACAACTGCCACCGTGTTCATGCGGAGTACAATCACGTTAAACATGTGGGTCCGTAAGTCCTTCCGAGAGGTTGGTGGTAGGGAAGGATGGTATGGTCCCTGTGAATGCCTCCCCCACTGGATTGCGGTCTAAATTGGGTGGCACTTCCCAGCCGTCCAAACAGTTACCTTACACCTTTATGGTAGGTCGGATGGTCTGAGTCTCAACAACCACAATATATACCTCAAAAACCATATGAAATAAATATATGTTTTGATATTTTATTATTAAAATATTTGATTAAGTTTTATTTTAATAATTCTTACAATATATAGCAACTAAGAAAGTGTTTTGCATTTTATAATAGATAGCATTAGGTATCATACAGCTTCGAACATAGAATAAATGTACACCTGTACATGTTACAATTGTTTATAATTCCATAACTGAAGGATATTTCAGATATAATTTTTCAGCAAGATCACGCTTCCCTTTGGTTGGACCAATGTTTCCCATAATATAAAATCGAGGATGAAAGCCTTAAAGAATGGCCATACCATTCTCCTCATTTTTTACCCAGTGTGATTTTTTCCTTTAAAATTTATTAAAACCATAGTTTACATAAGGAAGATGATGCCACCCTCCTCTATATAACTCCCAAAATTCTGAAGTATAAATGAGATGAATGAAATTATATTCTAGATAGCCACTGAGCAATCAAAACAGTGTATGTGCTGACTGTGAAGGCTGATTTTTAACACTTTAAAACGTAGTTTAAAAGTGTTTATGACTTTGGTTATTCTGTCTGTCCATTCATATAATATGAAGAGATCAAGTAACCCATATCAAAGTAAAATATGGCCATCTTTTTTCCCAGAGTAAAAATTGTGATTTTTAAAGTTCTATTAAATTTTGATTTAGTGTTGCATCCATCCTAAATCAGCTTTATTTTTTTATTATTTTCTGTGTATCTATATTCTGCACCAACACAATTACAATATTTTTTAGTTTAAATGATCATTAAACTTTGATCATTTCTACAACGAAGCCTAACTTTCACATATGGAGAATGTAAACACATCAAGATGTAAGATAAGTTGTATAAGAATTGATGATTTTTTTTTTAACTCAGAATTATTTAGCTCTGGACTTTGGAATATAGGTGATATGACTGAAATAGCCATTAATTTTACATAGAAAAGCAGATGATTTTAAAGCATTACCTTTTTCAATACATGCAGAGCCAGACGATTTGATTTATATTTCGATGTCATTTGAAAGTTCATTTTTTTCAATGAAGTTTGAAGTTTTCAAGTAAAATAAATTGTTATAGTTTTGTGATAATTAAAATTTTTTTCGTATTTTAGAGATGCGATACATTCAGCTGATTGCATTTCAGTTGGAAAGTGTTTCATAATCAATGCTTTATGCATGATTTATCTTCCTTATTAATATACTCCAGCGTTATCACTTTGAAAGACGCTTTGGCTGACAACAATGAATCTGACTTTCTAAATGCTAAAAAATAATTTAAAATCGAATATTTTCTTTAATTTTTGTTCTTCTAGCAAAAATATTTCAATGTGCAATCCAAATTTTTAATTTTAAGATGGATAACAAGAATATGTTAAGAAACACAATCATTCATTACTTGAGAGTAAATCCACAAGTACCATCCTAACAGAAATATATGATCTTACCGAAATTTACTAACAGTACTAACAATAACACAAGTATTAACAATAATGGATACCGAACTCGGTCAAAGCTCAAAAGCATTTTGCAATCTGAAGCCCAAGTTCAGGCCGTTCAAAACTGTTAATTATTTATCACATCACCAAACGATATACAGTAGAACCTCCATATATCGAAGTCGATGGTTCGACGAAAAAAAATAATTCAATATAAAGGTTTTAATATCTGGTTGCACAACAGGTTTCGATGATAATTCATCAGAAAAGTGTTCACATTTATTAAGTCCATGAAATACATCATCAGGAATATTTTTGTCAAATTGAAAACCATGATATATTGTATCAAACGCAACCAACATTTCTTGTTTAGAAGGCAAAAAAAATTGAACATGCACTGTCATCATATAACTGTATCCCATGCCCCCGTTCAAATGTCCCATTTGTAAGAACGGAAAACAGTGGGTGCCTTGATATTGATTGGATGAGCTGATGAGGGTGGGGGCTCACAGTAATAGTGACCAGTTGGCACCCAATTCGCAGTGACCTTGACTCACCCTTCTTTCTTCCTCTCGAGTCGAGGCTTTTACGTTTTTTTTTTCTTATAACATTCGTCAGTGCTATAAGTGTTCTATTATGATTCTGCTATGTTAATGAACATTACGTAACTATCTCTCTCTAGAATCGTTAAATAAACGTCCGATACAATTTAGAAAATAAAATCCCCTATATTTTCTCTACATTTCCTTTGCTTTTCTGAAACAATATTAAAACAATTTAAAAATATATTCTGCTTTTAAAATAACACCCTGAAATAGCACTATAAGTTTGAGAGCATGTAATTTCTTAGTTCACAGGAAATGGTATAATACTTCTGGCTTGACGGTAGAAGAGACGCTATGCAAATGTAATGTCTTCGGTTCGAATCAAAGCGGATATCTAAGTTTTGCAACTTGTACTGCCATCTCGTGCCAAAATACTCCAAATTATTTTCTAATAATCTACAGAATTTTCTGTTTAAAAATCTGAAGTTTTATCAACAAATTACCTAACTTAAGCAAATTATTAAGCTTCCTTTTTTATATAAATTTATTTTGATATCAATTTGAAAAAATTCTTAAGTATCAACCACAGATGGAAATTACATTATCTATTATGGCAGAGGATGTTTTGCCTTAAAATTAATTTTCTTGTAGTTCGTAAAGTAAAATTTCTTCTGTCTAATAAACATTAGTTGATATTTCTGTTAAGTGTTAGCATTAAAAAATTATAATGTATTTGGTATTTCCTTTTTTAGGGACTTATTTATATAAACTTCCCTAGTATTGTGGCTCATAGTCTCCCCTTGCCACTCATTAATCGTTATTATGAAAAATTAGGATTCCTTGTTGAAGACCCATGTCTTCCGACTCGTCCTGGGGACTTAAACAGCTATTTGGATAGCCGGATAAGATTCCTTGTTGTAAATGCTGTTGCCATTTCAAAAGAAATAATATTTAAAAGAAGCGCTGAATAATTAATACTATTTTAGTTGTTTAAATAAAAAATTTAAATATTTTTTAAATAGCAACAGTATTTTAACAATGGAAGCTAAATCATATAAATATTACTTCTTAATGGCAACAGCTTTTCAACAATTAAAGTAATAATAAGTATAATTAAAGTAATTTATAATTAAAGTAATTATAATTTCACTTTTCGAGCGTTTTTTCTTAGAGCTTTTGTGAAACGCTTAGTCTTGTGTGATTTCATGAAATGATTAGCCCATATACCAAATTTCAATCCTGTATCAAATTTTGAAGGAGGTGGTTCTCATTTGTTCGGCAAATCGAATATTTTAGTAAGCTGCACCCCCCTAAACTAGCAAATATTGGAAATCTGAAATTGCACACATTTTTTCTTTCGAACGATTTACCCATACACCAAATTTAATTTGAGGTTTCTATCTCCAAGACCAAGACATTAGGTTACGGGGTGCCTGCCTCTAGGAGACTCATCCCCACATCGAAAATATGGATGTCAGACTGTATGGTGTTAGTTTTAGCAATAGCAATATGCATGGTCAGCATGTGCGCTCCACTCCTGTGGGCGTGAAGTATTTGGTCAGTTGAATATTTGGAGATTGGTCTGGTGATGATGTTGTCTTGGCAATGGTACATGCTTGCTCGGCTGTAAAAGAAAGGGCGGGAAGGGCAAGAAATTCTCGAGAGCGAGCCACATTAAAAAATTAATAGGCGCAGAAATCTATTTCTACAACTATAAAAAACTCAAGTCTACAAGTTAAGAATATATAAAAATTAAGATTAAAGATTTAATACAAGTATTTACATTTACATTTAAGTTTAGTTTTAGATTTAAGTTTATGATGTCAAGAATTTAAACAATTAAAAGAATTAAGTTAAGAGATAAAGACAGAGATTTGTAAGTACATAACAGATGTGATGATGTCCGCGGTCAGCAATGATATAATTTGCAAGTACTGCGCTGGTGTCAAATGTGTGGGCAAGTGCTAGCCTCCTGAAATTCTATTGGATAGCTCAGAATCCGCAGTTGGAACCACCTCCGCTCACCGAAGTGACCAGTTGTGGCGTCATCCGCCGATGCCAAGTGGAACCTATCGGGAAAAACGTTGAAGTTTATTACTTCAACTAAATAATCTATTTCATTGCAAAGCATGCTTTTTTATCATTTCACTTTTTGATGTCGAGATCCTCTACAAAACATTTTTAGAAAATGTTATTTTTTCAGGGGTTTTTATCGAACAATTGACCCGTGTACTAAATTGCAAGTCTATTCAGAAAGTGCCTAAAAAACCATAACAGACAGACACTTAACAATTAGTATATATAAATTGAAACATAATCAGTACCAATACAAAACCACTAAACCTATTCCATGTTCAAAATGGATAAATTTTTAGTAATTAATCAGAACAATCACATATCAACTCCAAAGAAAATTTGCACATCATGAAGTTTTTAAAACCATAAAATAGTGAATTACTAATAGAACACACAAGTAACATTATTTGATTAATATTGAAACATTATTTTAAAAAATTTCCGATTAAAGCCAATGCATCCTGTCTCAATTTCACAAACACACACAATAATATATGCAAGAAAATATAAATTACTTAGAGCTTAACTTTGCTCATGCTCTAACTCTATAAAAAATAATACTGCATTCATGAAAAGACAATATGTGACAATTTATTTTATAATACATATTTTATTTTAAATTTGCTAAATAATTAGCTATTTTTTCCATAGCTGCCGCGCTTCTCTCTTTAGCTACAACATCTCTTTCAATCAAGTCCAATTTAAGTCGTTTGGCCTTCAGTTGGCCTTCTGCTATTCTGTTAGATAAATCTAATTGCAAGGCAATATCAGCTAGTGCTTGAGCTGTCACTTGTTGGGAATCAACAAGGCTTTGTGTTTTTTCGGCAGGAAGCACTAACGGCCTGTTTCGCCTTCGTTTTCCATTTTTCAGTGTGTTTTTTGTATTGTGTGGAGTGCCTATTTGTGTGTGTGAAGTGCTTGGTTGTACATCTGGAGCGCCTATTTGTGTGTGGGGAGTGCTTGGTTGTACATCTGGAGTGCCTATTTGTATGTAGGGAGTGCCTGTTTGTGTGTGTGAAGTGCTTGGTTGTACATCTGGAGTGACTGGTTGTATATGTGAAATGCATGTCTGTGAGTCTGTGTATATTTGTGAGTCTATGTATATTTGTGAATCTATGTATTCAGTGTCTTGTGAAATGTGCTCTACTTCTTGTGTTGTTTGGAATGTTTGAATTGAGTCTGGAATGCTTGTCACGTCACAGACAATTGTTGGCTGAAGCTGAAAAATAAAAAAAAATTATGTCTTTAAAATGAGGCAACATATACAAAGTTTCATTAAAAAAATAATGTGTGTGATGTATATTATACAAAATATTCATCAACAAAATTATTATAAGACATGGGTGAATATCATAAACTGTCACCTAAAAATATAAATTAAAGAATCATTTTACATTGTTAAATTCATAAAAATACCTTAAATTTATTAAAGTGCACATGAGCAATAATTTCTAATCTGGCAAAGTATATATGTAAATACATTAAGAAGAAAGGTTCTGTTTAATTTAATAATTTAATTTCAGAATGCAAACTAACATCGATATTAACAAATATTCCAGATTATCTTACACAAATTTAGACTAAACACAACTTCAGCTTTTAATTTTTCTGAAATAGGGCATGTAACAATTTGATTGTTAAAAATATATTTATATAATATATTATTTATATACACACAAGATATATTTATAGACATTATATATTTCATTTTATGGCGATGCGGTGGTCGAGCAGTCAAGGCGAGCTTTTCCAAGCGATTGTTCGACCGCCACGTTGTGGGTTCGAGTCCCATGTAAGGCATGGATGTTGTGTTGTTGAGCGCAGTGTGTTCCACCCACCCCCCCCCTCTGGTGCGCCTGGGGCAACGTCCTGGCCGATGTATAGGCGAATGATGGAAGTCAAGTGCCTGGCCATTTGATAAAAAAAATTATTTCATTTTATTATATAGTGTATAAAATGCTGCGACTGCCTTTTAACAGACTAGAAACTGACATTACATTTCTATTATTTATAAAAATAATTATCAACTGTCTAAAATAAAATGTCCAAATATATTTTAAGCCAATGTAATTCGAAAAAGATAATAAAGCACGTTCTACATTAAAATATGAAATTGAACTGTTAAAATTCTTTTAAATTTCATTATCATTAGATATTAAAGACTGAAAAACCTAAGTCACAATATTATTAACAGGGTTCATCCTAGGTGTTTTTCGCAGGGCGGCCCGCCCCGCTGCCCTTAGAAATTAGAAAACTCGCTCCGCTACCCTCACAAATTAGAAAACCCATCCTGCATGCCCCAGTACTATAATTTTGAGCCCTGACATCAAAAAATGCTGCCCTTCTTTTAAAAATGACACTTCTACATATATTATCAAATTTTCAAAACATCGAGAAATGTGCGACATTTTTTCACATTCATAATTTATTAATTTTTTAAGAGTGTCGTTTATTTCCCTTCACGTGCACTGCAGTGGCGAGTTTTTTTCACCCATACCCTTTTCCCCATTGATTGCACGTTGAATGAGGTGGTATTTTGCTGAAATAAGTATTAAGTAAACATGTATAATAACAGATAAGTAAATAAAAAACATACAACTCCAATTTTTAATAGTTCCTCTTCGTGTGATAAATTTTAAGGACTAGTTGGTTCTTTTTGGCAGGGTGAGATAACTTACGCTTTGCTGAAATAAGATTCAAAGCATTTGAGGCCGCCATTGCTTAGAATGTAAAATCCCAACAAAACTGCATTTATTTTACGCACATTTACGAAATACTACATCTGATAAAATGTAGTTTGTAGGACTGTTACTGCCATCAAATGTAAAAGATTGTAAACACAGTTAATATCTCATAAAATCATATGGCGTGTTATTTCCGTTAAACACACAGGAGTCTCGGCTTTAAAAGTGCCTGACGAGTCTACCTCGTCAAATCAGCTTAGCGGTAGTGCAATGGTAAATTATGCTGCAGAATTCAACATTTCTTCTGAATTTTGTTTTTTGAACAAATGTTGACAAAATGTAAAATCATAAAAACTGGCTCCAACATTGGGGAGAAGTTTTTCCAGTCCTACCAGATTCCACAAAAATTATTAATTAATAAATTTATTATTATGGCAATTTTATATATTATTTGCTATTTATGCGAATTGTAATAAATAATTAATCAATTTGCTATTTATTTGCCTTTGATGATTCGGGCTGTAGGAAAAAAGAACGTATCAACTTTATAGCCCTGTATATAATATTGTTCTACAAATAAAAACAATAAAATACATATTATATAAATATTTAGATAAATTAAAGCATTTATATATCATTACAATCAAAATTTAGTTGAATATCAGAAACGATGAAATATAGCAAATTTATAAAGTGATATGAATCATCGTACTATATATATTTTATAAATTAAAAAATAATTAAAGTTAACTTACCTTTTGCCATTTATCCACAGTTTTATTAGCTCCACCATGAGAATTAAGCAAGTCACATAAATCTTTCCACATGTGATTTCTCTGGCTATGTGTAAAAGAATTGGAGAGTAAACCTTTATTTAATTCCAGATTATTTTCCATATATGAAATTAGAGTTTCAAGTTGGCCTTTGCTAACTTTAGTTCTTTTTGAAGCCATGTTAATTCACAATGATAAAACTAAATAATTATAAACGAAGAGAAGCAACACGAGGTATAACAACAAGTTGAAATAAAATGTAAACTTGAAGCAGACGATTCTCGCAGTACAATGTCCGCATTTGATTGGTCTAAATAAGCTCCGCCTTAAAGCCTCGATCACAGTACAGCTTGGTGCAGAAAATATTTACGAATTCACTTTACGAAGTGTTTGTGGTACGGAAACTGCATATCTTCGTAAACGATGGACCGGAATTACATCGGAATTAGACCGGTGAGAAAACTATTACGATGTGTTGGTGGTAGGGCCCGGTCTGGCCCGTGAGTTTAGGCCCAGTGTTTTTTTCAGGCATACATCTGAGAGGGGCATTTTATATTAACCTAGTTTCTATTGATGTGACAACATTTAGATTTATTTATATAAGACAAATAAAAACTAACCTTTTCCTTAAGTTTCATTCGCCCCCTCCCCATTAACCATAATTACATTGTTGTTAGATAGGTAGTCCCTTTGCCTCCATAATGATATCTTAAACATTAATTATTTTATTCAAATTTTTGTTCAACAATGAAATTATGTATTATTTGATCTAAAGTTAATTTAATTTAAATCAATATATGGTTTATATTTGATTAGAGGGGGGTCGTATAACAATGAATCCACATATGTATGGTGATATTAAAAATGCAAGAGCGATACTAATTGTGAGACAAACAAAACTAAATACTAGGGAATATTAATGTTTAAAAATGATTCACGCTCCAGAGTTTGTGTAGTAAGTCATTAAGAGATAGTGAGCATTGAAAGACACTAGAGCATAGATGCTTTGCATGGATCTAGTGAACATCTAGTGAATAAAATTTTCTGACAGCTGTTCAAAACATTGCCTTTTTATGCTACAACACAAACCGGTAGTAATTAAAGTTTCAATTCTAAAATTGTGCACTACACAATATGGTCACTTGGAACTTCCCATGCTGATATAAGACGATATATGTCTTTAACAAATTTTAATATATTAAATACATATGCTTGGGATAAAAATCCCAAGCATATGTATTTTTATCATAAACCTTTTATCCCAAATAACTCAATTCCCCTTCATTATTGATGGGCAAACCATTAATATGTAATAATTTAATAAGCATTATTATTTTATATAACCCAAACTTATAAATGTGAAATAAATTAATGCATGTTCATGTTGTTTAAAATCAATTAATTTAAAAATGTCATTGATTTTAATGAATATTTTTTTAAAAAAATAAGTGATTTACATCAATAATTTTTTTTTAAACCAAGTAATTAAAATCTCGATTTAAATCAATCTATCCTGTCGACCTCCCCCCCCCCCCTCCTTCCAATTTTTTTTAATTATACACTCCCCAGTTTATGAATTCTGAAGAACTCCCGGCGGGGGGGGGGGGGGGGGGGTACTTTATGGCGGATTTAAAAAATTAAAAATATTTTAATTTTTATTTAATATAATTTATAAAACTTCATTTGTATTTCATAATAACTAAAATAAAAAATTGAAAATTTTAAAATTATTAAAAAAACTTGTTAATAAAAAAAATTTCGCTTTTAAATTGAAAAAAGAATTCGCTTCTGACATCCGCCCTATGGAAATTTCTGGCTTCGCGCATGTTTACTGGTATATTTCCTTCTTTCTGTAAAAATTATTTTAACATTTTAATAATTAATAACGTTTGCCTTTTTTAATTTACTAAATGATAAAACGTATTAAAGACGTTAATTTTGTACCTTTTTTTTCATTTACAAAACTAAAAATGTTCTATGTTAAATAAAAAATAACTATATTTATTAAACAAATAATACGCAAACAGATGCGGATTTTAATTTATTAGATAATGTAAAGAAATCTAAATATACAAGGATTATAAGAACTTTGACAGTAATAAATTAGCTCTGACAGGAAATAACAGCGCCCTCTAGCAACCGTTCTGGAACTACACATTCCCCACTTTCTAAATTGAAATTTTCCGGCCTTTATTATCACATAGGCAACGGCAACGCATAGCATTGATTCAGACTAATCCGCCAACACGAGGGCTTATTCACTGCAATGCACTCCCGCCAGAATATCACGTGATACACACGTCAGGCGCGAATTTCAGCAGACTTAGCTCTTCCGATTGATTGTTTCTTTTGTCTTTTTGTGTGACGTCCTTAGATATGTGGCCGCGATGAAGGAATAGAGTACTTTGTTTTCTTCATGAGGAAATGTACAGTTCAATTAGTTTATGCGTGATTTTGATATTGAAAATACACACACACATATATAGGGGGCGCGGTAGCCCATTGGTTAGCGCGCTGGAGTTGCACTCGGTAGGCCCGGGTTCGATTCCAGCCACTGCCAAAACTGCCGCCGTGTTCATGCGGAGTACGATGATGTTAAACATGTGGGTCCGTAAGTCCTTCCGAGAGGTTGGTGGTAGGGGAAGGAGGGTACGGTCCCTGTGGATGCCTCCCCCACTGGGTTCCGGTCTTAACTGGGTGGAACTTCCCGGCTGTCCAAACAGTTACCTTACACCTTTCTGGTAGGTCGGACAGTCTGGGTCTCAACAACAACACACACATATATATAGGGCGCGGTAGCCCATTGGTTAGCGCGCTGGAGTTACACTCGGTAGGCCCGGGTTCGATTCCAGCCACTGCCAAAACTGCCGCCGTGTTCACGCGGTGTGCGATCACATTAAACATGTGGGTCCGTAAGTCCTTCCGAGAGGTTGGTGGTAGGGGAAGGAGGGTACGGTCCCTGTGGATGCCTCCCCCACTGGGTTCCGGTCTAAATTGGGTAGCACTTCCCGGCTGTCCAAACAGTTACCTTACACCTTTCTGGTTTTTCCCGGCCGTCCAAATAGATGCTCAAGTCCTTGGTGACGAGTCGGACGGTCTGGGTCTTCAACACCTTTCTGGTTTTCGGACCACTTTTCTTCTGGTTTTTCTCCACTGGTTTTTTTTTTCTGGTTTTCGGACCACTTCTAACATTTCTCTTCACTCCATTACTGGTATTCCCCCTATCCATATAGTAATTAACACCAACTATATAAAATATGCTTTTTGGAAACATCGTTTAAATCTCTTCTCTAATTTGCCCGTCCCGGACCCTTCCCTTTTCGACTCAAACTGCCCGGTTTCTACTATCCCTCCTTCTAATCGTATTGCTAACCTTGTCCCCCTCCCTCCTCTTTTTCTAAATTCAATGTTTATACAGATGGCTCTTCCATTGATGGAAACACTGGTTTTGCTGTCTGTATATTCAATCATGATACGCTTCAAGAAACATTCACTAGCTAATGGGAACACAGTTTTTCAGGCAGAAATTGCCGCCATTAATTTTGCTATTAATTGGGCCTCAACTAATAATACTAAAATTAATATTTTCACAGATAGTTTTTCTTCTCTTTCGGCTCTAAATTCCATTAAAAATAAATCCTCTTATCTTTCAAAAATTAAACTTAATGCTTTAGCAAACAAAAATCTTATTAATATTCGTTGGGTTAAGGCCCACTCTGATATCTCGGGAAATGAGACTGCGGATAAGTACTCCAAACTTGCTACCTCCTCGGGTTCTCCCTTTTCCCTTCCCTTCCCGTTTTCCCTCCTTAAAAAATTTTGTAAACAAAATATTTCTCATCATTGGCAAATTTTTCTTAACTCTTATATTTCCCCCCGGACACATGATCCGGCCCGGATTTCTTCCTTCCTCCCTCTGGTCAATCCCTCCCTCCAAATTACTAACAAATATTTAATATATTTTTTAACTGGGCATGGCCCATTTTTAGATTATCTCCATTATTTTAAACATAAATCCACCTCTTGTTGCACCTGCGGTTCTTTCGGCAATGCCGACCATTTTGATTTTTCTTGTCCCCATACAAAAAATTTTCATCTTACAAAACCCTCCCCTGCCAATTGCGCAGCCTGGTTCTCGAGAGTCAGTTCAAATAAATCTTCTATAGATAAAATTAAAAACTGTGTTCTCATTGCTAGAGACATCTCTAATCAAATTTCCTGATCAGCTTGTGAGCCTCTCCCTTTCCCCCCTTTTGGTCGGTGGTCCCCTGTTGTCCTTTTCCCTGGAGGTGTTACCCTCTCTTTGTTTGGTTGCCTTGTTTTGTCTGTGTTTTGTTTTTGTCTTTGTTTTGTCTGTGTTTTGATTGTGCCCCGTTTGTTGCTGTTTGTCTTGGTTTAGTTTTTGTTTTTGTCTTCGTTGTTGTTTTTGTTGTATTATTTCTCATTGTGCACCAGTTGAAGTAACAATTGTTCAAGAATTATTGTAATCCGTTTTAATGTGTCTTTCACTGTTTAAACTTTATATTGTTTCAAAATGTGAAACATATTATGTAAACTCTCCTGTAAATTTTTGATTCTCAAAATAAACGCTGCTGGACCGTCGAACGAAAGCCATGGAAGTTGGGAGTTGGTTTCGGCTAACTCCTTCCCGGCCGTCCAAATGGATGCTATCAGTTTTCCGCCTGTAAAAGTTATGTGGGTGCTCTTGCTATGGGCGCCCATAGCAAAGGAGGTCATAGAACTTATTAAAACAGGGCGAACTCAAGGACGAAATGTACAATATCGATTACCTTGATGCCTACGTTTGTGGCTTTCGAAATTTGTATGGGCTCCCATGGCAAGGACGTCCATAGAGTTTCTTCCAAGAGCATAACAAGGATGAGACGCACGATATATATTAGCTTGACACCTACATTTGGGACCTTGATGTTCACGAGAAGGCAAGTGCTCCCTTATGCTCCCCTATGGGCGACCATGGTAAGGACGTCAATTGAACTTTTTCCAGCGGGGACAATCTCACGGACGAGACGTACAGTAACTATTCATTAGTTTGATAATCGTGACGTTCAACATTCCTATGGGCGCCCATGGCAAGTGTTTTTGTTTTGACCCAGACTGTCCGATCTACCAGAAAGATGTAAGGTAGCTGTTTGGACGACCGGGCAGTGCCACCCAATTTAAACCAGAACCCAGTGGAAGAGACATCCACAGGGACCGTATACCCTCCTTCCCCTATCACCAACCTCTCGGAAGGATTTACAGACTCACATGTTTAACGTGATCGTACTCCACGTGAACACGGCGGTAGTTTTGGCAGTGGAAGGAATCGAATCCGGGCCTACTGAGTGCAATCAATTCCCGCGCGCTAACCACTGGGCTGTCGTTCCCCACTCCATGGCAAGTGTGCAATGTTTCAGCTTTTAATGTCACAGAGGCTTTTGGAGGGTCTGGAAAGACTGTTTACTACACCTGAGGAAATCGAAACTTTGGCTCCGTTAGGTTCTGTTCTGAGGGCAATAATATATAAGCTGGGATCTCATGCGCTGGGAGCCCATAGAGGACTGCAAGGGATCACTTAAGCTGAACTGGATATTCAAGGTTACAAGCTAGCAATATTGAACGCTTCATCCTTTAGTTCCTTCCTGGAAAATATTACATGGGCGCCCATAGTGGAGGGAAAGGATGACACATGCCTTCCCATAGACGTTCAAGGTTAGACATGTAAGTCTCAATCTAGTCGATATTGAACGCCTCATCCTTGAGTTTATCGCCGATGAAATTAGTTCTACGGGTGTCCTTGCTATGGGCGCCCATAAGAGAACGCTTGATGGAACTTATCATACCGTGTACATTTAAAGATATAAATGTAGATTACAAGCAAGTCAATATGGAACGCCTCATTCTTGAGTTTGTCACCCCTGGAATTAGTTCTATGCGCGTTCTTACCATGAGCTCCCATAGCAATTCCCGCGCGCTAACCACTGGGCTGTCGCACCCAATCCCATGACAAGTGTGCAATGTTTCAGCCTCTTATATCACAGTGACTTTTGGAGGGTCTGGAAAAACTGTTTACTACCCCGGAGGAAATCGAAACTCCGTTAGGTTCTGTCCTGAGGGCAATAGCATTAAGCAGGGAGCTCATGCAATGGATGCCCGTAGAGGACTGCCATGGGCGCCTATAGGAGAGTGTAAGGGGCTCGTTTACCCTCCCCTGGACGTTTAAGGTTACAAATGTGAACATTAAGCATGTCAATTTTTTCCGTCTCATACTTTAGTTTGACCACAAGGTCGACTCCCTCCTACAATTACCACGCTTTGTTCTTGATAGTGCAATATTTTTGACACTCTCTCATCTAATAAAAGCAGAAGTAACTAGTAATACTAGTAGTTTGATAGCCTTGAAAATACTTTAAATAGAAAATAAATAAATATAATAGAAAAAAGTAATAAAAATTAATAATAATAAAATAAAATTTAAATTATATATATATATCTGTGTGTGTGTGTGTGTTTTCAATATCAAAATCGCGCATAGACTAATTGAACTGTAAATTTCCGCATGCAGAAAACAAAGCCCTCTCTTCATTCAACTGCTGCCACAAGGTCAGATGAAATTCGCGCTTGACATAGGCCGGATTCAGACTGATCCGTTCGTACGTTGCCCATCCGTTGGGAGCTGTACGTCAACCAATCACAGGCTCGAACGCACGACCGTGCGTTCATCCGTTGAACATGGTTCAAGTTCATGTTTCACGGATGCGTTGGTCACGTGATGCGTTACCTTCTGAAAAGACACCAATGAAAAGGCTTCTCTTGATAAACAAGATGGCTGTCACTTCGATCACAGGATTTCCAAATGCAAGAATGATTTCGGATATACCTCAGACTATATGAAAAATATTCTGATTGGTGAGTTATTATTTGTTTATTTAAAAGAAATATGGGAAGTTTACTCTTAAATCTATGCCAGTTTGACGATCATTAGATAAATTACTTGTGTGATCACTTGTTCATTTGAACGTGTGGTCATAAAATTTTATTTTAATGTATACCGATCGCCTAATTTACTAATTTGGAACTGTACAATGACCCGACTTGATCCAATTTAAAAATGTGATTAAAGTAATCTCCCCACATCTAATGTTCAATGTAAACTAGTACGCTCTCAATGAATGGATATTTGAGTAAAATTTATTGTAAATATTTTATAGAAACATAGCATTTAATCGCACTCAGTTATTCATCATGACCATACCAAATATTTCTATCCCTTCCGGACTTTATCGGTATTTCAAGTTTTGCGATGTCATACATTTTCACATAGTTAAGAAATCTGTCAGGATGTGTAGTATGTGATGCTATTTATAAATTGTTGAAATTCCCTTTAGATATAACAGTTTTTCAATAAATTATAATTAAATCCGAAAATAATGATTTAAATAATTATTTGTATAATGTGTTTAGTATGTTTTTGAGTCCTAAGTATAATGTGTGTTGTTTTTTAAACATTCCATATTCTGTATCCTTATGTGAATAAAGTAAACAACCCAAACCATATTTTGTTGCAGACTTCGCATATAGTATATTTGTTATGTGGCATGCAAATTTGGGAATCTTATACACTTTTGTAATTTTTTTTATTGTACAATTTATTTTGGCATTTATATTAGCATTTATCAACTTCAACACAGGGTCCTCGTCCTAGCTATGAATGTTCTGATAATATATACTATTGAGACTACTTAACACGAAAGTGAAATATTGGTTAACACGATATGCAGGCTGTACCAATATATTTGTTTCATGCAAAATAATAGTTAAGATGCAATGGTGAATTTATATACCGACGAATACCAGGGACCTCGCTTCAGAGGAGAGCCTCATTTTGAACGAAAAATAAAAGTAAAATATCTTTAAGAAAAAAAAAAATTTCTTAAAGATTTTCAATAGTGAAGAAGGAAATAAGGACGAACTCGAAAATGAATCCCAAAAAGTGGATTTAAAGTGTTTGTATTCGTATCTATGTGGAGAAAACATAATTCAAGCATTTCCAAATGTTGAAATAGTACTTCATACTTATCTGCGTTTGATGATCTCCAACGCTAGTGGGGAAAGGTCATTCTCTAAATTAAAACTAATCAAAAACAACTTAAGAAATGTAATGACTGAAAAGGGGTCATCAAATCATTTGTCAATTCTTAGCATTGAAAACTACCTTGTTAAAACGTTAGATTTTACTTATTGATACTTTGTTGCATCAAAAGCCAGAAAATGTCCAATTTAAAGTACCATAAAAAGTTTTAACTCTTTTCTTAGTATTGTGCTGTAATATCAATATTTACCGCACAGTTTAACAAATAAAAATGTATAATATTTAAACACTTGTATCGTTTAATATTTTCATAAAATATTACTATTCTCATCTTAATTTAATTTCTGTTCAAACTTTTGGGTGCAAATATTTCAAGTATGTTTATTAGATGAAAAAAAAAAAGCGTAGCAGGATTTGTATAGAACGAGATTCAACGTGTTTATTTTTAAGTACTTTTTTTTTCTAAACTGGTTTTTAGAGTATGTGTGTGTGTGGGGGGGGAGGGGGGCTCTTCAGAAAAGATTGCCGGGGCCACATTCTCCCATGATTCGCCACTGTTAATATGAAATGTATGTTCTCTTTTATCCAGTGCCAATGCACTTCTGTGTAACAGGCGGTTTGTACTTACTCGCATTTTATGTGCAAATCCCAGAGATCTTGAAAATAGTGACTTTTAGATTTTGCAATTGTAAATCAATATTTGTGTAACAACATTTTGTCCATTACATCTGTAAACAACATCTTAATCGCTGATATGTTATGTATATATTTATGTTAATTTTTTTACATAATTGTCTATAAATTTTATTGTAATTATTAGTTTTTTTTTGTTTTGTTTTTTCAAGAAAAAAATGCCAAAAGAGTTAAAAGCACAGCTATTATATTTATATAATACTGGTATGTGAAAAAACTTTTGGCGAGTAATCACTGAGCTGAAATTTCTGAATTATTCACTCGTTATTAGTAGAATTTTATAGCTTATTATGTGCAGCATTACAATTAGATTTGTTATATTTTCATTTTGCTAACTTGTTTGAATACAGAAGAAATCTATTTAGCAATATTCTTCAAGGTTCGTGTGGTATTCAAGTTCAAGTCTGATATTTATTACCATGAATATTTATCTACAGCTAGATACCATAATTTAAAAATATTCATTCTAATAGTTAAGGACAAGCAGTTTTGATGTGTTTTTTTTTTACCAAGGGTTATAAAGTGATACTAATTCTGATTTAATTTGTTACAGGAATTTAAAGTGTCTAGAAAGATATATTTCTTGAAGGACTGAAAAATCTACAGCTGGTGCACACATCCTCTGCTCTGATCCCTTAAGATTGTTGTTGTTGAAACCCAGACCGTCCGACCTACCAGAAAGGTGTAAGGTAACTGTTTGGACGGCCGGGAAGTGCCACCCAATTTAGACCGGAACCCAGTGGGGGAGGCATCCACAGGGACCGTACCCTCCTTCCCCTACCACCAACCTCTCGGAAGGACTTTCGGACCCACATGTTTAACGTGATCGTACTCCGCATGAACACGGCGGCAGTTTTGGCAGTGGCTGGAATCGAACCCGGGCCTACCGAGTGCAACTCCAGCGCGTTAACCAATGGGCTACCGCGCCCCCTCCCTTAAGATTGTGAAGAAGTTAAGGTATGTTTTTGTCACATTAATTTCAGTGCTTGACATTTACTATTCCTAGTTAATATACTGTAAATTAGAAATTCCTTAATTGGTGATTAAAAAGTGTAAAGTGGATGAATTTAAGTAAACATTAGATGTTGCTGTGCTGTTAAAAGTTAAATACTTGTATATAGAACTTTGTGGGGTAAACTGTTCCATATTTATAATATATGCTAAGTAAGTTTTTATAATGACAAACACATCTAACATATAAATACAATCTTGCTGTAGTCATTTTAATTCATAATCTGCAATTTGAATCCTCGTGATTTGTTTATCAGTCTCTAACACACACATGTGGGTTAGTCATTTCATTTTCAAGGACTTTCCAATGATCATTCGGAAACACCTGACCTGTGCATGCAAGCAGCTCACTGAGTAAAGAAATATTATCAAAAAATTAAATTTAGCATTTTTAAAATTAAAGTTTTGAAAATTAAAATTAAAATTTTCATTACAATAATCAATCTGGTCAACTAAAATTTCTTAGAATAAATGCTAATTTTATTCTGATTTCCAGTTTTATATAAGCAAGCTAAACAATTTGAAATCAACTGTAAAAGTTACTGGTTTTAGATTTAAATTGTATCTTGTGAAAATAACCTGTTTCAAATTAAATTATAACTATCGTGAAAAGGATCAAATTGAATTTAAACTGCATTCATTGTAGGACCAATTTTAATATGATTCATATATTGCACATGTAATACATAACCCATTTGTCTTAAAAAGTTACTGCTAGTTTGGGACACCACCACAGTATGCATCAACATATCAAGTGCATTTATTGCCCACGCAGAAGGTGTTTACTTAGGCACATAAGCAGGCTATGATGCCAAGTAGTAGCACATGCCACACTGTAGCAGGCATATATTTTTTAATATGCGTAAGCTGCATTTTAATATTTTCTTTGTTAGCACAGCCTATTCCACTGAATAGTGGGTGCATGTATTTAGTTTGCATAGGTCACATTTTATTTTTAGGTAGTGTAGTATAGCAACTTATATCTAGATAAAATAGTGCTCACATATTATTTGTTTATAAAAGTTATTGCTAAAATAGTGACTGTTATAGATAACAATTTTTAATTTTTCAATTCATTAGTTTTTTAATTGGTAAACATTTAATGATTTTTTAAAACTATTTTAACTAATGAAATAATTTAATATTCCAAGATAAAATTACTTTTATATAGTTTAATTTAGGAGTCAGAGTCGGTATATTTTTACTAACTCCGACTGCACAGCCCTGAGTGTTCTCAATGATCAGTTTGTAAACATATGATGAAAATATTGCATAAAAGGAAGAATTGCTAATGACCATTATATATATAGAAACATGACATGTGAAATATGCCATGCTAATGGGGATTAAGATTTAGCAACTTGTTGGCACTAAAGTTAAAGCTTCATATCATTTCAATATTTTAGAAGCATTTTCATTGTCCATGAAATATTATTTTTTGAAAATGTTTCATATAAGCTAAGATAGCTACACTATTTTCAATCTGCTTCTCCTGCATAAAAGTCATATTTGGTTGTAGAAAATTGCATTTTTGTATAACTAGCTGACAGCCAGCGGTTACTTTTTTTTATCAGGTACGACTAACGATAGAACTGAAAGCCTCACTTTTTTATGATCAAAATCTACTGCTTTATGGTATACATTAATCCAAATGCAGAAATTTCAAATAGAATTTTAAAGTTTAAAAAAAAAAGTATTCATAACAAAAAAAAAATGAAGACATGGGTTGCCCATGTGTGATTTATGTCAGGCCTTTGTTGATATTCTATTCATTTAATTTTGTAAAATAGTTGAAAATGATATTTCTTTAAAACTATACATTTTATTTTTTACAGGTTTTTCTGAATTCAAGTATGGACTAGAAAATTTAAAGAAAGTTTGACTGGATCTAGTTTTGTTTTAAAAAAATATTCATATTTGTTGAACATAATCTTTTATAAAATATTTTATTTCTTATATCTAAAAATTTTAGCTGTATACTTCTGAAAAATAAACAAATTAAATTTATGTATTTGATTTTATTGTTAATTAGTATGTTTTGAATTTCTCCATTGGGATTTAATGTTGGAACAAAAATATTGTAAGTATTTAGTTCTTACTCCAAAAGGGTACATGAGTAATTATGATGCACAGTTTTTCGGAGGGGTGTGCTGGCCCCAATATGTGTTCTGTCTGGTGAAAAATATTGAATAAGACAAGTCCAATATTCAGCTTCACTGTTCTTATTAAAATGTTCTCTGCAGAAGCGAAGCTGAATATTCGACTCGTTTTTAACTATCTTATAACAATGGCTATTCATATTACCATTGTTGTAAGCAAACTGTCACCTAACTAAAAGGGCTTGCAGATATTTAAAATATGGAAACTAATATGGTTACACATAAACGAAGAAATATCTCTATGATAAAAATATTTATCAGACTGCTGCAAGACCCAATAAGTTCAACACTTTTCTGTATAGAGGGAAAATATTTTAGCAATGGGCAGTTGATCAACAAATTTGGAATTCTAATTCAGATATGTTTTCAAAACTGGATTCGCAGTTAGTTATATTGGATTTTAGTTTAGATTCAAATGTGGATTTCAGTTAATTTGCTAAAAAAAAAAATTTACTAAATATGTGGATATACTGAATAATAATAAAATATTTTAGCAATATTTTAGCTGGAAAATATTTTAGCAATGGGCAGTTGATCAACAAATTTGGAATTCTAATTCAGATATGTTTTCAAAACTAGATTCGCAGTTCGTTATATTGGATTTTAGTTTAGATTCAAATGTGGATTTCGGTTAATTTGCTAAAAAAAAAAAATTTACTAAATATGTGGAAATACTGAATATACTGAATAATAATAAAATATTTTAGCAATGGGCAGTTGATCAACAAATTTGGAATTCTAATTCAGATATGTTTTCAAAACTGGATTCGCAGTTAGTTATATTGGATTTTAGTTTAGATTCAAATGTGGATTTCGGTTAATTTGCTAAAAAAAAAAAAAAAAATTTCTAAATATGTGGAAATACTAAATATACTGAAATATTCTATTAGATCTATTATAAGAAACATCTGTTCTTCATTTCCATTCAATTAATGTTAATGCATTAATAAAAAATAATTATTTTTCTCCTTTAATGATAATTCATTTCTTTGTTTTCTTTTTTCATTATTCAGTATTTTTCTGGTTTGAGTGGAAGTAAAAACAATATCTGAAAAAATTTATACAAGCACATCTTGCATCATTGATTTTCAATGGTTATAAGCTAGTTTTATTATATTGATGTAAAAAATATAACATTACAGGTTTGAAAGTTGAAAAAGCATTATTAAAATCATATTAATAAAATCAAAATGTGTTTTTGTGAGCATGTCAACTACTGAACTCAGCTTTGAAATTTTAAATGTAAAAATTATCACAACTCAAATTCTAACAAAATGAGCACATTTTATTTTTTTAACTAAATGTTTATTCTGGAAGTCCTATTGGATTAAATTTTTTTTATTGTTAAATATAATTTGCATATTATTTTGATGTCGATGTGAAAAACAAAACTGGCGAAGTAGCCACAAAGAGGAACTACTGAGAAAACCTATAAGATGGCCTGATGGAGCTGTACCATCAATGATGTGAATTTCATTTATATTTATAAATACTATTTATTTAAACTATATATATATATATATTGATATTGCAACAAACAGTTTGTTACCAGCTGCTATATACTCTTGGCTGGTCTGGGTTTTCAACAAGCCTGTTTTGATTGCTCTCAAACCAACATAATTTTAAAATACACGACAATGTGGATTATTCCTTTTATCTATTTTGTATTCTCCATGAAGTAATGTGAAATACTCCGTAAAATCCTACTTGAAATTGAGTGAGGTTATCAAACATTTTTGCTATTGGCTGGTATTATAAAGTTGTTGGCCTGAAAGCATTCTAAACTGATTAAAAAAATAGAAAAAAAAGAAAAATTATAAATGCAAGTGGAAATGTTAAAAGTTCCAATATTATGGGAAAATAGTTTTATTTATAAAGGTAAGCTGATTTTACTGCTAAAATATATCGGAAAGCTTAATGGTGCTTTATTGGCAATTTTTATCACTCAGATTTCCTTCTTTTTACTTTGACGAATATGTTAGGTAAAAATATATATTATAAGAAAGAAGTTACTGCAATCTTTTTAAAATGTCAATTTCTTCTTCCATAAACTTCAGCTTACCAAATTTAATCTGTTAAAGCAATTTAATATTTCAAAGATCGAATAATGATAAGAAGCAAAAAGAATTTGTAGTAATGTGCATTGTTTTATTGAAGATATTAGCTAGGAAGAGCATTGGTTTATGTGAGAGAAATAAGCATTTGTCTTGTCAGATTATATTTATACTTCACACAAAATGCTGACATCTGGTTTAATAATTTTTTAGCACTATTCTCATTAACTATGAGTCAGTTGTTTATTAATCATATTTGTCTATTTCAATATTTGCTGACAGTTGCAGAATATAATTGTGAAGTCAGTTAAATCTAAATCATGTTAATATTTGATTGTTCCACATCAGAAAACAGGATTAGCTTAAGTTGGATTAGATATGAAATTAATTTACTGCTTAAAAAAGTAGATTAAATTTTTTGTGTTTGGATAATACTTGTCACCATCTAAGTAGTAAAACTTAAAATACCAAGAAAGTCTAGGTATTTTGTAAATAGTAATACCTTGGTAGCCAAACAATACTTTAACAAACACTGATGAATATACAAAAGACACAAAATATAATGTAAAAAAAATATGCATAGCAGAATGGGCACGAAATTGTCATTAAGAAGCACCCCAAATTTGCAAAATGGTAAATCTACTAACATATGCACTAAAACCCCGGAGTAGTGCATAAGGTTCATGAAGCCTGTTAGCCAAAAATTATAAAATTTGGAAAGCAAAATAACATTTATATTTAAGGTAAGTATTGTTCAACTTTACTTCTAAAAATGTAACATATCTGGTAAAGATCTCATAAACTAGGTGATTTTTCACAGCCAACATACTATTAAAAATCTGAGTTCTTTTATAAGAAAATGAATGGAAATTCAAAAGATTTTATTTTTACAATTATATATATATAAACCCAAGGCTGTTTATTTAAATTTATACTGAAAGATATTAATTCTGAAGATGCAATAGATGCTAATATATCAATCCTCAATTGTTGGTAAATTGGTGTATTTCAAAATTACTAAATAATTAAGATTTTTGCATTATTGGCGGAGAGAGACTTCCACAAATAAATAATCTCATAAATATATTAAACGAGAATTGTGGTCAAAAATACACAGTAAATACAAATAAGCTCAATTCAAGAATTTACCAAAATAGGATTTCATTTGAAAAATCCCTAAATAGAGAATTTGAAGAAACAGATTTACATATATACTGGGATATGGCCATATCCCAGAAAATATGAGATTGTATCCTTCACCCGGCCCAGGGGAGCGGACACCACTCGAACGGGAAGCCCGATACTTCCAGTAATTTTTTTAAGCTGGAGAAGACATGAAATATTCACAAGGGGAACTGAAATATGAAGCCCTCCATAAAGTTTGTAGGGGGGCATAATTTGGGGGGACATGCCGGCCTTGTCCAAAGAAATTTACAAATTTAGAACACGTTCCCGGCCCGAGGACCATTAAGTCACGGCCGAAATGCTTTTTATTCAAATGTGTTTGTACAAAGAACTAAGACAAAAGTTTTTCAAACATTTATATTTACATATAGCTAAATTCAACACAATAATCTCATGCACTCTATTAAAATTCACTTAAATTTTTGTCAAATTTAAATACGCCCAGCCCGACTTTTTAAATACTGAGCCCGACCCGACTCACGGAACAAATCGGGCCTGCGCTAATTGACCAGACCTCAATATGAATATATTATCATAGAACAATATGAAAATCAATCGAACAGCTGCTGTCAAATAGTAAACAAATCCTAACCAATCAAGTTGAGCCGCACAAAGATTTCTTCTTTCCCACACCATTTGCACCCCCATCGCCTCATACAGCGTGGAAAAAGAGGAAAATCCCTTGTGCTCGAGAACTCCATGCGTTGACGGATTAGTGTGATTCAATGCTCTACGTTGCTCCTCTGACGGATAGCCAACGCAACGGACGAACGCGTCAGTATGAATCCGGCCATAGATATCACGCGGTGTATTTTACCGGGAGTGCATTGCAGTGAATAAGCGCTCATTCCGCCAACGCATGGAGTTCTCGAGACAAGCGGATAAAAGAACAGAGTTCCAAATGACGTCAAAAATTTTGAACGAATCAAAATTCAGCAGCTTTGACGACCTTTCTTTTCTAGCTACGTTTTGCGCCTTGTGCGTGTGCTTATAAATTGATAATATATCCGATTATTACACGTTTGTAAAATGTTTGAAAATTTTCAGAAATATTTTATGTAGTGTCCATCTGGATTTAATTTTGGGGATTGTTCAGCATATAATTCGTTGTATACTTTATTTTGAGGATAGTTAGAATACATGTTAGAATATTGTTAAATTAAATTTTCGATGTTTCCAGTTATAACTTTTTGTTATTGATTTAAAATCAAAAATTATTTTAAGTTTTTCAATATGGTTTCGAAAATTTTAAAAGTTGTTTATTCTGCCATTATGCAATACTTTTATAATGCACAAGAATCGTATTTTGTAAACTTTTTATGAGTATTATTCCCTTTTATTAACATTCAATTGCACTTTCATTTACATTTCAAAACACGGGATTTCTAGATCAAAATCCAATGAAAATCTTTATGCACGTCAATTACGTGGAAATAAAGAAATATATAATCCAATAAAGGTTGCTTCAAAACAACTCAGCGAGACTGATTGAAAAAGATCCACAAAGATTCACAAAATACGTTCGAATAAAGTTTGCAAAATGATCTGTGCAAAAAGATGGGATGAAATACACAGATTACTATACTAAGGGCCGATCCCACCAACGTCTGTTAAAATAGTGCTAATGTCTGATTAACTAATCAGTCACTAAATTTAACGGCCCACTAAAGCATACTTAAAAACCATCCCGTCCCACCAAGCTATTCGACTGTTAAAAACGTTCCGGTTAGTTAATCAATGATTAAACCGATTTTTAGATGATACGAGTTCTCTGATTGGTCCGTTATTTCTATTTCGAAAATACAACTTCAACTTCTACATGTTTACGTTCTTACTTCTCGTAAGGGAGCAATTTATTTATTTTCGTGTTATATCAAATTTGTTCTACAGGAATAATATAAATATCATTCACGTTTACACAAATATATATACATTATGAGAAAAGATTTTGTTATAATTTAGCGGGAATTCTTTCCTTTTTAAGGAAATACGTATTTGAAATTAATGCATATATTTCTAATTTAAGAAGTTACCCAATTAAAAAAAATATCTTTTTAATTGTATTACGATCAGTATATATAGTTTCTTTAATTCGCACTATAAATACTATTTCAATGTGGTAGATTTGTATGAATAGTACTGTCAAAAATGTAGAGAAATGTGTGTGTGTGGAATGGAAACAACCATAAATGTAATTTTATAACTTGGGTTGGGAACCAGTGATTAGTATGCTCTGCTATGTAACACAATGGTGCTATTAGATCATGATGCAAATCCATAAAAAAGTAATGCACAAAATTGAAAGAAAAATATATCCCTAATAACAAACTTTAAAGTATATTATGCTTTTGTTTCATGTATAACCCTACAATAGGATAGATATGAATTAAATAAGCCCTATCCAAGAACCAGGTGGTGCGTCAGTTAATTTGGATGAGCAAAATACATACTAGCAGGTTTGTGAAGTCAGTAACTCAAATCGTGGACTTCAACTCCTTTTTTTTTTCTACTTTCTGAGACAGACTCCTCCTATTTTCTAATATCAGACTCCAATACTGATATAAATAGCAATTAGTTTTACATTTTTTATATCAATAGTTTTTTAATTGTTAAACGTTGGATGTTTTCTTAATTTATTCCCTAAAAATCTCTCTATATTAAAAAAAAAGTAACTGACGCCACCACTGTTTGACAAATTTCTCGAGATTCTTTGCTTTGTACTGCAAAAACTATTGCATATGAAATTTGGTACACTTGTTGAAAAAGCTTTGGGAAATACGCTGAAATAAATTGTTTTTTGATATATATATTGTAGTTTAAGGAATATTTAATATCGAAGTCAAGACAAAATATTTGTGCTGCGAGTTCACGTCCTGGACAGACTAACTATAGCAAGACTACAAATTTTTGCAGGCAGGTACCTACATGGGTGAATTTTCCCCCTTCTTTTAATTTTGATGTAGTTTTTGAAATATTTTACTTTTTATGATGCACTTCTGAAGTGAACTTTTTTTTTCGTATCGGCACGACTAGTGATATCTCTGTCTCGTACCGTAAAAACTATAATATACCAAAATATGAAATTTGAATTTGTATACCAAAATTTGAAAAATATGAATTAATGTAACATACCATCTAAAGTTTAAATTTGAAATTTTTTATGTACACACAAGTTTTCAGTTTGACTTAATGTACAGAGTTTTTTTAAAAAAAAGAGAGGGGTTGGGAGCAGGAGTTCGATGCTCAAATAGATTTAAAATGTTTTATTAAATTGATTTCAATTGGATTTTAAGAACAGGTGTCATATTATCCTTTTTTCTGCGATTTTTACCTTAGTGACATAGAAATACCACCAAGTCTGTCGGATAGCATGTCTGCCATAACCGAAATGCATAAAAATATAAAATTAATATTGATTTAATACAATTATAGAAATTTTGATTAAATAAAAGAAGAGCAGCCTGATTTGTAGCAATTTGAACATGAACCTATGCCTGCTATGCGAGTTTCACTCGCCCACTAAAAAAACATCACAGAAAACAGTTCTACTGGCTGTCGGAGATTGCACGTAGCAACAGATATTCCATGGCACATAAAGTACAGGTAGGTCCATACAGTGGATGTAACATGAAAATTAGAAAATTTTAAAAACATTAAAATGACAAATATACAAAAGAAAGCAAATGTCAACAACTTAATTTTTTTAATACAATGTAAACCCATTAAAGTGATATTTTGAATTCATTCCTCACAATGTATACAAAATTAACTGCAAAATTGAAAAATAAAAATCCTATTAGCCACCTCCATCATTGTGCTCAAAGTTAGCCTACCACACACTAGCTATAATTTTTTTATTAAAAGATTTAATTTAACTTATTGGGTATCTACTGTTATTTGAAATACGTATTTTCAAAAATACGTATATAAATAAAAATATTTAAAAGTACATATAAAAATACATATTTTATACGTATTTTTAAAAATACGTATAAAAATTGTAAAATAAAATACTCCTTGCACAGGCGTAGTTAATTTCCAGCATTAACTATAACTTAGAATTTAATATTCTAAACCATCTAATAATGCGAATTACTAGACGAGATCGTATTCTAAACTAACATCTCTGCGCACAGGCGCAGTTCTCTGAAGCTCCTTAGCAATCACTTAAAGATCAGGGCACTACACTATCTGAGGAATTATACAGTGCATTGAAAATTCGCATAGAGGAAAGTCATAGTGAACTAGAAAATATTTTAAGGTATTTACATAATTATAACGACTTTAAAAAAGAAAATGAAAATGAAGAAAAGAAGCTAACAAAGTCAAATTTAATTAAGTTCGTCGTAAATTTCCACAAAAACATTTATGAAAAGTAAACACAAACCTATCCAGAGAAATTCGTTGAAGATGATGATGTTAATATCGGAAAAGAATTGTCTCTCGAGAAGAAATTACAATTAGCTATAAATAAAAAAATTGCCACAAACAATAATACAAAAGTAATACAAAAAATAGATTTATCTAAAACCGTCAGACGACAAACCGAGTTGTTAGAAGGTGAAGGACTTGGAGGCGAATATTTAGAGAAAGTATATCACTCATTATTAACAGTACCACCTCATACAAAGTCTTTATGAATATTCTATATACATTTTGTAATTAGGCTCCATTTTAAGTGAGCTCATATATAAGAAAACTTCGGTTATCTAAATTTATAAGAAAACTTAACCAAAAATTACTTAGAATTGAATTCATGGATAATGCATTTTAAAATGGTTACAAATAGCAAAATATAAATATAAAATTATTTGAAAACTGCAAATTACATGTAATTTTAAATAAATATACTTATTTGAAGCCAATAAAACTAACAAATGTATATAAATAAGGAAAAATATTTAAATTACATCAGAATACTACAAAAATAGCTTTAAAGTAAAATCTCATTAAAAATACAGCATAAAACAAATTTCAACGATATTAATCAGTTCAGCGATACATGACTGAGGTGGTGATTTTAATCTCTTTGTGTTTTGTCTTAACTTGTGTGAGGAAAACTAATTTACGAATAAACAAACTTTGTTACATTTTAATTAACGAACTGAAATAAAATTAAAGGTGTTTTACATTGAACTTCTCAAATACTATACATCAAACAGGGGTCCAGCATAATATTTCAAGTTTGACGGAGATCTATTTGTAAAATTTCAAACTTTTTTCACATTAATTGAAACTTAGTATGAACTGTTTTGTATAAAATGAGCAACAGTACATTGAAATGTATTATATATATACAGTATCCACTCTATATAAATAATTCTGTTTACAGTTAAATCTTGCTATACAACTAGACTCAAAATCAATAATTTACAGGTTACAATTATATCCTAACCTTTTACATAATATGTAACTTCCCAATCACAATCTGTCATGCATTTCAAAACGCTGATATTGCAACATTTCTATGACAAACATTTATATTCATCATAGAAAAAATTTCTGAAAATTCTATACATAGCAAGATTAGAAATTTTAGCTCAGAATTTACTCGCCGAAAGATTCTTTTACTTATCAGTACCATATAAATAACATTGCATAACATTTGCCATTTCTTATACATTGAAGAAATAAACCCATATGTAGATTTTTTTGCTATTCAGATGAAAACGTCTACTTCTCATTTACAATTGAAATTTTTGTACCCTGTACATTGTGTAATCAAACTTCATTTGAAGCGAACTCATGTATAAGAAAACTTCACGATAAAATACTATGAACTAAATTCTTATATATCGCATTTTAAAATGTTTCCAAATAACAAAATATGAAAAAATTATTTAAAAATTGTGAGTTCAATGTAATTTTAAATAAATATCCATTTTTGGTGGTGATAAAACTAATAGAAATGTATATAAATTAAGAAATTATTTAAATTAAAACAATATGCTATAGTAAAACTGTCAGTAAAATTACAATATGTAAAAAATTTGTAATGGTATCAACCAGCTTGGAACAAGCTCCTTCTTTAAAATAAAAAAACAAACAAAGCTTCCATGTCAAGAAAAGCAAAGAGACAGACATAAAAAACCTTCTTGCCCTTGGTGTAATTGCTATGTCTTTTTATCCTGAAAAATTAGATGTTTCTTGTTTCCGAAACCGGTTGATATTGATACTATTTGTTATATGCTGTAATTGTAAAGAAGCTTTTACTTTAAGGATAATAGCATATGTGATTTGTAGACTATCCGGCAAGTTATGCCTAATCATAAATAAAGAAAATAATATTCTAATTATTATTAAGGCCACATTTGATATTATGCGACTGCTTCTGCATATCATGTGACCACATAATCAAGGTAACCGGGGAAAGTTTTTGGTCAATCTGGTTATAATCGTACTGTCACTGAAGGGAATTTTCAAACGGCAGTGGTTATAAACAAGATCCCCAAAACTTGTGTTACCTTACCAGTAAAATAAACTATCCTTTTGCTGCCATGAAAAAGTTTGAATTGTAGTAACATTTGAATATAATTATTCAAATTAATCAGATTTTACTGTATTAAAACATGAGCTTGACATCTAGGGGGAAGTCAGTAGAATGCAAATTTGTAAAGCGAAAAGAAGAGTCATTTAACCAATATTATGAACTATTTATTACCAGTTATAAATCATCTTTGCGCAAGTACTACTATAAACAAAATCAAATTTTTATGTTGTTTTATAATATTGTGTTTAGGCGAACAATCATTGTTCATTGTTCAAACTATTGAAGTACATGGTATAAATAAATCAAGCTATTGCTACATCAATACCGTTGTGCATCAATTAAAAGATAAAATATTGGGGCAAATATCTGGTGTATATAACAGAAAACAAAGTACTTCAAAAATCACTTCACATTTGTTATATATCCATTAAAACATTTTAATATATAACACTTACCAAACTTGACAGCAAAAAAAATTCATTTATTTTATGACATAAAAACCGAGCTGAAGGTATATACGCAACAATTTTACAAATTGTCTAGGGAGCAAAGTTGATCAAAATCCAACAAAAATATTTAACATACGGTACAGTGGTGAATTCTAGTCTAGAAAGCAGGTCATGCAAAAGTGCATATTACATTCCAATCCCTGTGTTCTCAATTGCACCACAATACTCAAGGGATATAATGACAATAATAGCAATGATAATAATGTTACTGCTATTGTGTTATATATTTTAACCTAGAGAAGGGTTTTTGTCGATAAATTTGGTATAGTAGTGCCATACCAAATTCAACGACAGTATTCGCTACTGATAAGGTAACGTCATTTATTGACTTATATAGGTAAATAAAGTTATTTTTAAAACAATTGTAGTGTGTTGAAATTTGAAAGTGAATTTTGATCACTTATTTTTTATATTAGTTATTAATTTGTGAAGACACATTTCACTTTATTTCCTATATAACATAGAAATTAAGTAAAGAATATGACTTTCCGCACAATCAATATAATAAACTAGAACACAATATAAAATGCAAGGTAAATAAATATATGTATGCTCTTTTTTTTGCTGCATTTTATATTGTTATCCAGTTTATTATTAACATAGAAATTATCCTATCCTATTTTCAAAGATTTCTTTTACTAGTGTTGTCATTAGAATCATTCATAAAAAAATTAACATTTCATGGAATAAGAGAGACTTTTGCAAGAACAATTTTAAATATGTTAAACTTTTAGTATATAAAGTATCTGTGATACAAAATGTCTTGCTCAAAAGAGCGAACTTAATAAAAGTCAATTCAGGAGAAATTATCACAGCATACAATGGCAAGATACTTTAGAATACTACATTGAAATTTGAAAAAGGTCCTTTCTATAAGGTACCAACTAAACATAGAAGCAAGTCCATGGAAGCATTCCAATTCAGATAGGAAATATTAAAAAGAAACATCAGACATTTAATGGAAATGCAATTTTTATCTTTGGGAAATACAATAGGGATTACCATTCACACCATGCTGAATACATATACATTTAAATCTAATAACTAACTATTGATAAATTCATTTATACCCATACATAAATTATGTTTGTTACAGACAATGCTTATTTTTCAGTTTGGCTTTGTAAATAAACGGTACAGCATGCATAACTTCAAGTAAATTGAAGTTTTGAAAATATAATTTCTGAGATTATATGCAAATAAATGTAAAAATGCTATTCTAAACAAGAAAAAATTACGGACAACATATGAAATTTTTAAATCAGACCATATAGGACCATTTCTATAACTGGTTCAACAATAAAACAGCCTATCTGATATAATAAACAGATCGGCCGAAATATTGCAGTACAAGTTTAATTCTCTTCCAAGACTTTAAATTCTGTAATTTTAGCATAATTCAAAAGCGTACATTATGGTTTAAGAAGTTAAGAGACTTGTAGCATAATATAAACGAAATATATGCATTACATACCTGAGTAGTGTATTGTAAATACTCCCAAGTGTCTTTCAAACTTTCACCGACTTCGATAAATAAGCAAAATCGGCTTTATTTTCCCCTATGTTGTAAAAACTTTCAAACACTCTTCTTTCAGAAAAGAAATATAAAAGAATTCCATCTTAAATAAAATTTCATCTGGAAATATCGAACGATACAGAAATTGCCGCCATCTTGTTCGACTTTTAATCAACTGTTAAATATTTAAGTGGCCAAAATCGGCCACTTAAATTAACAGCACTTTAGTGAGCTCTTTAACACCGCTATAGTGTTGGTGGGACGCAAAATAGTGCTAATCAACCGTTAAACCTCTGCTATATTTTAACGGTTGTTGGTGGGATCGGCCCTAATAATATTCCGCGTGCTGATTGGATGTCCGGAAAGCGGCTACCAGATTGGCGAAGAAAGCCGAACCCGGAAATTGTAACCAGGTGCATCGCGCCAAATTGGCGCGCGTTTGTACTTTGAAATCTGGGGTATGGGCTAATCTCCCGATTGACCAATATCTAAATTGTATGTCATATAAATAGAAACTAGGTTAACATAAAATGTCTCCGGGGGGGGGGGGGGGGGGGGGGTAGTCATGAAATTGCTCAACTTGAAATAGCTATTTCAAACTCGTCACATGTTTATAATTTTATTATAAATATATTAATATTTGCCCATTTAAAACCATTATTTGTGTATCATACCTAGTGTTAATTTCAACCCCATAGATTTGTCCTATTTCACTATTTTGTAGTGATCTTATAGGTTTATACTTTGCTTAATGTAATTTCTTATTTGATATATTAGTGCCATGAAAATTAAAAAAATTAACCAATACTTCAAGTTAATTTTTAGGAAATAAAATTCAACAGATAATCACTAATCTTGAAAATACAGACAGCTCAAAATGGGAAAAAAATTAATCAGCTTGAAGAGTGACTTCTTCATGATAAAAATGTATATTTTACAAAATATACAATAAATTTTTAATTTATTTGATGCAAATGTTTTAAAACATAATCCAAAATTTCCAAATAACATGCAAAAACTCAGTCTCTTCCTCCCTCCCTAACTTTTAGAAAATTAATCATACTTTAATTAGGAAATGCAAAGTATCCTCATCTGGTGAATATTAAAAACAATGAGTAAGATTTGGAATAATTAAAAAAAGTTCAGTGAGATGGTATCATTTTCAAGGGCATTTCATATATGCACAAAAACTAAAAATTCCTAAGTATCAGTATCATATATGTATTTAATTATAAAGTTATTACAATTATGTATATACTATGTATGTACTAGTTGTGTAAGTTTTTTTTATCTTGTATTTTAAAAATATGCTAATATTTTTAAATATCTTACATTCTTTAAAGTTTTAAAATATTACTCGGAATTAAAATTGTAAAGTGCCTTGCTGCCCCAAATGGGAATCAAACTCTGGATCTCCGAACTGGCCAGTCGACGCTTTACCGTTGAGCTACTGGGACGAAATTGGAAGCTCTTATAGTTGAAGAGGACTCTGCAAAATGTTTGGTTAAGTTTTGTACACATAGAATATGTAGACAATTTGAGATTTTTACAATACAGAATACATCAGTAGAAAACTGTGTATTATATGCCAAATGTAGAATATGTGTTCTACGTCCCCATACAATTATAAGTATATATCCCTCATTATAAATTAATTTCATGTGTACAAGATAAATTTAATTTTGTTCATTCTTTCCTTAGTGGAAATGAATCAAAATAAATGTTTTAATTATACTGTAATATATGAAAAGCTGCTCATATGTATGTACATTTTCAAAATGTGAAAAATCACATAGTCTATGAAGTAAAGTTGAACAATACTTACTAAGTTATACTTACCTTAGTTACTAAGTTATATATACCTTAGTTACTAAGTTATACTTACCTTAGTTACATATACCTTAGTTACTAAGTTATACTTACCTTAGTACTTAAGTTATTTTGTTTTCCAAATTTTATAATTTTTGGCTAAAAGGCTTCATGAACTTTGTGCACTACTCAGAGGTTTTAGTGCATATGTTAGTAGATTTACCATTTTGCAAATTTTGGGTGCTTCTGAATTGCAATTTCGTGCCCATTCTGTTATGCATATTTATTTTACATAATATTTTCTTTGTGTCTTTTGTATATTCATCAGTGTTTGTTAAAGTATTGTTTGGCTACCAAGGTATTACTATTTACAAAATACCTAGACTTTCTTGGTATTTTAAGTTTTACTACTTAGACGGGGAAAAGTATTATCCAAACACAAAAAAATTAACCTACTTTTAATTTAATATCTGATCCAACTTAAACTAATCCTGTTTTCTGATGTGGAACTATCAAATATTGACATGATTTAGCTTTAACTGACTTTGCAATTATATTCTGCAACTGTCAGCAAATAACATTGAAATAGACAAATGTGATTAATAAGCGACTGACTCATAGTTAATGAGAATAGTGTCAAAAATTTTTAAATCAGATGTCAGCATTTTGTGTGAAGTATAAATATAATCCAACCAGACAAATGCTTATTTCTCCCACATAAACCAATGCAAATTACTACAAATTCTTTTCACTGTTTATCATTATTTGATCTCTGAAATATTAAATTGCTTCAACAGACTAAACTTGGTAAGCTGAAGTTAGTGGAAGTAGAAATTGCATATTTGAAAAAAAATTTCAGTAACTTCTTCTCAGAGTATATATTTTTACCTGACATATTCGTCTAAGTAAAAAGATGGAAATCTGAGTGATAAAAATAGCCAATAAAGCATCAGTAAGCTTTCCGATATATTTTAGCAGTAAAATCAGCTTGCCCTTATAAAATAAACTATTTTCCCACAATATTGTAATTTTTGACATTTCCATTTGTATTTATATATTTTATTTCTATTTCTTTAATCAGTTTTACAATGAATTGGTTTAGAATGCATTCAGGTCAACAGCTTTATAATATCAGCCAATGCCAAAAATTTTTGATAAGCTCACTCAATTTCAAGTAAGGATTTTACTGGGTATTTCACATTACGTCATGGAGAATACAAAATAGATAAAAGGAATGATCCACATTATCCTGTATTTTAAAATTATGTTGGTTTGTGAGCATTCCAAACAAGCTGTTTGGTGAAAACCCAAACCACCCAACGGTATAGAGCAGCTGGTTGAGCAGTCGGTAACAAGCTGTTTGTTGCAATATCAATATATAAATAGTATTTATAAATGCAAGTGAAATTCTCATTATTGATGATACAACTCCATCAGGCTGTCTTATAAGTTTTCTCAGTAGTTCCTCTTCGTAGTTACTTTGTCAGTTTTGCTTCTCATATTGACATCAACCATCGAAATAATATGCAAATTATATTCAACAATGAAAATTTTTTAATCTAATTGAACTTCCAGAATTAACATTTAGTTAAAAAAATAAAATGTGCTCATTTTGTTAGAATTTGAGTTATGATAATTTTTACATTTGTTTCAAATTTCAAACCAGAGTTCAGTAATTTTTCATAAATTGACATGCTCACAAAAACACATTTTAATATTATTGAGATGATTTTAATAATGCTATGTCAACTTCCAAGCCTGCAAGTTTAAATATTTTTTATATCAGTATAATAAATCTAGCTTATAACTGTTGAAAATTAACAATGCAAGATATCGTATATGCTTGTATAAATTTTTTCGGATATTGTTTTTACTACCACTCAAACCAAAAAAATACTGAATAATGAAAAAAGAAAACTTAGAAATAAATTATCATTAAAGAAGAAAAATAATTATTTTTTATTAATGCATTAATGTTAATTGAATGGAAATGAAGAACAGATGTTTCTTATAATAAATCTAATAGAATATTTCAGTATAAACCACATATTTAATAAAAGTTTTTTGTATTTCTAGAAAATTTACTAAAATCCACATTTGAATCCAAACTAAAAACAAAATGTTTAGCTAAAAACAAATGGATGTGCTGGGCTCTTCTGGAGCCACCCACCTTCATTTCATTCATTCATTCATTCATTCAAAAACAAATAACTAACTATGAATCCAGTTTCGAAATTATATCTAAATCAGAATTCCAAATTTGTTGATCAACTCCATTGCTGAAATATTTTTTCTTGATGCAGAAAAGTGTTGAACTCATTGAGTCTTACTGCAGTCTGGTAAATTTTCTGTCACATATTTCTTCGTTTATGTGTAGCTGTATTAGTTTCCATATTTTAAATCTCTGCCAGCCCTTTTAGTTAGATGACTTTTTACAACAATAGTAATATGAAGCCATTGTTATAAGACAGTTAAAAAGAGTCTAATATTCAGCTTCGCTTTTATAGAGAACATTTTAATAATAATAGAAGCTGAATATTGGACTCGTCTTATTCAATATTTTTCACCAACCAGAAGAACACATATCGGGGAGAAACTTGACCAAAAAAATAACCGCACTTGAGAAAACTTTCCATCAAGATTACTCATGTACCCTTTTGGGGTAAGAACTGAACACTTACCAAATTTTAGCTTTCTATACATTTTGGTATTTGAGATATTTTGGGGCCAACAGAGATACTCAACTCAAAAGGTAGCACACTTCCTCAAAAAAATTTCTAAGGTATTCACATCAACTTTTGGGGTAAGAACTGATTGCCTACCAAATTTCAGCTTCCTAGGCCTAACGGTTTTTGAGATATTTTTGTCATGACATCGGATCTCACATGCTAATTATATATAGTACTACGTGTTCCTAAATAGCAAAATATTTTATAGAAAGCCATAAACGCGTCTCCCTCACGTGCGCGGGTTTTAACTTCGATCGAATAAAATTTCACCAACCAGAAGAACACATATCGGGGAGAAACTTGACCAAAAAAATAACCGCACTTGAGAAAACTTTCCATCAAGATTACTCATGTACCCTTTTGGGGTAAGAACTGAACACTTACCAAATTTTAGCTTTCTATACATTTTGGTATTTGAGATATTTTGGGGCCAACAGAGATACTCAACTCAAAAGGTAGCACACTTCCTCAAAAAAATTTCTAAGGTATTCACATCAACTTTTGGGGTAAGAACTGATTGCCTACCAAATTTCAGCTTCCTAGGCCTAACGGTTTTTGAGATATTTTTGTAATGACATCGGATCTCACATGCTAATTATATATAGTACTACGTGTTCCTAAATAGCAAAATATTTTATAGAAAGCCATAAACGCGTCTCCCTCACGTGCGCGGGTTTTAACTTCGATCGAATAAAATTTTGTTTTTATGGGATTCTTCTACGGATGGGCAATTATATTCTTTCCGAGTACTTCACCGCATTTTTGGAATTTTGCTCAAATTTTCTTCTTTCCGTAGGCAAAAATGTTATGAAATTGTTCATATATGTCCCAAAAATGTCACGAAATTTGAACAAAGCAACAAATTTTGTTCAGTTTCCCCTTTCTTATACCTGAAGATCTGTTTCTCCGCGATTGCGAAATCGACTCCCGCATATGGTGATTTTCACTGTGTTTGAAGAAAGATGACCAATGATTATCTTTCTCCCACTATTATAATCAATTTGGATTGATTGAAATTTTCATGATTATTTTGTTTTATATATACAAAAAAAAAGAACTATTTTTCTACCGTATTATTAGTAAAATGAAGAGCTATTGATGTATTATTAGTAAAATGAAGAGCTGCATTTGTACGTGATCCTCGGCAGACATCGCTTCATTTAAAAAATATTTTCCGCTTTTGCAGTGTGTTTGCATAGACTACAATATTTGTAATTGTTTTGCGTTTCATAGAGAAAAAATATTTTCCAAACATATTATTTATGAAATTAAGGGTTATTTAGCAGCAGCTTTGCGAAAAACTACATTTGTATGCAATCCACAGTATATTTCATTTAATTTGGGAAATATTTTCTACTTTTGTAATCTGTTTGCATTGACTATAATTTTTGTAATTATTTCGTGTTTTATACAGAAAAAACTATTTTTCAAACATATTATTAATAAAATAAAGGATTATTTTGCAGCAGAATTGCAAAAACATGGCATTTGTAAGTGATCCTCTGTATATTTTGTTTAAGTATGAAATTATTTTCCGCTTATTTTATGCAATATGTTTGCATTAACTAATATTCATTTGTAGTGGGATTCACTCTTCTATGTCTGTGTATATGAGCATTTCATTAATCAACATACTTGAGGTCGCCGTCCATGATATATTATAGATTTTCTTTATGTTATTATTAATTTGCATCATGTATTATGAAATAATTTTGTTTTAAATTAAAAAAATTGAGCTTAAATTTAAATAAACCAGTCTGTTTACAAAACTCATTTCATTGTAAGAAAATGTGTTTCCCCTTTGGTTTCTTTTTCTGAAAAAAAAAATGTCACTATGACAACTATTATTGAGACTATTGCTGTTTAGGTGCCCTGTTAAAATAATCCTCTCTAATCCAACTTCGTCTTCTCATATTCTTCGTTGTCATATTTTTGTTTAGAAGAGATAACATTCTTTATGTACATTCCAAGCTTCATATAGTTTGAATTTAAAGGCATTTGAATTGCAGAATCAAATTGAATTTAAGCCAAGGGTAATTTCAGCTGTAAAAGACTAATCTCTTGGCATCCTTGTTTATTTAGTTAAAAAAAAAAATCATTTTTTTTCCCCTAATATTTTTAGGGCGATTGTGTCAAAGAAATCTATATAAATAAAATTGAAAATCTGTCTGGTGGTCTCATCATCACAGGAGAACGGCTGTACCGAATTTGAAATTTTGTGGTTAGCCTCGAAATAGCCCTACTTAAAATTTAGTCCATGCTTCAAGTTTCTAAGACCAGGGGTTGTCGAGATATTAATGAAAAACTATATTTTTTCCTAGGACTCAACTCTCTAACTCCCTGGTTCTTCCAAACAAAAACGGTTGGAAATCACTGGTTTAAAATGTGAAAGTGAATTAAAACTATATATCTGAGTTTGGTGGGAGATTTTTGCGCTAATTAGTCACTTTTTGAAAATGGTAGGTTTGAAACATGAATTTAAATGGAAACTCTATAGCCATGGTTTATTTTTCACAGACTCTTATTCAACAATGAAAAGTATTAAGAAATCGAAATGATTATTTAATTATCAGCATTTTGAGGAAGATTCTATCTTATATCATGTTGCTCAGCAACACAATTAAATCAAATGTGTTTGTTAATTTTTATTATTTTTTTGATTTGAATAATAAATAAATGGATATAAAAATTTATCTTATAAATGAACGGTTTGATTTTTCTTTTAATTATATTAATTACGGACTGCATACATCACTTTCATTTATTTTGGCAGAGTTTTCAAATATATATATTGTGTTTAGCCAATAAACTCATTTAGTCGATTGTTGAAACAGTATAAGAATAGAAAGGGTATATCTTCTAATACAGTTTTAGGGTTTTCATTTAGTATATACAAATGGGATCAGGATGTTTTTTTTCAAATCTGCAAATTCAGAGCTATGAATTTCGCGGGATATCGCTAACTTGACAACTTTTCTTAAACGTTGCCAAATTGACGGAAATGTCATCAAATTGATAAAAATGACTGCCTCATGAAGATATTTATAAACGATCTGTCCATGAAGATAATTTTGTATAGCGAGAACAGAGATTCTTAAACTTCTTTTTAGGAGCATTAAATTAAATATTTTAACAGAATATTTTGATTAACAATATCATTTATTATACTACAGGAATTTGCACGATTGTGAATTTTAAGTTTCTTTATATTATATATTCCGTACGAAGAATAGGTATGTTGCTAGTCTTACATAAATCCTTTTATTTATCAATTCATAACTTTGGAATTTTGTTATGATTTATGTATTTCTCATCCATGACAACCCTATCGAATCTTTATTTGTTGTTATTAATATTTTCGTGCTGTCTGTGACTGTTTAAGTATTTTATTTTCATATTTTAAAAATGGAAATAGTCATTTTCTGATTTCTGCCTTCATTTTAAAAACATACTAGTTTTCATAGCTGCTGTTTTATAGCTAGGGAATGAAATTGAATGAATTTCAGCCAAATTTTGTGATTTAAATTTACCTCTTTCTTTTGTGTTATTACCTTTTCTCTAAATAGGGTGTCTGTAGCCTACTGTCCACAAAAGTATATAATTTCATAATTTTAAGTATTTTCAATCCATGAATACCTCAACAAACAGGTTATAACATTATCAATATAAACTTGATTTTAGACACCTGTTGTTGTTGAAAAATTTTTGGCCACTAAAAATTTTGTTCTTAATGGTCAGTGACTACTATTAAAAAATGTAAAGCTGCATCTTTACCTATAAAGCACATTCAGATCCATTCCACATGAGAGAGCCTGAAGGACAACAAACCACATCTGTGTTACCACACAGGAAAGGTACAATATGTTTTGAGTACAAAAAACCATAGTTAACTTATGTAAATAATAACAATAAAATCAGAAAAATAAACATCTAATCTATTAAAAGTATAAAAAGTGCACTATAAAACTGTTACTATTAAAAAGTAAACTTATCAATTAAACCCAAATTAACTGTGTACAAATCTATATACAATCGGAAGCAAGTACCGAAACTTTTTCTCTTCACAAAAATTGTGAAATTAAAAACACAAATTGTACAGAAATTATTTTTAAAATCAGAAACACAAACAATATATAATATATACAATTATATATAATACATATATATATAAACCTCTCATACCCCTCCTCGACTGAAGAAGCGGACCATTAAAAGAAAAACCAAGATACAAACAAAAACCAAGACTGTGAAAGTGTCCAATACAAACAATTTTTTTCTTTTGTTGTTGCAAGAAAGCGACAGCCAAAAATGGAAAAGCACAATTACACTGAAAAAAAACAACAATCCAGCTAGGGAAAAGGAGCTATTAACTAGAATCATCTACAATCTTTTGAGCAATCAGGACACAACTTCAGATTCTTGCCCTGGAGCCAGGATTAGCCATTACCCTACCAAACCAAACTGCCCGATTTTCTGTACTGGGCCACGTCAGATGAAAAGCCGCAGACCAAGAACAATGATTCGGATCCCCAATCTGCCCACTAATGCAGGTACAGTAGGGGAAGAATGGACTTTGAAACGAAACAGATAACTGGGAAATGGACCATGCCCTGAAAAGAATTGAAATAATAAATAGTCTGCAACGATCACTTTCCCGCCCGACTCAGGACAAAAGGAACAGGCACGTGAGCCACCCTCCAAAGAGCCAAAGAACACCTGCCATTCCTCACCCAGAGCTCTCCCAACAAAATGGGAGAGGAATCAAGGGTGCCCAATACCTCCCCAGACAGGGCAGCATCTTTCACTAACCTATCTTCCGCTTCATTCCCAGAAACACCATGAGCCTCGACTCACTGTAAACTGACAAAACCGATTGCAGGAGCAAAAGCAGATGTTACATCTGCCAAAAGGACAGACTTATTAGACAAAGAAGACAGGGCCGCAATCGAAGATGCACTGTCCCAGAAGATGCTAGAAGATTCCCTCACCCGCAGAGTCCACAAACAAGCAAACTTTATGACAAGAATCTTGGCCTGGAAGACTGTATTGTAATCCCAGAGCTTCTTTTGAATGGTATGGATATTTGTTCATTCTTAAATTTACAGACAGCAAAACCAACCCCACCATCACCGTCTGTTGTTGTTGAAATCCAGACTACAGTGTCTAGAAGGAATAGTGTGCCGAATGAGGCGAAAAACAGGTTCCCTAAAAACCACCTCCGCCAGATGGCGTTGATCTCGAATAAGCGGTCTAAAGCAGAGGAGTTAACATTGAAACTACTGGGAATTTAATGCAAATGAAATGGCCGATATCTTTGGAAATAATTGAAGAATTTGTCTGAAATTTGGTGTAATTATTGCAAGTGGTATACATAAAAACTCATTTGATTTTCAGAGAGATTGACCTAGGGATATATTCGTATTTTTAAAATTTTATTTAACTTTATCTGTGGTCGTTCAAGCATTTGAGATCTAAAATAATCAAGTTCATTCATCACAGTAACATGAAATTCGGTATGACGTTTTCTCTTGTGGTGCATTTCAGTTCTTCCGATTTTGAAGCTTATCGGGCTAGCCCGTCCTGGGCCCGCCATAGGACTTTACTTGTTTTTGGTATAACTCGAGAACAGGTGTATCTAAAAATTCGAAGTTTAGCATATCCTTGTCATTTGCTGTATATTTTAACTCTTTGGATTAAAAATCTTATCGATTTAGCCCGTCCTGAGCCCAATAAGAGGAATATATCATTTTTTCGAGAATAGTTCAAAATTCGGAGCATCTAGAATGTCTAAATTTAATATATCATTGTCCTTTGTGGTATATTATATTTCATCGCTTTTCGGACCTTATCGGTCTAGCCCGTCTTGGCCTGCCATAGAAATTTACTCGCTTTTTGAATAACTCGATCAAACGGAGTAGCTAAAAAATGTAAATTTAGTATATCATTTCCTTTTGGATGGATTTTAATTTAGATTTTGAACCCCCTCTGTGTAGCCCGTCCTGAGCCCACCAAGAGGGATATATCATTTTTTCGAGAATAATTCAAAATTCGGAGCATCTAGAATGTCTAAATTTAATATATCATTGTCCTTTGTGGTATATTATATTTCATCGCTTTTCGAACCTTATCGGGCTAGCCCGTCTTGGCCTGCCATAGAAATTTACTCACTTTTTAAGAATAACTCGATCAAACAGAGTAACTAAAAAATGTAAATTTAGTATATCACTTCCTTTTGGATGGATTTTAACTTAGATTTTGAACCACATCGGGCTAGCTCGTTTTGGGTCCGCTGAAGAATGCATTCGTTTTTTAAGAATAACTCGAGAACCGCAATAGCTAAAAATTCCAGTTTAACATGTCGTTAGCTTTTGTGGTATATTTAAGTTTCTACGGATTTGAACTTTATCGGAGGTAGGCCGTCCTGGGCCCGACATAGGAATGGACCCATTTTTTTAGAATAACTAGAAAATATAAATTTAGTACATCCTTATCTTTTGGGGAATATTTTAATTCCTTCGATTTTGAACTTTATCGGGGTAGCTAGTCATGGGCCCGAAATAGGAATGGACCCGTTTTTTTAGAATAACTGAAAAATCAGGACAGCTAGAAAATATAAATTTAGTACATCCTTATCTTTTGGGGAATATTTTAATTCCTTCGATTTTGAACCGTATCGGGCGAACCCGTTTTGGGCCCGCCTTAGAAATTCACTTTTTGGGGGGGAATAACTCTATAATCGGAGTATCTAAAAGTTCCAAGTTTAGAATGTCGTTGCCATTTGCGGTATATCTTAGCTCATTGGATTTAAAACCTTAACGGGCTAGCCCAATCTGTAAAAACCCACATTCGATCGTCGACCTCCCTTATCCTAGATTTTGACTACGCTTATATGCAAGAGAATTAAATAATGCAAAACCCATCATTAGCAAAATGCAACTCACAAAACACAGAGTTTTTGTTTAGAACTTTATCTGCACAAGGAATTAACTTTGTCCATTTAGCTCTCAGTTCATCGTTGTCAGGAGCTTTATATAGAGAATATTTGCCTCTGAAATTTTTGTAACCTGTTTTACATTCAGGTACGAAGCAGTGTCTGTCATTCACTTTCTTTTTAGAAATTGAGGACATGCTTCATCGAGTATAAAAACTATTAAATATGTTGATAGATCTATTAGAAAACTGATATAATATGGCTATAAAAACAGCCCTTTTTAATCCAAATATAGAAACAAAAATATAGATTTTCAACGTCAATTACAATGTCAAACATCAAATGAGTGAAAGCTTGCTGCTTATAGTTTCGAAAAATATTTCCTTCTGAGTGGGTCCATCCTGTCCAATCTTAGAACGAAAAAGAATAGTGTACAAGTGACGGTTCTTAGTAAAAACAGATTCGATCTCAGATGACTAATGTGCTAATGAGATACTTCCTATTGTATCTGGAGGCCACCCTGAAGGCAGTACAAAATGCCCTGGTGTTCTACCCATTTCCAGAGCCCCCGCTGATTTGCGGATCTTTTGAGCATTGTTCGTGTAAGAGATGTGGCAATTTGCGGAAACGTATGTAAAGGAGACGCGCCTGTCGAAATAAAATAGCGGTCGATTACATGTCCACTCTCAATCGAAATTCTTATCAGCGCTATCTTTCACTGTACAAAGAGACAGCACTTGTAGGCAGCCCCCATCTTGTTCTAATGTTCAAGTCGCAATGGTGTTTCATGTTTTTCTTCCAAATTCACAAGGCCATCGACAGGCATTTTTCCTAGTAGCCGAACATATGAGATAAAACAAAATATCTGCTGGACATTCTAATACATTCTCTTTTTAGGTTTACATGGTAATATGTATCAAAATGCAAAACAAAAGTTTGCTTTTAAAGCATTTGTTCAAGTTATTCATATAATGCTTTTAAAAATTATTGAAAATTTTCAATTTCAAGTAAACAAAATCAATACGTGCGGTCCAAATTTCTGCTAAAGAAATAAAATTATCTTCGTAAAAAGCAGAATACAACTCAAAATACTAATATTGACCAGTTTCGAAGGCATAAAACTTTCATCGTCAGATCACACAGAACCGCAACCTTCACTCGTACTCCCAGTGCACCGACCCAACATCCGTGGACAAATTTCGCACTTCTTAGCTCATTTGCATATGGATGTAACTATGTATTTAGGAAAAAAGGGGGTCGACAATCGAATGGAGCTTATAGTACAAAATTCATTTTTTTTTTAAATATGGACAAGTTTGAAAACTAATGTAATTGTTCGGCAAATGAGGTTTTTTACCACACATCCTATCTCCCATGCCTAAGCCACTAATTATAATTATATATACGCCAAAAATATTATATTCTACCCGAAAAGGAATTAATATACTAAATTTGGATTTTCTATCTGCTCCAGTTTTCGGGTTATTCTAAAAAAGTGAGTATATTCCTATGGCAGGCCCAGCACGAGCTAGCTGAATGAAGTTTAAAGTCGAAAAAATGAAATATATCACAAAAGACAATAACATGCTAAACTTGGAATTTTTAGCTACTCATCAAACACGATCGCATTCCTAAGACGGGCTAGCCCGATGAGGTTCAAATTATAAATTATGATAAACCCCAAAAGAAATTGATATACTAAATTTAGATTTTTTAGCTGCTCCGATTTATGAGTTATTCTCAAAAAATGAGTACATTATCACTATGTCGGGCCCAAGATGGGCGAGTCTAATAAGGTTCAAAATCCAAAGAAATAAAATATACCCTAAAACACAATGATATACTAAATTTATATATTCTAGCTGCTACAGATTTGGAGTTATTTTTAAAAAGCGAGTACATTCTTTTTGTTGGGACCGGGACGGGCTAGCACGATCAGGTTTTAAATCCAATGAGCTTAGATATACCGCAAATGACAACGACATTCAAAACTTGAAATTTTTTGATACTCCGGCTTTAGAGTTATTCCACCAAAAAAGTGAATTTCTAAGGCCGGCCCAAAACGGGTTGGCCCGATACGGTTCAAAAACAAATGAATTAAAATAATCCCCAAAAGATAAGGATGTACTAAATTTATATTTTCCAGTTTCTCCGATTTTCAGGTATTCTAAAAAACGGGTTCATTCCTATGTCGGGTCCAGGATGGACTACCCCGATAAAGTTCAAATGCGAAGAAACTTAGATATACCCCAAAAGCCAACGACATGTTAAATTTGGAACTTTTAGCTACCTCGGTTCTCGAGTTATTTTTTCAAAAACGAATGCATTCTTCAGCGGATCCAAGACGGGCTAGCCCGACGAGGTTCAAAATCTAAATTAAAATCCGTCCAAATGGAAATGATATACTAAATTTACATTTTTTAGCTACTCCGATTGATCGAGTTATTTTTTAAAAGCGAGTAAATTTCTATGATGGGCCCAAGACGGGCTAATCTGATACGGTTCGAAATGCGAAGAAATGTAATATACCCCAAAGGACAATGACATATTAAATTTATACATTCTAGATGCTCTGAATTTTTAGTTATTCTCAAAAAACGATATATTCCTTTTGTTGGGCTCAGGACGGGCTAGCCCGATAAGATTTTTTATCCAAAGAGTTAAAATATACAGCAAATGGCAAGGATATTCTAAACTTCGAAGTTTTGGATACACCTGCTCTTGAGTTATACTGCGAAAACGGGTGAGTTTCTAAGGCGGGCCTAAGACAGGCTAACCCGGTACGGTTCAAAATTGAAAGAATTAAAATACACCCCAAAAGAAAACGATATATTAAATTTATATTTCCAACGTTCTCTGATTTTCAAGTTATTTTCTAAAACCAGGTAAAGTCCTATGGACCCAGGACGGGCTAGACCGATAAGCTTCAAAATCGAAAGAATTGAAATGTACCACAAGAGGAAACGTCAGAATGAATTTCATGTTATTGTGATAAATGAACCTGATTATTTTGGACCTCAAAGGTTTGAACGAACACCAGATCAAGTTAAATAAAATTTTAAAAATACGAATATATCCCTAGCTCAATCTCTGAAAATCAAATGACTTTTTGTGTATACCACTTACAATAATCACACCAAATTTCACAAAAATTCTTCATTTATTTCGAAAGATATTGGTCATTTTATTTGCAATAAATTCCCATTAGTTTCAATGTTAACTCATCCGCTTTAGACCGCTTATTCAGGACCAATGCAGTCTGCCAGAGGCGGCTTTTCAGGAACATCTCCCAGCATCGGGAGGTATAGGCAGTCGGCACACTATTAGTTCTAGACACTGTACCTAGACCGTCAGACCTACCAGAAAGGTGTAAGGTAACCGTTTGGACGGCCAGGAAGTACCATCACCGTCTGTGTAAAAGTCTGCCAAGATTTCCAGCCAGGGCCTTTAAGGTGAGCAGAAAATCCCAGACATCTTGAATCGAAATTTTTTTGCTATGTATGCTCCTTACTCAGCTGGGTTTAACTGTGGACAATAAGACATATGAAACTGGAAGACAATAAGACATATGAAATGCTAACATAGATCAAATTCTAGTTATAAAGGGTATTTACACCTCTAAAATAGTCAGATTACCTGACACAATAAGACATCTGAAATGTTAGCATAGAGCAAATTCTATTTAAGTACAGAATTCTTTTTTTTTTGTCTGGATAATTGTTTATTTCATTTATTTTGCTTTTGTAGGTGAAACATTATTATACATTACGCAGATACTGTGTGAATTTCCAACTCTTATAAAAATAACAATTATTTTACCTTTATAAAAATATCAAAAAGAGCAAAATTTATTTTCAGGTATTTTTACCAATGTTAAAAATGGCTCTTTAAATCCTTATTAAGTTAAAATCTTGTATTCAGAATACAATAAACAGTCTGAGGGATAAATTGCTATACACACAACTTTTTATATAGTAAATAGGGAATGAATAATAAAAAATTTGAAGAATTAATAACTAAAAACAAAATGTATGCATATATTTTTTCCACCAAATGCACACAAAAATATTAGGGGTTCGGGAAGCTTACAACAAAATTATTGAGGGCTCAAAAAGTGTCTCAAACTCACGAAGTCGGCGCTGCTGGGTCAGCCTGAGGCCCATGAGCCTCATGTGGTCCAGCACGTTATTTTTTGTGGCCTGCCCAGCCATGATAAAAGTAAAATAAAGGTAAATAAAAATAAAAGAAAAGAAAAATAGACCCATTATACCAAATGACCTACCACTACAGATTTTAAGACAGACAAAAACTGAAATACATAAATTAAAATTAAATAGTTTCATTTCTTAAAACATTTTATGTGGAGTGTGGGAAAACTGTAGCTTGCTAAGGTGGCCTACAGAACAATTCGGATTGGCCAGGCCTACTGAAGATAAACAAATTCTTGCGCCTATAGTCTTTGACAAAATTATACTGTTGGCAATGCTAACTTTTGTTTAAAAATGATTTAGTAATTTTTTTAAAATATATGTAAGAATAAATTGATAATGGAATATTTTTTCATAATTGCTGAATTTTCTTTTATTCCCATAAATATCAATGTAACTTAAAATTCATGATTAAAAAAATATCAATGTAACTTAAATTAAAAAAATAAAAAATTGATAAAACATGAAAACTTCACAAGGATTTGATAAAATAATTGCCTTACAAATAGTGTCTAAAATAAGCTTTAAGTAAAAAAAAAAAGAAAATCACACAAAAAAGAAAACACATTTCTCATTTTCTAATAAATAATGTATTAAAAATTAGTTTTCAACAATACGTATAAGATTAAATATTTACAAGGAGGAAAATGGCTCAATAATAACTATGAAAATAAAAATCACAAGTTAGTAGTTTAACTCAAAATGGAATGGCAGATGCACTCATTTTTGGTCTTTGGGAATATCAAATGGTATCACAAGATTTTCAGAATTCTCAATCTGTATGCTTTGTAAAGCTGCCAGGATTAAAGAATTTGCTTCCTTCACCTAAAGAAAGAGATTTATGAGTAAACTTGCAAAGGAAGAAGGTATACATTTCTAAAAGTCAATGTTAGTTTGATGAAGATAGGACCTACCCTAATGAAACTGACTTTCCAACTTTTGTCTTATACTTTAAAACAGGGTTTGAAAAATATTGGGTGCCATGTTAACTAAAAAATCAGAGCTTGCGACCATAAATACAGCCCACCATTTCTTTTTAATGAAAAATAATCGCTACGATAAAAGCTCCAGACTGGTGTTACCAATACATGGTTTGAAATAGGACGTGCAAATCGAGCATGAAATTTAAAAATCCCACAAAAGAAAATTTTAAAAAATGCAACACGGGAAATAGTGTGCACTTGTTGTGCTTTCCAAAATAGGAATAAATTTCGAAAATGATTCCTTAAATTTCAAAAATGAATGTGAAGAATGCGCGGGAGAGAGTGAATGTTCCACGGATCCAGTGTGCTTTTACCGGAAACTTCTTTTCTGAAAATTTTTTTTAGTTTTCACAAAAATTTCCTAAATGGCTACATCCGGGATGGATGCCTTCCATTCTTCACTAGTTATGGGAAAAGTTGTAGCCAGGTGCTTTTTAATAATGTTTCATTTTTCCTGAATGTATAAGGCAGAGCACACTAGACACAAACATTCAGATTTCCCGAATTCGTTACGTTTTTTTTTTCTGAGCTTTGTTCCAGGATTTTGATTTTTGGTAAAAGATATTCCAACCTTTTCACTAAAAATATTCTGATACCTCCAAAGAAATCACATTTACTTTGGTCACACCCTTCAAACACGATGTGATACACAGAATTCATTCTGTTACGCACAATTAATAAACATTTGTTGGAAAAGGTAAAAAAAAAACATCATCAGCACATTTTCGAAATGAAAATTCGGCCCACTAACATTTTGCTATCAAATATACAAAGTATGTTTTTTAACGATTTATGAAATTAATGCAAGTCAATTGTTGCTGATATGCGAAGAAAAATATAGCATATATAAAGCATCATTTAATGCCTTTTAATTGATCTCTAAATACTTAACCTAAGCAATGAACTTGTCATTTTCTCAGGAAACCTGATATTTTCATTTCTAGGAAAATATACAAATCTTCAATTTTTTAAAGGACTTTCAGCATCAAAGACATTTTTCAATGAAATCCTATTACTTGGTGGAAAATGGCTATTTTGGACTGAAAATTGGCCCTAGCAAAAAAATCCATTGTAATATATTTATAGGTTTTTAAAGTGTTTCATTTATTAGTTAGTAATTTTCTTAGGCATAATTCAACTTGAAAGTGGTACAAGTGAGTTTTATTTGCATGCTTTGAGGCAGATACTAAAAAAAAAAGTCTCGAAATGCTTTAACATCCAATTCTTCACTCATTGGCAGCAGCAATGGCGGGAAAAGAAAATGGCTTGGTAATGGCATTGGGGAGTATAACAGGTATGGAACACTTAATTTCAATTCATTGTGTTGCTCACAGACTGAATTTAGTTGTACTGAGTTCAATTTAAGGTACAAAATACCTTTTAAAAATTGACTGGTAGTGAAATAGCTTTATAAGTTTTATCAGAATTCGCCTAAAAGATTAAAACAGCTTAAAAAAGTGGCAGAAGCTTTGAAAAGCAAAATTTTAAAATTTCAGTATCTTCATAATGTTAGATGGGTTGCAGGTAAAGTGAATGCTCTGACTGCTTTGATTAAAAATTACTCTAGTGTTGTTTTACATTTAGAAGAAATGTAAAATGGTATTGGGGAAGAGGATGCAACTGCCAAAGGTTTATTAAAGCATTTGAAATTATTTCGTTTTGTGCACTTCCTACTGGATTTTTTAAGAATATTTAATTCATTATCTCTTCTGTTTAAAAAATCTAACCAACTTCTACCTTCAATTAATTTGTATGTTAAGAAAGCCCAGTTTAATCTGTTGTTGTTGTTTCCAATCCCCTTGGTGTAGGAAAACCTACACCAAGTCCAAAAGACCCTGCTGCAAAAGAGAATCACAGACAAATTCCTGCTCAACCGACAGCTGTCCCAAAGAGACGCCAATACAATCTAGGAGGTGAGCAGGAGAAGCAGAAAGGGAACAAGGACAAGCAGAAAAAGATTTCTCCCCCGCCACGAATTTCATACTACGGAGGTGTCCGCTTCTAAGTCGCGCCATGGCCGTTTGGAGGGATCTTGAACTCTTGCACTGCAGAGAGAGGCCAGGGCTCTTTGCGGCGTACCAATGGTGAACAGGGGGAGTATGCCAAGAGGAATTCATTCTAATTTTGTGGAGGGAATGAATTTCCGAAGGACACAAGACAGAGGAACTGGGGTCAGGTAGTCACAACCCTCTCTAGTCAGCTCATCAGCGATCTCGTACCAGGCACACCGACATGTGACGGTATCCACTGGAGACACACAGTTTTCCTCTAACCAAGCCTTGTCAACTTGGAAATAATACTCTGACCAGTCCTCTCCACAATCTTTGGCCAATTCTTTAAATATAAATCCAGTTTAATCTAGAGACTTTAACCCTTTGTAGACAGCAAACTGCATTCAAAGACGATACTCGCACATTCACGTCGAGGAGATATTTACCCTAAAGGATGATGGACACCAATATGCATTTTTATATGGAACGTTTTTATTTGAATAAATTTGAATACTAGATGGTGCTAAATGTCCCTTCTAACATTACAACATATTTTGCTAATACTTGACCTTCGTATAGGGAGGGACCCAATGAATCATCACTTCATCTAGAGCAGTAAAATGAGGTTTTGCAATATAAACACACAAATCATTCCTCGCAGACTCTGCTATGTTATAATTGAGTATGGGTTCTCTTTTTGATTTGAGTTTAATGATTACATTGGTGAATTATTGGATTGCAAGAGAGTATTTTCTGTTAAGTTTGGGTTTTAGTGGAATGCGCGATAGGGAATTTATTATGCTATTTCGGATAAAAGAATGGCTGAGTCAAGACATTTTCTATATATGAAAGAATGTACTTGCATAGTAATCAAACCAGATAGTTATGAAAGTAATGTAGATAGTGAAGATTCGTGGAACTTTGGTGTTTTTGATGCACACAAGGATAGTTTTTATGAATGCAAAGATTATAATGTTGGTCTATGTGTAAATCCATTTTTTGAAATACATCATATGCAAAAGATGTATTAATTAGTAACAATGATATTTTCTTCTTAAAAATTGAACATAATCTCTATTAGCTATATAAAGTTTTGAGTATAATCATTTGGATATTTTTCAACAAATAACCATTAAGTTAATTAATCATTTAAATTTTTAATATTTAAATAAAAGATAATTTGTGTGGAACGTATACATCAAATGCAAAATAAGTATTTCCTCTTTTCCTGAAAAAAGTAGGATGCTGTGTTGAATGGGTGATTTTTAGTGAATTTTTCTCAGAAGTTAGGCTTAGTGCCAAAAATGTGCCATCCTTTGGGAACACTTTGGAAGCGAAACATTCTGTTCTTTGGGCCATGACAGTTCCGGAATACCACCGTTCACATGTGATGAGATGGTAAATTTAGTATTTAACGCAACTTTAGATGGGGAGTTTGAAGAGATACATCTTACTAAATTTGATACAAATGTTTTTGAAAATGGCAAGCAAAATACACTGGAAGTGGTATCCAGCTTCTGAATGAGAGATTCTTAGAAAATTCAACGATGACTAATTTGACACATTTCAATGGTCAAATGATGATACATATTTATTTAATTATGGAGAAAGTAATATAAAAGTGTTAGCCTTACATTATAGAAAATTTTGAATTAACAAGGACAAGGCTGAATATCTGATAATTGTCAATTTTCAGGTTCCAAAAAATTTTTGCTTCAACTCTCATAGTTTCCAGAAACTTTTGCTTGGAATAAATTCTTGGAAATATTTTTTAAGATTTCTAATAGATGATTAAGCTGTTTAGCATGATTTAATGGAATTTTAATGCATAGTTTGAATGTAAACTTGATAAAAACATCATTTCGGTGACACATTTTTTTTGTGTCTAAAATGTGAAAAATATTAAAACACTAGATTGTTTTGTACACCAACTCAAGTAAACAATGCAAACATTTAATTTCTAATGCACAATGTGTAAATATTATGTAATTATTTTGCAAAAATATAATTTTTTTTAATGAAATTCCTTTTTAGATGTAAATTTTTAGAGATAACTTTATCATAGCTTTACTTTAAACAGATTTTACTGGCCTCATTTTTGCAAATAGATAACATCATTCAAGGTTGATCTTTTCAGAGTTTCTTAGAATTCTAATAATTTAATATATTTTTTTATAAGGGAAAATATTCATGTTACCTGAATGGCATAGCTTTGCTAAAATGACTATTTATATGAAAGGGCTAATTAAAATTACTATAATAATAATTATAATAATGCAATGTGCAGTGAATCATTGAAAAACAACTTTTATTATACCACAAATTAACAATATTAATTAACAATATATTATACCACAAATTTTGGATGTTTTAACAATACAAGGGAATGTAGTCTATACTGTGATATCGCAAATAAAAAATAATCAATATTTTATGAAAATACGAATAGTGAAACATAATACAAAAAAATTAATGTTGTGAATTTTTTAAACGAAATAATTTGAAACCAAACATGAATGGAAATAGATGCTTTTGGATGCCTCGGTATTATACGGGAAAGTAATCTATGCACGTGATATCGCAAATAAAAAATAATCAATATTCTATGAAAATGCAAATTATTAATGAAACTTAAAACAAAGAAATTAATGTTGTGAATTTTTAAACAAAATAATTTGAGATCGGAAAAAAGTAGCTACTTCCATAGAAATAGTAGCCTTTTGGCCCTTTTTAGCTTAAAATAGTCGGCTAAGGTGAAAAATAGTTGCAAAAAGTCACTTCTTAGTCACCAGAGGCAGCCCTGATAGTATAAATAAACACAAGTGAAAGCTGTTGTGGTAGTTCTGATTTAAGAGACTGAGAAATTTAAATGGATGGTTTCTTTCATAACAGTTATTCTGTGTTTATTGTAACGAAGAGGGTCTTGACAGGTATGATGGCAAGCGGATTAGGGCTTGAAATTCTTATCACTGGTATTCAGGAGGAGTGGGTATAAACTAATAAGAATGCAATCAGAAGTATTGTAATAATCATGACAAAAAGAGTGTTCCGAAAGCGAGATTTTACAATTGATTAAGAAGTCTCACAATGATATAAGTGAATAAAGTGAAATAGTGGGTTATGCTTTAGTGTGAAAATTTATTTGAAAGACACGGATGTGTGTGATGATGATGTTAATACCTTTTATATAAATAATTAAAGTTCAAATGTTGAAAATCTGCTACCTATTCAGTTTTCTGAACGCTGGACTAAATGTAAACCGTTCAAACCTCATTAGAGGAAATTAATTCTCTAATCTGGATTTCAGTGCCGATATTATGCAAGTAACAGTCAATGAGACAAACACGTTTTTGAGACTCGCATCAGAAAAACAATGGTGGGTCAAGTCCCTCAGATGCTGTGAAAGGGTTAAGCCTGCAGATGTCACATTCAGTGGCCACTAGCCATTAAGAATGGACGAAGTGTGGGTGAAGTGGTTTGTTTTAAAATAAACTCAGCATAATAAGTAATTTTAAAATGGAAATATTAAAAAAAAAAAGCTTTTAGATTCAAAGCACTGCACAAGACTGTTAACTATAAGAATCATTTATCATCATTAACTCTCATAATATTTGGTTAATTATGCACAATATTTTCTAAAATTAACCAAAATAAGAAATTAATAAGTTTAGTCTGCCTATTATGTAATCATTAAAGGATGAAAATGGATAGAAAAAAATGCTTGTGGACTTTCAGTGATGCAGGACGTTACAAAATAAATTGCACAATTACACCATTTACATAAAACATTATTTTGTTTGGTAAAATATTTATTCATTTATAAAAATAAAAATAACCTATGAAATGGCCCTATAAAAATAACCTGATGGTAATATTTAAATTGAGTAAAGTTAAAAATATTGGGGTAATTTATGAATAGAGTGCACATAAGCAGGAGCCCTGAAGATGAAAAAAATGTGTTTGGAGAGAAAGTCATGACCTGCGCACATCAGATCTTTTGTGTAACAAATATTTGCTTATCTTTAAAGTTAGACCTGTTTTTGAATTCATGTTTTACTGGTTCTGACATGCTTAGAGAAAAATTAAACTGGATGAAAAGAGGAAGCGCTGTCATGTTTAAAAATAAACATTACATGCAAAAAAATATTTATATATTTCAATCGTGTTGAGACCCTCTTCGATCCCATTAATTCTTAGCCAGATCATTAACAAAGCCATATCTCCCACTGGCTCCCTTTACGTTTTTTGATTGATTCAACATAAACAGTAAACACTTGGTAAAAATATAGTTCTCGCTAATATGAGGAACATAAAGGAATTCTAGTTCGAATAATTATATTCAGAAATAATGGTTTTAGAACAAAAATTCTTAAAGAGTTCACATTTTCTGAATTTTTTTATTCCAATTTGACACCAAACAAAGAATAATTGGATAAAATTTTGACTTTGTGAAGAACGATAAATTTATAGTAATTTAGCAGGTAGAAAGGGAAGTGCACTACACTAATCAACAATCTTTCAGTCTTTTTCTACTTTATTTTTATCTTTTTCAGGAGCGGTAAAAAAGGGATGTTTTGCTTCTTTTTTTCTACTTTTGATCGGATAATAAGTTCGGATTTTGGGGCAAAATAAATTAAAACATCAATAATAATCCTTTATATTTTAATAATATTCTTTGCAGTACTGATGACATACTGTCAGTCATTTGTCTTCTTTTTTTTGCATTTTGGAATTGAAATGGCAGAAATTTTGAGGAGATTTCAGCAAAAATAAGGAATTTTAAGGGCTCTTAAAAACAAAATGTGAATTTAAGGAGTTCTCAAGAAGTTTTTAATGACCGCGCGAACCCTGTAATATATATCACAAAAAACAACAGGTATCTACCTAATTTGGGTTTTTAGTTACTCAAGTTCTTGAATTATGCCTACCCAAACATGTAATTTCATATTGTGGGCCAAGAACAGACTGGTCCAGTAAGGTTCAAATCCAAAGAATCAAAGTATCCCCAGAAATGCAATGATATGCCTAATTTAAAACTTTCTAACTCCTTCGGTTTACCACTTATTCCTCAAAAACATCTAATTTTCTGTGATAGGCTTTGGACGAGACCAGTAAGGTACAAAATCTAAAGAATTAAAATATACCACGAAAGATAGACTAAATTTGAACTTTCCAGCAGGTATTTTTTTGTATGAAGAGTTTTACAGAGTGTCGAGTTCATGAGTTTTTACTGTACATGTAATTACAGGGTTGCTATTGGCGACTAAAAAACGACTATTTGCAACTATTTTTGACCTTAGGCGACTATGGCGATTTTTTTTGTCAAAAACAGGCCCAAAAGCGACTATTTTATAAAAAGTGGCGACTTTTTGAAGCTTTGGGAGACTATTTCAAAATATTTTGCAATAAGTCCGTTTTCAAATAACATTAGTAACAAAGATGCAACAGCAATTTTGAACGTCACTAGCGGCCAATCATATCAAGAGGACATTCACGGCTTTCAGGAATTTCGTCACTATTTACTGTGCATTTGATGTTTCACCGTGATCTCAATCTTAATCACTCAAATTTACTGCCGATTGGGTCATAAATTTAATTGGATAAGAATCTAAAAAACTGAACAAACAAGCTAGTTCGTCTTTTTTTTCTATGATTCAATTTATGTT